>CM061151.1:32774866-33374866 GCA_030710495.1 Labroides dimidiatus
TTGGCCAGAGACAGATTGAATATGGTTGTAAAGACCCGGGAAAGCTGGGGAGCACAGGCCTTCAGCACTCTCCCTGGTACTCCATCTGGACCAGTTGTCTTTTTTGGATTAACTGAATGAAGTGCGCGTGTGACCTCCTGTATGTCCAGAGTCAGTGGGGGGACGCTGGAAGCTGGAGGGGGCTGCAACGATGTGGCAAGGAGCCGTGTCGGAGACTCAAAGCATGCAAAAAAACTGTTCAGCTCTTCTGCTAGCTCTGCGTCATGGTCTCCTGGTGTCACGGCACAGTCTTTGAAGTTAGAGATGGTATTTATGCCCTGCCACACCTGTCGGGGGTTGTTGCTGCTGATGTGGTCCTCCACTGACCTGATGTAGGTGGCTTTGGCATCCCTGATGCCTCTTCTCAGGTCAGCGCGGGTAGCGCTGTAGAGGGATCTGTTGCCTGACTTGAAGGCTGTGTCCCGGGCTCTGAGGAGTGCACGGACCTGGCTCATCATCCAGGATTTCTGATTTGGGTATGTTCGGATGGTCTTATTCACTGTGACATTCCCAATGCAGTACTTGATGTATTCCAGTACAGTCTCTGTGAATACAGCCAGGTCCTCATGAAGAAAGGCCTCCCACTGGGTGGCTGCAAAGCAGTCCTGGAGTTGGGGGAGGGCCTCCTCCGGCCAGATGGGGACAGCCCTTTTTGTGGGCTTTGTTTGTTGGAAGTGGGGGGTGTAAGCTGGGGTGAGAAGCAGAGAGAGGTGGTCTGACAGTCCCAGGTGGGGGAGGGAGGTGGCCCCTTATGTATGTTTGATGTTGGAGTAAACATGATTCCAGAGTATTTCCTCCTCTAGTTGGGCAGCTGAGGTGTTGGTAAAAATTTGGCAATACAGATAGAAGATCATCTTTGTTAAAGTCGCTTGCTATGATGCGAACACCATTCGGGTGAGCCCTCAGGTGTTTGTTGATGGTGTGTAAGAGCAGAGAGAGTGCTGTGTTAACATTGTTGTTATTCTTACTGCTGTCTACATACCACCAGAGTCAGCTCTCTAGGTAGAAAAAAGGGTCTGCATCTCACTGACATATATTCCAGGTCTGGGGAGCAGTGTGTGGTCAGCACAGTGCTGTTTTTACACCAGCCTTCATGCATGTAGATACAGAGCCCACCTCCCCTGCCCTTACCGGAGTCTCTGTTCCTGTCCTAGCGGTGTAGCAAACGATCCGCCAGCTGAACAGCAGCGTCGGGAATCCCGGCGTGTAGCCAGGTTTCCATGATTATTGAAATGCAACAGTCTCGGACATGACGATTACCCGTCATCTGTAACTTCAGTTCGTCCGTTTTGTGCATCATGGATCTGGCATTGGAGAGGTAGAGGCTCGGCAGCGAAGGTTTGAGTGGCTGCTTCTTTAGCATAGCTATTAGCCCGGCTCTGCACCCCCGCTGTTGTTTACGTTCCCTCCTGCGACGCTGGCCAGGTCTGACAACAATTCACGGGGATCTGACTGGGCGCACCATCTCGTCCGGAATGTTGAACGCGCAGTGAAAGTTGTTGGAGATGGTCAGTTTATACTGTATTCTTATTGCGATTAGGTCCAAGCGTATATACTGTCCAGCAGAGACACAGTTTAACATAAAAAGCACAAAAAGAGGCACAGAAGGGGAGAGCTACGAGCCACTGCCCTCACGTGCGCCGCCATCTTGGTGTCTTATGGTGCATCACATACTGTAAATACGGGGTGTCCATTAAGACCCTTCACAATTTAAAAACTATATTACAAAGGCAGTTGATGAGATATCTTGACCAGATTTGTTTTCTGTCCTCAGTAGGTATCGGAGTTTTTAAACCACATCGTAATTGTGTATTTGAGGTGTGCTGTTGAAGAAAGAGGTTCATTTAAATGAAGTCTAAGAATAAAAGGCTCAGTTTGTTTGTCATGGTTTACTGAAACTTGAAAACAAGTCAATCACTCAAAGTGTAGCGAATCCCTTTACTGTTCGAATGGTGTCGGCTGTTATCATGTAAAGAACAGACAAGACTGTCTTATAACTGTGTGCATTCAGTTCTGTTCAGTTACATTTCATGAGCCCCACAGGACAGGAGCACCTGGTGACCGGTAAAAGACACGATTTTATGGTTTATGGCGAGCTTCTCCCAACCAGGGAAAAAGGACGTAATAGCAGATATCGGCAGCTGACGAAGCTGGTTGTGTACCGGTGTCTTCGCAGAGTTAACTGTAAGTATAGTTCGACTGCTTAGGAGCTGTTTTGGTAGGGTCTGGATGCTGTTTTCGTTGTGTTTTCTCTGGGCTACAGCACATATGATGAGTCCTTGTGCTTAGTGCAAAACAAACTGTTTCAGAGCTTCCTAAAAGCATTGACTGTATGATAAATGTACAGTCTTCGTGATGTCACAGTTTGTTTATAAAATGGTGTATTAATCAACATGGTTGGTTGTTGAGGCCACAGGGGCAGGCTTGGAGCCTTCACACAAAAGCTATAGGGTGCCCGTCTGTCACGTGAGATAAACAATGCCTCTGATTGGGTGAAATCATGCTCTACAATTCTTTTAGAAAAATCTTTACTCCGTAATAAGTGTGTGCTGTCAGAGAAATAAGCCGTTCAGACTGGAGACATTTTTTCTTTCTTCAGTTATAAGCTTTTGAAAAGTATGGTAACCCAGGAGGAATTTTAATTTATCTCATATATTGTACTTGGAAAACAGTCACTTAGGAACATCCCTAATTAGGAACATCTTTTAAGACGATGCACACCACCACCACAAATAAAACTCAAACAGTGACATGTAAATATCAACTATCTATCCATGCTGAAAAAAACTGACAATGTAGAAGCTTTGTACTTATAATGTCATACCTGATCACACATCACAGGTGAAACCCAGGTAACGGGTTAAATATCTGGACCATTTTCTTTATTAAAGGGGGTTTACAGTCAGGTCCATAAATATTGGGACATCAACACAATTCTCATCTTTTTGAATCTGAACACCACTGCAATGGATCTGAAATGAAATGAACGACATGTGCTTTAACCGCAGACTTTTAGCTTTAATTTGAGGGTATTTACATCTAAAACCGGGCGAACTGTGTTGGAATTACAACAGTTTGTACATTTGCCTCCTTTTTTTAAGGGACCAAAAGTAATGGGACAAATTAACAATCTTAAATCAAACTGTGAACTTTTAACAATTGGTTGCAAATCCTTTGCAGTCAATTACAACCTGAAGTCTGGGACACATAGACATCACCAGACGTTGGGTTTCATCCCTAGTGGTGCTCTACCAGGCCTCCATTGCAACTGTCTTCAGTTCCTGCTTGTTTTTGCAGCATTTTCCCTTCAGCTTTGTCTTCGGCAAGTGAAATGCATGCTCAATCAGATTCAGGTCAGGTGATTGACTTGGCCATTGCATAACAATGCTCTTCTTTGCCTTAAAAACTCTTAGGTAGCTTTCGCAGTATGCTTTGGATCATTGTCACTGAGTATGAGCAGATAATATTGCCCAAAATACTTCAGAATTCATCATGCTGCTTTTGTCAGAAGTCACATCATTAACAAATACAAGGAAACCAGTTCCAATAGCAGCCATACATGCCCACACCATGACACTACCACCACCATGCTTCACTGATGTGGTGGTATGTTTTGGAACATCAGCAGTTCCTTTCCTTCTCCATACTCTTCTCTTCCCATCACTCTCGTACAAGTTGATCTTTGTCTGTCCATAGAATGTTTTTCCATAACTGTAAAGGCTTTTTTCTGATGTTGTTTGGAAATTTTTAATCTGGCCTTCCTGTTTTTGAGGCTCACAGATGGTTTACATCTTGTGGTGAACTCTCTGTATTCACTCTAGTGAAGTCGTCTCTTAATAGTTGACTTTGACATACATACACCTACCTCCTGGAGTGTGTTCTACATCTGGCAAACTGTTGTGAAGGAGTTTTTCCTCTCCAGGGAAAGAATTCTTTGGTCATCCACCACAGTAGTTTTCCATGGTTTCCGGGTAGTTTGGTGTTGCTGAGCTCACCGGTCCATTCTTTCATTTTAAGAATGTTCCAAACAGTTGATATGGCCACAGCAATGTTTCAGCTATCTCTTTGATTTTTTAGCCTAATGATGGCTTGCTTCACTGATAGTGACAGCTCTTTTGATTTCATATTGAGAGTTGACAGCAAAAGACTCCAAATGCAAAAAGCACACTTTAAATGAACTCTAGACCCGTTATCTACTGCTTCTAGATGGGATAATGAGGGAATTTCACACACCTGGCAATGGAACAGCTGAGCAGCCAACTGTCCCATTACTTTTGGTCCCTTAAAAAGTGGGAGGCACATATAATAACTGTTGTAATTCTTACACCATTTGCCTGATTTGGATGTAAAGACTCTCAAATTAAAGCTAAAAGTCTGCTGTTAACGTGCATCTTGATCATTTCATTTTAGTGCAGTGGTGTTTAGAGCAAAAAAGATGAGAATTGTGTTGATGTCTCAATATTTATGGACCTGGCTGTAGGCCATTTAAAGTGCCTACTTCAAGCCCAGTAACACCAGTAAGACCTTTCTAGCTTTAAACGTAACATTCTGAGTGACTGTAATGGTGGAAGAGATGCAGCAAAATGGACTTAGCCTGATTCTGTACCAAATGTCCATAATAAATGTTTTAGTCTTTTTTATGTCAGCTGTCTTCAGGTAAGCATGAGCTCTAGAGGTTCAGCAGCAAACAACAAACTTTAAGGTCAGAAAGAGATGGAAACGTACCAGTCGATCCACCTCTGGCAGCAGCTGCAGAAGCTGCTGCTGTGAGTGAGCGGGGAAGGCAGAGAAGGTTCGCACATTGATGAGAGCTCTGATGTTGGTGTTGACCAGGATGGAGCCTGGTGTTTCAAAGTCTACATCCACTCCTCCTCGACTCCTTTTCATGGGTCCTGAACACAGACGCATAATAAAAATACATCTAACAAACAAAAAAGCCTACTGGCTTTCTTTTGGCGTGTCGCTGAGGAACAGAGAGCTTCTCACCTGAGGGGACGTGCTCACCATTCACTTTGAGAGGGGTGAGGACAACACGAGGCATCATGACAGCTTTCTTCCTCTGCCTCCCTGACTATAGACACACAAACAGAGGAACAGGACAGTTAGCAAAGCATTGCTACTTAAGATTCTACAACCATGTGTCACATAAGTCTGCAGTGATGCTCTTAAACCCTCAATTAGTTCACTATTGTTATCATAAATGTGGGGTAGTGAGTGTCTTGTTGCAGGGTGCTGACCTGTCTCGACCGGCTCAGTCTGGTCTGAGCGTGTGGAGGATGTTGGGTCGGCTGTGCTTCTGTTCGTCCCTGCTGTCCCGCTGACCTGCTGAGGCGGGTCTGTGGTTGGTTGATGGGGGGCTGTGGGTCTGTGGAGCAGGAGGCGCTGGACGAGCTTTCATCAACTGAAGCTTCAAAATAGGAAGAACAAATGAGCTTACAACCCTACTCTGCCACAGACATGGCTCACAGAGGAGATACTCCAGAAGCATTTAGTACAGAGGATCACCTTTTCCTTTGCTGAAACCTACCTCTCTATCCCATACTTAAATGTGGCGCACCCTGCAGCAGCAATGGTTATATAAGTTCATTCAAAGTTGCAATCATGAAAAGGCTGTTTCTATCAGAGCTAAAGCTGCTTTCCTGGAGTGTTGCATCATTAGAAGGTAAGGCCAAATCGTTAGCAATATCTTCATTGAATTTGCTTCACTGGCACCCCGCCTTTGCCCAAAGTTGGAAGGCACAAGCGTAGGAGTTATTCTGGTTAAGTCAGTCAGTGCGTTTACATGCAGTTTCAGAAAGTGGACAATGAGCTTAGTCAGCGCAAGATCGGGCTATTAAAATGCATGTAAACAGCTTAGCTGTGCTGAGACTCCACGTAGCTTGTTTGACACACCTAGATAATGCAGTTGCAATCGAGCGGCAGGACTCAGTGGGTCTTGGTAATCCTCGGCGTTCAGCCGGATGAGGAAGTGAGTGACCATGATAAATGGGTTGCTGCGCTCATACAGTCTATGGCTCCAACCCAACAAACAAACGCCATGACACATACATAAATAAAAACAGACCTACAGCTGCATCCATCTCAGCCGTCATCATTAGAATGTTGTTTTCTCTTCAGGTGAACTGAAACTAGTGTGTGATTCACACGCAGCTTCACTCATCAATTAAGGACACAGCGCTGCCTACCGAAGCAGAGTGAGATGTTCTCAGCCAGAAGTCTGATTCTCTTTACTGCATGTATACACAGACAAGACCAGGCCCCCAACTGTGGCTTTACCATCAAGCTAAGACCTTAGCTGGGCTACTGCGTGCATGTAAACGAACTGACTGACTCTTCACAGAGGAACTGTGCTGGTATGTGGTGTAGTGTTACCATCATTGTCTCCGCTTGCAGCAGCAGTGGTCTCAGTGGAGTCACAGCTCTCCTGCTCGTTTGTCTCGGTGGGTCCAGTCGAGACCACAGTCGAGCCCGCTGCAGGAGTGCTTCCGCTTGAGGAGGGAGCAGCGTCTTTTCCAGTAGCCTCTGTGGTAGCCTCCGTCTCTGCAGTTGTCTTTGTCCACTGGAGGGCGTTCTTCTGCAAAGTGAGAAGAGGACAGCATTAACATTTCTTCTGCCTTCTGCAGAGCAATTAATGCTCTCAGCATGTCTGAGGCACAACACTGGATTCTGAAGTCATTCCCCAAATTATAAGAGCTGACTGAGCCTTTTCATTTCTTTACTTCAAAGCAAAGACAGATGAACCTGCTTTTCATTCATCATTGTTTAATTATCTAAGGTGAATGTCCTCTGTAGAGGTCCCGTTCTACAAATCACTACACAGCCTGTGGATAACGTTGAGAAACACAGCTCAAGTTTTCAAAGGTTTCTTTAGAGAATCTTTCTAGTACTTGCATGTTAAGAATAAAGATGCTCATGTTTGATTACCTTGAGAGTAAACAGGCTCATCCGTCCAGGCAGCTTGAAGAAGATGCTGTTTTTGACTCGGTCTCCTCTCACCTGGGAGTGCAGCATGGTGACAAGGCAGGCCAGAGGAGCTGTACCACTGCAAACAAGGACACACAGATTTATCTTACTTTAATGCCATGTGCATTTGAAACCCCAGAAGCATCAATCAAATAATGATTCTCAGATGGCTCTAAAAATGCGTTCCTGCCGACTAGACAACACAAACACAAGAGATGGTGAGAGTGCTCTTTAAGACATGTCTTTGGTAAATGCTAGGAAACATCAGCTCTGTTAAAGTGTGATTTTAGAAGTAACATGGCAGAGCACGAACCACTACAATTATAAGACAGTCATTTCCTGTTGTGTGCATGTCAGTGGTGCTAACTGTGCCAGCAGTTTTCTCCAACAGCTTGTAGTCTCAGGAATATGAATGAGTATGAAACAAAGGACAGGGGTTTGTTTTCTGAGGAGAAGTAAAGCTACTTTGTCTTACCTCCTGTTTAGGTCAGCAGCAGGTCAGGTGGTCCATGAAGAAAGAAAGAAAGAAATGTAAGAGAAAATTAAAGCTCAGTTAAAATGACACTGATTGACATGTTGACAGAAAATGTGACTAAGACAAAGCAGCTTTCAGTTTATCAATGAGAAAGGTAACTAGAGGTTCGGGTCACGGTCAGTCTGATGACACACTCAGGATTGAACGAACAACAACAACTAGAGCCCCTGATTTGGATGCACTTTTCTCTACCTGTAATTCTACTCCACAGATAAAGATCAGTGAGTGCACAGCTGAAGGTGTATCTGAATGATGTCATGGGTAAAGGTGGGCTGCTTTTACAGTGAACTGTGATATGTTTACACCATGTGTTTGTGTGTGCTTCTTACCGCATCTCCTTCAGCCCCTTGGTCTGGATGACATGGAGGATTTGTTTTGGAGTCATGGGGGCATCAGAGAAGTTCTCTAACACCTGAAGAAAAGTTCACACTTTTTTTAACACAGACCAAGAAACTCTAAACTCTGCAATGAACTCCAAGAACAAGACAAAGAGAGATCAACCTAAGAGCAAATGTCTCAGAGGAGACCACAGATTTCATACTACGGTTCAAATGATTGTGAGTGATTCAGCACGGAATTTTTGGCACAAAACTGTCTTTCCTGACAGCGAAGTCTTACACTCACATGCAGTTTAATTACTTCTGTCTGCTCCATGTTTAGGGCAGTAAACCAAACTGAATGTGTTTTCCTGCATCTGCTGTGTTAAATAAAAGAAGATCATCATTTGGTGTCCTTGAAACTGATGGGGCACCTTCTTATGCATTTGATTAAGTCTTGGCATATGTATGAAGATTATCATGTTTATTTCAACAGGTGAGCAGAAAAGATCCCATGTTTCCTGATGGTGCAGGAACCTGGGACTTGGGACAACACTATTTCAGGACCTTACTGAATCAGAGCTTTCACTCATTTTCTTCATTATCCAGAACTCAAATTCAAGACCATGAAAGGCTGAATGGAAGTCTCTCCCTCAGTTCTCAAACTCAGTTTCTTTGTTTTGTGTGTGTTTGTGTGAAAAGACTCAACAACTGGTCTTTTACGATGTTTATCTTAGTTGAAAATATCCTTGAAGGCCTCTGGAAACTGCGATCTCTCTGATCTCTCTCCCTCTTTCTTTCTCTCGCTCTCTCACACACACACACATTAAAAATAATGTTCTAAATGGAAACAGCTCAAAGCATTAATGGAGTTTAATCAGAGTAAAGTTGGTCATTCAGATGTCACTTCTGTTCCCTCCAGTTGTTCACAAACTACCAACTTAAGCAGAGAGCACATGGGCCTTTCTGGCAGAAAAAAGCACAAGTGCAGTGAACCCACTGCCCTCAAACTGAGGCTCAACAGTGTAGAAAAACACACCTTACTACTTCAGTTCAGCATCATTTCTTTGGCACATTAACATTTGAGCTTAGGCACAGGACGCATTTAAACCAATCATATCTGCAATGAACCCCCCGAAAAGGTTTGCTTTTCATGATTTGATGTGAACACTTTTCCTTTTGTGTCCAATGCAGCTGGTACGTGAAAAGTTATGGAAACAAGGTACTGATACAAAACCACAATACCTGGACTTTTCAGATCTGGATTGGATAATCTAGGAGAATCTGCAAACTCCTTTGCTGCCTGTTTTTTTTCTTGATTCAGAACCACAAAACACAGACCTCTCAAACCTGGACTAGTTTATTCTGGAGAGGCTTCACACTTCAGATTTGTCAAACCTTATTATTATACTATTCCATTTGTAAAGCAGCAGTTGTAGCACAGTTTGAGGTTTTCACAAATCTGTAACTGTGTTTAAAAGGTGTCTGTACCCTCTCTTGAATCATTTAGTCCACACATCTCAGAAATCTGGGTATTGTGGTTATGAATTAAGACCTGGCTCGTTCACTGTAGTCGAGACCTGAAAAAGGCAGAGTGGTGATCATAACTTGCTATTTTACAAATAGGTTAATGGTTTCAATAATCTAGAGAGTGCAGCCTGTCTTGGTTGTTTCAGGCCTGCTCTGGGACACTTGGACGCTGGGGTTCTAGATCAGAACATGGTCTAATGTTGTGCAGACTGAAAAGCTGATAAATAGCCATTCCTCCAACTTTCACGAGCACAATAAAGGTTTCACAAACTTGAAACCATGTTTCAAGGAGCATGTAGCCTCTCAGAAGTCATTAAATATAAGAGTATAATCAAAGTGGTTCTGGATCAGCACCATGGTCCTGTAACGTTTCCCATAACAGACCATTCAGAAGCTAGGAATAAAATGCTAACTCCAACATTTCATCTGGTTAATGTCGGGTCAAAGCAGGGTGAATAAACGTCCATTAGCATGTCTCCTTTGATGTAGCATAAAACAATCCGTGCCAGTGTGGACACACAAGACAGCTGAGTTAGCTTCGGCGCAGCTAACGCTAGCTAGCATTATGATCAACAACATTGGCTCTCATTATAAAAAGATTAATATATCCTTCGTGTTCTGGGTGTATCAAAGCAATACATCCTTTTCTGGGCTGTTCACAATAAGAGCATACACATTTAGTGGCGCTAGCGTTTCCATTGTGCTAGTTATCTTGCTCGAATGGGAATTAGCATCCGGCTAGCAGGCTGATGCCTAGCAAACAAAGGGCTTAAAATAGGAGAGGTGGGTGCTAGTGTGCTAGCTTGCGTTAGCATGCTGCGGCGTATTGCGCTTTAATTCAACAGTATGAAAGGCGTACATAAGCCGTGAAACGTGCACTATAAACTATTTTTAATTCAAAATACACATACGCTGCTTGCTGGCTATGTTACTATCTGATATCAGAGCAGAGCTCAGGCTATGGTCGTGAGGAGAATATCCAAACACAACAACACATCTGGATCCTTCGTTCACAATAAGTCGCACATACGTTAATTTACATGCAGCTATTTAAAATGCTGAATAAGAGTGTTTACCATGCGAGCCGCCTCAGCCCAGGTCCGCTCCTTCTTTCTCTTTTGTTTGTCCTTCATTTCCTCTGCGCTTGTGTCTGCGGCTAACCTGCTGTGTGTCTACAAGGCAAAACGATGGCGATGTAGCTGCTTAGCAAAATGGCTTACGCTCCAAAACGCTCCAGGTTCTCTGTGTTAAGCCAAAACAAGCCTTTCCTTCAGTCTGGGACGGTGCTATGGCGTCTGCTGCTCTCTGAAAGCTGTCTCTACTGAGTGCAGTGCCTTTTGTGAGCAGGCTCAGCACATATCGTCTCTCTGTAGCACAGAAGCAGAGCGAGTGCAGGGCTTGCTGTGAAGCTGCTGCAGGAAAAGCCTCTATGGAATGCAACAACCAGGTCAAAGGTCAAACTCTCTGCAGGAATGCAACAAAGCAACGGCCAGCCCTCTGCATGCAAATATGGAAAACAGATGCTGCATACAAATAATGTTTGATATCAGGATGGCACAGTTTTGACTGAGCCCCCCTCAGCAAACACATCATATATCAGGCCCATCAAAACAAAATGTCTCATTCATCCCGATACAATACACTCAGCTACTGCTGATGGGATCTGTAACACAAAGAAAAAAAAAAACAAAATCTAATATGGGCCACGTAAACACATTAATGACACATCACACTATTCAAATTATGGCCATAATAAAACATTGAGTCTTACAACAATGAATCATTTCATCAAGAAGAACTGATATAAAGATAAATGTTTGGTAAATTGAATTCATTTAACACTCTCTCTCTCTCCTCTAAGACCATATAATTGGATAAAAGAAAAAAAAAAAAGTTAAATTGAATAATAAGAAAAGTAATTCTTGCCATACTTTCAGCCAAATTAAAATTATCATTGAAAACTTTTGTACACCACTGAAAATGTACACATTGGCCTTTCAAGACATTCAGCACGGACAGGACGAGAGAGAAGAAAAGCTAATACTTTGTAAAAATAAAAGTCAGGTTGTATTTACAAGTGACAGATAACATAATATATCAACATAAGATTTTCAGACAGAGGGAAACATAAAGGTAATATTTTTTCTTAGATTTAACAATTTGTTAAATATTACTAGTCATGTATCCCCCCTTCTTACAAATACATTTTCATATTTTTCTTTTATATGTCTCAAAGAAACCAAAGTAGGCTTGATTTGTGAAATAGTCTTCTAAAACTCATGTAAGGTTTTAAATTGCTTAAGAAACAGTGAGATAAACAGAGGGATGTGTCTTCATGACCTGTTAAAGCAAACTAGACCATAAGCATGAGGAATGACAATTTCTATTTGTTTTAAAATCCCTGTAACCACTGTGAAAGGGGTAGATGTCAGATGATGCAGTTTATAGTTCTAAAATTGACACAAACAGGAAGTTCCTCACAGGAGCTTTAAGTGGACTTCCTGAACAGATCATGAAACAACTACAGCTCAGTTAAAAGAAAATAGAGCAAATCACCCAGATAGATGTTCAAGTGTTCAAGCTTGTTTATAAGTCACTGGGCCACTGTGCTTCTTGCTACTAACCTTCCCTAACCTAACAACCTTCATCAGCAGTCAGATGTGCTCCAAATGTAGAGATTATTGAATGGACGTTTACAACATTTCTGTTTACACTTGTCTTCAGATTAATCTACAACCTGTATTTTTTTTTTCAGAGTTGTTTAAGTTCTTTTAAGTTACTGTTGCACAATTTTTAATCTCATCATGCCGCTTTTGAAGTTGTTTTATTATCCTTTAGTATGATTTAAACCTATTTTATTGATAGTCATAATGTGTCCTTCTACCTTCCTGTGGCTTTATTTAATTACTGTACAGCAAATATTGCTGTCTTTGTATATGAAATGGACCATAAGAGTTGAAAGTTCCTGCCTTATTTTAGTTGGCTGAGGTTTTCATAACTTCAACCTTTTTTAAATGCAAATGGAAATAGGATTTATGCATTCGAGATTTGATTTAGAGCTAAAGTTTGCAGTGATGTTTTCCACTTTAAAGCAAGCTCCCCAGAGTGCTTCTTCTTCTTCTTCTTATTATTATTATTATTATTATAATTATTATTATTATTATTATTATTATTATTATTATTATTATTATTATTATTAATAATAATAATAATAATAATAATAATAATAATAATAATAATAATAATAACAATAATAATAATAATAATAATAATAATAATAATAGAAAGTATACAAGAACAGAAAAAAAACTTATACAATACAATATATACAATATAGCCAGGAGTTAAATCTGTTACAAAAAAAAACCTTAAACAAAAACATTCGGAACAAAGCATATGTTTACAGTTTTGATTGTTTTTGTTGTCAGATTTATTTATTAACTGTATGTGTTGTTCAACATCTTTGAGAATAAATATAAAGCTGGGTTTCTTCTTACTATAATTGCATTTGTGAATCTATGAGTCCTGCTTGGAGCTCATGTCTATGTTGGAGCCCCTCTAAGCTCGAGCGTGACGTCACTCTCCCAGAATGCATGGCTTCCAGCGCGGCGCCCAGCAGCGGTCCAGGCCTGGACTCTGAGAAACATCATTAAAACTTCACCAAAATGTTGATGTGGAGGCGGAATGACGGCTGGACGAGGAGCTGGACGGAGGCACAGTCGGTAAGTTCGTTATCTTTGAGTCTCTGAACTCGAGCTGTGGTTTATCTTCGCTCGGTGAAAACATGGAGGAGTTAGATAGTTAGCTCCCCGCAACACAAACTCCGATACAACTTAGTGAAGCGCTCATCTTTTGTTTTTTAACCACCATGCTTATTCGGTTACTCTCTAATTCCACAAACAGCTTTTCAAACACTATCTGGAGACTTCACTCGACTTCTAAACCGTTTATTAGCGTGCAAATATCCGACAATTTAACCTAATTTGGCCTCCGCCACCGAATTTAGTGAGCTCAGCCTGGCTAGCTGTTAAAATTAGCCCCGCTGTGGTAATGACCCCGTCCCACCAGTTTACACATCGTCTCTTTGATCAAGCCCTTCTTAGTTTACGGGCAGGTATTTTCAAACTTTTTCACGATCCCGCAGATTAAGTTTTTTAACTTTTAGATCCACTTTATCGGCAGAGTTTAGGCAGAAAACGTGTGGAGATGAAAGCTTCATTGCAGCTCCAAGTTGGGGACCCACAAGATGGCACTACCAGCTCCCATCAACTCTCTCCTCATGCAAACTCATCATGTCGACCCCAATCAACGGTTTTTCCCCCCCTCATTTCACACCATCCGTAATGATTGAGAAATATCATTAGTCAGTGGTATGGCAGGGAATGAAAACACTTAACTGAATTGCGAAAACTACAAAAGTAAAAAGTAACATTTTAGGTTACATTGTATAATGGATTGAAATATAACTGGAGGAAAATCTGCTCGATTTAGATTGCAGAAGCTGAAGTGTATTTATGAATATAAAGTGTGTGTTAAAAAGGTGTGCAGAGGTGCATCAACCCTAATCGGATTTTCTGTTTAAGATGGAAATGATGAGACTTTCACCACACTCCATAGGAAACATCTTTTAGTGGGTTAACTTTTAACTCAATGAAATTACAGAAAATTACTGAAACTACACCAGAGAAAATAACCCTTTTAAGATGGGCTGCACAGTAAATATTGGAACATTAAAAAGTCAATAAGTAGAACCACGTGATCTATATTGTAGAAACTGCTGTTTGCAAATAAAGGAAATAATTGTATTTGTAAAGCCATTTTAATACAGGTGACAACAAATGCAACAAACAAATGAAAAGCAAAACAAAAAACAGCAGTGTAAAAGTTTGTTGACAGTATGTTTAAAGCTGTGAAATGTTTACACACTTTTTTTGTTTTATTCTGTTTCTCATCAAAAATTAACTTGTTGTTTCGCTGAGATTTTGATTTAACTTAAAGTTAGCCTAATAGCATACCTGCCTCAACTACATACTAGAGATGTCCCAGTCCCGGTCCCTAGTATCAGATCTTGCCTGATCCTGGCATATTTTTTTTATGTGATCAGATATATTAGTATATCTTCTCAACCGATCATTCACATTGGCTGACATTAAGCAAAGGTTGCTGCTGAATGCTGTTGTCAGTACAACGAGCACTCTGAGAGCACCCAACCTCTTAAAGTTGATGTTAAAATAATAACAGTAAGGTACAATGATGAGGAACAGGAGCCACACTGAGCTTTATTACAGAACACATTAACACAGCCTGAGACATTACAGCAAGAGAGAAAATGAGACACAAAGAGAGAGATTCAAACCTTTTATTTACTCAAAACATGGTAAAAAAAAAAAAGTAAATAAAAACAGACAAAAATGAATAAAACAAAAAAGACCATGTTTAACTTAGAATATGACTGAAAACCTACTGATCATTCTTTGCAAAACACAATAACTGTATGAGGCACCAAATGTTCTTAAAATCCTAGTCAAACTGTTGAAAACAAAGTCAATTTTCAATCTGTACTTCAGCATTTACACAAAAATCAAAGTTACATCAGTATCTTGTAGGGATGCAATGGGATGCAGTAAAGTATTGTCCGGTTCGGTCCGCAACGCACAGGACTGCAGGACTTCGGTTTTGCAATTTGTTTTGCTCTGATTCTTTTCAGGCCACTGTATGTGTGTGAATGTGTTTGTGTGTGAGTGCCTGTCCAGGCAAGTGAGAAGCACTCCCTGCAAGGTAATGTCCAATCACTGTTGTGCCTCCACCCCCTCTGACCTCTCACACTGTTGTAATTTGAGCCTAGTTCAGAGTGCAGGGATCATGTCACAATGCAGAAGCAGGGAAAAATAAGCATGTCCAGCACTAGCAGAGGAGATGAGAGACAACAGTTTGAAGAAGCACATCTCCGGTGTGGATTAACTACGGTCTCACCGTTAAATACAACAAGGAGGGAGTGAAAACTGTTAACAGAAATTTTACTGACTGCAAACACTGCTTGACACTTGTCCTATACTTAAAAGGAAACACAAGCAATATGATCAAACGTCTCCAGCACAAGCATCCTGATGTTACACTGCCTGAACACAGGACGGTTGAGCATCTTGAAAAGGTAACACGAGTGAAAGAACAGCTGTCCAGAATGCTTTTCATCGGACCTACTGCACCACCTCAGATAAACACAAGAAAATAACCTGTGTAGTGGGAGCGTCATTGCTAAAGATGTGCAGCCATTTTCTGTGGTTGAAGATGTAGGGTTTTGCCACTTAATGAATTGAATTTGAAAATGTTTTTACTTGAAAGAAAATTGTTGCTCAGTACACCAGTAAAACTGGAATTTGTTTACTGAGACATGCAGTTTTTGCTGACAGGCCAAATGAAGAGATAATTTTGGGCAGGAAAAAAGTTCCCTTTCCGCACCAAACATGTACCGAGGTACGTACCGTCCTGTGGCCAAAATACTGAGCTACGAACCGTACCGTAGGGCTGTCACTTTTTATTCGAGCTTTGAATATGCATTCGAATATGAGGTGAAAAGTTCATATTGGAACTCTAATTATCCATTCGAATGTCTGCTGCATCCTTGAGATGTCAGTCAACTTGAAGGAAACTCCTCTGTGTGCAGACAACAACCCACTGCTTCATGTCCAAACCAAACGCTGCTCCTCCGCTGGTCTGTCCACGGACACTACTCCAATATAAAGCAGACTTTGGGCACACGCACGGCCCGCCTACGTCACCACGAAGCCTCCGTTTACATGCAGCGTGGTCTCATCAGAGTCAGCAGTGTAAGACACAAAGAACAGGATTATAACTTTAGAGACATTTTGGCTCATGTTAAGTTGTTTTGGTCCCACACAGCCCTCTAACACCCCCTTATTGTTTCAATAACTGTTGAGAGGAGCGGTCACAGCGGTCATGTCCATGTGCGCGTGCATGAAGTGTACCGTGCAGGTAATACTGTAAACAAAAAGTGAGTCACACCTGATCCTGATCAAGTTGATAGATTTGTGTTTCTGTCAAATAATAACAGAAATGAAGACAGGCTGTTCGGCTTGAGTATCAGTTATGTTTTACCTTGCAGTCTTATTCAAAGCTGTCAGAGCTTTCTCTTGTTGTTAAGGAACCTGTTGGGGGGGATACAGTGGAACACACTCCAAAAACAATGAAATACAGTTTCCCTCTGCATGCAGAAAATACATGCATCACTAACATTTAGATTAATTACACCAACAAAAGCCTTCACTGCAACAACACCATGTAACACTCGCCACTGTTGGTCACCTACTCTTTTTGTTAAAGTTGGTTTGTACAATGCTCTCCACTCAGGCCTGTGAGTCTCTGTTAGGTACAGATAAGCTCTCCATGGAGTAGCTATACAATTTTTTACTTTGTCCTGATTAAGCACTTTAACTAATGAATAATGCATGATCTTACCTGTAAAACTGCTCAGTGTTCCATCAAAACTATTCAGTTTCAACAAACAGCCATCATCATATTTAAACAAAGGAACAATTTTAAAATCAGGAAAAGAATCAGAGCTGTCCGAATGAAGTAGTCCATCACAATAAACAGCAAGAAGGGACTGCTCAGAGCTGGTTAGCTGCTGTTTCCAGCTTCTCAACAGGAGGCTGGTTGCTCTGAGCGACCTGATCCCCAGACAGGAGGCCAGACCAGCAGCATTATCCAGGTGAGGACCACATGCCTCCACCACACGTTCCAGTGTGAAGATTTGGACCTCACAAAAACTTTGAAGCAGGGACAGCCCTGCCTCGCAGCAGAAATGAGTCTCATGAACCACTGGCTCCTTTAGATCCCAGAAAAGTAAATCACAGCTTTTTGGTCTTTCCTTATGGTACAGACTTAACACTTTGAACAGTCCTTTATAGAAACATGGGGTATTATCCAGCTTGTACCCATTCAAATCCATTACAAACAAAGATTCAGCCAGACCCAGCCCACCACACTGCTCCAGTATACTGCAGGCTTCAGGCCTCCTGACTAAGTCAGAAGATCCAGTCAGAAATCTCTGAATAAACTGGAGCCTGAAAGCAGCCCCTCTGCTTGCCAGGTGGATAAGCCCATGTCCTCCTTCCTCCTCTGGCAGAAAGAGAACACTTTGAAGCACCCAGTGTAAGCAATCCCCCAAAATACCACCATAACAGACTGGATTCTGGCAGGCAAATTCACAGGAGGGTCTGACAGTGCCAGCCAGTGCCATAGCATGGAGGACACCAAGTTATTAATCATCAGGAAGACAATTAAGGCAAAATCCATTTTCATTTTCTTGAACGTCCTTCAACCCTCTCAAGAATATTATTCCAGTTCCTGGAGGAGATGGTTTCATCTCCAAGGAAGACCCGAGATATTTAATTCCACCTGCTTTCCACATGAGGCCCCCGGGTAATGTTAGCCTCCCTGCACAGTCCATCACCTGCAGCTAGGGCTTCACTTTTCTCCCAGTTCAACTTAGCACAGGAAAGCTTACCAAAATGCATAACAATTTCATCCAAAACATTGATATCATCTTGATTTTTAACGAGAACAGTTACAACGTCAGCATATGCTGACAATTAAAAAAAAAAAACTCCGTGGGAAAAAACCCAGACAGCTGTGACGTCAGTCTGTGTAAAAAAGGCTCTATAGCCAACAAGTATAACATGCCTGACAGAGAGCAGCCCTGTGCAACTCCCCTCTAAACCTTAGATGGAGCACTCAAACCACCATTTATCTTAAGCACACTCTTAATGCCACTGTACAAAACCCAATCTGGGCTACGAGGCCTGAGCTGAAACCAAAAGCCTGCAGCATGCACCACAGGTACTGGTGTGCAACCTGGTCAAAAGCCTTTTCTTGATCCAGAAAAGTCAGACCAAGCTCAGAGCCCAAAGAACCAGCAAAGTCCAAAACGTCCCGAATTAGAGTGATTTTATTGGTTATCAACCTGCTTGGTACACAGTATTTTTGGTCAACATGAATGACCCGCTCCATTGCTTTTCTTAGCCTTGTTGCCAACACCTTAGACAAGAATTTGTAATTGGTGCACAGAAGGAATACAGGATGCCAGTTTTTAATATCCTGTAAATCCCCTTTTTTTGGAAAAAGAGTAAGGATGGCTCTCCTGCAACTTAGGACCCGTTTATACGACAATGGTATTAGGGTGAAACGCAAAAGTTTTGTTGCCTTTCGGCCTCTTGTTTATAGGGAAACGCCGTTTCAGCTGACCTAAAACCTTTAAAACGCCCTCCAGAGTGGAATTTTTCTGAAACACTGCAGCCTTCGTTGCCGTATAAACGACAAGCTGGCGTTTTCAGTGAAAACACTGGAGTCGTGCTCCGTTTTATGCGTGCACATTCCACTTTTGTCGTGGGAACTTTTGCAAACCAGACAACAACAACGGTTAAATTGCGTCTTACCAGGTTCTGCTTGTGCTGCTAAATCTGCTGACTGCCTTTCAACAAAATGTGCATCTGTTGCTCCACTTTTGCACTCAGATAAGACGTATTTAATGTATCCACCAGACGATCAGCCCACCTCTTCTTCGGCGGCAGACTACCAAAAGACTCTACGGTTATATCGCCGTCTACTGGCCTTGTATGCATACAACAGCATATTCAGTCCTTCAGCGTTTCCGTATAAACGCAGATTTTTTTTTTCTCTGCGTTTTTTGCGTTTTCGAGTGAAACGCTGTGATGAGGCCTTGTCGTATAAACCGGGCCTAAGAGGCAGTCGCCCTTTTCTCATACTGTCTCTTAAAACACAGCACATTACTCCCAGTAAGCTTTTAAGAAATCAGCTGGGAGCCCATCTATCACAGGACCCTTCCCACTCTGCAGGCTCTGCAGAGCCTCCTGCAGCTCCTGTGCCTCCTCCCGAGAGAAAACGAGAAAAAGAGAGAGAGAGATCACTTAATGCTCATCCATTAAGTGATGTGGTGTGTTCATGGCTGCTTGAATGATGAACTGGGAATGACTTACTTGACAATACCAGCTTGTTGAACACTGTGATAACCTTAATTCTAGCTCAGAAATTGAAGTGACTACAAAGACATGATCAATACAGGCCTTTCCTTTTCTAAAACCATTTTGCCTGCCTGGGTGATTCTCATGAAGCCAACCAAAGCCATGTCTTAAGTTTTTTGCGACAAATTTTTAAAAAACCTTCAATAATTTAACTTTATATGAAAGCACACAATGTATTTTATGAGGACAAGCACATTGTTAGGTACCAAAATAATATTTAAAATGTTTTTTAATTGATTTTTGCCTCATAAATTCATTAACGTAACGCGTCCAGAGAAAAATATTATAAATGTTTCTACCTTTAGCATCATAAATTCTTAAGCAACTAAATACAAAACCCTTCAGGTTTGTTCAAAATTGTAAAATCTATCAGGTTATAATCACATAAAATGGATTCAAGCAGTTTATAAAAAAAATATTTAAGAAAAACTGAGTGTCCAGGCACACAGTTTTCATCACCGTTGCACTATGTTTCCATTCCTGTTTAAATCACAGTTTTTTTAAAATAAAGTTTTGTTCACTTATAATGCACCACAACGAAAGAAGACAAAGGATGGCAAAAAAAAGTATGCTTCTTTGTTACATTTTGAGTTGTTTAATGGTTGATTTTATCTTTACAAACACCTAGTGCACCACCACAAGTTTTTTACCGTAATGTCTGATATATTATGTTCTCGAAAAGTCATAAATCCTATAGTGAGATGTGAGGAAGGTGTTAATGACCCCAAACTTGTGTTATTATTTTTTGCCGAGTCATCCTGGCTTCTGCCATAATAAGCAAGTTTATCTAAATGTCTTTCATTACCGTAATGCATAGCTTTCATTACCGCGTGGGGTTAATGGCTGTTGCGGTAATGAAAGATAATATTACGGAGGTGAAAATAGCATACAAAGTCCAATGTTACACTAAAAAAAAAAAGTTTAATAATGGCCAATTTAACATGTTTACAGGTGCTTTTTATGTATTAACTAATGCTAACTAATTTTTTAGTGGAATTTTACCTGGACATTAACCTCAGGACTGAAGGATAGGGGGATACTGCAACCTCCGGTCTGAAAATATGAGACAATGCGGAAGTACTAAAATCTGTAAAATCTGTTTTCACAGCAGAAATAAGCATATTTTCAGCCTGGTATAAAGAATGTCTCCCGTCTGAATCGCTTATTTCACTAACACAAGCACTGCACAGGGAGTGAATTCTTTTCTAACTCAGCAGTTCAGATAATATTAAGATCACCAGTTCGTCCAATCAGAGGCACAGCTCAGCTCATGTGACTGCTGGGTGACCTATGGCATTTACTGTTGAGACTCAAAGCATGCCTCATTTCCAATATGGCTGCACTGGCCATTTTGCTTCAAAAATCTATTTCAGAAACAGACGTATGACGTCGCGGAGACTACGTCCATTAATTATACAGTCTATGGTTTTCTCCCCTTTAGACTGCTTGGTCATGTATGGATTTCAAAAATAGAAGTTTGGAAACGGTAGGAAATTAGTTAGGAAGCTGTGTTAGCTGTGCTCAATCTGGACAGCTGTCTAAGAATTTGCTTATTTTTGGGCTGGTCCTCAGCTGTCTTAGACATACTGTAATATGTTTAAATGACTAGAATATAAGGTGGGGACATTCCTACTAATATGGCTTTTTTTTGCATATGATCTTATGTCATAGATTGGAGAATCTACTTTAGACTGGCCCACTTTAGATTGTCTTCAATCCTATCTGTCCGAATAATCTTTGTTTGTGTATGTGAACAATAAAGCCTCTGCGTACACCAGGGTTAGTTATGGAGTTCCACAAGTCTCAGTGCTTGGACCAATTATTTCATATTAAAAATGCTTCCTCTTGGCTCTGTTATGAGGAAACACCCTATGAATTTTTAATGTTATGCAGACGACACTCAGTTGTATCTATCCAGATTAAACCAATTGGTTAACTGAACTACAAGCATGCTTGAAAGATATGAAAACCTGGATGACCAGATACTTTTTATTACTAATCAACATGCCGGTCGTTAGATGGCATCAGCCTAGCATCAA
Source organism: Labroides dimidiatus (assembly GCA_030710495.1). NCBI lineage: Eukaryota > Metazoa > Chordata > Actinopteri > Labriformes > Labridae > Labroides > Labroides dimidiatus. The sequence continues at coordinate 32,796,351 of CM061151.1, forward strand.
ACACCCTGAGAGTTCTTTTCTATCAGGAAACGCTCACATTCAACAGGTTTCCAGGACAGCGTTCTTTCATCTTTGTAATTTCAGAAAAATCAGACACATCTCATCGCAGAAAAACTAGTGTATGCTTTTGTTACCTTAAGGTTGGATTACTGCATCTCTCTTTTATCTGACTGTCCTATCAGTCTACTAGAACTCTTCATTTACCGGTTGAGGTTCAGGGGGCAGACACCCTCTCTACTTTTAGGAGTGGACTTAAAACTCTCCTTTTTGATAAAGCTTATAGTTAGAGCTGGATCAGGTCTGAACCAGCTCTAAATTAGTCTGCTACGGGTTTAGACTGATGAGGGGGAACTGACATTTTTGCTCAACAGAGCTAAAGTAGCATGAAGGAAGATAACTATAGCAGCTCAGCATTTTAGAGGCATTTTGAACTTGTTTTTGCCAACAACTGTGATGACAACTTTCAATATGTACAGGTTTAATTCCTCAATTATGGAATGGACCAAATGGTAAATGGACCAGTACTTATATAGCGCTTTTCTAGTCTTAGACTACTCAAAGCGCTTTACACTGCTAGCCTCATTCACCCAATCACACCACATTCACACACTGAATGGCCAACTGAAACTAACATAGCCATCAGCTATAACTAACACGTTCACACCACAATTATGCACTGGTGAGGTATACAGTTAACTTGTAATTCCCGTTAGAAAATGTGTGATGAGTAAATTTCCAATACTAAGCTCATAGAAATATAATTAAACTGATTTTATTTATATTCTATTTAATTTTGTTTTACTAAGTCTGAAAGTACCTGAGCATAATTCTTAGTCTTGTTCCCACATAATGGAATAACAAATGTCAAGTTAATACTGATACTGAATCAGATCATTATCGGTATTGGAAATTTTTGCATTGTTCTGCTGAAAAATGCAATTTTTTTATAAAAAGAAAACTTGTATCTGTATGTGAGCAGTTATTGAAGAGTTCATTAACCAAACATTGAAAATCATTACTGATATGCTGTTTTCATTAGCGCAATTTACAATAAATGACCATTTACTAAAGGAACACACCCAAATTACTCATGATGTTTTAGTCTCTTGATACAGTTTTTCAGATAATTTATACTGTTTCAAAGGTTTTTTTTCCAAAAACAAGCTTTAAAAAATAACTGATGAAAATGACATACAAAAACTGTCTTAGTATAACGGTAATGAAGTAATTGTTTGTTTTTTAAAAAAGTGTAATAATTATTAAAACAATTTTTTTGGTGATTCCCACAACCCTTGAACATACTGAATGGTTTGCTGTTGAGTTTAAAAAAAAAAGATTTGTGTTCAATATTTGTAATCAAAAATGTGTTACAGTAATGAATTTATTTCCTCCAAGTGGCACTAAAATGTCTTTAAATACCTTAAAAAGGTATAAATATATACAAATTTAGATTGAGAGGTGACATAAGATCCCTTTTCTTAGAACTGACAATAAAATCTGTAAATGCAATAATCTTTAATTTTGGCTATGAGTTGGACCATGTTCGTGAGAAACACCCGCCTACCAGTACACCCGAAAATCAAGAGATGTATAACATGCTGAATGTATTGAATATAGGTTTCTCTGTTTAGTTTGTTAGCATGTTATAAATCTTCTAATGTACCAAAAAACAATATTTTGAAAAAAAATGTATCTGCCAGCTTGTTGCTAACATATATGGGAAATTGCATTGATATGCTAGCAGTTTGCATACATTGATAAAACTGGTTTTGAAACAGAATTTCACTTTCATCAGAGAAATGTATAGTTAGTCTTTGTAAACAATGCTGAAAACTGAATGTCAAAATGCTTACAGGCAAATGTTTTCGAACAGGAAGATTAAAGAAAAAAAGGCTCCAAATAACTTGAAGCATTGCTAAAACCACTTGGAGACACTAGTTGGCCTACTTCAGTCAATAATACATAAAACAGTGCAACTATTATAAGCATGGGCTACAAAGTTGTATGAATTGTCTTTGTAAAATAAACAAAGATGTATGAAACTTTTAACTCTCATGTCCACTAATAATATAAGACTACTGTACAGCATCCCACTTCACATCATACTGCCATTCAGAATTTACTGGGGCTCAAAAATTCACAAGTAAATGTCTTCATGAAAACTGTGGGTTTTATTCTAGTGGTTTAGTTTAAGTTTAGATTATTGTTATTAATTAAAGTTCCTTATTTTTAATTTAGTGGTGTTCTGGTTCTTTGTCTTGAGTCATATTTGGGGTACTATAAGAATTTGTTTTCATGGACAGTATATATCCTGTGTTTATCAATGTTCTTATGCCAACAATATAGTACATGCACTAATTATTTCACATTCTCACTTGTTGAGTTTTTAGCTAAAATGTTACTGAATTGATTTCAAGTCACTGAATCATTCCGGATTGTATTGTTATAAATAAACCAATATCATCTTTAAATTGTATCGGCAACCAAGAATCGAATTGTTGTTAAAACGAATCATTACACCCCCTACTTCCTAAGTAAAACTTTTAGCTGAAAATCCTGAATCAGTATCCTTGGGGAAACTTATCTATCTGCTAAGCTGAGCCATGGAGATTAGGCTGACCACGTGCCAATGACATTAGACAGACAGACTCAATCAAGTAATGTTTAACATCTTTTTCATTAAAAGTTCACAAAAAAGCACTTCCATATAAAGTCTAACATGTTTAAATCCAGTGTGTTACTTCCTAGTATCAATACAATTGATTTGTTACCTTTTTAAATGATTTTAGATTGATTTATGTCTTTCAGAAAGCCAACTTGCCAAGCACAAATCAATGTAGTTGGATCACAGGAATCAATGTAATAGATGAATTGTTACACCCCTAACAGTCATTCATTAATCACACATCTCACCTGCAGCAGACCCCTTATCTAGTTAGTGGCAAGCGTGCATTTTTAATGAGGTATTTCGTTGTCCCGTTTATGATCTAACGTTTTCTGACATGCTGGCTTTTCCTTTTAAATGTTGCCATTGATTGGCACTGCTACGACTCACATGGGACTGAGATCGCCTCTCTCATACATCAGGACCGCATGCTCCAGGATTTCCTCCCTGTGAAGCAGATTTTGGGACGATCAGGAAACCCGTCTTTCAAAGAGTCGGCTGCTTATTACTTCACTGGGTGAAATGTTTCCAGACTGCAAAACACTTGCTTAAGAAGCGCTGGTCATTCCAGTATCTAGTGTAGCAGAATGGGGCTTCAGCCTCCAGAACAAAATCAAAACAACCACCAGAAGTCGGCAAACTGAGGCAAAGACACAAAACCTGATGCTGATCCCCTCTGCCGCTCTCTTGCTTAATGACCTTTTCCACGCCAAAACGCATCCACTTTAAGTCCATGTGACCCAGTTGAAAAATTTAAGCTCGGACAAACCAGAATACGAAAAACAAACATGTTCAGTTTTAACTTGAAAACAGCTCTGTTTCTTTTTCTTCAGTTTAAAAAAGTGCCATCTGTTTGCTGTGAGAGCAAAGGTCAAATTGCCAAAAGTAAAAAACTACTAATGTTATCTTTTTTCCAGCCAGCCAGGAGTGCAAACAAACTTAAAATAAAAATGTTTGTATTGAATGTTTAGAGAATTTGCTGCTATTTTATTTTCTCTTTTCCACTTCTTTAGATAGTTATAGACTTACAGTAATGTTGGTTGATAGTAACAAGAAAGGACTTTTTCTTTACTCTATTACAGTGTCCTTCCCAGTTAAATAAACAAAAACTAAACTCTCAAATATCAGTATCTATTACAACACCAGAGGTTAAATGTTGCAGTAGATAGTGAAACTTGTCATCATTTACACCTTTGCAAAGACAAAACGTCCCACGTTGCTTGAACCATAAAAAGTGTGGTCTTTATTGAACACATTGCGCTTATTTGGACAGTAAAACACGGCCTGAAGCCAAAAGATGGACAAAGAATGAAACATCTTTGGCTCCATACGTCATATGGGTGAAAGCTTATTTTGCTCTCATTGTATCGTTTTCTGCACGGTAGCGCAGCTGTTAGAGCTGTTGCTTCACAGCAAGACAGACGCTGGTTCGGGTACGGTGTAGGGCTGCCACAAACGATTATTTTGATAATTGACTAGTCACCGATTATTTTTCGCGATTAGTCGACTATTCGGATCATACATAAATTGCAGCTGATTGATATAAAAATTGGTAACGAAAAAAAAGTATTGCAGTTCTAACTAAAAGAAACTTTCATTACATGTTATGGTACAAATCTTGAGTTTTATTTTCCATCTACATCTAATTTTCTACTCTTAGCAGTTTTCCTACATAAAATGTTTGCGAATGCAAAATAACAGGTGCAAACAAGTGACAGGTCAGTTTATACTGAGTACACTGTAAATGTGTTAATAACTATTAATGAACTTTCTTCTGTTGATTCTTGTTTTTTTATGATAAAATAAAAACCCTCCTCCTTTATCCGGGCTTTTGACCGGCAAAGGTGACCGAAAAGAAACAAACATTAGCATGATTCATTTGCACGCAGTCGTCTGCTCTGGCTGCATCTTGGAGGGTCTGCTGTGAGTGGAGGAGTCTGTGTTTGGAGAGGGGAGGGGCTCAGCGCCCGCTGCTCGTTGAGAAGCAGCGGCCGAAGATCAAAACATGCTCTCACTCCGTCCCCAAACCACAGAAAAGTCGCTGAATTTGTCGCTTTTTAGAAAATAAAAGTCGCTAGAGGGGTCTGAAAGTCACTAAATATAGCGACAGAGACGCTAATTTGGCAACACCTTCCTGCATACCACAACCATGTGTAACGTTACAGCGAATCACCGGCGGCATTATTAACCCTTTGGGTACCGAAACTTGGCACCGAAAAAAAAGTCGTAATGCGTCTCTGGTATTGTTCAGGGGGCTGGGCCGTAGTTTGGGGACCACTGCTGTTGAGCATAACTTTTCCAGCGACATCACGGGTTACCCCGGTTACCACTTCTGCACGTATGCGTCAAGGACAGAACAGCAGACGAGACAGGTGAAAGTACAGCGGCAGTTTAGAGGGAAAAATAAAGTTTAAAAAAATATTAAAACGATGACGTCGATTATTAAATAAGTCGCCGACGAATTTGATCGTCGACGTCATCGTGACTAGTCGACTAATCGTGGCAGCCCTAGTACGGTGTGCCTTTGTGTGTGCAGTTTGCATGTTCTCCCCGTGCATGTGTGGGTTCTCTCCGGGTACTTCCGCTTCCTCCCAGTCCAAAAACATGCTCACTGGGTCAGTTGATGATTCTAAATTGTAGGTGTGAGTGTGAACATGAAAGGTTGTCTGTCTCTGTGTGTCAGCCCTGTGATTGACTGGCGATCAGTCCAGTCAGCTGGGATAGGCTCCAGCCATCCACGACCCTGAATAGGATAAGCGGTATAGAAGATGAATGAATGAATGTTTTGTTTTTGGTAATGAGTTCGTTCATGCTGCATTCTTCTTACTGTGGCATGCTGTTTGAAACCGAGGCTATCATTTGCTTAAACTGACACAGTTTCTCTTCCTGTTTGCAGGTCTGTAAGGATGTTGATCTGCCTCTGTGATTCAGCTACTGTTTCTGTGGCATTCGGGTCTGCTGAATACTAAAATAGACGGCAGGCCAACACAAGAGCTCTTCTCAGGGAACACACAGACCCAGTCACTGCTTCCAAAGCTCCTCATCACCGCAGCCCTTTTGGGGTTGCTATGGCAGCTGCTGTCACAGAGACCAAGTGCTGGACACAGGCTCTCCCCAGTAAGGCAGAACAAACCACTAGTCATTGCAGCAAGAGACCATTAAACAGTCAACAAACAGCACTTAGCATTAATTCTATCACTCTAAGTTAACAAAACAACCAGAGGTCTGCAGGCTGATGGTCAGCTCTCTGGAGAATCCTCATGAGTCTTGTCTGTGTCTGCTCCGGCTCTTGGCCAGAGTCCCTGTGCAACAGCAGAGCCAGTACTGTTCCTTCTGTTAGACCATGTTCCACCAGCAGGACCATCTGAAGAGCCAGCTGCAGGAGAGCCACCCAGCCAACAGGCAGTTCTTCCACTGCCAGGAGTGTGGGAAGCAGTACAACACCCAGCTGGGCTACAGACGCCACCTGGTGGCTGCCCACAGCGCCTCGGCGAACCTGCCTTGCCCAGAGGGGGCGCCTTCCCTCCTGGAGCACTTAGGCAGCCATATTGACCGGCCTCCACCTTCTGAGGGGAGCACCAACGCTGCTGTGCCTGTGAGAGAGAGGAAGTATTCATGTGAGCGATGCGACCGCCGCTTTTACACACGTAAGGATGTTCGGCGTCACGCTGTGGTGCACACCGGGCGCCGTGACTTCCTGTGCCCACGCTGCGCACAACGTTTCGGCCGCAGAGACCACCTCACCCGTCACTTAAAGAAGAGTCACGCTCAGGAGTCGGGGTTGCCACCCTGTGCAACCAGCACTCCCGTGCCCACGCCCACGCCTGCTGCTCAGTGCCCAGTAAAGGAGGAGCCCAGTCCTGTGACCTCTGACATGGGCTCTGTCTCCAAGGATCACATGGAGAATTACTCCAGGGACATGTACAACTCCTACTCCATAGCCAGTCCTGTTCCCGGGTTGGGTCACCCCCACAGCCTCATGCAGGGCTCCTTGTCCTCAAGCATGGGTGTGAGTCGTCACATGTCCCCACAGTCCTCTCACCCACATCACCACCACCTGCAGCCTCCAGTGGCTCCGCAGCAGCAACCGTACGGCAACATGGCCAGGTACCAGCATGGATCTACCTCATATCCGCGTGCCGACGTGGACAGCTTCCTGCTGGACCTGCAAAGCGCCCCCCCACCTCACCTGAGCGTGGCCAACTCCTCTACCTCTACTTCTGTGTCCCCTCAGAGGGAGGTTCTGATTGAAGGGGTGGGTGCTGGTGGTGAGCCCCACCTGCTGTCCAGGAGTCCAGCGATCTCCTCCACCGAGCTGTCCTGCACCACTAACATGGACCTCGGGCCTCTCCTGGGTTTTCTTCCTTTTAGCCTGCCGCCCTACAGCCCTCACATGGGGATGGGAGGGCTCGTGATGAGCTATCCGCCTTCCACCACCGCCACTTCTTCGCCATCATCCTCCACAGGGCTGTCCTCCCAGGCTCCGGGGCCGTTCTCCTTCTTCCAACCTCCCCAGGCTCATGTACCCCAGGGCCCAGGATCCCACAACCACAGCCAGCTACCTCAGGCATACAGCAGCTCTACTATGAGCACTTCAAGCTCCCTACCTCACTACTACCAGACCTTTCAGCAGTAAGCAGCTCTGTCCCTGTTAAAGTTGCCTTCAAGTAAGCTCATGGATTTTTCAAGAAAAAGGGTAAAACATGAGAATTTGTAAATCAAGTGTGTAACTTTACCCTGTCAGTGCTAATAATGCTAATCTTAGTTGTTTTTGTTTTGTTAAACACAACAAATCACCTCATCAGTATTACCTCATTATTTAAAGAAGGAACCTTGAACCTTTGGGAAAATGTAGATAATCTCACTACAACCAAAATAGAGTAGTACCTCTTTTTGTTAGACTTTTTACCCTGAGTGGATGCCCTTAACATTTATCACAGATGCTGCACATTGCTGAAAGTCATCCGGTTTTTAGGATATCGTGGACATTCCACAGTGTTAGGGGTTTTTTTTAATCCACTTTTGTATCCTGTTTTTAAAATTTCACCTCCCTCTTCTAAAGATATTGGACCATGAATAGCCTTACAAAGACAGAAAGCATGGTGTTTAAGATGTACTTGCTTACACTGAGTACATACAAAAAGATTGAAAATGCAATCTCGGCTCATTCAAAACGTGCAGTCATCCAGCTGTACATCAGCTGATGTGTGAGCATGCACCAGTAGATGAAATAACTTTTATACTCAGCAATTTTAAAAAGTTGTTACTGTAACCATGTTCTGAAGAGTAAAAGTCAGAGTATGGACTACTTTGAGTCTCTAAGGTGAAGCTAGGGCGCATCTGCTAAATCTTAAAGATACTGTAAAGGATACTGTAAACCCATTTATTCAAATTATGGAATTAAAAAGCATTTATCAGAATCTAAAGTTCTGATTCCCCCTTTTAGAAAAAATGTAACAGCACAGCTCTTCTTGTTAGAAATCTATATTTAAATTCACAAGGATGTTAACTTGGTGACAAACTCTAATGTTGCTTTTATCCTCTTTTATTGCTGTTAAGTAACATTACTCGATTAAAGGCACTTATGTTTCATTTACGACATGAGAAGGGATGCCACATCTCATGAGGCCTTGCTGCTGAGTTTATGCTCCACTGCTCTTTATGAGTGAAAGTGTTTGTAGGCTAGAATATGTGATACTGTTCAGACAGGTAAAGGTTTAATAAAAGACATGTTTAAGGTCTCTGTAGCTCAGGTTATGAGACGCTTCACAGATCAAAGTTTCAGTCCAAGAAACGAGCTTAAATTTGAATTTCTGTCAGTCACCAATTATCTGTTTTTACCTTCCTGCGACGCTTCCAGCATCCTCTCTAAGCCTTTCTGTCTGAACTGAATCACAAGGAGCAGTGCAGCAGCTGGTTTTTCATATTTCTGGGGAATCCACTTTGTTAAAAGGTCAAATAGAAATGTTCAGATCCTAACATTTTGTGAAAACCAGGTCACTGATCTCAGGGTTGCCACCTGTCCATTTGAAAACATGCACACTTTCTTTTCTTTTATAGGAAGTAAACTGTTCCACAGAAACCAGCTAATGGAAAATCAATCAAATGACTTAGTGATATTTTTTTAGGTTGGGATAAAGCTTTTTTAGGTGGGTGTAGTGTGAAGAATTCTACAGCCATGGCCAAAAGTTTTGAGAATGGCACAAGTTTAGTTTTCCCCAAAGTTTGCTGCCTCAGTTCTTATGGTGGCAGTTTGTTTTGACTCTAGGCTCTTGTGGAGAATGATCAGATGAATTAACTGCAAAGTCATTCCCTGCCATGAAAAATGACCCTGGTGATAACCAAAATGTGTGCCATTCTTGAAACTTTTGGCCATGACCATATTTGTAATGACCTGGAGTGACTTAAATACTTTGTCCCCGCTTCAGTCCTTGCCCTTTATTTTTGCACTCCGATGTTCAGAGCAGAGTGTCCAGGTTTGAGGCAGTTCATTAAAGGTTGTCGTTGAGTCCTTCAGAAGGATCTTGAAGCACAGCAGTTTTATATTTCAACACCAAAGTATCTGAAGAAAACCCTCCAAATGTGTCTCAACTTTTGAGCCGGTTTTAATGTGAAAAAGATCAGTGATGCAGTGAAAGATGTGTGTACTTCACAAAATCTCATGCAAAAGTTTTGAACAAACAAAAACAACTACTGAGTATCTTTCAGTGCATGTAAAAGAAAGACTTGATGGAATCATAACAGAAAAACTTATGTTGACATTGGCTGTAGAGCTCATAGGAAATGCAGATTGTTGAGTGACAGTGAATTAAGTTGCATGTATGCTTTGTATGAAGCTGGAAAAGTAGAACTAAACCAGTACCCCCCCCCCCCCCCCCCCACCCCCCAGTTCAGGATTCAAAAATTCATCCACTCAGCTTGGTTTTCAGAATTCACTATCTGGACCACCTGGTCCAATTTACTCTTAAAGTACACACATGGGAGTTTGAATGCACATGCGCTCTTAAAATTTCATGTTCCGCCCCCAGGGTTATCCCAAAGTTGCTCATTCATGCTCCTCAGAGGGTGAAGTCTTCCCTGTTAGACAAGGGGGCAGACGTGAGAAGTCTTAGAAAGCCTCAAGAATTGATATGTTGAATATCTTTGAAAGTGAGCAACTTGGTATTTTTACAGCTTCTGCATATTTGAAGTATCACTACTGCCTTAAAGCAGATGAACAGCTCACCTCAAACCACTCTCTCTCCTCCTGTGTGGTACATATAAATATAAGGTACCTGGGCCCAAATAAAGGGCGATAAAATGCGCTTGGTTCAATTAGTATCTGCATAAGGAGTCATCTCCTCTCCACAACTCCCAGATTTTGATTTCGTCAGGTGGCAACCCGAGCTGGAGGATGTGACCTAAAGCACATTCAGAAGTATATTTTAGGCGACAGAGATCTCAAGCATGCTCCCTGTTACTGTTTTTGTTCATGTCAAACTGGACTTTTCTGGATCTGAGCATTTTCAAACTGTGACCTGCTTGCTGTGAATGTTTTTTTTTCTTCTACTAAACAGAAAGCACCGTAAATTCTCAAGTCCTTGCAGAGCACTTCTACCCCCTTTCTTATCTTTTTATCTAAATGCCACTGTTGGTATTGGCACCCATTCCTTTAAGGCTTTAGTGTCGTTGGATGTCAAGCGTTTCTGGTGAAATTAGGACAAAAAAAAAGACCCCCCGTTCAAAGCCAGAAATGGGAAGAAGTGAAACTGTTACTCAACGTTCCTCCAACAGTCACTCTGCAGCGTGACACGAGAATTGGATCTCAGCTGTCCAATAACAGACACTCTACTTAAGAAAATTGGTCATGTGTGGTTGAGATGGAGGAGCCCTACAGCTGGATATTGCGAGTGATTGTTTTTATATTGGAAAGAAGATAATTGGAAAACGAGAATTAGATAATTCTCTCTATTTTCTGCCTTAATTCCATGAACTGTTTTTTGAAGGACTTCTCTAGCTAGCATAGATACCAGCCTCCAAGTGTTGCACCAATGTCTTAAAATGCTACTGTTGTGCCTCTCTTAGAGTGTCTAACTCTCTACTGGGTTTAAGCACTTATAACATTTTCTAGAAAAAGGATGAATTTGATCAGTACCTCAAACACACAGATCTGTGGGTTTCTGTTTTTGTTTTTGCTTTTAGTTTTTTTTGGCTCCTATTTGTGCCATTAGATTAAAACTATAAAAGGTAGATTTTATGAATCTAAACTCTTTATCTAGCAGCAGACATTGACATTATAATTCAGTCAAACTTTCTACCTCTACCTTGTCATATATTTTTCTGCAAAAGACAACGACAAAAAAAATCATTGAGATACTTTTTAACCTGTAATAATTTGGCAGTGGCACCATGCTTGAACATGGGAATGTGTTCAGAAATTCAACTTTGAAGGGACTACACGGGAGTCCTGGTAGTGTATTCCAGAGTCAAACATTGTTCTCCATGCTTGCCTTTAATGATATTTCTACTTATTTACTACCTCAGAGAAGTGACAGGCAACTGTCCATCTAACTGCAGAGAAGATGTCTGTGTAGAGTTTTATTTTTGTCAGAGGAAGCACATGTACTTTGTAGCTCCATAGTTTTTTACTGAGATTAGCTCACAGCAGGATGATGTGTGTAGCGTAACAAGTACCAGTTACACTGCATTTGTTATGTTGTAATGTTGCGTCTCTGCCTCTTCAGTCTGGAATGCCAACCATTTATGAATATGGGCCTCTCTCTCTGGAAAAATTCCCCAGTTGTGTGGAATGGGAAAATGACACGTTGGTATTCTTGATGTGAACCCGGAGCCGAGTGCTCCAGCTGGACGTAGCCCGAGGCCGAACATATCAGTGATGCCCTGTTTGTGCAGTTTTGTTTGTGATATAAGACTAGTTGGCTTATTAACAATTCTACATTTTCATTTAGCAGATGCTTCTGTCCAAAGCAACAAACAACACAAGCAAGAATTTTGACTAAATTTATACTATTAAAGGTAACAGGTGAAGTTACAAAACTTTAAAATGCATCAAAAGGGCATGTTGTTTTTATGATGATGTATAATATGACATCAAGATAAAAGAGAATTGACCATGATAAGACAACGCAGAAAGAGAGCAGATTCTTTGAGCTCTTCCCTAAACTATGAATCCTGCAGCTCGTTCCCCAAATGAGGCGGTGATGAGCTTTAGATGTCAGCAACATTTGGTCCTGTAAAAGTGGGGGATTTATTCAGAATATCTCAAAGATTTTGATGCTTTATAACGTTTTTGGTCACAGACCTTCCGGATTTCTTAGTCAATTTTTGGCTTGCTGAGGTTGCTGCTCAAAGAGCTTTACTTCATGTCCACAGCTCCACAAGTGTTAGTGTTTCGCGGTCCTTTGGATCGGTGTTTTCCTCAACTGCTGTTGATCTTTTGAGAGGAGTAGAGTAGCAACACTCACCACTTTGCAAATGGACTCAAGGACATGTATGATAAGAGCAAGCATAAGTGTGACCAGTCAGGATCAGTACACTCAGTGCAAGTTAGTGACTTCATTAACACAAACCTAAATCTGCCACTTGAATTACTTCTGTGCTATTTGAATTTGTTGTTGTTGTTGATAATTCTTATTTTAAGAAAAAGAAAGTTATTCCAGGACCCTGCTGGTTTTTATTCAGGCCAGGGTTTTATTGATCATACCTTTAACCCTAGTACTGCAGGTCCTCACTATAGTGAGGATCCATATCAATGCTGTTGGTGCCTGCTGGCAGCACTAGGGTTAAAGTTTTGAGATACCTTATATCATGTTAATATATCTTGAGGCGTTCCAGGCTGAATGCAGAGGCACAGAGGATATCAGGATTCATCTCACTAATCTGTCAGTACCGTGTTGCCTGCATTGAGGTTGGCTCTGAGAACCTCTACAATGCAGGCTTCGCCACCTTTTAATTTAGATAAGTTTTGCATTAGGTGTTTGTATTATCACTTAATAGGTTAGAAGACAGTTGAAAGAAAAGGAGTTGTCATTTTTTGATTGTCTGAACATAAAGTAATACAAAATAAAGAAATCTTTAGATTTATCCTGTGTCTGTGTTTTACATGAACTGAATTAACTTGATGTCTTTAATTTATTAAAGTTTAGTGTCGAGGCAACTTTGGCAACAGTAAATTCAAACCAAAGTGTTTACCACCTGAATTTTAGCTGGATTTGATCTACATTGTGCATACAACCAAGGCCAACGGTGTTTGCAGATACATGAACGAGTCATTTCTTGTTTACTGTCACGTAAGTAAAAAACAGTTTGTTTTTGCGCTATGGTTTTAAGACTGGTTTCAGGAAAAATCTGACAAATACTGATCTGAATATACTAACTATAATTAATGACTATTATTATGACTAAATTTTTAAAATATTAAACATTAATACCACTAACCCTAACCCTAATTGTAAGTAGTGGTTGGATATGAGTTAGCTATCGATCTGTCAGTCTGTTTTAAAGGTTGCATATTTGAGAGAATGACTGTCACCTCTAACAGGTGGAGCCTTTTTGCATCCTGCAGCCAAACAAAGAAACAAAGACAGACACATTAAAATGGAGTACAGACATACGGTGCGTCTCAAAGGGCCAAATGTCCATCCTTCCTTCCTCCACTTGGGTCATTCACTTGCATCTTAGTCCTTCCCACCAGAGATGCAGGAAATGAAGAGAGGAGCTGAGATTTGTTTTAAGAGCATTGAGACGTCCTCTCATCGGGAGCGTCAAATGAAGCGACATGTTTTGGTGATGACGGCATCAGCTGATAGACGGTGGATCATCTGTCAGTCAGCTCTAACAGCTGTTTGTGTGTCTGCTCATGTGCGCTGTAATAACTCTAATCAAATAAAAACTGTAACAGAGCTTCGTCTGTAAAATGTAAATAAAAACAAAATACAATGATTTGAAAATCCTTTTCAACCTATATTCAATTGAATACACTTCAAAGACAACATATTTAATGCTCAAACTTATAAACTTTATTTTATTTTTCAAATAATAGTTAACTTAGAATTTCATGGCTGCAACACGTGCAGTAGAAGATGGGAAAGGGCATGTTTACCACTTTGTTCCATCACCTTTCCTTTTAATAACACTCAGTAAACGTTTTGGAAGAGAGGAGACTAATTCTCTTAGCTTCTCATGTGGAATTCTTTCCCAGTCTTGCTTGATGAACCGCTCTAGTTGTTCAACAGTCCGGGGTCTTCTCTGTCGTATATTACGCTTCATAATGTGCCACACATTTTCAATGGGAGACAGGTCTGGACTGCAAGCGGGCCAGGGGAGAACCTGGACTCTTTTACTTTGAAGCCACGCTGTTGTAACACGTGCAGAATGTGGCTTGGCATTATCTTGCTGAAATAAGCAGCGGCATCCATGAAAAAGACGTGGCTTGGATGGCAGCATATGTTGCTCCAAAATCTGTATGTACTTTTCAGCATTTATGTTGCCTTCACAGAAATGTAAGTCACCCATGCCATGGGAACTAATGCACCCCCATACCATCACAGATGCTGGCTTTTGAACTTTGCCTTGGTAACAGTCCGGATGGTCCGCTTCCTCTTTGGTCCGGAGGACACGACGTCCAGTGTTTCCAAAAACAATTTGAAAAGTGGACTCATCAGACCACAAAACACTTTTCCATTGTGCATCAGTCCATTTTACATGAGCTCAGGCCCAGAGAACCCGGCGGAGTTTCTGGATGTTGTTCATAAAGGGCTTTTGCTTTGCATGGTAGAGTTTTAACCCGCACTTACTGATGTAGTGACGAACTGTATTTACTGACAGTGGTTTTCTGAAGTTTTCCTGAGCCCATTTGGTGATATCCTTTACACTCTCATGTCGGTTTTTAAGGCAGTGCCGTCTGAGGGATCGAAGGTCACGGTCATTCAGTCTTGGTTTCCGGCCGTGGCACTTACGTGCAGTGATTTCACCAGATTCTCTGAACCTTTTGATGATATTATGGACCGTAGATGTTGAAATCCCTAAATTCCTTGCAATTTTGCTTTGAGAAATGTTGTTCTTAAACTGTTCAACTATTTTCTCACGCAGTTGTGGACAAAGTGGTGAACCTCGCCTCATCCTTGCTCGTGAATGACTGAGCACGTTTGGGGAGGCTCCTTTTATACCCAATCATGGTACCCACCTGTTCCCAATTAGCCTGATCACATGTGGGATGTTCCAAATAGGTGTTTGATGAGCTTTTCTCAGCTTTCTCAGTATTTTTTGCCACCTTTCCCAACTTCTACTGGACGTGTTGCAGCCATGAAATTATAAGTTAATTATTATTTGGCAAAAAACAATTAAGTTTATCAGTTTGAACATTAAATATGTTGTCTTTGAAGTGTATTCAATTGAATATGGGTTGAGAAGGATTTTCAAATCGTTGTATTTTGTTTTTATTTACATTTTACACAATTTCCCAACTTCAACCGAATCCGGTTTGTAGTTTGATGTCTCAGGAACTATGATCATGAACGAAATTAAACGTCACGATTAATTATACAGTCTATGGTGCACACGCACGAACAGCTGTTAGAGCCGACTGACAGATGATCCACAGGTTATCAGCTGATGCCAATTGATGCCATCATCACCAAAACATGTCTCTTCATGTGCCGTTCCGGAGGAGAGGACATCTCATTTCTCATAAAAACAAATCTCCTCCTCTCCTCTCTTCATTTCCTTGAATTTCTCCCATAGACACAGTCGGCTTCGCGTCACAGTCACGTCAAAGTTCGGGGCGGGGTATTTTGGGGGGGAAAACAATGCTTTCCCCCTCGTCTGCAGCATTGTAAACATGCTGATTTCAAAATCAGATTTCCATGCCAATTACTAAAATGTCATACATTAATTCATTGGAGCCAGTTCAAAAGGCTAGATACTTAAAAAAGATCACTCAAGAAGGTTTAGATTCTTGTTTGTATGTTATTAAAGAGTGGATGAAAGATCCTACTGAATGGCCTGATGTGTCATTCACTGACATCTTCTGTTACCTGGCTGGATCACCTGGTAAGAGGCAAAATCACGTTTTCTGATTAATTAAACTTCACATCATTTCAATGCCTGACAAGGAAATTAGCAGGTTTTAGTGAATTTGTGCAGCACACAATGGTTGTTGTTGCTCAATAGCCCCCATGAGCTGCCTATATATAGCTTATTGGTGACCCAGTATATCACACAGGGATTTACACACACAGCAGCCTAAAGAACTATCGCTCCCTGGAGGCACAGAACTTATTAACAAGTGGTTTTGTTGGAGTTGTGCTTCATCACAAAATACCTGCCTCAGATACCTACCTGTTCAGGTGTGATGCTCTTAAAATTAACAATTGAATGTTCATGTAAAATACAAAACAATCTAACATTGATAGAAAAAGATGAAGATACTGTTATAGCACCTGTCAGGAAGTGCTGACTACAGGCGTACGTACAAGTTTTGGTTTTAGATCTCAAAGACGATCAAACTCATCTTCCCGCCGGATCACTTGAAGCCACTGCATTATTCTCCTGGGCCCTGTGCTTCGGTCTGGTAAAATATAAATACTATATATACTGTATAGATAAATACTGTATAGATAAATACTGTATAGATAAATACTGTATAGATTCAGTCAGCATTCAGAGGAATGCCCACAAAACGTCATATCCGGTCCGCACAGAGGGGGAAAACAAACCGCTTTCGGTGGACACTCTGTGCCTTTGAGAGGCGGCTGATGGCGAGAAAGCAGCTTTGATAATTTCGAGTTCTGCAGCTCTGCGACACAATATTGATTATAGGCCCAATGATAAACTAAGCTAACTTAAGGGCACAACAGTTCCACTCAACGCTTGAGAGTCTACCTAGACTAAGGGGGTCTTTTCTTCTTTGTCCCTTGAGAAGGTTGGCCGAAGATATCAGTGGGATCACTACCCCCTACCAGCCACAGTCAGAACAGTCTTTTCCTTTGAATTTTCTCTTCTTTCGAGACTTACTAAAACACCTGCTGTAGCAACTACAACAAGCTTGCCTCACCTAAGTAAGACATTTCATTTTACCAATTTTCTTACATGACGGAGGATTTTTTAAGATCTGGAGGGACGCCAAAACTTCAACCTGGCTCAAGGAAAGGAGAATAAAGATCTCTGAAGACCTGATGCCGGGAACTAGGGATGCCAGAAACAAACTGTGGTTGCTGGTGGAGCAAGCAAGGAAAGAGGGGAAGAAAGCTAGCTTCAGAGGACCCTTTGCACATTTTGATGGCAAGATAGTCACAATAAATGATGTGTAAGCGATCACAGGCTGCATTTAAAGTTTAGCTCCAAACTGGATTTAATGATGCTGGTTCCTGATTTGAATTAGGCCCGTAATAGGTACATTCTATTTTGACTATGTTCTTTATGATAAAACTACTGTAATCACATGTAGCCCAGATGCTGCCTCCTTTTACCTCTGCTTGGACACCGGCACCCATAAAGTTGTGAACGGTTGATGACCTGTTTGGAATGACTTATAGCTGCCAAAAGAGGGCCAGCAAGGACCGTAGTTAGATGACTCCCAGGGGATACTTTAGTGGTCCCATTTTTATTTTTAATTAACTCCCAAAAAGGCTAGTTTATTCCTTTTAATTATATAGACACTCAATTAATTCCCATTTTTTTGTTTCTATCTCATGAAAAGCATCATAGGTAAACTTTTTTTCTTTGCCCCAGACAATTTTATGCTGCCTCCATAATACCACTTAGTTTTCAAATCATTTTTATTTTTTATCTTTTTTTTTTTCCTTTCGCAATTCTGGTAATTGAGACCAGTTAATACTGTTGAGTTGACCGAAGAGAGCACCAAGGTTTGTTTCTGGATTTTAAAAAGCTTTTGATACAATTGAACATAAATTTATTCAGCACACTCTTAAGACCATTTTGTCAACATTGTTAACATGTTTTACAAAGATATCAACAGCTCAATTGTAATAAATTTAAAAACATTAAAGAGATTCCAGATCAATAGAGGGGTAAGACAAGGTTGCCCAATTTCACCCTTTTTATTTATCATAATCATGCTATTAATATCAAGAATGACAAAAACTTTAAAGGAATCACAATATTTGATAGAGAGTTAAAACTATCCCAGCTTGCAGATGATTCCATGCTTTTTAAAGGATAAAGACCAATCAGGTAATGCTATTAAACTAATAAATGAATTCTCTAATGCCTCAGGCCTAAAGTTAAATATGTCTTAAATGTGAAATATTACCACTGCATGATTATAATGAAGCAGCCATTCATAAACATTCCAACCAAGGATTCTGTCAAATATCTGGGCATTGTTATGACTAAAAATCTTACCATTAGGCAACACCTGAATTTTTCAGATAGAATTCAAAGAACTAAAACTATATTTAATAAGTGGCTTCAAAGGGATCTCTCTATCATTGGTAGAGTTCTTCTCTCTAAAGCACAAGGTCTATCCAGGTTTGTGTATCCATCCATTTCTCTTTTTGTGAGTAATTCTACAGCCTCAACCATAAACAGTAGTTTTCTAGATTTCATATGTAAGAACAAACCACATGAACTTAAAAAAAGCCATACTCCCAAACAGTATAAAGCAAAAGGTGGCTTAGAAGTTCTTGATTTTGCAGATACTATTAATACTTTCAGAATCAGCTGGTTAAAAAGATGTCTTAAAAACACCAACTCAGTGTGGTTCATCCCAAATAATATCTTGAGCAAGTTAGGTCAATCAATCATTCAATCTTTATTTGTATAGCGCCAATTCATAACAAGTGTTATCTCAAGACACTTTACAATAGAGCACAAAGCTCTTCATTTTAAGGATATACATATATGCATAGATACATATATACATATAAAGATACACATATACATATATATATACAAATATATACATCCAACACCCAACATGAATCCATATGGCCAATCATGAATCCCTCCATCATGGCGGCAAGAAAAAACCTTCTGTTAAGCAGCAGGAAATCTGGAATGTGGACCCCAGTCTCATGATGAACAGCAAATCCACACCATGCTGTGTTGGGTGTGTGGGCGAAGGAAGGGAGGTAAGAGGAGACATGTGGACTAAAGTGTGAACTAAAGTTAGTGACAGATCCATGAACCATAGACCTGTCGTCTGATTTATTAGAGGTTAGCCTCTTGAGATGCTACATCTCGTTTTCGGAAGAACGCAACAAAACAAACAAACAAACAAAAAAAAAATGTTCAGTTTTAACTTTAAATAGTTCTGTTTTTTTTTTCAGTTCATTAAAATATAAAGCATTTTTCACTTGCTATGAGAGTGATTTTTTTTCTTTACAAAGCTGCTGACAGCAGTTTGGTATTATAACTTGTATTTTCTATTAGTTGTCTTCTACTCTTTCTGCCCAATAAGCAATAAATGCCATGCATAATTAATTTTAAAGTATGAAATATGATTAATATGTCCCATTATCAATTTTCTTATTGAAAACATTTAGCTCAATGTCTGTTTCCCTTATCTGCCGTTGGATGTTAAACAGAGTAAAAACCCAGTCAAAACCTAATACTTACATTTTAAAGTCATATTAACACCACTTAATGTCACCATTGTGCAATTTACCCTGTTCTTTTTGGGGACTGAGCAGCAGTGGGCAAAGGATCTTTGGATATGGAGGGCCATGAAGGATAGCAGCGGTGCGTCCTCCATAAAGAGGGAAAAGAAGGCTGCATTTGTCAATCAATCAATCAATCAATCAATCAATCAATCAATCAATCAATCTTTATTTATATAGCGCCAATTCATAACAAACGTTATCTCAAGACGCTTTCCAAGCGTTAACAGGTCTAGACCTGTAAATGGTAATAAAATTTTATTAACAGAAACCAAAGATCAAGACAAGATAAGAAGTCTGATCTCATCTTAACCCACCATGAGTACAGAGCTTTGAAGCATTGAAGCAAGGGGGGAGGGGGGATGGGAGAGAGACAAAGACACAGGGAGACATAAACACAGAGTCCATATTTCTGTGTTGTAGAGATGATCACAGAGAAACTGTAACTGTAGGAAGCCGTAGCAGCTGGAGTCTAGCAGGTCCATGGCAGCAGGCCGTCCACAGCAACAATCCAAAGAACCTAACAGACAAACTCAGAGACTCCCAGAGAGATCCATGGTTAATAACTTTAATGGGACATTAAGATCAGAAGTTAGACTGACAGATAGAGAAGAGAGGGAAACGGAAGCCTTGTGTGTCAGTTCCCCCCGGACAGTCTAAACCTATAGCAGCATAACTAAGAGCTGGTTCAGGTCTGAACCAGCTCTAACTATAAGCTTTATCATAAAGGAAAGTTTTAAGTCTACTCCTAAAAGTAGAGAGGGTGTCTGCTCCCCTGATAACTAAGGGCTCGACCTCCCAGACTACTTTTAGAGACCCTGGGTACGACGAGCAGGCCTGCATGCTGGGAACGCAGCGATCTAGACAGATAATATGGCATGATAAGCTCTTTAAGATAGGATGGCCCAATGCCATTAAGAGCTTTGAAAGTCAGAAGAAGAATTTTATATTCTATTCTAAACTTTATTGGTAGCCAGTGTAGAGACGCTAACACCGGGGAGATATGCTCCCTCCTCCTAGTCCCAGTCAGAACCCGGGCTGCAGCATTCTGAACCAGCTGAAGAGTCCTGATAGACTTGTTAGGACAACCAGATAGAAGAGAGTTACAGTAATCTAACCTGGAGGTAACGAAAGCATGGACCAGCTTCTCTGCATCACTCTGAGACAAGATGTGTCTAATTTTTCTAATATAACGGAGATGAAAGAACGCTGTCCTGGAGACCTGTTGGATGTGAGAGTTGAAGGACAGGTCCTGATCCAAAAGAACTCCTAGGTTCCTAACAGTGGAGCCAGGTGCCAGGCTGATGCCATCTAAGGGAGTTATCTTGTTAGAAAAAGCCTCTCTAAGGTGTTTTAGGTCCAATAACAATGACTTCAGTCTTCTCTGAGTTCAGAAGTAGAAAATTTCTGCTCATCCAGATCCTTACATCTTCGAAGCAAGCTTTAAGTGTCGATAATTGGCTAGTTTCCTCTGGCTTCAATGATAAGTATAGCTGAGTATCATCTGCATAAAAGTAAAAGTTTATGGTGTGTTTTCTAATTACGCTACCAAGGGGGCTGCATTTGGAGGAGCCTCCAGTGTTGTGATGTAATTGGCCTTCAAATGTGGCCCACAAAGGATGCTGCCACTGAATTATGGGTGGGTGTCAAAGCGCCAAAATGCAGTCTCCTCTCTCCTCTCTCCTCTCTCCTCCGTGGCACCGGAAGTACTTTCTGAGGCGCCATATTGAAGGGTTTCCCAAAGCGTTACTTGTGGTCGGAGGAGAGAGGAGGGGGGAGGGAGGAGGTTGATCGGAGGAGCGATAATTGAGGAGACACAAGAGCTGCCTTTGCGGAAGTTTTTTCACCGACAGACACGCCCCCATATGGGATATCACTCACTGATTGGACGCTGCAGCAGCTCAGACTTGAAACTCTGAAACTTCTGATCACCGGAGTTTAAAGAGAGCAAAAAGACGGAGCTGAAAACAGTCAGTATCCAGAGGATGATCCTGAAACAGGTCATAAAGCTGGAGTTAAAAAAGATTGATGTGAGTTTAAAGCTCAAAATGCTGAAGACAGCCGTCATAAAATCAATATAACAGAGGATCACTGCTGAGTTTATAAGAATAGAATAGAATAGAATAGAATAGAATAGAATAGAATAGAATAGAATAGAATAGAATAGAATAGAACTGTTCAGGTCAAATTCATCATCTAACAGAAAAATAATTCATAGAGTGCAATAAAAAAGACTGAAAATAAATATTGGTGATCAGTTATTTCCGTCCTTAATTTTCTTGTTGATTCTCTTTTTTCTTTATGAACAGAATTTTAGTCTGAGAGAAAAAAACTCCTGTGAGGTTTGTAAAGAGTAACAGGATGTCTGTTTTCCCTGAGATCTAATAAATAACGAATATCAAAAGTTCCTGAGACATCATAAACTAGGTTATATTAATACATTTCAGGGTTCATGATCAGATACGCTCTAGGCTGAATAATTAATAAATAATCTAATAATGAGGCATTTTAACAGTAAAGTGATCCGTGTGCTTCTAAACAGGACACAGAATAAACAGAGGTCAGGTTTTCTTCATGTGAAAGTGTTTGTTAAACAGGTTAAAAACACAGACAAAGCTCTGTTACTGTTTTTATGTAATTGGAGTTATTACAGCGCACATGAGCAGACACACAAACAGCTGTTAGAGCTGACTGACAGATGATCCAGAGGTGAGCAGCTGATGCCGTCATCACCAAAACATGTCGTGTCATTTGACGCTCCCGAGGAGAGGACGTCTCAATGCCCTTAAAACGAACCTCCTCGACTCTTCGATCCCTCTCTTCATTCCCTTGCATCTCTCCCATGCATCTCTGGTGGGAGGGACTAAGACGCATGTGAACGACGCAAGTGGAGGAAGCAAGGATTGACATTTGGCGCTTTGAGACGCACCCTCTGAGACGCACCCACAGCCACTGTGAATGGGATTGTCACGTGTGGTCGCCAATAGGCGGCAGTGTTAAGCTCTTTCATTTTGTAAGAGGAAAAAAAATACAGCGAAAGGTGTGACGTAAAGACATAGTCACGTGACTCCTGTGCGTGAGGTTTGGTACGGCAGCAATGCCGCGATGCTTTTACTTTGAAAGGTCGAATCGTCTCGTGCGCAGGGCTCCGAGACGCAACATCTGCTCAGACGTTTACCTGTTTTTAATTAGGAATTATGGACCGTGCTGAAAACTAAACGGGAGAAACAAGCTTATTGTGAGAGCTGAGGCCGTTTTATGACATATTGTTACGCCCCCTCTACTTTAGTCACAAAGAGCTAACGCCTGTTAACAACAGCCAGCCGCGAAATAACACTAGCTTGTTAGAAGAAAAAAAACGGTTTTAAAAGCCGAGGAGCCGGGATGCGAGAGGATTACTTCTGAGGAACGACCCCCATCCACGGTAAGACACCAAACAGAAATAGCTTACAGTCAGGCCACTGTTTCTGACACTGCTAACACTAGCTGCTAACCTTCGTTTAATGCTGTGAGGCTAGCTTGTTAGTTAGCACCACTTACCGTAGTTTCGGTGGGTTCATGTCAGTAACACAAGAACAACCAGTAATAGGACACAGTCTGTCTCATCATTACTGCTTAACTTTGGGCATTAGAGCTGCGTTAGACAGCTTGATTATAAAAGGCTAGCCTGTGTTGCTGTTTTAAGCTAATCTAACTCATCATATGTAATTTGGGTGTGTTCATGAGCTTTTACTTTCAGGCTGTTACTTTCTTAGATCATTGATATCTTAAAATAATGCTAGAGATATAGAAACCATGCCTACAGGGTTACCTTCTAACTGTGTGAAAGGTCACAGCTGAGAAGTAGCTCCTCTTTAACCAAACAGGTTGACCCATACCTGAGCAAAAGCTGTATGTACAGGCCTTATAATCGACCCTGCAACCTGGTCAAATTAAATGCCACAAGAAAGTATGTTTCAGCAGTTCTGGGGTTAACCATAATTTCTTATAGTATTGTTATTTTTTATATTTTATTTTTGTCAGTGTCTATCATAAAAACAAAGTTAGAAACCAGGGTTGACATGACTTGCAGGGTCAATAAGGGAAAATTAGTCTGAGGCCATGAGCCTTGCAGTCGAAAATACTTCTAAGGAGTGCACTAAATCCTTTCATGAGTCAGTAGTAAGAATTTATCTCTGCTTAATTCACTCAGCAGGAAACTCCAGTCACTCAGGCTAAGCTTCTGACTGAAGTTAAATGTCAGGCCAGGTGAAAAGGAGGAGTGTGGACTAAGGTGCACACTGCCCTGGCATTACATTACTATCTGTTACATCATGAATCCTGTAAGAAAGAATTGTTGTTTACATTTACTTGAAAAGAAAATAATCTGAGTGTCGTCCTATAAGCATCAGTAGCTCCACTTGGATTTCCGTGCTATAAAAAAAAACTTGACAGAGAGCGCTGCTTTTGATGAAAGCAGACATGATCACACAACTTTCAAATAGTACTTTTTTTACATTAACAGCTAAGGTGAAAGGCTGACAAACCTCCCACTAGTATCAAAATTAGGATTACAGTTCGATAGGTCACATATTTTCTTGTACACAGAAAAATGTTAAGGAAGTGTTCTCCAAGCTTTCCTCAACATGACCCACTCTGTCAAAAAGTACAACTCAAATCTACTTGGCTATTGCTGTTCTTGAAAACTGTTCCAAAACTCAGTGAACCGAGAGAAATCCTGTCTTGGGTTCAGCTATCTCGTGTGTTAGTGCTGGGGTCGACTCAGTTTTAAAGACATTAAAGCTGAAAACTCCAGGATGCCAAAGGCCTCAAGTCTGTCTTAAAGCAGTGATCAGGAGTTCATAACATCAGAACAGGTTTTCTGTTAATTAATTAATTAGTTAATTTCTGTTAATTTAACATGACAATTTGGTAACAATTTGCTTGAGGTACATTTGAAATAAACTGCAGATCATCTTAACCCTAGTACTGCAGGTTGTCTCGATAGTGAGGACCCATATCAATGCTTCTGCTGCCTGCTGGCAGTACCAGGGTTAAATATCCTTACTGTGACAGTTAGTGGGTGACAAAACCAGTACTATGAGAAGTTCCGCTGATGCTGGTGGTTGTTTTTTTTCTTTTGGGTGACTTTGGAAATTCCCATGGATTTTCATATAGTTTTCTTCTATTGTTTTGGTTTCCCTTTCAGTGCCATGTCTCTGGTTTTCACCCGACCCAACACAAGCACAGTCCACAGCAAGAAGGATAAGAGACTGATGGCGGAAGTGAATGCATCACCGCTCAAGCACTTTGTCACGGCAAAGAAGAAGATCAATGGCATCTTTGAGCAGTTGGGGGCCTACATCAAGGAGAGTGCTGTATTTCTGGAAGGTATTTTACAACACGTCTCCTGCCCTCTTGACTCTGAGATATGCACGCATTTATTTGGCCAGTCTACATGCAGGTCTCTAATTTAGCACCATGAAGGTCACTTTACACGAGTCATGGTGGCAGACTCAGTGGGTCAGACTTATTACATTTCACTTTCACTTCCAACTCAGCAAAAAGAGGGCAAGAAAACACAGCTTATTTCCCCTGCAGACATCACTGCTGTAAATTCATGATCTAAGTCTTTGTTAGTTTTTATATTTTACACATTTATATTCCACCAAAGAACACTCTTTCAAAGATTATCCACTGCAAACATCACAATACAAAGTCCTTGTGTTTTCAAACTTGTATGACGGGTATGCTGAATTAATCTCTTTTCCTGATCTCTTCTTGTTTAGATACCCACAAAAATTATGAGCTGGACCCGGTCACCACTGAGGAGCAGGTGCAGGAGGTCCAAGGTTACCTCAGCAAGGTGTCAGGGATTGGAGAAGTGCTCGCTCGCAGGCACATGAAGGTGGTCTTCTTTGGGAGGTATCTGTATTTTTCCCTCTTCAGTTTCTAAAAATGTTGATTTAAGCTAAAGTTGAACTGCTTGATCTATTGTAGCCACCTTATGTTCCACTTCTGTGATATTTCACCTGAAATGAGAGGATTAAACATGAACCAAAAGTGAAACTGTAGAAAGACTTCAGTGAAAAATGTGTTTTCATGTGGGTTTTCTTTGTTTTGCAGGACGAGTAACGGAAAGAGCTCAGTGATCAATGCCATGCTCTGTGATAAGGTGCTGCCCTCTGGAATAGGACACACCACCAACTGTTTCCTGAGGGTGGAGGGCACTGATGGCAACGAGTCCTTCCTCCTTACTGAAGGATCTGAGGAGAGGAAGAGCATAAAGGTCAGCAGAACATATCTCTAATATCCAGTATGCCCAGACCGTGGGACTGTATCAGTGAACCTGTTCCCTCCTATATGTTTATAGACCGTGAATCAGTTGGCCCACGCTCTCCATCAGGATGAGGACCTGGACGCCGGCAGTTTGGTGTGTGTCATGTGGCCTAAAGCCAAGTGTGCCCTTCTGCGAGATGACCTGGTGTTGGTGGACAGGTCAGACACAAATTAATAATATTAATCAACAGATTCATTCCCACTCATGTTAGTCAAAAGAGCTGTTTGTGGCAAAGCTGTTGTTTGTGGGTTATTCTTAGACTCTTAAGCCGTTTAAACAGAACTCCTGCAGTGTCCGGACTTACTCCTTTAACACTTTAACAAACAGTGGAAGAAACCCTCTTAATGACAACAAACACTGGTTTAATTAAAGGGTAACACCGAGTTTGTGAGCACGCAGGAGAAGGAAGAGGTCAGCTGTAACGTAAGAGTTGAAACGATTATTCAGACAACTGAGGCAAACAGGAAAGAGTAATGCTCTGACATCATGTCAGCAGGGCCCTGCAGGGCTACTATCATTACTATCAGACTGTGCATAACTCAAGACCTGATAAAATTCAAAGCATTTCTTGGTTCTTGTCTTTCTTTGAGCGGGGTGGCATGAGCTGCTTGTTGGGGTTGCTCGGCTGAGAAACCATCATGGAAGACAGGCTATTATTCGCTGCAGAAGAATACAATTTCATCATGTAATTTCTCAAATAACTGTTAGTTCAGTCTTTTTAGCACTGCACTTTTACGTCCAAAAGTCCATTAGTTCTCACTCTTTTCACTGACACAGCACATGTTTGTGTTCCTTCAGGTGTATGACGTATGAGTCCAGCTGACTTCTGTCTCAGACACTAAGTTATTGTGTAGTTTGACATATTTTAGGTTGGACATGTTAAACATTGTCCAACTGGCACAGGAATATTTGTAGTAGGAGTATTATATGCACCTGATGATGGAGTTTTGACCCTCATGGAGAAAAAATGGTGCAGTATAAACGTAACATTGTCTCTGTTCATAAAATTTATGATCATTTACAGGTTTAGACTTGTTTACGCTCTTGGAAAGTGTCTCTTGAGGTAACTTTTGTTATGAATTGGCGCTATATAAATAAAGATTGATTGATTGATAACATGTGCTCAACAAACTCTTGAATGTGCTGGACCAGAATTTGATGCCATTGGATCATTAACATTTATTCTACTTACAGACGTTTTTCAAAGGAAGCTAACTTGGTGCTCGTCTGCATGAGAAGTCTCGCAGACATTTATTCGAGCAGACATTAAAGATTTACTCCTGAAAGTGACCAAACAAAGCATGCTTCTTTCTCATCATTTATTAGAAATTGTGCAAATAATTTTTGAAACTCCGCTTTTTCACATAAATACATTCAGTGTATTTTGATTGAGATGGTGTTTGAGGGAAGTTTGGATTCATTTTATCTTTCAGGGTGATGTCAAAGTCAATAAGAGAGTTTTAAACTGATGGTAGAAAGAAGTGAAAGTTGTCATGTTTACTTAAAAATAACTGCAGCTTTGTTAATCTGCTTTCCTTCCAGCCCGGGTATCGATGTCACCACAGAGCTTGACAGCTGGATTGACAAATTCTGCCTGGACGCTGACGTCTTTGTTCTGGTGGCAAACTCTGAATCCACACTAATGCAGACGGTCAGACATGACAGTTATACTCAAGACTACATCCAGCAGTTATTTTTGTTGTCAAATAATTTGTTTACTCTAGGGATGCACCGACATTTCAGCCACCGAAAACTTTTGGATGAAAATGCCCCAAAAGTGCATTTTCAGTTTTTGGCCAAAAGACTTATTACCGAAATAACATGGCTGAAACAGTACGTTGTGATTAAGCAAGCTAAAGCTGCGACCGGCACAGTCATGCATGGATAGGGGTAGATGTATTTCAAAATATCTGAGAAAGACCCACGGATAGTAATTTTTAATGTGTGTGATGCGCGCACGAGAAATGATCCAGGTCGCTATGACATTGGGGAAGCTGCTTGGAGACTGAGACATGCAGAGAGGGAGAGCAGAGTGCAAAAAATAAAGGACTCGTCACTCTGAACTATTTATCTTATTTACGTGACGGGATGGTTAGGCGTTCACAGCTCCTCTGCTCTCTGTGATGGCAGGTCCGCCCGATACACACACACACACACACACACACACACAGACATGCATACTATGTGTAAGACATAAAGTCCAGAAAAGTCCAGGTCATGTCTGTGAAGAAGGCATTATTCTTTGAAGCATTAATATTCATTTATGCTATGGTACTCATGATTGGAACAACTATTTCTTTCCATGTTTTGGTTTCCGTTTTTCAGCCTCGGTTTCTTCATTTTCAGTTTCGGCCAAGATTTTTCATTTTGGTGCATTCCTAGTCTACGCTTTTCTTTATTGGTCTTCAAAATATCAGAGTATGGGGACAAATTATGATCATTGTTTCTTCTTTTTTAAATGGTTTGATTTGTCCATTTCCCAAAGACTTCAAGCCCTTTCTTGTCCTAGAGGAAGTCAGAAAATATACTCATACTTCAGTCTAAGCAGAGCCAGTTTGTTGCTATCACAGATAATGTTCTGTGAAGAAGCTGTGGTGTTGGACTGAGGCTTTCAATCAGCCATTGTTGTGCTATATAATTAAACACAAGTGGCAGTAGCTACAGGACATTTGTTGTTCATGTTGATGTGTAAAGATTTACATGATTTCTCTCCACAGGAAAAGTCCTTCTTCCACAAAGTCAACGAGCGCCTCTCCAGCCCAAACATTTTCATCTTAAACAACCGCTGGGATGCTTCGGCCTCGGAACCTGAATACATGGAGGAGGTTTGTCAGCGTCACGCTCTCTACTTTTACGGGAAATATCTAGCTTTTATTTTGTCCAAACCTCATTCAGCATTATACCCTAACCAAGAGCTGTATTTCCTCTCCTGAGAGCAGCATTTTAGAAAAGCCTGTATTACCTTTTAGGTACTCTTCTTCCCTCCACCTTTCCCTCTAACAGGAAGTCCTGGCACAGTGACTTGTTACGTGTGTGACCTCAGGTTTAGTACAGCTTTAACCTGCTGCTGGCTCAGTGGTAGTCTTACATTAAGATGGTGAACAGATTAACCTGTGTTACCACCTGTCTCACTTCATCCTGTCTGCTGGGTGTGACCTGAGAATCCACCTGGTGCTCCACAGGCCTCTCCATTCCTCAGGTTGTTGAATCAGACACTTGAAGTAACACATTAATAGGCCGAGTCTCTAACTTACCTACTGGTAGCACTGGTGCTACTGACTTTCTCAGTTGGTCAAACCAGTACATGATTCGGTCGCACCAGTTTGTTTGTTTGTTTGTTTGTTTGTTTGTTGGGGGGGGGGGCTACAGCATGACTATGCATGTTGATGAACAGTTGTCTTAATAGTTTGATATGAAGTAAAGATTGACAGTGACTGGAGTTACAATGTTTGTTAAGTTTTTTACTGTGAAAATGACGTTTGTCACAGGTCATTACTTAAACTGAAAACCTGAAATTTGTGCTGCTCTTTATAGACATGTGATTTAACTGCATTATTTTTCTGTCTGGTTCTCACATGACTTTTGAGTTTGAGTGTTTTGGCCCTGTAGGGCCTCCATAGAGTAGACAGTGGGAAACACCCTGCAGCAAGTAGCAGCTGGTGAATACTCTTAGTTTATATCATTTTAGAGAGAACTGTTTATCTATCCATAAGACTGGGCTCCAAAATTCAGGGAGGGCAGAGTAACATGGTTTGGTTTTTCCCAACATAACTGATTCATCATCTGAAAAAACATGTGAAGGAGAAACTTGACGTCATTAATGTTAAAAGTTACTGTTGCTAACATTTCAGATACATGAACATTAAAGTCATAGTTATCCAGAAGAAGTTGTTTTGTTGTTGCACTACCTTCATACTCAACAAAGGGTCTCTCTGCTGCACCAGGTCCGCAGGCAGCACATGGACCGCTGCACCAACTTCCTCGTAGATGAGCTGGGCGTGGTGGACAGGGGACAGGCCAGTGACCGCATCTTTTTTGTCTCTGCCAAGGAAGTGCTCCAGGCTCGTGTACAGAAGGCTCAGGGGATGCCTGAGGCAGGTGAGAGCTCTGACAGGACTCGTAGTTTCCCAGAAGAAGCAGGAGTAAACTAGAAAATGTTGGAGCACAAAAACAATCCCCAAAACCGTGAAGTATAAAAGCTGTGTTGACGGGGTTGCACAACATTAGTTGAGCAACACAGACGGCAGGTTTCAGCAGTCCAACACTTTGTTGACTTGTTTCAGGTGGCGCTCTAGCAGAAGGTTTTCAAGCCAGGATGTTTGAGTTTCAGAACTTTGAGAGGCGATTTGAGGTAAGATTTTCAAACATCAATGCTTTGATAGATTAGTGAGTGAAGACATGTCTGTGATATTTACAGTCCTGCTTTATTCGTATAAGCATTTATCACTCTGACGATGCCTAGAAAAGAGCCTGAAAAGTTAGCATCAGTTTGGCTCTGGATAGTGACGTTGTAGTGACATCTGTGTTCCTGATCGTTGCTCATCTTCGTAGGAGTGTATCTCGCAGTCAGCGGTGAAGACAAAGTTTGAGCAGCACACAGTGAGAGCAAAACAGATTTCTGAGGCCCTGCGGCACATCATGGATTCAGTCCACATTGCTGCTCAGGAGCAGAGGTGAGTCAGGGGTTCAAAGAAAGCCTGTGAGGGTGGAAATGGAGAGAACTTTGTAAGTCATGTTTGTGTTTGTGTTTGTGTTTGTGGTGGGTAGGGTCTACTGTCTCGAGACCAAAGAGGACCGTCAGGACAGATTAGAGTTCATTGACAAGCAATTGGACCTGCTGACCATGGACTGTAAGGCCAAGATCAAGAAGATCACAGAGGAGGTGGAGAGACAAGTAAGGACTATATTGTGGGGCGACTGTGGTTCAGTGGTAGAGTTGTCGCTCCTCGATCGGATGGTCGGGGGTTCGATTCCCAGCTCCTGCAGTCACATGTCGAAGTGTTCTTTAGCAAGACACTGAACCCCAAATTGCTCCCACTGTTGTTCAGTGTTTTTTTTTTTTTTTTAAATTAAATTAAATTACATCCTCACTGAGATCTCTGCTCATGTTCAGGTGTCTAATGCCATGGCAGAGGAGATCAGGAAGCTGCATGTGCTGGTGGATGACTTCTGCATGGACTTCCACCCATCACCAGTGGTGCTGAAGGTCTACAAGAATGTAAGTCTTTAATACAAGTCTTGTTGTGAGCAGGTTGTCGGTCTGTTCATACATGTGTCTGACAAGTGTGCGCAAAGCCTCCGTAGCTGTTCACACTTTTAATTTCACAGCTTGGTTTGGGGACCAGTTCTAGCTCAAAGCATTCTGTGTTTCAGCATTCTGCAGGTTTGGGCGTTGCTCAGATTTGGCTTTTTGTCAGACGTGTGCTATAATGTCTGTATGACTAAGTACCTCTGTGCAGAACTTGGTATGCAGTAAAAACTTCTTTGTGACTTCCGGTTATGGCCGCCTGCTAGTAAGTCACACTCGACTGATATAAAACACCAAAGCGTCCTTTCAAAATGTAAGGGAAACTCAAAGTCGAAGCAGCAATGCCCGAAAACAGGAAAACCGAATGAGGAAAATGGGAAAGCGCAAACACAAGCTAAGTTAACTGGCTTCGGGGCGCAAAGTGTGAAGCAAAAAGTTAGCAAGGAGGCTAGTGCTAACACTGAGGCTAGAAGCAATCTGGATACTGTGATGCAAAATAGAAGTGTGCTAACTGGGGCTAAAGAAGAAATAATGACAGCAATAAGCAGCTTAAAGTCTGAATTTTCGACAAGACTAGATGGGATCCTGACCGCCGTTGAGGAAACAAAGAAAGAGCTGGCTGACTGTATTAAAAGAATAGCACAAGCAGAGGTAAGAGTGTCAACAGTGGAAGATAAACACCCTGAGTTACGAAAGTCGGTTCATACGCTTAAAGCAAGGAACAAAGCTCTGGGGGAGAAAGTTTACATGGAAACAAGGTCACGACTGAATAATCTGAGGCTGGTGGGGCTCCTGGAGGGCGCTGAAGGCTCGGACCCTTGTATGTTTTTGGAAAGTTGGATATCGGAGGTGCTGGCTATGTCCCCCCTGCGGAGTCTAATAGTGATGGAAAGAGCACACCAGGTTGGACTGAGGAGAGGCACCACCAAGAACTTAAATTATAAAGTTCCTTAACTACAAACAGACAACGGCTGTGGTAAAAGCAGCTATAACGAAAAAAGACATTCTTTACAAAAACCAACACGTGCGATTCTACAATGATCTCGCCACTGAAATACACAAGCAACGAAGACAATACAACTCAGTGCGTCAACAACTATGGAGCCTGGGACTCAAACATGGCATCATTTCTCCTGCTAAGCTAATGGTAACACACAGAGAGCAAAGACACATGTTCAGCAGCCCGACAGAGGTACAAACATTCATAAACAAGATCAAAGAAGAAACAGGATGAATAAATATTGAAGCTGAAAGACTAGACAGCAATGGTCTTAATATTGAATATTTGGAATAAAGACCTCATAGACCTGAGGCTGTTTTCACAGTAAGGATAAGTGTGTAGTAAAGGACTAAATTTCAATACAAAACTTGACAATAGGTAGTCAATAAATATAGCCCTCGGTTATGGAAACAGAGATGTACTGGTGCTGATGTATGAATATTTATACATGTTTCAGTAAATTTATTTTATTATTATTTTATATATATTTATACTACTGCAGGGATTAATGGTGAGACACATTTTGATCTCCCGGATTTTCATTTTGCACTTTTATGTTAAAATATACTCAATCAACCTGTCTTGAAAAAAATCTATTATATGGTGTGAGATTGAAGTAATTCTAACAATCCTAATGGGACTTAGATTATGCACTGCCTTCAATTTTTGTTTTCGCAAAGTTACATTACTCTTCAAGATGTTTTCCTTATACACATTGGTGTTAGAAAACATGATAGTTTCAACACTTAAACACTGGCAAATATCGGTGTGCTTAGAAATATACTTTATTTTATTATGTATTCATTCTAAAAATCACAGAATCCATTATTTGACCTGCACTTTTCAGACAAGATGTAGAGATGAAAACTCTTTACAATATGAAGATAAGAGAAAGTGTGCATCTTGGCCCAAATAGAACGAAAAACTTTAGTCAAGAATGTTTGTAGGAATCAAACCTGCAGTGGTTTCTGTGAGGCTCATCCTCCATTCAAGAGGCTAACAGATGACATTTGGTGTCTGGACCCTGCTCTCTTATGGGCGCAGATGTTTTGTGCATGTCAGCAATGGGTTTTCAGTCAGCCATTTTGTTTGTGATGTCATTCTGTGTCAGCAGTACTCGTCATGTTCAGTCCCGGTGATGTTGCGTCACAGATGCTTTCACAAACAGTAACACTCAGGCTCATCTCTGACTGCTTACAATGATCTGTCACAAAATACTGGCAAATTGGTGTTCAGTGTTTCCAGATTGCTATATTTATATCAAAGTACCTGATTCTGTTCAAATGTATCCTGAAATATTCCTGCTCCCAGTGGAAACGTTTTCCAGCCTTCTACGTGCAGCATAGTGGAAAACTGGGCCTGGCCTTCTGCTGGCTCACTGAACCTTCATAAAGCTCTTATAATCTGTGTTATGTAAGAGCACTGCAGACTGAGCTATGGTGCACTCGTTCAACCTCAGCCTCCCAGGATGAGAACGGAGGCCAAAGATGCTGCTCCTGCTTAATCCTTTCTATTCACATCTGTGAGGAGTGTCAGTACAGGCCAACACGTATTTCTCCCTTCTCTATGAAAAGCCCACACAGCTCCAAATCCAGATGGCCCGATGCTTAATAGACTGGGTTCAGGATGCAGAAATGCATCAATGTGTCAGCCTTACACCACACTGAGCATACTTTGTCCAGACCAGCAGTGAGCTTTTGCCCCCTTTTTTATAATCTCTATCCGTCCTTTTGCCTGTTTGTTTGTGTGTGCTCATCTCTCCTGATCTGTTTGACTGACAACACTGAACAAAAAGGCAATGTAGTTAAAAACCTGGTTGACAAACGGATTTAACATGTTATGGATTTATAAAGGTAACAGAGGACCCTGATATTTTATTGAAGGACTTCTCAAGTCGAGCTTTGGTATATCATCATTTGTCAGAATCACATGGTTTTTATTAAATCCCACCTTGGATTGAGAACAGTAATGGCTGTGGGGGGCTGTATCAGATGTACAGGAGGGACATAAGCAGCAGCGTGAAGCATGGCTGTATTTACACCATTGGGGAAGACTGATCATTTGCTTTTTCTTTTAAGAGTGTAAGTATTATTTTCCTCTTTCGACTTTGTATATGTAAGCGCACTCACTGACCAGCCTTGCTCTCTTTTTTTCTCACTTTCAGTAGCTTAAGTCCAAGGTTCAGGTCTGTTTTTTAAAGCTTCAGTACTTTGAATACTTTCAGAGAAAATGACAAAAATTGTGTTGGTGTAAAGACAGTATGAGACCTCTGACAGGAGGAAGAGTCTCCTCTTGCAAACTTGGGTCTGTGGCCTATTTTTCAGGCAGCTTCTCACTGAGGAGACCATTATTCCCGGTGTTGTGAAGGTGAGAAAGAGAGCAGACACTTCAGTAGGAAGCACACTGAAGGCTCGGTTCCTGGAAAGGATTACAGCTCCGACCCCGGGGTGTTGTAGCTGGTCCAGCTGCTGTGTTGCTTTGTTAGTTTATTCTTGAGTGGCTCAAGAATGACTGTCAGCTTGTTGGATTGTAGATATTAGAGATGCACCAATATGGAAATTTTGGCTGATACCGATATCCAAAACTAATATTTCGTCTATAGTTGATAAATTATATTTACTGATGTTGATATGTGTTAAAAAAAGTTTCTGAGATGATAAAATTTGTACAGACTGAAAATCATGCAAAGTGAATTTCTGAATATCTTCCTTTATTGCAAAAGGTGTTTGACTTTCAAATAAGAACGTTACCTGGCTTCCATAAACACGAGTAACCAAAAGTGTTGCTTTTTAGCAACCCTCACAACTTGGAGCAAGTGTGTAATTACACTGTCAACTCACTAAACTCCTGTGAGATAGTCTGGATCATGATTTACAAAAAGGATCATAAAACAATATCCTGAAAAAGTTACTTTAACAAACTGACCAGTATCCATTGCAACCCCCTCCCATCACATACACGAACAGCAACTAGACGGATATAAACATCGACCCAGTTTTACTCATTAGATCCATACTGATATGTTGAAAAAGATGACAAACATCGGCCTATAACAATATTAATGCCAATATATTGTGCATCCCTAGTAGATATGGTGGATTTCATACGGTGGTGGTATCTGTTCAAGCTGTGAGGAAACTTTCGTGGCAGCAGATGTGTTTTCTAACTTTCTATGTTGTTTTTTTATTCCAGGAGCTGCACCGGTATGTAGAAGAGGGTCTGGGTAAGAACATGTCCGAGCGATGCTCCACGTCCATCACTGGAGCCCTGAAGGGCACACAGACGGACATGATAGGTAACACTCCTCTTGTTTCCACTCAGCTTA
Organism: Labroides dimidiatus; assembly: GCA_030710495.1. Classification (NCBI taxonomy): domain Eukaryota; kingdom Metazoa; phylum Chordata; class Actinopteri; order Labriformes; family Labridae; genus Labroides; species Labroides dimidiatus. Next base: position 32,831,527 of record CM061151.1, read on the forward strand.
GACTCTTCTAATGGGCTTCTAAAGATATGAACCATCCTCCTGTGTAAACATACTAAGGCACAGTTTGAGTCACTGTTTTCTGTGCTAAACTATGACTTACTGCATCATCTTTGTCCACATTCACACACTGACTGTGTGTGTGTGTGTGTGTGTGTGTGTGTGTGTGTGTATATATATATATATATATATATATATATATATATATATATATATATATATATATATATATATATCGATTAATCGATTAATTTTTTTAATCAAGTCCCACCACTAATGTGTATATATATATATATATATATATATATATATATATATATATTTATATATATATATATATATATATCGATTAATCGATTAATCGATTAATTTTTTTAATCAAGTCCCACCACTAATGTGTATATATATATATATATATATATATATATATATATATATATATATATATATATATATATATATATATATATATATATATATATATATATATAAAAAAAATGTGTGTATTTCTGTGTGTGTGTGTAGAAGGTCTAAAGCCTTTGCTGCCGAGCCCAGTCAGGGAGCAGGTGGACAAGTTGGTCCCTCGTCAGTGCTTCAGCCTCAGCTACGACCTGGCCTGTGATAAGCTCTGCAGCGACTTCCAGGAGGACATCAGCTTCCACTTCTCTCTTGGCTGGACCATGCTGGTCAACCGCTTTCTGGGGCCTAAGAACACCAAGCGGGCCCTCATGGGATACAATGACCAGGTAAGACCATCCACATGAAAACCATGATCATAAAATCTTTACTAACTAATCAAATTGTGACAAGTTGTTCCTGAGAAGGATTTAATGGCAGGAGGAAATATGAAATGTCTTAGTACGAAATGGGACAAAAATGAAATTCAGGGACTTTATTCACTGTAAGAAACACTTATCAAATCTAAAACACTGGATTTATGAGGTATAGTAGTTATTGTCTTCTAGCACAATGATTATTGAAGGCCCTTGCACAAGCAAACAGTGCTCTTTTGTGGAGCATTACTGCCACCTGCTGGTCGCTGGAGAAAATTAAATCCCTAGTGGGCATGCTGATAGCATCACTTCAGTCCCAACCTTGGTCACCACTAGGAGATCTAAACCTTAGGTTTAGCTTTCTGATTCAGACAGCTCTTTCTCCTCCTGTGGAGTAAACTTAAATGTTTTTATGGGAATCGTACCTCAGACCTGGTCCACTCCTGACCTTTGTCCTTTTAATGTGGATTTATGAATCAGTAGGTGAAGGAGAACCAAAAACAAAATAAACATGTTAATATTTACTGAGTTATTTAAGTAACAGAACATATCATCTTGGTAAACGGGTATTCCTTATGTGGAAAATCCGTTCTTCAAACATGTTGTTTTCATAGAAGAAGAATAAAAGGATATGTAAACATGTTTATTTGTGCACAAACTTAACAGACTAAAATCAAACAAAGAGGAGATTTAAAGCATAAAACTGGCAATGGTAATGCTCTTTAGAGCCAAAGTCCAGGGCACTGCTGCCTTTTTTTTCAGTGCTAAGACATACATAGAGGTTTGCTCTCTGAAAGCACGGCAGCTTAATGCCTAGCTGAAACAGCAAACATGAAACAAAATGAGGGTGCAAAGATGAAGGTGCCACAGTCTGTCTGTACATTCCCGACAGAGACCCCCACAGACAGACAAACAGATGTAAGTCTGTGAGTCATGACCCCCCCCCCCCCCCATTGTTTATATTTTATCCATTAGCTGTACATCTTAATGAGCAAATACATTGAAGTTTGACCGGATAATGGCTATGTTTTTAACACTCAGACCGCCAGCATTCTAACTCCTGGTTCAAGTGCTGCAGCTGTCTGTGAGACGGTCACCCAGAAACACATACGTACACTATTCTTTTGATGCTTTTATTCTTAAGTTATGATCATTAGAGAATATATCAGTGAAAACTGGCAGAATTAAAAACTTATTGACAGAAAGTGATGGAAAGATAAACCAGTGTTTCATTTGTGCAGGTTCTGCATCTCTCTCTCTTTTTCCCTGATTTGAATCCCTGTCTGTTTCCTCTTTCTTTCCTTTTCTTTTCATTATAAATAAATAAACAAAACAAACAGAACAGAATATTGAGGAGTTGAGTCCTCAGTGTTGTGCTTCTCGTGAGCCGTGGGTCCTGTGGATTCAGTGAGCACATTTTGGGACTGTGCTCTCCTCGAATGTGCGCCAGGCTGGATTACCTGCCACATGGTCTCATCTTTTGCCTGCTCACACAACCTCAGGACTGCAAACTAATAGTACAGAAACATGATAAGAGTCTGCACAATTTCACAGTTTCATAGAAAGAGGAAACGGATGAGAGTATATGAGTCTATTGATAACAAATTATAGGTCTATAATTTTACATCACATTCAGCCTTTTTCTTTACTATTTTCATTAACAAAAAATATGTGCCAATGAAAAATATGAGTTTTGGTGAGCTTTGATGGAGTTCAGGCATAAATTTAACCTTAACTTCAGCAGGTGTTTCTGCTGATGGGAAAGGGCTCTCCCAAACTCTCCATGCTGACAGCTGATAGCACACGCAATATCTTCATTTAAGGAAGGTGTCTTATACTGTCTTTCTGTAATTCAGTGTAAAATGGGACAGTCATTTTAAAAGAGAATTGTTTTGAGTGATGCAATTTATGCATGCCGGTGTGATGTGTTTTTGCATTTTTGAGAGAAAAAAAGGATCTGCATTTGGCTTATTTACCACTGCTCATCTGTGAGCGCAGTGCACGCTGTGGACATGTGAGCATCTGCCTCTGTTGTGAAGACCGATGAACAAATCTTTGGGCTTGTCTTACATGCTTCTAGGTGGCTACAGAACAGCTCCAAAGCTTGTGTCACACTTGGCACCACTTCTTTTGAGATCCCTACTGAATAGGATTTGGAGGGACATGGAAGAATGTGTTGCTCTCCTCTAAAGAGGAGAACTCTGTTTTCACTGGTGTCAGGATTTAACCACTTGGGGAGATAGTCTGCTGCTTCAATCAGTAGATACAAAAAATAAGCACTCTGTGACTAAGCACTACATGAAAATGAGCGACAGTGTATATACATTGCAATCATGGGTCGGGTTGGACTGTATTACTCATGGGTCCAGGTGGGTCCAGGTTGTAAATGGGAATAATTGTGGGTAAGGGGTCGGGTCTCAGTTCTGAGCTCTCTGGGTGCGGGCGGATAGGGGTTTGAAAAATCTGACCCATACAGGACTCTGTGTCAGAGTGTTCATTGTAGAGCATCATAAGACAAGACTGTCTCTGTGCTCTGCTCCCCCTGCAGGTCCCTCGGCCAATGGCTCTGACGCCAGTCAGCACCAGCATGCCCCCATTCCCACAAAGTGCCATGACACAGGAGGAACTGATGGTCTCCATGGTGACAGGCCTTGCCTCCCTCACCTCTCGTACTTCAATGGGAGTCCTGGTGGTTGGTGGCGTGGTGAGGACACACACACACACACACACATTCTAGTAATCACTAATCACTAAAAACACATGAATTAAGACAAGAATAAAAAAAATGTGGAAGGAGAAGAAGAAATGGGAAACCTGAAAAACGTTAACATAGACCTGAATGGTTAGTTGTTGGTTTTCTTGACTCTTTTTGTGAGTTTGAAGTATTTTTATACATTTCACACCTAGACAATCCAATAGTTATCTCCTCAAATCTGCCTCTACATGTGAGCCGCTGGTATTGCAACAATAGATTTTATTCAGAATACTTACTGAATCTGTTTGTGTTTATGTTACTTTAATGCAATTTGAATTTCCTTGTGTATGAATTATGCTATACAAATAACTTTGCCTTGCTTTCTGTGAGTGCAGATCTGGAAGGCAGTGGGCTGGCGTCTGATTGCCCTGTCAGTAGGTCTCTACGGACTCCTCTACATCTACGAGAGGCTCACCTGGACCACCAAGGCAAAAGAGAGAGCCTTCAAGAGACAGTTTGTGGATTATGCCAGTGAGAAGCTGCAGCTCATCGTCAGCTACACCGGCTCAAACTGCAGCCACCAAGTCCAGCAGTGAGTTTGCACGTTTCCAGACCTCACACAGTCTGTTTACCTTTTAAAACCAGTCAGAAGGTGTCCTAACCCTGTCTGTGTCCTGCTCTGGTCTTCAGGGAGCTGGCAGGTGTGTTTGCTCAGCTCTGCCAGCAGGTAGACGTGACCCGGCAGAACCTGGAGGATGAGATCACTGACATGAACAGCAAGATCGAGCTGCTGGACGGCCTGCAGAGCAAGGCCAAGCTGCTGCGGTAAGACCCTCACATCATTCAGGTCACACACGAACACACACACACACACACACACATGCGGCTGTGGCTCAGTTGGTAGAGTTGTCGCCCCACAATCAGTAGGTTGTGAGTTCGATTCCAGCTCCTGCAGTCACATGCCGAAGTGTCCTTGAGCAAGACACTGAACCCCAATTGCTCCCACTGTTGTTCAGTGGTGTTTGAATGTGGTGTGAATGTGTTAGATATAGCTGATGGCTATGTTAGTTTCAGTGTGTGTGAATGTGGTGTGATTGGGTGAATGAGCTAGCAGTGTAAAGCGCTTTGAGTAGTCTAAGACTAGAAAAGCGCTATATAAGTACTGGTCCATTTACCATTTACACACACACACACACACACACGACTGGGGCGACTGGGGCTTGGTGGTAGAGTTGTTGTCTCTTAATCGGAAGGTTGAGGGTTCGATTCCCAGCCCCTGCAATCACATGTTGAAGTGTCCCTGAGCAAGACACTGAACCCAGAATTACTCCCACAGTTGTTCAGTGGTGTGTGAATGAGTATGAATGAGTTAGATAAAACTGATGGCTCCTACAGAAGTCTCTCCCATCAGTGTGTGAATGTGGTGTGGATGGGTGAATGAGTGCAGTGTAAAGTGCTTTGAGTGGTCAGAAAGACTAGAAAAGTGCTACTGGTCCATTTTACCATTTACACACACACACACACACACACACACACACACACACACACACACACACACACAGAGATGTGTTTGGGGGATCCAGTCAACATGTGGAGATTTAGATTTGGTCAAACCAAACATCTTTAATTGGTTAAAACAGGCTCCTCATAGACCAGGCTGTACAGTCACAGTGAGATCTTTTGAGCTCATTGTAATTTGAATTTTCTGTTTTCTCTCTGTTTTCTGTTTATTTTCTCTTTCTCTGTGTGTTTTGTGTTTTATTGTGTTTTGTGTATTTTCTCTTTTTTCACGTTTTCTGTGTGTTTTCCATTTTCTGATTTCTGTGTTTTCTCTGTGCTTTTGTGTTTGTTCAGGAACAAGGCAGGCTGGCTGGACAGTGAGCTCAACATGTTCACACAGCAGTATCTTCATCACAGCAAGTAAACCAAGACCGAGCATCCACCTGAGAGACTGAACACCTCCAGACGGACCTTTGGTACCCAAAGCTGTCAGAGAGAGAGAGAGGGAGAAAAAGAGAGAGGGAGGAAAAAGTAGGACGGTTATCAGATCTGACGGTTTGATTTGGTTACATAGACTTTAGTCAGGACCAGAGTCCTGTGGTCAGCAAATGACCTGCCACACTAAAACAGAAACTAATTAGATGCCAAATCATAAGAAAAACCCCCATAAACCTGAGTTCCTCATAAATGATTCCTCTGTGTGGCACTTCTGTGTGCAGCTTGGATGAGTGAGCGTGAACAGATCTGACTCCAGTCTGACTTCAGCCTCAGTGCTCCTTAAAAACACTGTGTGACTTTACCAGCTTCTGTTCCCAGTTCACTCTGCCACTCTGACCCTAAGTTTTATTTTGTAAATATACTTTGAACACTGGACCCGTGCCATGCTTTGATTATTTAAAGGTGTTCCACATAAGGGAACTGAAGAAAGTGACTTATTCAGGAGGAAACTGGAGAGCAAACACCACATGTTCTTGTATTGTTGAAGAATATTTGATGGAGGTGTATGAAAGAGATGCAGAGAAAGCTCAGGAGAGACTTTAATATTGATGTGTGGTTATTCTAACAGAAGCATCTAACCTGTTCACCTGTACGTTAGCCTGATGTCTGCATCTATCTAGTAATTTTCCTGGTTTGTTCCCTCTGAGAGCAGATGCAAAATAAGTTTTTACAGGAGAAACTGTGCTGCAACTGTGCTGTAACTGACTTAGTTTGTGCTTTACAAAACAGTGCAGCAGAACAGGTTCACGATAACACAGATTCTTTGGCTCACTTGAGGGATAAGGCTTGTGTTAGTCCACAGTTTTGGAGGTCAACAAAGTCCTTCCTGCAAAACCAAACCAACAATGAATGAAATGAGCCCACAGGATGAGTTTGGTCGGGTGTTTGTGAGTAGATGGAAGATGAGCTGCACTTTTCAGAGGGATGTTTCTTGATTCTTCACTTTGTTGTCAAACTTATTTAAGAGTGTTCTTCATTTTGCTCCAGCTCGCTGGCTTCTATTGGCTCACCATGACGACAATACACTTCTTTCAGAATGAAAGGCTTGTTTATTAACAACACAAAACAGAAATCTGAGCAAGTCTTTGTCTTTTGTTCAGTCAGAAGATGTCTTATTAGACCCAATATGAGCTGCATTCACCTGATGAGTCCTGAAAAATATCTTATTTCGATATTATAAGACAAAATTGAACAGAAATGTACTCGTCAAGTTTCTTGAGATAAGAATTAAGTCTTGATACAGGAAACTAAACAAGAGCAAATGGCTCAGGGCTCATTTTGTCTTATGGGATCTTCTCCACAACAGAGCACTAAAGTTTGTTCATGCCGTAAAATGTGATCTATTAGTAACACAATCTAACAAACTCAGAAAATAAAGAAGGGACTGTGTTTTCATGTGGAGCAGGTGCTTACAATACTGAAAAAATCAGATTATTTAAACTGATTTAGGAAATCAGACTTTTTGTTGTTATCAAATCCTCTTGACTTCCTCAGATCCCTTTGAACGTCTTCTGAACGTATCTAACTAACTGATTTTAGAGAAAGTTGGTTTTAACATGCACTGTTGATGTTGCTCTCGATCAGTGTATCTTGATGAGTTTCACACCTCTTCGTGTATTGAATGCGTTACAGTTTGTGGGCTGGGCTCTGTTACTACAGAGACGTCTACCTGCTCTCTTTGCTTCTGTCGACTTCCAAAGTAAGAATCTGGATTATAATCTGAGTTACTGAGCAAGTAACGAGCACAATCCAGAATAAACATTTGGTTTTTTAAAATGTGTAAATCATATAATTTATTAATTTGCCTTAAAATTAAAACCCTGAGATGAAGCCATGTCAGAGCGATGTGTATTCTTCACGTCGTGTGCACTGTGTGCTGCCAAGTGAGCAGGATGGCTGCTGTACAACACCGCTTTCAGAGGGGAGACTTGCACTTTATCAGTTTGCTGCTTTCTTTTTGATTGTCATTTTACAATTTAGTGGTGGAAAAAACTCCCTCATTGAGAAATAAGATAACAGAGTAGCTGTGTTTGGCTTCAGGAAGGTGAAAGTACCTGCATGCAGTGGCTGTCAGTTTATTGTCCTGTTGAGATGTTTAAATGTGTATGTATGTAAAAAATAATAAAGATGACACAAGAACTGAAAAGATCTCCTTTTAGTAAATTCATACGAGTGCTGAGCCTTTCATTAGCTGTTAACTTACAGTAAATGAAAAGAGAACCAGATTTTCAGCAGACAGGAGAAGAGCTGCTTCAGAGTGGGGACCAGAGCATCATGAAGACTTCCGAGGCCTGTACTACGAAGCTCGATTAACTCATCCGGGATCTCTCTCCGTTTTCTGGGTTGATTTAACGAGACATCCGCAGTCCTGATAAACAGTACTATGAAGCTGGATATCAACTCGCTGAGTCAATCCAGAGTCTTCCAGCCTTGATCAGAGCGCGCTCACATTAAAGGGGTGGAGTCTGCAGCGTCTGACCAATCACAAACATGAAGGGACAGGAGAAAATCTGCAGAGCAGCCTACTTTACTGTGGAGGAGCAGACACAAGAATTTAAACACAGGCTAAAACAACACTGTAGTCGGGGCGACTGTGGCTCAGTGGTAGAGTTGTCGCCTCTCAATCGGAAGGTCGAGGGTTCGATACCCAGCTCCTGCAGTCACATGTCGAAGTGTCCTTGAGCAAGACACTGAACCCCAAATTGCTCCCACTGTTGTTCAGTGGTGTATGAATGAGTATGAATGAGTTAGATAAAAACTGATGGCTTTCAATACTAGATCATTCTGCCATCAGTGTGTGAATGTGGTGTGGATGGGTGAATGACACCAGCAGTGTAAAGCGCTTTGAGTAGTCGGTAAGACTAGAAAAGCACTATATAAGTACTGGTCATTTCATTTACACTGTTACTGCAGCAAAATCCAGGAAGGAATGCTGTCAGCAAACTGTGACTCTGTTAATGTGTAATTGATGAGATTATCCAACATTAATTCATAGGACAATATAAACAGACAGCACTCTGAACACTCAGTTTGACTTTATTACAGCACAGACGTTTGGAGCAGAGCTCTTCCTCAGTGACCAAACTTTGGTTTATATTTTCCATTGAGTTTTGAGGCTCAGCAACTCAGCTGAGCGTGTTTTGTGTTGGAATATCAATAAATATTAATCCCTCAACTCCCACGTAGTTGTTCATTCCATAAATTCCTGTTTCTGCAGTTCTGCCATGTGTGACCATTATTATTAACATCATTATTTAAGATGCAAACAGTGGAGCTAAACAGACTTGGGGAGAACAAGAACAAAAACATCCTTCAAAGCGGTCAGTGAGGCTTTATTTCTTCACTCTGTCTCTGATGTTTAGATGAAATCAACTGAATTTATTTATTTATGGATCCATCAGCTGACAAATGTAGTTCAGTCCATTTGATGAAAATCTGAATCTTTTGTACAGAATGACCTCGTGAACATTAAAAAGATTGCATCTCTCCCTAAAAACTCTCTCTCTCCTGAGCGCTCTGCGCACCTACATCCACAGGATCTTCTAAAAATGGGCAGGGTCTTTAACAAGAAAGCTGATTGGACAGGAGGTGTTGTTTTTCTACTCGTTGATCTCTTATCAAGATCTCAACCTGCTGAATGAGACTCCTGCAGGAGTCAACAACCTTACAGGAAATATAACCACATCTAAGCACCCTGAATCAAATTTTACTGTGCACAGTGTTTATCATTCTCTGAAATGTCCAGCAGGTGGCAGTAAGTGATTTATGCTCCATTTAGTTTTTACACTACTCACAAGGGAGTAGTGTAAAGAGATGTTGTGAGGTCCTCCGTGGATTTCATTCATAAGATGTTTGTTTCACTTCAGTGATTTTTGAGATAGGGAGGCAATTGTATGAGTGTGATAGACACACCTCATTTTGTGTTTTCCATGTAATGGTCTCACTGTGTACAGTGAACCTTACATATTGGAGCCAATACCAAAAGAATACAAAAAGACAACCCTTTCAATGTGGTATCAATTTCCTTCAGGTCAGTAGCAGGCAGTCAGATGTTGCTTGTGAACTTGGTGTGTTTCAAAGTGTCATAGAACCATCATCATCCCCCAATTCCACCAGCACACCCCCAACTTTCTGTTCATGGATGATAACCGTCAGGTTTAATCAACCTAAGACAAATATAATACACAAGAATGAGGCAAAGACAACAGCAATGTACAATATATATATATATATATATATATATATATATATATATATATATATATATATATATATATATATATATATATATATATATATGTGTGTGTGTGTGTAATTCATTTCTCCACAGGTGCTCCAACTGATTGTTGTGTCAAAGACCTCAGGTTACTGTTTCTTTTCTTTTCAGGCTCAGCAGCTGGTTGTTTTTTTGTTAATCTGCAACACTAATTTTAAATCACATTATGCTTAGTGTTCAATGCTGAGGTTCATTTAACACTGAGTGTACAGTACTTGAGATGAACTATCTCCTTTAAGAGTAAAATGCTTTTTGTACCCATTCACTGAATGTCCAGTAGATACACTCATTTGATTAATCATCAACAAACTCTTAAGAATGTGCCAAACCCCAAAACATTTGCTGTACCTGTAAACACACAGAAAACTATGTAATAAAAAAGGACATTTCTTAATTAATTTGGTCGTCTTAAGAGCATTTATTTTCCCAAAGATAACAGTCTCAAACCATATTGAATGGGTCTGCTGTTGGGCAGTGTATGTAAGGTTTCGCAAAAGAAAACTAATCAAGTAGAGTTAAGACCATAAAATCATACTAGATATCACTAACTGTCACAATAGGTCAACTAGTGGTCCACCACACATACTGTTTGTCATTTCCTCTTGTAACCGTGAAACTTCCTGGTTAAGTGTCAAAAGTCTTTCATAAAAAAATAAAAAAAATCAATTATGTACTAATACAAACACACAAGCCAGCTAAGCTTTCAATTAGTGATCCAACCAAACAGGATGATTCAAACTTACTAATGAAGATAATTTTTCAGTGTGAGAAGTTTTGGCGTAAGTGATTTGGTGCCCAACCCAAGCATCACTTTTTAAATAACGTTGAACGTGTTTGTTGTGCATTGTGGGTAGTTTAGAGCATAAGTGAGATCAAACACAAGGCAAGCCCCTTGAGGCAAGTGCTTAATGCCCTGACAATGTGTTCCTTAAGTACAATGACAGTTAAAATGGGCTGAAGGTGTGCTGAACTATGACTCGGCTGAAAACCATCTTCATTGACAGCAGTTACAACACCAACCATAATGGATGCCAGGATCTCATAACTTGTGTCCTGCAGAAAAAAAGGATATATGTTGTAATATTAGGAATAATTAACAGCTTAAGCATTTGGAAATAAAATATTTCTTTGTTTTTCACGCTTAACTCCAGCACATTACACCTGACACACTAAAGGATACTGCACTGAGAAGGGTTACCACTGACTGTTATGGGAAGTCCTTCGAGGACCATGGAGCACAGTGCAGCTCCATCTTGTGGCTTTTGAAAAAGAGACAGAAATGATCACTTAGTAGTAGTTGAGGGGCTCCAAATAGGGCTTTGACATGGTGACTAAGTTGAGAAACAAAATGACTTACCACCAAGATTGTGCCTTGTCACTTTCTGTCTAATGGCTCTCTTTTTCTTTTGACTTGAAGAGTTCCAAAAAGGTGGGGTGTGCTGGTCAAAAGTCTCAAAGAACTGGGCTTCAAGATTCTTATTGGCAACTATTAAATTCATCCTATACCTGGGGCAAGAGAAGAGAGACTTGTGGGGGGACATGCCAATGAGGACAACCCATTTGTGCAAACTGAAAACTGTTATAAGGGGTGCTGAATGAAGAATATTAACACATATACTACCCCCCCCCCTCCCCATAATCAATTACAAATTCGTATCATTTCATGTTTTATTCATTTTTAACTGTTCTGTATTGTTTTAGTCTTACTTTTTTTCTGTAGAGCACTTTAAATTAAGCTCACACTGCAACCTCCACTCTTACAGTAGAGTTGGGGGGGGGGGGGGGGGGGTGTTGAGTGAGAGGAATGCACCATGGAATGCACGCAGAGAAGAGAAACTAAAACCTAACCACAGTCACATATGAGGTGCTATATGAAAAATATGCAATGCTTACCTATCAAAGTTATATGTACTTAGGTCATTTCTGTCTATACAAACCCATTGTCCACAGCAATAAAATTTGTCAGCTGGAATGTGTGTGGCAGTAACTCACCAGCAAAAAGGGCTTAAATCATGAATCATTTTAAAAAAATGAAACGCAAATTTACATTTTCGACAAGAAACTAAATTATCAGATAATGAACACAATTTATTTACTGTGACTTTTCGTTTGAACCAACATGTTGATGCTGACCCAAAAGCAGGCGGAGGCAGCAGAAGCAGGTTTAAGGGGATTTATTGAACAATAATGAATTGTGAATTTGAATCCAGAATCAGGTGAGAGTTTGTCTGGGGAATGCAGGGGAACTGAGCAGAGGTAACTGGTTGAATCCAGAGAGGGAGCATTGTGGCTGCATGGCTGGAAGTTGGGCTGTAGGCAGATACTCGAGGAGGCACTGGAAGAGAGGGAAAGACACTGGTGTAAGTCACAGGTAAACTCGGGGGAAACATTTACCGTGAACAAGAATTGGAATTCTGAACTGGAACTGGAATTCACTGGTGCCAGTGTCTGCTCTGCCCAGAACTTAAAAGCCTACAATGCTGATTACAAACTCTCTGGCTGTTTTCCAAACCACCTACTACACTAGCAGTGCCTACTGATTGGGCTGAAATTCAGTATGTAGTAGGCTGCAGTATGCCAAAAATTTCCGGATGTCCTACTGATCCGGGGAAAATTTCTCAGTATGCATTGGACTGGTCTACCAAACATACTGTTTCCCACAATGAACAGCAATAATGCTGTTTCACTATGGGGTTGCCATTGGCGTTGGGATTGTGGTTTAGGCGAATTACCGCCACCTCATGGAATGAGTCGGAATAACAACTACAATATAACATTTAAGTTAATTGGTCCGTGAGAAAGAAGTGCAGCGATGCAAAAGAAAAGTTGTTAAAACTTCCAAACTTCAGGTTGGTCTGTGGATGATGGCGTGGTTTTCTTTTGTTTTAGGTTCCACTTTCTGTATGTTTCTTCAAATACAGATGAAACACCTGGGTTCTTCAATCAGACAGAATGAAATCAGGTACTCCCCAATGAGTAAGGATTTGTCTGTTGAGCACTTGAGAAACGGTTTCTGCGATGGCCCGACACAGAGGGAAAAGCTCCAACAAGCATGAGTAGTAGTCAACAAAGACAAGCAGATAGAAGTTGCCAGCAGAACTCCTTGGGAAGGGGTCCATAATGTCCACCCCAAGCATCTACTGTGGCTGACTGACTGTGGTCTGCTGCAACTTCCCAGGAAGTCATCAATTTTCAGGTTTTTTACTTTGACAGGTTGGACAGCACTGGACATAATTCTTTACATCCAAACTCATTTTAGGCCAAAATGCTAGTGTTTGCAGTCGTTTGTATGTTTTTTACCTTCCTAGATTACCTGATAGGGGATAGTTGTGGAAGAGATGCAGCAGCTGGTGTCATAGCAGAGAGGAAATGTAAACCTGATGCAAGGTCTTATGGGGTAACTGGACAACTTGGTGCACTTTATCCTCCAAGATGGTATATTTGGTGGTTGAGTTGGCATGTTGTTCTCCAGATTCAATGATGTAATCATATAATTTCAGAACCTCTGGATCAGCCTGCTAAGCTTTCCAGAGAGTCTCATCTGAAATTTGAAGATCTTTGAGTGTTTTCCTCTTAGCTGGTTGGACTGTGGCACAGGTGAGAAACAAAGTGTTGGCGTCCACAGGAGCTTGGGACAGGGCATCAGGTACTGTGTTGTATTTCCCTTTCTCTCTCTCACACACACACACACACACACACACACACACACACACACACACACACACATATATATATATATATATATATATATATATATATATATATATATATATATATATATATATATATATATTAACACCTCCTTTTTGAAAACTAAATCTGTTCTGCACAAATACGACAGCCAGACCACAATTCTGTTGTCATGATGCTGGACAGTACAAGTAGGAAAAATAAATAAATAAATGAAAAATCTTTCTAACTTCCTTTGTTTTTGTTTGAGCTCACAAGTTTGAGCATTATACCATGGAGCTGAACTCTAAGAGTCCTCTTTTTAAGCGGAGCGACTGAGTGGAGAACCGCTTAAGGAGAGCCTGTAGTATCAGCAACAAGCTGATCAGGCTAAGAGGGAGCACAGGAGCTCTCCGCTGCAGTAGAGTACTTTTAATTGTAATGAGATACATGTCACCGATGAGAATGGATTAGAATTTTTTGGATTAACTGTTTCCTTGTCACAGCAAATGTCTTTTATTCTTGTACTTATTTATAGGCCTCCTTCTTCAAAGGTAGATTTTTTTAAAAAGCTGGAAATTTTATTGAAACAACTCAATCTTGCAAAAGAGGTGATAATAATGGGTGACTTAAATGTTAATTGGGAAGTTAATAAAGTTAGGAAAAAAATGAAAAAGGTTATGGATGACATGGATACGACTCGGGTAATTAATAGCCCTACAAGAATTACAAACTTCACTAGCACCCAGATTGATCTAACTTTTACTAATAGGCCAGAAAGGATCTTGAAGTCATACAATATGCTTACAGGAATGTCTGATCACAATCTTGTAATGGTTACAAGAAAATTAAATAAAAGCGCTTCAAACCAAAACAGGAACAACAAAACTTCCAAGATTCAATCAAAGAAGTACACTGGGTTGGATTGCTCACTGGCAAAAATTTAGATGTGGATTGCTCTAATATGGCCAACAAAATACAACAAATTATTACACAATTTACATGGATAATTAAACTAAAAGCTATGAAGAATAGCCTTCCCTGGTTAAACAAATTTATTCCGAAACTCAAGAAAGAACGACATCACTCTTTGAAGTTGTCAATCAAATTAGGACACATCAGACACCTATTTATTTTGTTGAGAAACAGGGTAGTGAAAGAAATAAGAAAATCTAAAGCTGACTTTTTCATCACTGACTTGAATAGTGCAAGGGGGAATTCTAAAATAACCTGGAATTTTATATATATATATATATATATATATATATATATATATATATATATATATATATATATATATATATATATATATATATATATATATATATATATATATAAACTATAGGGTGATTAAAAAAACAAACAAAACAAAACAAAACAAAAACAAAACTAATGCAAATTCAATTAAATGGAAATATCTTGACAGAACCTCAAGTGATGGCAGATGCTTTCAACAACTACTTCATTAAGTCTGTCAGAAATCTCTGATAAATTTACAGTAAAACAAGAATACTCTGCATTGTCTGTAACACAGTCTCTTACAATTACAAATACCACTGAGACTTAAGTTATTGATTTGATTCGATCACTCAAACCATCTAAAGAAAAGGATGTTTTTGGAATGGACACAAACATGCTCAAAGATCTAGATTCAGCTCTTGCCACTCCTATTGCCTCAATTGTTAATCTTTCAATTTCATCAGGTCAATTTCCTAAGTCCTGGAAATCTGCTATTGTTACCCCTGTCTTTAAATCCGGTGACTCAACTTCTCTGCATAACTACCACCCAATAAGAATATTTCAGCCATTTCCAAAATCGCAGAAACATGGGTGGCACAGCAGATTGTCCATCACTTGAACAGCAGCTCCTCCTCTCTCCACCCAATGCAGTTTGGTTTCAGATCCAAGCATTTCACTGAAATGGCTACATGCCTCTTTATTGAGAAAATAAGATTCTTTCTCGATAAGGGTGGAGTTGTAGGGGCAGTGTTCTTGGACCCGAGGAAAGCATTTGATACAGTAAACCATTCTGTTCTTCTTACCAAACTCTCAAAATTTAACTTCTCCAAAATGCTGTGAGCTGGATTGAATCTTATCTGCATGATTGCACACAATCTGTATCAGTAAACAACTGCAGATCTGACTCTCTTAGGTTAACCACTGGAGTCCCTCAGGGTCAATATAAGGCCCCCTTTTATTAAGTCTTTATATGAATGATTTACCCACTGTTTTTCTTGGAACTGAATGCTTAATGTATACAGACGACACAGTTTTCTTTGTTCATGGTCAAACCAAAGACACTGTTGCTGCTAAACTCAAAACATTGTCCTGTGTTACAGCTTGGTTGCAGGGGTGCTGTTTACAGCCTAACGTTTCTAAAACTGTAGGCATGTATTTCACTTAAATAAATAGAGTACACCTGACCCTGACATACATGTAAATGGAGCAAAAATACAAACTGTCAGCCAATATAAATATCTAGGAATAATAATAGATTCAGAGTTTTCCTTTAAAGCACATATTGGCAAATTGTGTAAAAAAAGCAAAAATAAATCTCACAAATTTTTGTGCAATTTGATATGAAATGTCAACTGAAGCCACAAAAATGTACTTACATTCGATGATTTTCAGTCACTTATTGCCTAAGCAGTTGGTCACAGGCTGGTCAGAGAGCAAAAAAAGAAAAACAATTAGAAATCTTGTACAAACAAGCAATCAAAGTTATGGATAAAAAACCTAGGCACCATCATCACTGTGCAATTTAAAAAAAAAATACAGTATTTTAAACTGGGACAGTCTTCACACATTTGCAGACTTAGAAATGACCTATAAAGTGCTGCATAAATTGGCTCCAGATCCTCTGGCAGAGTTCATCAGCCAAAGAAACAGCCTTGAGCATGTCACTAGAGGCTCCGTCAGATGTGACTGTTACATTTCTCTGCGCAGGAGCACTTTCAGTAAGTCGGCCTGGTAAGTGAGGAGCGCAAGTGCATGGAACTTGGTACCTGAGGAGGTTAAACTGCTCACAACATACAAGGCTCTCACAAAAAATTGAAAATGTGGCTTATCAGCACCTAGAGCTGCCAACACTAAAAGATAAGCTTGTTGTGATGTTTTGATGTTGTGATAAAATGTTGTTGTGATGTTGTATTCTCGTAATTGTATAGTAAGTGTTTGCATACATATTAAATTGTATATGTGCTTTTTTTTCCTCCCCTCTCTCTCTTCTTCTTTTCTTTTCCTTTCTTCTTTTTTAAATGTTATTTCATTGCCTTTTTTTACATCATGGTCAGGGGACTACAGATGAAAACTAGCCGTCTGGCCAATTCTGGTTTTTTTAACCATGTGTAATCATGTGTTTTATGAAATTGCACTGTCCCCTTTTAAATAAACTAAATTGATAATTGATACACTTTAACAAGATTCCCCATCTTTTTTCAAGTCTTCTTCCCACTTTAATGGTCTGGGGACTAAAACCGTCTACTCCTGTAGACCAGAAAGGGGGTTTCCAGAGCTTCAACTTGCAGAGGGGAAGGTCTGCCATTTTAGGGCTGACAGGTTTTTCATTTCCTGCACTCAGCGCATGACCACTGATGAGTTTTTATTTCAGCAAACACTCTAGCCGGTCCAGAGTAGAAGAGCCTTCTGTCATAATCCCTGATTAAGAGCTGTATGAGAGGATCCTTTGGGTCAAGGACTATGAGGTGAATGATGACAGGTTCGAGGTCTTAACTTTGTCTAAGTCTTCCCCCTACTCTTAGGACTTCAAGGGTTTTATCATATTCAGGTGAGAGGGGTAACAGTTGACAGGTGGAAATCTCATTACCATTTTTAAGGTCTGAAATTCTTCGGGAAAACTCTCAGCTTGAGCTTAAGAAATCAATGCAGCTTCTGCCTTGGTTCTCAGTACCTTGTTTAGGGTGAGTCTTGCATTGACTTACATGCTGAGTCAATCAGATCTGTCCAGGTGGTATATTTCTTAGGATAAGGAAGGTCAGGGGGCTTGGAGGCTTGTGTGAGGCCACAAAAAAGGGTTTTCCTCAGCTCTATGGAGGTGTCTGTGGTAAGAGTAGGACAGACAGGCCACTGACTAGACAGAAGGTAAAGAAAGGTTGGGCCTGTATGCCATCGGTGTGTCCTTGTTAGCTCTTTTAGCTGTTTATCTCTGGTAATATCATTTGCTGGGATGTCTTGCAATAGGAATCTAAGGAGCGGTTAGTCCTCTGGTAGGAGTCTCAACTTGTGAAACATGCCTTTAATATTCCACTCATCAAAACTCTGCAGATGAAATCAGAGCAGAACATGGAGCGATGATGGACTGATAGTAGGCCCAGGTAGGAGCTGGCCTTTGTAGGTAAGAGAGCAGTTAAATACAACACGATTTTTGTTGTTATGCTCCACTAAGTGATGGGGCAGATACCAAGATTCTCTGGTCTTGGTCCGCTGACCTGTGACCTTGGCAACAGCACCAGCTTGCTTCAGTTTCCTTATCTCACTATTATAGATATCAGCCAATAGAGGGTTTTTCTGAAGTTTTCACTCAGATCGTCGGAGAAGGGGCATAACTGATTCATATGGGGCGTTGAGTTCGGGTGCAGCTTTTTTCCTCAGCAGGGCGTGGCATAGCGGTCAGTTCCATCAATGTGTACTTGTGTGGTCTATGCATTTAAAAGGTCTGTAGCCTCCTCGTCTTGTTTTGATCTAGTGATTACCTTTTCATTCTTGAAGGGAAGGGTGTCAACTTGGCACAACTTCTCCACATGTTGTTTAAGCTCAGTGTAGGGGTTGGCTTGGGAAGTAAACAGACTCTGGGTAGCTTCAGATGAATCATTCAGGGAAGTTGGGCCTTGGAGGCCTATCCAAGCCTCGTCCTTACTGCTGCTGGTGCTCCCTTTGGTCTTTACTGGATTCTCTCTGTGGGTGGTATGAGTAATGGATTGTCTGATCCTATGAGAATGTAAAGCCTCATTGAGATTTGAAATCTCCTTTTTCAAGAGGGACCTGGCATGGCAGCAGCAGACAGTTTCAGCAAACAGTTACACAATAAGAACAACAAATACATTCAGCCATCAGCACATTGAAACCAAGCTGTTCTGGAAACAGATTCAAAATGGAATAAGAGCAATCAGGAATTGAAACAGTCACATCGTCCAAGACTAGCTCTTTCCCGGTTCCCCTAAGAATGTCTTAAATTCACCAACAGTGACCAGTTCTGTTAGTCTCAAATCCATCAGGAGACTATTTCATGTAGAGGGGGCGGCATATTTACAGGATGTCTTACCCAGTTCTGCTCTTACTCTAGGAACAGACATTTTAATAAAAACCTGTGAGCGCAGACCACGATGGTCACTAGACCTGATCATATATGTGGTCAAATAAGACGGAAGCATCCCAAGAACAGATTTGTGGACAAAGAACAGCAGGTGTGTGTGTTTACGGACAGACAGGGAGGGATGGTTTACAGCAGCATACAGCAGACAGTGATGAATACGATATCCACAACCAGTAATAAAACGGGCACAGTGATATATAGAGTCAATTTTTTCAAGTATTTTTCAGGTGCATTCATAAATAGTAAATCACCATAGTCCAACAAAAGTAAGAAGGTTGTGGAGATTATATAGTCAATTAATGATCTTACTCTGACTGCAAAGGCTTGAAACCCCTCAGCATCTCCACAACCTACCTTTGGGAGATTTAAGATGATCTGGATTTCTTTCAGGGCCAGGTGATGGGGTTGACCATATTGGTGCTCTAGGGCTGCTAGTGCCATAGTAAAAGGCTGTCGGTCATGGGCATAAGAGAGCAATATATCTTGCAGATGGGAGGTGGAAGCAGAGATGGTCCAGTAAGATGTGGAATTTGTACAGCTCAGGTTCATCAGCTGGTAAGAGGTTAGTGAAAGCCGTCTTTAACATCATAAATTCATGAAGGTCATTTTAAATGGACCAGTACTTATATAGTGCTTTTCTAGTCTTTCCAACAAGTCAAAGCGCTTTATACTGCTAGCCTCATTCACCCAATCACACCGCATCTGCATTCACTGATGGCAGGCTGATACTATGGCAGGAGCCATCAGCTATATCACACCACATTCACACACCTTGCTCAAGTACACTTAGGTGACTGCAGGAGCTGGAATCAAACCCACAACCTTTTGATTGTGGGGCAACAACACCACTACTCACTAAGCCCAAGTACTAGGATAGTAAGCTGATGGCTGTAAACTGGCCGGCTGGGTCAGAGGGGGATGAGGACGTAGAGGTGAGATCGCATAAGCGAGCGAGAGGTTGAGCTCCTTGGGTTGGCCTGTAGTAAAGGTGCTGGGATGTAAAACTGGGGCTGAAGACATGGGTTGAATAACAGGCATGTAAACAGGAGGGATATGGGATGACTGGACTGAGATTAAAGGTACATGTGTACTGGATACTGCATTTGTTTAAGCTGAAATTTCAGGCCACTGGGAGACAGGTGCTGAGTAGATGTATCTGGGTAATTGGGGTGAAGGGGCCTGTAACTGCAAATCAGGAACACATCCTTTACAAGTGACTAAAGCAGGCCATTCATGCTCACTTTCTACATTGTGGGAGGGCCTGTGAACACAAAGGAAAAGTGTTTGAACTGACTGGGAGATTTTTCCACGTTTTAAAGCAGGTAGTGATTCAGTGAGGTTTGGTAGACTTTTGGACCTGTCACACTGAGTCTGAGTGTGAGTTTGTAATGATTCGGTACCTTCATGCTGGGCATCATGGGGTTGTGTTTCATATTCTTCTGGATCTGCCTCTGAGTAGCCATGTTCTTACAGTTCCACTCAGTTAATTCCTTTATTGTGCCCTTTAATTGTGCCATTTCAACAGACACACAATTGTGACACTTAAACAGCCTCTGAATCTGCAGAGTCTCTTATTTAAGCTGGACACTGGCCATAAAGTTCTGTCCCGCAGATTTCTAGGAGGTACTCTCTCTCTCTCTCTGTGGCCTTCCACCCTGGGTTTCATCCTCAAGTGAAACTTCTTTGGATCCATTTTTTAGCATCACTGCTCACTCCAGCTCAAAGGACCATGAAAAAAGAATATTCCGGGGATGCCGTGGTACACTGAACATGTGATGATGAAGTGCACATTTAAACAGGATGACAGAAGAGCCGTTTCACAGGGTTTAATGTACACTGCCCAAGTTTTTCCAAATGAATAGCTGTTAATTGTGTAACAAAATATCATTCAATAAATTCAATCAATTTTAGAACTAAATTTTATCCAAACTCTGTCACAATCCATGTCAACTAATAACACCCATCAATGATGATTATCCAGATCTCAATACTGGGTGTTTCCACCAGCAGCAGCGATACAGGCAGTGCATCTCCGCCTCATACTGGACACCAGCCGGCGGATTCTGTGTTGAGGCATGTTTTGCGACTCCTCCTGAACTGCCTGGATAAACTGATCCCGGTTCTGTGGTCGTGGAACACGTGCTGCAATCTGGCGCTTCATGAGATCCCACACATGTTCAATTGGGTTCAGATCGGGAGAATAAGCAGGCCAAGGCATGACTTCAACATTCTCACCTTCCAGATATTCAATGGTGGCACGTGCAGTGTGTGGACGTGCATTATCCTGCTGTAACATCGTAAGGCGTCGATGTGCTCTCAGGAATGGAACAACGTGTGGTCTGAGAATGGTGTCCACATAACCCCAGTGGGCAGTGAGATTGCCGTCGATGACAATAAGTGGCGTTTTGTGGTAACCAGAGATGCCACCCCACACCATTACAGTGGGTCCTCTCAACGATTCCTTGGTTGAATGCAGCAGGCAGCATAACGTTCCCCACGTCATCTCCAAACACGTTCGCGTCCATCTGCCCGATCCAAGCAAAATCTGCTCTCATCAGTGAATAGCACACAGTTCCAGTTGATCTGAATCCATCGCTCGTGCTGACGGCACCACTGTAGACGTGCCCGGCGGTGTGCTGGTGTCAGATCAGGACCTTGGACGGGCCTGCGTGCTTGCAGACCAAACTCATGCAGACGTCGGCGCACAGTGGGGCTGCTGATACGGGGATTATGAAGACCAGGTGTTTCACGTGCTGTCTGACTTGCAGTCTGGAATCTGTCACGTAAATGCTCCATCTGAATCTGTCTATCCTGACGTCTTGATGTGACCCGGGGCCTTCCTGGACGCTGCCTACCTTGTACAGAGGCTGTGGAATGGTAACGCTGGATGAGCCGTACTATTGTCGACTGATGACAACCCAATCTTTGTGCCACAGCTCGCTGGGATATAGAAAATAGAAAAATGCCAGCCGCTCAAAACTGTACACATAAAATAAATGATGCGTTTTTATTGACTGTCAGTGTAGCATGGTTGTGACAGGATTCAGATGATTTTATCTAAACAAAATACAAATGATCAAATGATTGTTATCCATAATCAGTCATATGCAGCTTCCTTTGTCTGCCGAGGTTTGCAGGGAAAGAGAGAGGATGAGGCCTACAGGTTGGAGATTTATAAGGTCTGGTTGGTTTGGTCCAGGCAGGATGAACAGGGAGCCATTCTGAATGAGGGGATAATAGATTTAGGATTAACTAAACAGTATCTGTTTGTCCTCTTCCCTGTTTGTCCTCTTCTTTTTTAGTCCTCTTCCCTTTGTGTCCTCTTCCCTGTTTATATTCCCCCTGTTTGTCTTTTTCTCTTTTGTCCTCTTCCCCTTTTGTCCATTTTCCTATTTGTCTTTTTCTTTGTTTATCTTCTTCCCTCTTTATCTTCCTCCCTGATTGTCCTCCTCCGTTTTTGTCCTCTTCCCTCTTTGTTTTCTTACTTGTTTGTCCTGTTCCCTGTTTATCTTCCTCCGTGTTTGACTTTTTCCATTTTTGTCCTCTTCCCTGACATCTGACAAGAAAGTAATAAAATATATACTTTTACCTGATATATCACCCACTGTATGTAAATAAAGAACCATTCCGTTACATTTGACATGTAAACTGTGCTGACATAAAAATGTCCATCACTCAAGGATAGAAGAAACAGAACCTGCTCCATGCTCAAACCACTAACCTGATCTAAAGCTAGCATAAGAGCATGAAGTACAACAACAGCAACAACAAAAAAAAAAGATACCAAATAGGCAGTACTAAAGGGACACATGCTGCCAGAAGGACTCATCACCTCTGGAGGAGAGACAACAAATTAAAACAAAAATCCCTCCATCCCCACTTCCACCCCCACAACATAATGATATTACATGCCTGTAATATTTCATATTTAATTACCATAAAGTGTCCACGACCAATATCTATCTATCTATCTATCTATCTATATATATATCTATATATATATATATATATATATATATATATATATATATATACACACACACATACATACATACATATGTGTGGAGGGTGGGTACCCAGCTCTTTGGTATGTTTGTTTATGCCATACATACATAGATGTCTTCTACTAATTTAGATTTTGGCACTCTTGGTTCTGGCACTTCTATTCATTTTCTCAGTTGGAATATAAGAGGTATGGGCAATCCCATTAAAAGAAAGGGTTTTCACTCACTTAAAACAACTAAACTCTGACATTATATTTCTTCTGGAGACGCATCTAGGACTTAAAGACCACTATAGACTTCAAGTTCCCTCAGTAGGACAGGTTTTGTCACGAACTCAGAACCAGGAAAGGACACAAATGCAAGCTCAGCCAAAAGTTCCGTAAAATCACAAGAAGGTTTATTATATCCAGTCCAAAGGTCAGAACACAGAACAGGTAGTCAGCCAGGCGGGGTTCGGTACACGGAAGCAGGTAGTCAATAAAGCAGGGTTCGGTACACAAAAAGCAATCCAAAATCCAGGCAGAGGTATCCAAAACACTAGGCAAGAATCAGGGTCCAAGAAACAAGAGCAAGAATCAAAACGGCAAGACAAGACTATGAAAAAGGCTGGGACGAAGACTGTAAGGTACGACGAACTGGCAACGAGACAGTGAGACACATGAGGTTAAATACAAGAGGTAATGAGGGGTGATGACACACAGCTGGGGAAGACAATCAGGAATCAGGTGTGACAGACAGGGCAGGGCAGACAGGAACAAATTTAGGAGACAGAGACAAGGGTTAGTGATTTCAAAATAAAACATGAATCAAAATGTGAAAAAACAACAGAAACTTTACAGACATGACAGGTTTACCATACCAATTTCACTTCAAAGTCTTGAGGGGTTCGTTTTTCTTAATAAAAAAAGATCCAGTTCTCATCCATCAATGTCATCTCCGACAAAAATGGCAGGCATCTTATAGTCAGCGGCGGATTTAGCAATTTGGGGGCCCAAGGCGAACTTTGCTTTGGGGCCCTCCACATTCTTTTTATTAACACAAAAAAAGGAGCAAGGGTCACCTCAAAGGCACCTGTTAGTATGTGCTCTAAATTTTCTATACATCTTACCAGACGTGTGTTTGTGTTTGTTTGTGTGTGTGTGTGTGTGTGTGTGTGTGTGTGTGTGTGTCTGTGTGTGTGTGTGTTTGAGAGTGTGAGAGGAAAAGAGAAAAAGAATGAGATTGCAATTATGACATTACAATAATTACTATGCAATGTATTACAAAGAAGAAAAGAAAAACAAAGTATGCTCAAGTCAACAACTGTATGGTAGACAGCAGGAGAAACATGGCGGGAGCAAAACAAAACTGCTCTGTGGCTGATACAACTTATCTATGGGAGATATAAAAGGAGCTGAAGATGGTTGAAAGGCTCAAAACAACAAATTACAACAAGATGAACTAAACCACTGACCAAATCAAGAACCACCACAGAAGTCTGAATGCAGCCTACTGCGGCACCAGGTGTTAAAAATGCATTACAAAAAAAATTACAAAACAATGTGTGCTGAAACTACAGTAATACTTTGGTGTGTGAGATGAAGGGGATGGAGATGGGGAGTAAGTGAGGGTTTTTACAAAGATGAATTATTTGTGAGTGAGTGAGTTGGAGAAAGAGAAGAGAACTTAGTTGGACTAGTAAAGAGTGTGTGCATGGAGGGCTATTTGAGCAACTCACCAGCACATCTTCTTTTTTACCATCGTCATTTGACACTGAAAGCTCCTCTATCAACTCCGCTCGGTTGTCCTCACTATTGGACGCAGGAACCGCTGATTGTAAGTCCTCATTGATACAACAGCATAAGTCCTGGTCCTGTTGAGGCTGCTCTTCAGGATCAAAGTCTGCGACTTGTTCCTCGACTGTTATGTTGTTATTTGTGTCAACCAGTGGTAAAAGAGCAAAATAACGTGTTAATTTTGGCAAAGATGCTTTTTTCTTTTCAGTTTCTTCTTTTTTTCCTCTTGTTAGATCCACTTGGATAAGTACGCTTCTTTCTTTTTTCTCAAAACTCAGACCGCACTCAGAAAACTGTAAACGAAATTGTCGCACTTCACTTCCTGGCTGCTTACGTCATGATGACTCACGGAATAGTCCATTCTAACGGGGGGAGAGCAGCAGATAATAAGCTTTATGCATTATTATCTTTTTTTTTTTCTGTTTTGAAGTACGCAGTTTAATGTTACAAAGACAACGGTGAGAAGCTACTGGCCGGAGGTCCCTACTACCCCTGCTGGTTGGGGGCCCCTACAGGTTAGGGGGCCCAAGGCAATTGCCTACCTTTGCCTTAATGCTTATAGTGACGGGTATGTTACTTCAAACCAGAGTGATACTAGTTAATATCTACACACCTAATTTTGATGATGTTGAATTTTCTAATCGACTACTTAGTGATATACCCAACTTAAATACCCATCTGTTAATCTTTGGAGGAGATCTGAATAGTGTTTGTGATCCAGTTTTAGATCTTTGTAGCTCACAAAGGTTTTCACAAACACTCATGGCCCAATCCTTTTTTGATTTTATGGCTGAAAATAGTTTGGTGGATCCCCGGAGGCTTCCTAATCCCTTATTAAAAAAGTTTTCTTTTTTCTCGCAGGTACATCAGTCTTACTCAAGAATAGATAATTTTTTTCTTGATAACAGCCTTAATTCATGTGTTGTTTCTTCTGAATACTCGGACTAGTATTTTTATTTCTGATCATGCACCCCTGTCTCTTGATATCAAGTTATCCACTCACCAATGTGGGTGTGAATGTTAGATATATCTGATGGTGTGATTAGCTAAAGTCGGCCATCTGTGTGAATGTGGTGTGATTGGGTGAATGAGGCTAGCAGTGTAAAGCGCTTTGAGTAGTCAGTAAGACTAGAAAAGCGCTATATAAGTACTGGTCCATTTACCATTTACCAACCCCCACCCCCTCCCTTGGTGATTTACTTCATTATTGCTGGCAGAAAGAACCTTTACTGAATTCATCTCAAAAAGTATTGATGATTTCCTCTTGTGTCATTTAATGAATCAACATCATAC
Organism: Labroides dimidiatus; assembly: GCA_030710495.1. Classification (NCBI taxonomy): domain Eukaryota; kingdom Metazoa; phylum Chordata; class Actinopteri; order Labriformes; family Labridae; genus Labroides; species Labroides dimidiatus. The sequence goes on from CM061151.1 coordinate 32,857,339, forward strand.
TCATTACTTTGGGAGTCCTTGAAAGCTTTCTTTGAGGGCAGATTATTTGGTTTAAAAACTGGTTTAAATTTATAAGTCGGGTGAATTTACAATACACTTCACCACAAGCTTGTTGTGGCAAGGTCGGGAGTTGCACTCCCTGCCATAGGAGGCAGTGTGGTTGGCTGTAATTGGTTGGCTGCTTATAAATAGACCCGGTCTGCCTCTTTGTCCCCCTGTTCCTCTTCCTCCTTGACGGAGCCGACAGGTGTGTATGTCTTACACAGTGGACATTGCACCTGCAAAGCGAAGAGTGGCGTCGGGTGATCTAACAAGGTATGCATGCTCTGTTATCTGGCTCAATCCATTCATTTAAGTGGGCGCTGCGTTTACTCCGGTCTCGCTCCGTTACAGCAGCTTGGGGAGACAGAGAGCTGAGCTGGTGGTAAGTCTGTGTGGGAGTGATGCGTTCTGGCAGGTGAGGCGCTAAGTTGTCCGTCTTTTTCATCTAGCTGTTGATGTTCTGGTGAGGGAATTAACAAACATTCTCTCCCAGCCATCGCTCATGGGATCAGGGCCGTTTGCTTTATTCATACAGCTGCCTGGCGCATCCACCGTGCGCTCTGGTAGGAAAACTGTTTTCAGTTGGGTAATTTGAGTACTTTGCTGGGTTAGTTTTGATTGATTTATTTTATTTTGCAGTAAGTGGGCTTCATTCAACGCTCTTGGAAGCTGCTGTTTTGGCTCTGTGGAGAGTCTGGGGTCCAGTTGTTTTTAACCCACCCTGGATATAGGCTGCGACACGGTCCAACTATTCGGAGGCTGCGCCTGCCTCTGACAGGCCTTGTACCAGCCGCCTTCGATCCCTGTTTTACCAAAACTTGCAGATGCGTTAACTGTTTATTTGACCTGTGGTTTATTTTTTTTCTTTCTTCTGCTTGTATTATTTTGGTTTATTAGTTATACAAACGTTATCTCAAGACGCTTTCCATCATTAACAGGTCTAGACCAGTAAATGGTAATAAAATTTTATTAACAGAGACCCAACATCAAGACAAGATAAGAAGTCTTATCTAATCTTAACCAACCATGAGTACAGCACTTTGCAATATTTAGCAAGTTACAATGGAGAGGAACAACTTCCCTTTAATGGGCAGAAACCTCGGACAAAACCAGACGGATGTTAGACAGGCATCTGCCTCAACCGAGTTCCTTTCTCTGGGGTGGGGGACCTCCAAGGGTTCGTAGATGTCTACTTCAAAGATGTAAATTCAGTGGTAGCCTCGCATTGCCAAACTTTCAGTACTATTATTGGGCCATAAATATTTATAATATACGTTGCTGGCTAGATTCAACTGGTTTATCTTGGTGTAGAGCAGTCTTCCTCTTGCTCCCCCTCTTCTTCCGTATCTGCCCTGTGTCAATATCTGTCAAGTTAAAACCATTTTCTGGAAGTTCCTGGTTTATTTTGTTAACCCTTGTCTCTTGTCTTTTCAGTTCCTGTCAAGCTGCCTCCCTCACTGCTGATCACCAGGCCCCTCCCTAATGTGTTGCACCTATGTCTTGTTATACTCACCTTCCTTCCCCTCTTATACCCGGGTGTTCCCTCACTTCCCTGCCAGATTATCACACCTCATCTCGAGTAGATACATCCAGCCATCCGTAGTTCGTCCCTCATGTATTTCTGATCCTGTTACAGAACCTGTTTTCTGACCTGCTTCCTGAGTTTTGCCTGCCGGACTTGTTACCTTTGCCTCGCTGATTGACTACCCGTGTGCCGAACCTGTTTGTAATAAAGACTCTTTTTGAACTGAACCTGCTCCCGCATCTGTGCTCCTTCCTCTGTGCCTGACACCCTGATATTTTCCACAATTCCAAACAAGTTTTCATCCTATGTACAAAATCCTGTTGTTTTAAATACTTTGAGGATTTGATATCAATTAACAAAACGTTTCAAATTTCTGATTGCATCTCTTCTTAGTCCTTTAATTAACAATCATTTGCTTCCCCCTTCCCACTTGTTCTCTGCTTTTTCTTCATGGTTTAACAAAGGTATAAAATGTCTTCTTGACCTATACTAACAAACCATCTTTCACAACTTTTCCAATTTACAAACTCAGTATAATTTACCTAAATTCCATTTCTTTAGATACTTTCAAGTAAGACATTTTGTCTTGAAATGCTTTCCTAATTTCCCTTCTCAACCATCTCAGTGCCTCTGGGAGCAGTTACTCACTCTTAAGTTTATAAAGTTAAAGGTGGTATCTCAACAATATACAATTACATTCTTGACCATTGTAATCATCCCAATACTATAACAAGACTAGCCTGGCAGGCTGAGCTGGGATGCCATTTGAGTGAGGAGTGGTGGGAGGAAGTCTTAGGTAGGATGCAAACGGTTGTGTTATGTGCACAGCTTACCCTCATTCATTTTTAAGCTTGTACACAGGGTTCATTTTTCTAAATCAAGACTTACTGAGTCTTAAAAAGAAGTAGAAGATAAATGCGACAAATGTTCAAGATCTGGCTGTCACTTAGGTCACATGTTCTTTTTTTGTCCTTACTTACAAATTTTTTGGTCTGGTTATTTTCACATCATTTCAGTCATCATGGGTTTACAATTACAACCATGTCCACTTATAGCTATTTTTGGGACTTCAAGTGATTCAAGTCGTTTTACTCCTGTTCAAAAGGAAATCATTAGCTTTACCTCACTTCTGGCCAAACGCTGATTACTTTTACAGTGAAAGTCTCCCAACCCTCCTAGTGTTTCACAATGGTTGCAGGACACAGTCTTTTTTTCTGAAACTTGATGAAATTAAATATACTCTCAGAGGAAATACTGACAAGTTTTTTCATAAATGGAGCACCTTTTTGTCATACTTTAAAAACCCACAAATTCCACACTGAGATGTGCCTATTTAGATATTTCTGTTCTGATTGTTCTTTACCAGTTTGTACGTTTTTTACCCTACAACAAGAGTTTAAATTTATCAACTATGAAGTTTACGTAGTTCATGCAGGACACAGAAGTCATACGCCCAGCTGCAAACAGCTGACGGCTGATGTTGGAATCACATCCAAACTCACTCAACCAATCACAGCTCATGTATAGCAATAAGGCAGAGTATTTAAACTTGTCTATTCTCCCACTTGTGCCTGCTTCACTTAAGCTACTCACTTTGCTGCTGCGTTCATTCATCAAGGTATGAAAGTGTCTGTCCTATGTTTGCTGTTCGGAATTCTTACCTTCTTATCGGTTGTGATGTCTCATCTGGAGATCAACCTGGAGGATGAGAGTGTGAACGACTCTCCAAATGAAGAAGAAGGAACGTCTGAGGAGAGCTGCAGTGTTCGTCGAAGCACCAGGTTGGCATGTAAAAATCCGCCATCCATAAAAAGCTGGCCTGTTTCTAAGATTCTGGAAGCCCTTTATGACCGGAACATAGCCGCTCCTTCGGGAGCCAGTCACGAGGAACTTTTTCAATTCTACCTTTCAAATGTTCATGAAAAAGTTCAGGCCTCCTCTGTCTTTTCTGCTCCTCCCCCGGCTCCGAGGAAGTGTTCTGCAAAAAAGAAAAACTGCCCGCACAGGCAAAGAGATCTAGGATTCAGTCTAGAGCTGCTCTTCAAGACGAGGACCCGGTTTTAACAGCGTTGGTGGATATCCATCCTCCCTCAACGAGATGGATGTTCGTCTTCAGATTTTGGAAAACCGTTCCGTTGGTCTCCCTCTAAATCCTGCGCCCGGCCAGCCTTCAGCGTCTCATGACTCCATGGTAACGGCTCCGCCAATCGACATCATACCGCAGAGGTCTCTGGGAACTGCAGTTCCGGCAGTTCCAGCTGGAGTGTCTTTCTTTCCACCAGGAGCAGCAGTGTCGTCTCAGCCAAATTCTAGCAGGTAACAACATTAACCTCGTTAAAATCCTTCTTTGTTCATCTGAATTATTGGATAAATGCCTCGTTGACTGCGGGGAGGTTTCAGTCGTGCTTAAAGATAGTGATCCAAGACTTTCTAAATCTCTCACAATGCCTGAATTCAACATAGCATTTGGTGTATATAGAGATTATCTGCGAGATTTGAACTGGACACTTATCTTTCTATTATCTCTGACCTGGCCATGTCTTACGGAGGAACTCTGTTCTATGAATATCATAAATCCTTCTCCGCAAAAGCAGCTATGTTCATTCAAAAGTTCAATCAAAGACTGGATTGGTTTGTTGTCGATCTGGCTCTTATAAGTCGTCACTTTACCGGGCACCGGGCCCTCTCCTGTACAGTATGTGGGTCGTTTTCTCATACAGTGAGCCTCTGCCCAAAAAACGTCACCCAGAAGCCTCCTCAGCCGGGTCAATCTCTCCTCTCAAGAAGCGCTGCCGAACAAGTTGGCCCGAAAGGTGACTTCATTTTATCATGAATATGAGTCACCTTTATGTATTAATTTCAATGAAAATGTATGTTGATTTCCTAACTGTAAATTCATGCATGCTTGCAGTTATTGTGGAGACGGCCATCCAAGGCCGGTGTGCCCCTCCTCCGCACACGTCTTGTGAGGAAGAAGTAACCTGCAACACCAGTAAAGGTCTCAGAGCTTGGGAAAGCATTGAAGAATCACCCAAATCAATGTTTTGTTAATTACCTGCTAACTGGTTTGGTTCAAGGGTTCCTGGCCGGCTTGTGTTTCTTTCCTAAAAAATCTTTCATCTGTAATAACCTTTAATCTGCTATCAAGGAACCAGACGTTGTTGATAAGCTGTTGGCAAAAGAAGTAGAAAAGGGCTATATGATCAGTCCCTATGGCAGCTCCCCCTTCCCTAATTTTCGCATTAATCCTTTAGGTATAGCACCTCGGAAATATTCCAGAAAAAAGCGCCTTATTATAGATCTGTCAGCCCCTCATGACGATAGCGCTCCAAGCATTAACAGCCTCATTCCGCTTGGTCCTTTTTCCTTGTTTTATGCGACTATTGATAATGCAATCAAATTTATTAAATTGGCTGGGCGGGGTGCTTGGCTCGAGAAAGCTGATACTACGGACGCATTTAGAGTTTTGCCGCTCCATCCATCTCCAGCAAGGATAAGTGCTTTCCATTTTCTTTATCTTTAGTCCACAAACTGATTTCTCACTTAAGAAAAGGGTGTTTCGGGGCATATGTAGACCTTTTATTAGAAACGGTTTTCTTCACAGCTTTTTATGGGTTTCTCAGGTGTGGTGAGTTTACTTCCAGCTCTGAAAGCTTTTGTCCTCTTCATGATCTCACTGTTTCAGATGTATCTGTAGATCAACACTCTTTTGCAATTTTTCTCCAACATTTGATAACAGATAGAGAACATAAGGGCACATCCATTGTCATTTCAGAAACTAACACCATATTTTGTCCTCTATTATCCATGACCCGGTACCTGAAATGCCGCCCATCCGCAAGACCAGATGAGCCGTTATTCCTAACAAACAAAGGGAAGGTCATGTCAAGGTCTTGGTTTTCCTTACGAAAAAAGATGTGGTCTCCCTCCTGATCTCTACACCCCTCACTCCTTCCACATCGGAGCAGCTACCACCGTGGCTGAACTTGTTCCTGTTTCTACACTGAAAATTTTAGGATGCTGGTCCTCTTCAGCTTACGAACGTTACATTCGCCCAGGTGTCAAGGAGATATTTACTGCACAAAAAGCCATGAGCAAAAGTTTTTGAATTTCTCATTCTATGCATAATAAAAATCCAAGTATCGCAGAGGTTGATCAGTTTGCTCACTAGCTAATCTAGCACTTCAGAATGCATGTCAGCATCTTAGTTTTGAAAGGTCTTCCGCATGCTGCGGTAACACATAGCAGTTTACTTCATGCCACTTAACCCTACCATGACCCATTTGAGATGCATGCTTTCATCATATTAATTTTTTGGGGTCTACAGCATGCTGCAGTAACACATAAGTTTGCTTCCATTTCACATTATTTTAGTATGGCCTGTTTAAGATGCAGGCTTGCATCATAGTCTTTGAAGGTCTTCAGCAGGCTTGCTGTTACACATAAGTTTTATTCTCATATCATATAGTTCTAGTATGGCACCTTGGGATGCATACCTGCATCACCTGTTTTGGGGCCAACAGCATGCTTGCTGTTACACATACGTTTCATGTCATATCATGTACCTGTAGCATGACCAGTTTTAGGATGCAAGCTTGCATCGTAGAATTTCCTTTGGGGGTCTACAGCATGCTGCTATATCACATAATGGTTTATTTCATGCCACTTAATTTAGTATGACCCTTAGAGCCCAGCTCGTATCATAACTCTGTGGGGTCTAAAGCATGCTGCTTTAACACATAGCAGTCTTATTCACTAACTGTAGTATGACCCATTCATGATGCTTGCTTCATCACAACTGTGGGGTCTGTGGGGCCTTACTTTAGTATGAAGTTTGACCTGTTAGGATGCATGCATGCATCATAGTTCTTTGAAGGGCCTTCAGCATGCTTGCAGTTGGTCATCTACAGCATGCTTGCTGTACTTCTCTATCATTTAGTTCAAGCTTGATGGTGTTGGCTCTGTTGTTTTGAGGGATTCTATATTGCACTCCCTGGAAAGTCTAAGCAGGCTGCTTGGCTAACCCAGGGAGTACTCTGAACAGCAGAGCCTGTAACGCCAACCATAACTGGATTTCCATTTTGGCAATAAATGGTTCAAATCAATGACGAGAGTGTTCCTGACTGAAATGAAGTTTACGTAGTTCATCCAGGACACGGAAGTCATACGCCCAGCTGCAAACAGCTGAGGGCTGATGTTCGAATCACATCCAACCTCACTCAACCAATCACAGCTCATGTAAAGCAATAAGGCGGAGTATTTAAACTTGTCTACTCTCCCACTTGTGCCTGCTTCACCTAAGCTCCCCACTTTGCTGCGTTCATTCATCACCTCCTCCACCCCAGCCTCCTCCTATCAAGTTTTCATGTTCATATCCTATTAAGTTTTTATGCATGTATTTACCCATGTGGGGGATTCTATATTGTACTCTCTGGAAAGTCTAAGCAGGCTGCTTGGCCATGACGAGAGTGTTCCTGGCTGAAATTATATTTTTACATTTTTATGTATACTTCTCTTTTCTACATTTACAGGGAAAGAAAAAAAAGAATGTAAACATGTTTTCCAATTGTATAAATAAATAAATAAATAAATAAATATATATATATATATATATATATATATATATATATATATATATATATATATATATATATATATATATTTTTTTTTTTTTTGAGTTCATTTTCATTTATCGCGGATTAATTGATTCATTGATTATTGTCCAAAGTCTACCCTCAACTCCTCACAGGAGCTATCATAGAAGGCTTTCCTTTAGCTGCTTCTATTTCTTACAAGCAGAGGATCAGAGTATTTGATGCTGTTGCAAAGAAAAGAAAAAAAATCATCAAGTGCTGAAAAATCTTGTAATAGGCTGATTGCATTACATGAGCTGACCCAATGTGGATTTCAGTTGTGAAACAGTTTTTACTTTGTGATGATGGTCTGACTTCTTTTTGAACCTTAAAAATATAAACTGTGAAATCCCTCTACTTGACTCAGTCTGCTTCAAACCTCTGCCTCACCTGTAGAAACTGGCTAGTCTGGAAACTGCACTGCCAGCTACTGCTGAAAAGGAGTACTGCAGAGAGTTGCTGACATTTATTCTACAGTTTCGTTTAGCAGAAGCTTTTGTCCAAAGCCACATCCAGTAAATGCTAAAGTATGCTTCGACAGCATTGGATCCTTTGGTGTGCAGCTGCGGATCAGAGGGATAAACCTGCCTGGGACAGTTGGAGGTGAAAAAATCCTCAATTGCTTGGTCCTGTCAATAGCCTCTCCATAACATCAGGAAGATCAGATCCTACCTGACACAACAAGCCACAAAGCTCCTGGTACAGGCCTTTGTGATTTCAGTCATTGACTCCTGCAGCTCTCTTCTAGCAGGCCTCCCTGTGTGTAGATTAAAACCTCTGCAGATGATCCAGAATGCAGCAGCACGTCTGGTCTTTAACCAGCCCAAAACGGCACACGTCACCCAGCTGTTAATCTCTCTTCACTGGCAAATTCAAAGTTCTTCTTCTGGTTTACAAAGCAGTGACAAGAACGTTCCTCCTTCCTACCTGGAGTCCCTCATCCAGGTCTACGCTCCCTCTGCTCCCTTGTGAGAGACGCCTGGCACTATCAGCCCAGCATGGCTCTAAATCTCTACCAGACTTTTCTCCTCTGTTGTTCCCAAATAGTAGCATGCATTACCCAACTCCATACAATCCACAGGGTCCCTTTCTACTATGAAGAGACCTCTGAAGACTCACCTGTTCAGGGAACACTTTGGCACTTAATCTGATCCTTCTCCTCTTTGTCCTGGTCGCATGAATCAGATGGTCTCAGACTGAGCTCTTAATAAATGAAAACACTGAATATTGAATGTTGTTGAATGTTGAATCATATTACACATATTGAATTTTAGTTGTGGCTAAATTATTTAGATGGAATACTATGAAAAAAATGTGTGTGTTGGGGGGGGGGGTTCTTTGGGCACTTGATGGCTGAGTACCTGTGGCCCAGCAAACGGAATCATTTCGCTCTTACTAAGGTTTTTCCTTACTGTTTAAACTCTTGCTTGTGTTGTACATCATTTTGGATGTAAATCTGCTAAATGAAATTGTAAAATTTTAAAATAATAGAACTGTAGTGATGTAGAATTGTAAAATTGTAGAACTGTAAAATTGTAGAGCTGTAGAACTGTAGAATTGTAGAATTGTAAAAATGTAGAATTTTAACACTGTAGAATTGTAGAATGCTGAATTGTAGAATTGTAGGACTATAATTGTATCAATGTAAAATTGTAGAAATATTGGATTATAATTGTATAATTGTAGAACTGAAGAATTGTAGGACCATAATTGTATCATTGTAAAATTGTAGAAATGTTGGGCTATAATTGTATAATTGTAGAACTGTATAATTGTTAAACTGTAGAACTGTCGAATTGTAGGACTATAATTGTTGAATTGTTAAACTTGAATTGTATCATTAATGAACTGTAGAACTGTATAATTGTAGAACTTTAGGACTATACAATTATAGAATAAAGGATTGTAGAAGTATAGAATTGTAGAATTGTATAATTATAGAACTTTAATAATTTTAGAACTATACAGTCATGGCCAAAAGTTTTGAGAATGACACAAATTTTACATTTTCACAAAGTCCGCTACTTCAAGGGTTTTTAGATGTTTTTGTCAGATGTTTCTATTGTATAATGAAATACACTTAGAAGCATGTCATAAGTATCAAAAGCTTTTATAGAGAATTACACAGAATTCATGCAATAAGTCAACATTTGCAGTGCTTTTCAAGACCTCTGCAATTCTTCATGGCATGCTGTCAATCAACTTCTGGACCAAATCCTGACTGATTGCAGTCCATTCTTGCATAATCAATGCTTGGAGTTTGTGGGTTTTTGATTGTCCACCTGTCTCTTGAGGATTGACCACAAGTTCTCAATGGGATTAAGATATAGGGAGTTTCCTGGCCAAGGGCCCAAAATCTTAATGTTTTGTTCCCCGAGACATTTTGTTATGACTTTTGCTTTATGGCAAGGTGCTCCATCATGATGGAAAAGGCATTCTTCATCACCAAACTGCCCTTGGATGGTTGGAAGAAGTTGCTCTCTGAGTATGTTCTGGTACCATTCTTTACTCATGGCTGTGTTTTTAGGCAAGATTGTGAGAGAGCCCACTCCCTTGACCGAAAAGCAACCCCACACATGAATGGTCTCAGGATGCTTCACTGTTGGCATGAGACAGGACTGATGGTAGCGCTCAGATGCCCCAAACAAACAGAAAGGGGATTCATCAGAGAAAATGACTTTACCCCAGTCCTCAGCAGTCCAGTCCCTGTACCTTCTACAGAATATCAGTCTGTCCCTGATGGTTTTACTGGAGAGAAGTGGCTTCTTTGCTGCCCTCCTTGACACCAGGCCTTCCTCCAAAAGTCTTCCCCTCACTTTGCGTGCAGATGCACTCACACCTGCCTGCAGCCATTCCTGAGTAAGCTCTGCTCTGGTGGTGGCCCAATCCAGCAGCTGAAACACCTTCAGGAGACAGTCCTGGTGCTTTCTGGACTTTCTTGGGCGCCCTGGAGCCTGTTTGGCAACAATTGAACCTCTCTCCTTGAAGTTCTTGATAATTAGATAGACGGTTGACTGAGGTGCAATCCTACTCGCTGCTATAAACTTCCCTGTTGGGCCCTTTTTGTGCAATGCAATGATGGCTACAGGTGTTTCCTTGCAGGTAACCATGGCTACCAGATGAGGAACAATGGTGTCATGCACCATCTTCCTTTTAAAGTGTCCAGTCACTCAATCATGACAGATTGATCTCCAGCCTTGTCCTCATCAACACCCACACCTGTGTTAATGTGTGACACCTGTGTGTCATTGAGATTATGTTAGCTGGTCCTTTTGTGGCAGGGCTGAAATGCAGTGGAAATGTGTTTTTGGTGATAAAGTTCATTTTCAAGGCAAAGAGGGACTTTGCAATTAATTGCAGTTGAGCTGATCACTCCTCATAACATTCTGGAGTACATGCAAATGCCCATTTTAAAAACTGAAACAGCAGACTTTGTGAAAATTAATAGTTGTGTCATTCTCAAAACTTTTGGCCATGACTGTAGAATTATAGAATTGTCTGGATGATGATTTATCCATCTCCAGCATTGGACAGCCCGATGTGGATAAATCATTGTATGTGTGATAACTTGAATGATTTGTTGAGACGAGCTATGGATGTCAAATGTTTGATTTTTCTGCAGACTTTAATAGACGTACTGCGGCTTGACACAATAAAGTCTAAAACATTCACCAAATCCTGTGTCTGCATTTCAGTGGCCTCGGCACACAGATTGGACTGTGTAGCAGCCTTGTACAGGCCCTCCATGTCCCCTCTTTCCATTTATATCTGTACAAAGAGCCCCTTTGAGTCCTGCAGACAGAGACAAGGACCACAGTCCACTGGGATGTCTTAGATCACTTTTATTACAAGCTTTTTCAATGGCACTTACTCAGTTTGGGCTCTTGTTTCTGCAGGGCCGACACTTGTTGATGGAATTAAATGAACATGATTTTGACGGATGGATGGATGATTCCCTCAGTGTCCCAGCACTTGTTGGTCTCGCTGAGGAAAACGTTCACAGTACAGGGGCTCAAAAACACCTGGAAGCCGATTGTTTAAGGCTGAATTCATTGAACAGTTTCACCCAAACAGCTGAAAATGAGCTTTCTTCTTCCTCATTGAGTCCTGAGCTCATTGCAGTGGGCAACAGAGCTACAGAGAGAGATTAGCCTGTGTTTCATTACATGACCTGATCTTCTAATGCTGTATGATATATGCTGATGATCCATGCTGATGATCCACCACTTCTTGTTTTCATGTTTGGATGGTAAAGGTTGACATTACCCTGTTTTCTGCCTGTCTTTGTGCATTCCTCAGCTCACAGCACTCCAAACTTCATTTTACTACTGCTTATCTAAATTTGATGGTTTTAAAATATATTTGACATAAATATAATTCGTCTCCTTTGTTTCAGTCTTGATGAAAAATATTTTCACCCGCTTTGGGTGATTATCCTGTCATTTCTGAGTTTTTACCTAAAAGGAGGATCACTTTGAGGGTTTATCCCTGATATTTACGTGACTGTAAACTTCAGGACTTGTTTTTCTGACGGCAGCTTTAAGAGAAATTAAAACTTTTAAAGAAGGAGATGATCTGGGCTGAAAAAATCACCCTGAGGAAGTCTCTTCTCACCTCTTACAGTTTTTTCATTCGGCTTATCTTCTCACACAAATCTTTTGTGGTTTCAACATTTCACTTCGTTAACCTTTTTTCTCTCTCTCTCTTTTTTTTTTTTTTTTTTTTTTGGGAGAGCACCACGGTTTGTTCTCCTGATCCTCAAATTACCTTTCAAATGAAGCTAACACAGTTAGCAACATGATTACAGCAAGGCCCAGGGCCTGAGTTAGCTCAGAGCTAACTCAAACACAAAAATTGGTTTCAAACTGTAAATGTAATAGCTCTCCAGAGGTCAGTCCTAATTCAAACACAAACAACATGAAAAGTCCCAGAGTTCATCATTTCATCCTATAATACAAACTTTGTACCAAGTGTACTAAAAAGATCTTGTGCGGACCAGAAATGTTATCCAACCACTCATCATCATCATCATCATCATCATCATCATCATTATCACGCTCTGCTTTTGTTCCTGTGAAGAATTGCCGAATGAATGGGCGCTTTAGAGGACAATTTAGCAAACGAAATGCATCTTGCATGGTGGATCTCCGTTGCCTGATTATTAAAATGGTAACATTGATCCCTGGGGTGGCTCTGAGCCTCATGAAGGTCTCATGCTCTGCTGCTCTGTGAGCCTGTCTTGTTCTTGCCATAAACAGTGTGAAGAAACAAGTTAGCGATGCTTTCGACAGAGTCGTAACATGCCCGCAAACAGCAAAAAATACCCAACCATAAGAAATTAGCTATGTTTCCAGCTAATTTTAACCTCAACATTTGGAAGTTTGGCATTTCGTTTTTGTGCCTGTGACTGAGCTCAGTCTGACTGATGTGCTCCTCTGTTTCCTCACTGATGCTTTGTACAGTCACCTCACAGGAGTGAGAGGGAAATGAGGTCTACCTGTAGTTCTGATGGTGTTTGCTCTCCACCTCAGCTCTGGCTGAAGCCTCTGAACCTCCATCTTTTGCTGCAGGATGATGCAGTGCTGTCATCAAAGCTTTTCATGCTGCTGCAAACCCTTATAAATAAAGTTTTATTCAGGGCATTCTGAAATGTTATGTGTGGGTGGTGGAGTCCGTTATGTTTGACCTACATGGAGCCCTGACGGACAAACTTAAAGTGCAGCGTATGAGTTAACGTTTAAACCTTAATGTCAGCCACACATCAGGCTTTGTTTGCACTCTGAAAGCTAAAGTCTCTGTGAAACCGATAGCTTAAACACCATGTCTCTGTGGCAACTGCTCGCTCATAATCTTGATTTCTGAGGTTTGGCTGTGGTGCCCTAAACAGTTAGTGCCCCACGCCACCACAACTTGAAAATGGATGTTTAAAGTGTATGGAAATAATTCTCTCCATTGGAAATCAGATTAGTGTTTGAGCTAACGTTTGTGTTTCACTCCTTTAGTGAGACCTCCATGCTTTCTGATGCTAAGGCAGAGAGACAGTGGCTAATGGAACAGTTCATTTCGTTCTGATTAAGAGTGAGAGTAAATCCAACCTTGACTCTGCTGGAGCTCAGTTTTTGTGTTTTGACTGGTTTGATCCACACCAAATCAGTCCCAGCTCTCAGTGAGTGGCATGTGTTTGGCAGCGAGTCAATATTTTCTCCTTCAAGTTGATGCACTGAACAGGAAAAAGGAGCCAGTTTTCTAGGATAGGAGCAATTTTACTAACCTGTGATGGTGAGACGACAGGTTCAGAGCAGCCACAGCTACAGCTCTTGTGGGGTGTTCCTGCTCTGCAGAGGTCAGGCAGGCACCTGATCATGGAGTGGTCTAAAGGAGGGAGCCAATTGTCCAGCAAACGGATACATGTGTGGTGAGCTGGGGCCTCATGTACAAAATGTGTACACACAAAAATGTGGCATATGCCATTTTTGATGGCAAAGTTCAGAGGTATTAACAGTAAAAAGACCGTGGAAATGTGTGCTGCCTCACACCAACTTCATGGCTGGCGTTTCATGTTTCTGCAGCTTTTGTTCCTTTGGCAACACCAACCCCTGATTCACTCAAACTTGGTGAGCGCCAGGGTCAATCAGCGCCGCGGTCCGTCAGCGCGAGCCAATTCACACTGTATCAGTCTCAGGAGCAGAGCTCTGCTCAGCGTACTCCACAGCAGCTGGATATGTGAGATCACAAGATCACAGGAAAATCATGGGTGCGTCTCAAAGCGCCAAAATGCTGTCTCCTCTCTCCTCTCTCCTCTCTCCTCTCTCCTCTCTCCTCCACAGCACCGGAAGTACTTTCTGAGGCGCCATATTGAAGGGTGTCCCAAAGAGTTAATTGTGCTCGGAGGAGGGAGGAGAGAGGAGGGAGGAGGTTGATCAGGAGCGATAATCGATTACACACAAGAGCTGCCTTTGTGGAAGTCTTTTCACCGACAGACACGCCCCCATGTGGGATATCACTCACTGATTGGACGCTGCAGCAGCTCAGACTTGAAACTCTGGAACTTCTGATCACCAGAGTTTAATGAGAGCAAAAAGACGGAGCTGAAAACAGTCAGTATCCAGAGGATAATCCTGAAACAGCTCATAAAGCTGGAGTTAAAAAAGACTGATGTGAGTTTAAAGCACAAAATACTGAAGACAGCCGTCATCAAATCAATATAACAGAGGATCACTGCTGAGTTTATAAAACTGTTCAGGTCAAATTCATCATTTAATAGAAAAATAATTCATAGAGTGAAATAAAAAAGACTGAAAATAAATATTGGTGATCAGTTATTTCCGTCCTTCATTTTCTTGTTGATTCTGTTTTTCTTTATGAACAGAATTTAAGTCTGAGAGAAAAAACAGCTGTGAGGTTTGTAAAGAGTAACAGGATTTCTGTTTTCACTGAGATCTAATAAATAACGAATATCCAGTGTTCCTGAGACATCATAATCTAGGTTATATTAATAAGTTTCAGGGCTCATGATCAGATACGCTCTAGGCTGAATAATTAATAAATAATCTAATAATGACGCATTTAAGCGGTAACACAGAATAAACAGAGGTCAGGTTTTCTTCATGTGAAAGTGTTTGTTAAACAGGTTAAAAACACAGACAAAGCTCTGTTACTGTTTTTTTTCTATTGGAGTTATTACAGCGCACATGTGCAGACCAAGCGGCAACCTCCGGTCTGAAAATATGAGGCAATGCGGAAGTGCTAAAGTCTGCTGTTCCTTGAGTGTCCGTTTGAGGCTGGCTCCAGAAGTACCGGAAGTCACGTACACACCAAGCCAAAAAAAGCCGTTTTCACGGCCAAAATAAGCCTATTTACAGCCTGGTACAAAGAATGTCTCCCGTCTGAATCGCTAATTTCACTAACTGTGGGGGGGGGGGGGATTTTTTCGAAATCGGCAGTGTCCACAATATTAAGCTCGCCAGTTCGTCCAATCAGAGGCACAGCTCAGATCACGTGACTGTGGAGCGTCCTATGGTTGTTACTGTGGAGACCCACAGCATGCCTCATTTCCATTATGGCCGCGCCGACCGTTTGGCTTCAAAAGTCCGTTTCAGGAACAGATGGATGACGTCGCGGAGACTACGTCCATTAATTATACAGTCTATGGTGCAGACACACAAACAGCTGTTAGAGCTGACTGACAGATGATCCACCGGCTATCAGCTGATGCCGTCATCACCAAAACATGTCGCGTCATTTGACGCTCCCGAGGAGAGGACGTCTCAATGCGCTTAAAACAAATCTCCTCGACTCCTGTCTACATTTCCTTCATCTCTCCCATACATCTCTGGTGGAAGGGACTAAGACGCAAGTGAACGACGCAAGTGGAGGAAGCAAGGATTGACATTTGGCACTTTGAGATGCACCCCACATGTTCCTGCAGGAATCACACCCATGACAACATACCTACATGATATTTAGTATGTAAAACTCACCTGCCCTCCCAGAACTTCATTAATTCAGTCCTTTCCTTTTAGTCTCTGTTGGTGTCCTTATATAAAGGATGTGTTGTATCGTATATAATTATCTGGTTTTCCACCTCAAATATAAACTTTTCCTTGTCCATGGCATCAGATTTCCTCTGGGTCTGACCTGCTGATGACTGCTGGCCCTGTGTCAGTGTCGTAGTTTTGATATACAAGGATAATTTTAACATCGACAGGCTGAACATGGTGTTTTATTTTGAAAAGACCGGAAACTCTGATCGTTTTTCGTGTCTGTTTTCCTGTTTGGTACGATCTGCTCTGAGGGGATTGACACGTTTTCAAAAAAAACATCTTTTGGGCAAAATAAACAGATTTTGTAGTTTAAACTTCAGTATGTGACTATTCAATGATTTAGTCTTCTACCAAAATCCTGTTTGAAAAGTGTTGCTTCTGATGTTGAATATTGATGCGATTAAAATGCGATTAAAATGCGATTAATTACGATTAATTAATTACAAATGGCATAATTAATTCGATTATTTTTTTTAATCAAGTCCCACCACTAATATATGTATATATGTATATATGTATATATGTATATATATATATATATATATATATATATATATATATATATATATATATATATATATATATATATATATATATATATGATTTGTGTATTAAAATGGAAGCATGGACAGAGAGGAGTTGGGTACTGTAGCATGTGCACTTAATTCCACGTTGATTGGGATGTACAAAGAAAAACTTCCTGGATTCATGCCTGGGAACAGGTTCATGTGTGTGAATATTTTTGTGTGTACAATGTTTTCTGGAGCGTACAGAGCGTACCAGCATACGCCATGTTTTAGTAGGAAATCCACGCAAGTCTTAGTACATGAGGCCCCTGGTGATGACTGTGTGTTGTGTGTCTGCCCAAAACAAGCGGCTACCTCCAGTCTGAAAATATGAGACAATGCTGAAGTACTCAAATCTGCAGTTTGTCAAGTGTCCACTTAAGGCTGGTTCCCAAAGTACAGGAAGTCACAAACACACCAAGCAAAAAAATGCAGTTTTCACAGCCGAAATAAACATGTTTACAGCCTGCTACAAAATATGTCTCCCATCTGGATTGCTAATTTCGCTAACAGCACACACTGTACAGGGGAGAATGTTTTTCTAACTTGGCAGATTAGACAATATCAAGATCACCAGTTTGTCCAATCAGAGGCACTGATCAACTCACATGATTGCAGGGCACCCTACAGCTGTTACTATGGAGACTCAAAGCCTGCCTCTTTGTCAATATAGCCATGCTGGCCGTTTAGTTTCAAAAATCTGTTTCAGAAACAGATGGGTGACCTTGTAGAGGCTATGTCCATTAATTCTGGCACAAAAGCATGAAGCAGGAGGTGGTGGCCCATAGCAGGGGTTCTCAAACTTTTCCATCTTCAACTTCCAAAACAGCGGGAGGTATCTGGCTGCAGACCTCACCTCTTAAGGCCCTTGACCTCACCTCTCAAGCCCCTAGCCTGCAGAACTCACCTCCACTGTCAGCCTGGAAATGTTGTGATTTATTGCAGGCTTGGACCAGAAAAACTAACACTATTTCATAACACATGGAGAAAACGGTAGGTGACTACTCTTTGAAAAGGTCAAAAAGACCATATAAATGTGCTGTTGTTAATCTTAATACACTTAATTTTGGCCTTTAGTCAAAATGACTGGATGTGACCTTTTACCAACTTATTTACGGTTTTGTAATTGTCTACAAAAGCACAGACTTGCGTTCACAGCTGTTGTATAGACTGTAAACAGGACAGTTGTCTTCAATAAGACATAAACATCTGACTGAGAACGTGTGTGTTTTATGTGAGTGTTCTGAGTTACTCAGCTTTGGATCTGGGTAGTTATCAAATAAAGGTTTGAAGTCTGTTAGTTGGAAAAGCCATCCTGTTATTGAGGGTTATCAAAACATTTAATCAGCACAGAGAAATTTCAGAGCTACGCGGTTTAATTATGTTTAGTCTGAAGTCCGTCTGCCATTAGGACATTGTTATAACTGTTTTTCCCCCCTTACATAGATGCATCATTCCATCATTACAAGTGACATAAATAGCAGCTAATCGCTACACAACATGCTGCTGTGATGATGGGAGAAGAGGTGCGTTTCCAGGGCTGTGAAACACTGTCTCAATCTGTGGTCTGAAGGATTGAGTCAGCTCAGTGAGGATAATAAGGAGGACATTTGGAGCCATTCAAGTTTGATTTTCACATTATTTTTGACATGGAAATTTTTTTAACAGATTGTTGACAAAAGTATATTTGGCATCCATGATTACAGGATGCCTGAACGATAGACAGACACTCATTTCTAAAAAAAATACATCAAAACTTTATAAGGTAGCATCTAAAAGGTGGCTCAGAAAATAATAAATACATAAAAATGAAGCTATGCTACATCAAAAATGCAATTTTTTCAAATATGTCTATCGCATGTGTGTATCAGGTGTTTGTGAAGTTCCTCTCATAGTTTTACCATGGTTGCGCTGCTTCCAAATGTATTATTCATATAAAATCATTTATCCAATCACATTTCAGCCATCATTTGTTGCTAGGGTCAAAGAAATTTGCCAGTTCCGCGGGCCCTGTCACATAAAACGTGTCAATCAAACTGTTGTTTTAAGCAATCAGATTTTGAGTTGACAACGCCAAGGCCATCTAGCAGGCGTATGGTAACGACAGCAGATTCCCACACTTTGATTGAATAGAGACTGTGTTAGCCAGCAAACTGATCCATTGGGAGTTGAACTAGCTAAACTACATTTGTGTAGATTTAATAGTTTTTTTAGGAAGTTTCCTTGCATAACTTCCTGACAGTGACTTTCAAAATAAAACAAATTGTGTCAAAACCAGCTCGTATTTAACTTGATTCAACATAGGCAACACAGTGAGTGGAGCCACGGAAGGAGTGAACAGGTTTGAGATTTTATAGCCCAACGTGAATGACGAGAGGCTCATTTATAATGGAGAGGGAAGTGTCGGGACTGCTCGTTCTGTGACTCCGCCTGTCTGTCAGCATTGCGGCTTGCAGGAATGAGCACCCAGCCGGTGGAATTCCGCAGTCAATGCGTAGTGTAGCCTGGCAAGAGACGCATAGTGTATTTGGACTATGAGCCGTTATTTTTAAGTGTTGCAGCTGTAGCTGCAGTAGAAGGAGACTTGTACAACCTTGCTTTGTTTATTCAGTATTTATTCTGGCTACAATTATCTCTCTGTGATGCAACGGCTCTTTACTTCACTTATGCATCGCTTTTTGTAATAAAATGGTTCTATAGCCATGAATTAGTTAATTTGAGGTGGATTATTTCAGACGGAGCATAACTGAAGGCCTAGGAGAGAAATGCACGGCCTGCCACTGCTTTTAAACCATCTTTAAATGTCTGATTTATGAAATTCATAAATAAATAAATATA
Organism: Labroides dimidiatus; assembly: GCA_030710495.1. Taxonomy (NCBI): domain Eukaryota; kingdom Metazoa; phylum Chordata; class Actinopteri; order Labriformes; family Labridae; genus Labroides; species Labroides dimidiatus. The sequence continues at coordinate 32,876,486 of CM061151.1, forward strand.
TAGAAATACCATTCATAAAGGGCTTTTCAAAATACTTTTCACACTTAAGAGTTCTTCTGTTTTCTTCTGTAAATAAGATTAAGTATTGAGTGCAAAAGCTAAATTAGAAGTGACTTCCTAATTTTTTTTTTTTTTTAATATACTGCTTTATTTTAGAACAAATGCATTGGACAAATGTAACTTTAAAACAGAAATTGTAAACCAAAATTATAAACAGGATATGAAAAGTTTTGAAATTATTCAGCCTATTTCCGGGCTGACAGTGGAGGTAAGGTCTGCAGGATAGGGGTTTAAGAGATGAGGTTGAGGGGCTTGAGAGGTTAGGTCTGCAGGTAGACTCTATTGAAAACAGCTGTCTCTGGGACACACAACTCCCAAAATATTCTAAAAACGTGAAGAAGGCAACTGTACGGTGTAGAGCTGGGACAGAGTTTCCAGCTCTACACAGTCCAGTTACCTTGTTCAAGTCACCAGAATAACCCTGCCCTGGATAAATGAGAACCCACGCACACAACCCCCTGCTGTGGGAAGACAGAACAGGGGGCATGTAAGTCCAAAGGATGACAAGGAAAGCCTCAGATATTTCGTTTAGCTGACCAGTAGAAAATTAGTTTGTGTCTTAATTAGTGCCTTAATTAGACACATATTGCTGTTTCCAAAATTCTGGGGTCTTCAACAAAGAAAAACAGATGAAACATTTGCTGTTTGCATGTTCTTATATCAAATCTAACCTCTTTTATATTTTCACAGTCATAAAACAAACAAACAAACAAGAAAAACCCAGTGTATTGTAAAACATTGCTTTTGGGAGGGATTTAGGAACCCCCACTTTGGGAACCACTGACAGATGTTTGAATGTTGTGAAACTTTAAGTTTAATATGTATAAAAGCCAGCAATCCAACCAGTCCAACCGATTCTCTGTGATTTTGGGAGATCCAACTTAGCAACCTCCAGGTCGCATCCATCTTTGGAACAGTCTGCTGGGGCTGCAGCACCTCCGCTGCTGACAGGTAGAGACTGATCAGACCGGTCAAGAAAGCCAGCTCTGTCCTGGGCTGCCCTCTGGACCCTCTAGACCTTGTGGACCCTCTTGACTCTCTGGAACCTGTGGACTCTCTGGACCCTTTGGACCCTATGGACTCTCTGGACCCTTTGGACCCTATGGACTCTCTGGACCCTTTGGACCCTATGAACTCTTTGGACCCTCAATCAATCAATCAATCTTTATTTATATAGCGCCAATTCAAAACAAACATTATCTCAAGATGCTTTCCAAAAGCTTTAACAGGTCTAGACCTGTAAATGATAATAAATTTTATTAACAGAGACCCAACATCAAGACAAGATAAGAAGTCTGATCTCATCTTAACCCACCATGAGTACAGAACTTTACAGCATTTAGAAAGTTACAATGGAGAGGAAAAACTTCCCTTTAACGGGCAAAAATCTCGGACAGAACCAGACTCATGTTAGACAGACATCTGAGGAGACTGACCCTGTGGTACCTGTGGACTCTGTGGAGGCTGACGGGAATGATGGACAATAGTGCAACCCCTTGCAGAAAACTGGAACCTCATTGTTCAGTGACAGGCTCCTTGACCCATTGTGTCTCACAGAGAGGCACTGTGAGTCTTTCACCAGAAACACCTTCACTCCTGCTAAAGCTCAAACCGTTGAGAGCAATTTAAAACTGTTGCAGTCTTCAGGTGTTTAACTCCTGTATCTTAACGGATATGCTGCTCTCATCTTCGTGCCAGACACCTCAGCACACCTTCAGGGTCTGGTGAAGTCCAGACTCTTTGTCATGAGACAAAGTCTGAGGCCAGCGTCATTTTGTTACCACTGACTGATACAGCTCTCTTTCTTTGAGGCAGGGCCTTTCAGGAGTCCACATGTTTAAAGACAAATCGTTTCAGCTGCACAGTCTGCCTGAACAGATGCAGATCACCAAGCTCTACAGCTCGTGCTGCGTGTTTAAGATGAGAAGAGAGGGCTGTGACATGTGACATGTTTGATTTACAAACCATCAACATCTGTTTTTATCAACATATCCAAACTTCTGTGAAGAGGGCTGTAACTTTAGGACACTGCTCAAAAAGCAGAGGAACTCACAGTTAAAAGGGGCCCTTTGTTGCCTCAGGGACCCCCTGTAGGTTAAAATGGCCCCCCGATCTTTTTCCAGAAGACTACATTTAGCCTCAAATTCCCCTGACCTTAAGGAATGTCATGTGGACACACACTTAGCAGAAAACATGCATCTTTTTTTTATTTTAAAGAACATGCATGATTGAAAACCACACACAGACAGAGGTTAAAGCCATGATATCTGAACACGCCGGCCTGGGACTATCGCTCCTGGCTTAACTGGAGCATTCATGGCTTGGTCGCCCAGATCGATTAAGTGAAACCAATCCACACCCTCCATGGTTTATTGGGGCTGCTACTTTCATGTGGCTCACACAGACTCTTTTCTTTTCTGGCATTTGTGAAGGCAAGGCTGATCTAACTGATTAAGAGAAAAACAAGCAACCAGGCCATCACATGATCCGCAGGCTGCAGGACACAGTGTGTCGGCGGAGGACATGTCAGACAGACAGGATTCTGCTGAAGCCACAAACCCATCAGCTGCCATCCTGAGTATCTGAGTCCGTCAGCTGATGGTCTGAAACCCCAGAGTCACGCTGGGGAACTTCTGAGGCTGGTTCACTGAAACGTTACTGGACAAACAACAGTTCTGGTTGTGTTTCTGGGCTGTAGAGTCAGAAAAAGTTGTAGTGAAACCAGATACTGATCTTCTTTCGTCAGTGCTTCTCAGATTTCTGCCTCTGTGAATTCAAACAAAGTTGACTTATGAAATAAGAAATAAGTTATTTTAGTAAATATTGTCTTATTTTTTAGTTATTTACTGGTTTATTTGACAGCGACCATGCAAAACAAACAAACTGTCATGCCAGAGTATTCTATAAAGCTAATTTCCATCTGTGGTAGCTGGGAGGATGTTGATACAGAATGGACAGCAGTCTATCACTTATACCGACACATTAAAAATCAGATTTTATTGTCTCCGGTTTGATGCATTTAGAGGATTAAGTCAGTGACCACATGATTGTTGTTTCTTGAGCCATAATTTCAGTTTTCTTTTAAAAACACTGAGGCTTGTACAGTCTCTAATGTGAGCAGGAAAGCACAACATGTTTTGATATTAGTTACCATGGAGATTTATCCTGTGGAGTGAGCCTGCTCCAGACCAGGCCAGTTCCAGGATCTATTTAATCTCATCCCTCATCTCAGCCAGCAGCCACCACATATAGAAACCAATAGTTAGTCCACTATATATACAATATATTAGTGTCATATCAATCACACCACCACAAAAAAGGTGTTTTCCAATTAAAATTAGCAGAATAACCCATGTTTTAAGACATTCAATGAAATTTCACTCACAGATCAATCCAAATGCATAACTTTACTTATTTTAAGCTTTTATTTATGAAAAACATGTTCTCACCATCTAGATAACAAATACCTTTTAACTGTCTTACAGAAGTCTTTAATCAAGTTTTTTTTTTTTTCAGAATCGTGCAGGTTTTTTAATCCAAGACTGGAACTTTTAAACATAACTGTCTAATTTTTTAAACTCCTAAATATTATGAGTGTAGCTGAGTTATTTTTATGAATTTTCTGGAAATAAAAAAACTTTTGTGCTGTCATTTCCACCAACAAATGTCATATCCATCATGTGTTGGAAATGAGGAGCATTGCTGAATTTCATTCACTTTTATTGTCCTTGACTTCAAGTGAGCCATTTTGGTATCTTATGTTAAACATAAAAAACCCTTTAAAAATCATAACAACTGATGAGATTGCAAGTATATAAGGGTTAAAAAAAATCATATATCATAACATTTTGTGGTGTGGTGGAAATGACAGTAACCACAAGGGACAGATGTTTTTATAATGAAAAATAAATAAAATACTAATATTTTACAAAAACTTATTTCTTTAGAATAAGTAATTCCTATTGAATCAAAATTCATTTCAGTCTTATAAGGGACTGAGGATACAAAATATGGTCAATGGACAAAAGACAGGAAAACATACTCATAAAACCATGTTTTACATAATAAAAAATAGTAATTTAATCATGATTTTTTTTCAGAGTTCTTAAAAAATGACAAACATGGGGGGGTTTTGCTCACTTCCACCTGGGACACAAATTCTTTGATAGTTGGAGAATCACCCATAAATATAAATACACAGTAACGTGATGATGTTCCTTTATTTACTAAATAAATAAAAGCAAGTGAACCATCAGCTCCTTTCAAAACTGAACTCACAGTGACTCTACAAGAGAGAAAACATGAACATAAGAATAAATACACATTCAAAGGTCTGTATATAACACACCCCACATGTCTGCACACCTCATACACACAATGTACAACACAAACATTATAAGGAGGCCCAATCAGCTTCCTCTGCTGATGCAGCCATATTTAATTGAAATTCACAGCATGTGTCTCTGACAGAACATGTATGTAGCTTATATTTAAAACATGCATATTTACTAAAATTATTTAACACCTATTCGTCCCTGACTGGCCGACCACTGTCGTCATCAGGGCAGATGACAGGATTGTCCCAGTCCATGTGTGATGGCACTCTGGAGGCCTCCGCGGACCACATGGAGGACATCACAGGCCACAGTGATGTCACATGACCTCAGAGAGCTGACCCTTATACCGTGACAGTGAAAGTGTGCCTTCAGGAGGCCAAAAGTCTATCATTCCCGGTCCTTGTCCTGGAATGGGCGTGACTGTAGGCCTGCTGTGCTGCCTGGGGGTCTGTGAAGGGTGTCAGGAGAAAAGGGCGGCAGGCAGACCCCCTGTTCCCCAGCAACACACCTGAGGATTCACCTGTCAGTACAAAATCTCATCATCACAACTTATAACAGAAAAACACTCCTGATACAGTCATGATGTAAAAAAAAAAATGTTTTTTTTATTACCATGTGACAGGTGCTGAGAGATTCCAGAGGTCCAAAGACTCAGGAGTCATGGACCGAGCCAGACCACTTTGTCACATTGCTGATGAGAGTCAGCATGCAGACCATCTACAATTATAAGATGAAGATTATTTAAACCAAAGACCATCACAAGAAACACACAGTGTTCATTAACTGACAAATTTAAAAAGTCATGTTCGCCTGGAACATTAATGCTGGACCCGTTATGTTTAACCTACACACTCACACACACACTATAGTCTAATGACAAGAGGAGCTAAAATAAGATTTTATAATCTGTGACGTTTACACAGTTTTGTCTCATTCATAATCAGAGCACAGGTACGTTTACAGAGCTGTTAATGAACTCTTTGGATTGTAATCGTGATGTTTCGGCCGAGGACTGAGTGTGTACGTCCTCATTACTTACTCATTCAGGCGGTCTGCAGTGCTTTGCCAAGCTTCTGTCGTTGTTTTAAACAGTTGTGGTGTTGTTGTTGTTTTATTTGGTCCTTTACCTTCTCATAAAAGCCTCCAATATGATTTCCGCCTCCGACGGGGAACAGTACGCTGCTCTCGTTGTCATGGTGAATCGGTGAATCTGTGATCAATAGCGGGGTCTTTTGAGGAAGCCGCGTGCGCTCACTGATCCAGGATTGGTTTCACCTGGCTTGATGAATCCGTGTCCACTCATCCTGGTTTGGTCTTTGTGCAACCGATTAAGCCTGGACGCTCATGTTTTGGATTCGCTGAGCCGAGCTCACTCACTTATCGTGGATGTCTTAATCCTACTTTTGTGCAATGGGCCCCTGGTCTCCCCGAGATTGTTTGTGCACAGTTACACACATTGTTTAAGTGGTGGTTGGGCCTGATCATGAATTAGTTCATCAAACAAAGATCTGCATTACAAAGCAAAATGTCAACGGTCAGAAAGTTATATTTCTTTATGATGTGACAGTAGTGGTATGTCCTCAGAGTGTATCATGGTTTTAGAGTGGTTGCTCCAGCCTAAGACCAGCTTGTGGCACACTAAGATAAATGAGAAAAAATCATTAAGTGCACATATAATTTAGCAGTGGCCAAGGGTAACTGATGCCTGACATGTCTGCAGTTCATAAGGCTGGCTCTACCAGACCTGCAGCCGTTAATTAGACTTAATTTGAGACACATTCAGCAGAAAATTTTGGATTTAAGATATTAAAAGACAAAAATGATGCCTGAGTTACTTGTTCAAGTTTATTGAAATAAGAATAATGTCTTAATATAAGAAATAAATGACAAAAAAAATCTTAGCCCATTGGCAGATTTTTTTATACACTTTGAGAGCAACTTTCTTCCTCATAAATCTTTGGATAAGACTTTTTTCAGTTGAATTTGGCTCATATTAAGGGCCAAGGCCAACATTTATTAAAAGTAAGACTGAATCTCTTGATAAGATTTCAGTTTTTGTGTTGTAAAAGTGTATAGTCAGCTCCCATCTGCATGCAGATTTCAGTTAGGAGGCAGTAACTTCAGTTAAATTAATGTAAGATGATGGGATCTAGGATTGTATTTCAGCACACTGTGTTTTGTTTTGTTTTTTCTTTTTACTGTGGTCCTTGTGGAAAGTTTCTCATAATGGATGCTGATAATACTACAAACAGAAACCAGAACTAACTATTAGGCTTTAAGTCATCTGCATGTTGTTTTTTTTTACATACAGTCATGTCCAAAGGTTTTGGGAATGACATAACTATTAATTTTCACAAAGTCTGCTGTTTCAGTTTTTAAAATGGCAACTTGCATAAACTCCAGAATGTTATGAGGACTGATCAGCTCAACTGCAATTAATTTCAAAGTCCCTCTTTGCCTTGAAAATGAACTTTATCACCAAAAACACATTTCCACTGCATTTCAGCCCTGCCACAAAAGGACCAGCTAACATCATTTCAATGACACACAGGTGTCACACACATTAACACAGGTGTGGGTGTTGATGAGGGTAAGGCTGGAGATCAATCTGTCATGATTGAGTGACTGGACACTTCAAAAGGAAGACGGTGCATGACACCATTGTTCCTCATCTATTAGCCATGGTTACCTGCAAGGAAACACGTGCAGCCATCATTGCATTGCACTAAAAGGGCCTAACAGGGAAGTTTATAGCAGCAGGTAAGATTGCACCTCAGCCAACCATCTATTGAATTATCAAGAACTTCAAGGAGAGAGGTTCAATTGTTGCCAAAGAGGCTCCAGGGCGCCCAAAAAAGTCCAGAAAGCACCAGGACCGTCTCCTGAAGGTGTTTCAGCTGCTGGATCAGGCCACCACCAGAGCAGAGCTTGCTCAGGAATGGCAGCAGGCAGGTGTGAGTGCATCTGCACGCACAGTGAGGAGAAGACTTTTGGAGGAAGGCCTGGTGTCAAGGAGGGCAGCAAAGAAGCCACTTCTCTCCAGTAAAAACATCAGGGACAGACTGATATTCTGCAGAAGGTACAGGGACTGGACTGCTGAGGACTGGGGTAAAGTTATTTTCTCTGATGAATCCCCTTTCTGTTTGTTTGGGGCATCTAAGCGCTACCATCAGTCCTGTCTCATGCCAACAGTGAAGCATCCTGAGACCATTCATGTGTGGGGTTGCTTTTCAGTCAAGGGAGTGGGCTCTCTCACAATCTTGCCTAAAAACACAGCCATGAGTAAAGAATGGTACCAGAACATACTCCGAGAGAAACTTCTCCCAACCATCCAAGGGCAGTTTGGTGATGAAGAATGCCTTTTCCAGCATGATTGAGCACCTTGCCATAAAGCAAAAGTCATAACAAAATGTCTCGGGGAACAAAACATTAAGATCTTGGACCCTTGCCCAGGAAACTCCCTAGATCTGAATCCCATTGAGAACTTGTGGTCAATTCTCAAGAGGCAGGTGAACAATCAAAAACCCACAAATTCAGACAAACTCCAAGCATTAATTATGAAAGACTAGACTGCCATCAGTCAGGATTTGGTCCAGAAGTTGATTGACAGCATGCCATGAAGACTTGCAGAGGTCTTGAAAAAGAAGGTTCAACACTGCAAATATTGACTTATTACATGAATTCTGTGTAATTCTCAATAAAAGCTTTTGACACTTATGAAATTCTTCTAATTGTATTTCATTATACTATAGAAACATCTGACAAAAACACCTAAAAACCCTGAAGCAGCAGACTTTGTGGAAATGTAATATTAGTGTCATTCAAAAAAACTTTTGGCCATGACTGTACATTTCTTATTTTTTCCTGTTTGATGCACAGACTTCATACACTGGGATTATGATTTGAAGAGGGGGAGAGAAGGTGAGAGGGAATCTTTATAAAGTTAACAGTCTTCATACGAGTCAAACTCAGCGCATGCTCTTGTCTGCAGTTCAGTCTTCACTGTTCTTTGGTTTTAACGGTTTTTGCAGTTTTCTTGTCTTTTGTGTCTCAACTTTTTGGTGTGAATCTTTAGTTTCATTATCATTTTGTGCAAGGGGAAGATTGTGGTCAAGAAGTCCAATATCCAGGATCTTGCCAAGAAAGGATTTGATGCCACTGAAGGTTCTAATGCCCGAAAAGTTAACAACATCAGACTGAGAGAGAAGTACTCCGGGTTAAGTGAGAAAGCTGTTCAACAAGCATTTCATTCATCCAGACAGTGCCAGTTGCTGAGGATAAAATTTCCAAACAGACCACCTTCGAAGCCAATTACAGCTAAACAGGTTCAGGAATGACACCAAATCGACCTACTTGACATGACAGGATGGAAAGTTACACATGGGAGAGTGACCTACAAATATGTCCTCACAGTACAGGATGTGTTCAGTCAATATGTGCGGTTTAAACCATTAAAGGGGAAAAGCAGTCATGAAATAGCTTGGCATTTGGAAGATTTTATATGGAGCATGGACCACCCAAGATCTTACAACAAGACCAGGGGTGTGAGTCCAAAGGTGCAGTGCAAAGGCTAATGGACAGCATGAGCGTAAAAGTCATCCAAAGCTCACCTTCTCACCCTCAAAGCCAGGGAAAGGTTGAGCGAATGCACAGAGCATTGAGGAAGAAGATCCTTATGATCTCATTACCATGGAAAGAAGAGGTGTGAACTGGGTAAGCCATTTCCCTAAATATGCTCAAGTCCTCAATGAAGATCCGAAAAAAACAGTTGGGTTGGGAAAACCATTCCATGTATATTATGGCCGTAAGAGCAGCCACATGGCTCAAAGCCCACATTCATTGCCTGCTACCATAGGTGACTATATGGCTAATGCAGACACACTGCTTCCTTCCAGAAAACAAATGGATTTGTTTGAAAAAAAGAGAAAGTGTGAAGAAGAGCAAAAATGCAACCAAGCATTGCAATGAAAAAATGATTCAGAAAGCATCTACTGCAAATTCTCCATCCATCTATAATGTAAACAATGACGTTTTGGTTCAAATTAGGTGCAAGAACAATAGACTCACAAAGAAATATGCTGTTCTAAATGGAGTCATTGTAAAGAGAAATATCAAACTATCCAGATACAAAGTGAAGCATACACCTGTTGGGAAAGCAGCTTGAAGTGATTTTCAGTCAAAGACATCACCAGTGTCACTAGTGGTGAAGAACACAGGCGACAGAAGTAAAAAAAAAAAAAAAAAGAAATTTCTGGATCCCCTATACACACGAGGACCGTTTAGTGTCATTTAGCTCATCCAATTTCTCCATAGAACTAGACCCACAGCCCAATGGTGATTGTCAATTTGCAGCACTTGCTGACCAGTTGATGAACATTGGGATTTTTCGGTCATCTACATCCCTTAGGCACGAAATTGTCATGGATTTGCAGTCAAATCCTCAAACAACACATGGAACCCCACTGGCTCATTGTGTGGTGGGGAACTGGGATACTTACAGAGCATGGGTCAGCAGGGCACGTATGGGGACCACATCACACTGCAAAGAGCCTCTGAAATGTTTAATGTGCAGGTGCTCATAATTCCAACTCGGGGTCCAGATGCAACATCTCTCATATCGCCTTCAAACACTTACAGTGATGATTTGCCACTTCTCATTCTCGCCCATATCGCTGAGGGTCATGGAGAGCACTATGCTAGTCTCAGTGGACCGGCTAGTCAATAAATTGACTCAATTCAGGAGGCAGAAAGAGGAAGGATATATCGCGATACTATTGAGGCCAAAGTCCCTGATCTTGATGATGCTGAACTCTGCCGTCATGATGAGACTGAACTGTCAAGGGCTGATAATGCTGATGAGGCTAAACTCTCAGATCATCATGAGGCCACACTCTCCAATTCCAGTGAGGCTGAAAAGGTCTGGTTTTCCTGAAGAAGCTTTACTGTTTCTTCCAGAAGAAATTATATCCATGATTATTAGACTCACTCTTAATCTGGACATGTCCACGATCGGCACATTTAATCGAGTGTCTGCACAGTTTAGAGAGTTAAATAGAAGACACCATCCCTCATTCATATTAGGCCTCCTCTGTCTGGGCAGCTTGATTTATCTCAAAATCATGACACAGTTATCAGTGTTATGAAAGTATACAAAGCAGCTGGTCGGAACAGTGGTTTGGCACAACATCTCAAAGAACTTTTTGCCAAGAACAAAAAATGGAGGAAAGCGTGGATGACCCTAGCATGCCTCACTCTTGGCCACTACAGAGTGAAGGATTTATTTTGTAAGTAGCCTATACTATCACAATTATCCCCTTTAGTCCCAGAAATGTTCCATTGTTATTCATAGGCTATATTTAATTTGTTTATGAAATGCACAGGTTACATATATATTTTGGTTTATTATAATGGTTCAGAAATATGCCTGCTGTTCAGTGAGGATAAGGAATTTACAAGAAATATCCATTTGGCCCCTTGTAGCCTGTGCATTCTTTTTTTCATCAAACTCTTTGCTATAGCCTTCAGCTTTTTAGAGTTTAACTGTATAATTCACTCATTCTTTTTTTCAATAAAGATGTTGAGAAATCTTGATTAATTGCTTATTTGTGAACACAACACTTATAAATAGCCTAAATAGGCAAGATCTGACACAATTTAATTCAAATTCATTACAGGCAATTGTGTCTGTGCTAGGTAGCCTATATTGCTGTTGTACATGGCAACCCTGACATTTCAGTAGGCCCATATTATTTATTTATTTATTTGGCATTGTTTTTGTTTCTGACTAACTAGAGGCCTGTACTACGAAGCTCGATTAACTCATCAGGGATCTCTCTCCGTTTTCTGGGTTGACTTAACGAGACATCTGCAGTCCTGATAAACGGTACTATGAAGCTGGATATCAACTCGCTGAGTCAATCTAAAGTCTTCCAGCCTTGATCAGAGCGCGCTCACATTAAAGGGGTGGAGTCTGCAGCGTCTGACCAATCACAAACATGAAGAGACAGGAGAAAACCTGCAGAGCAGCCTACTTTACTGTGGAGGAGCAGACAATTATTCTTTAGAAATACAAAGAATTTAAACACCGTCTAAAAGCAACACTGTTACTGCAGCAAAATCCAGGAAGGAATGCGGGCAGAAAACTGACGACTCTGTTAATGCGTAATTCGTGAGATTATCGAAAATAAATTTATAGGACAATATAAACGGACAGAACTCTGATCACTCAATTTGACTTCATTATGGCACAGACATTTGGAGCAGAGCTCTTCATCAGTGTCCAAACTTTGGTTTATATTTTCCATTGAGTTTTGAGGCTCAGCAACCCGCCTGAGCGTGTTTTGTATTGGAATATTAATAAATAACATTAATATTAATTCTTAACTCCCACGTAGTTGCGCGTTCCATAAATTCCTGTTTCTACAGTTCTGTCATGTGTGACCATTATTATTAACATCATTATTTAAGATGCAAACAGTGGAGCTAAACAGACTTGGGGAACAAGTATAAAAACCTCCTTCAAAGCGGTCAGTGAGGCTTTATTTCTTCACTCTGTCTCTGATGTTTGGATGAAATCAACTCAACTTATTTATTTATGGATCCATCAGCTGACAAATGTAGTTCAGTTCATTTGATGTAAATCGGAGTCTTTTGTACAGAATGACCTCGTGAACATTAAAAAGATCGCATCTCTCCCTAAAAACTCTCTCTCTCTCTCTCTCTCCTGAGCAATCTGCGCACCAACATCCACAGGATCTTCTAAAAATGGGCAGGGTCTTTTACAAGAAAGCTGACTGGACAGGAGGTGTTGTTTTTCTACTCATTGATCACTTATCAAGATCTTAACCTGCTCTGGAGCAGGTTAGCCTTTCAGCATAAGTTGCCACGGCGATTTATCTCGGTAAGAAGTGAACCAGCTTCTTAGTACAGAAAATCCAGGGTTAACCCAGAAGTTATCTCGCTAAGAGAAAATCCAGCTTCGTACAGGCCTCAGATTTCAAGGTTAGGGTTAACCCCCGTCAACTATGAAAGAAAAAGAAGAAAATTTGATTTATTGCTCATTAGTAAACATACCACTTATCAGTCTAGGCAACAATTTCAAGGTTTATTAATTCAATTATTTACCACTGAAACCAGAGAGAGAGAGAGAGAGAGAGAGAGAGAGAGAGAGAGAGAGAGAGAAAGAGCTGCTTGTGGGTTTGGGGGGGATCTCCATGATCACAGAGCTGAGTGTCATCATCTGGATTCCGTGCCCACGGTCAGTAGGCTATTGGTAGGTAAGAACAACAACAATCAAACAGCAGCAACAACCATTATTCATTGCATTATAACATTTGTGGGAAGTTATTACAACACTGAAAGTTGAAGGTTTTCACTTTCCCACAAATGTAACAAACCTCTACAAACGTAACAGTTATTACATTTGTGGGAAACCGCGTGTTACGTTTGTAGTAGGCAGCGGCTATTACGTTTGTGGAAAATGTATTACGTTTGTGGAAAATGTATTACATTTGCAGGATTATTACATTAAAAGCTGCATATTTTTATAACTTTTGTGGTTTATTACGTTCATGGGCATTATTACATTGGCGGGTGTTACACACCTCTTGTACATCATCCTATTATCTTCTTGGAGAAGCCTGTGTCATTTCTGGTCAAAACAAACTTTTCTAGTTGAATGAAACTAACTTTAAGTGAAAATTTACCAGGGGTATGAATAATTTTGGGCTTAACTATACATAGAAGCTTTTACAGTAAGCTGAAAGAGACAAAAGGAATTAAAGCCACAAGCAGGGATAATCGAGCCCTCTCCCATATGCGCCAGTTGGGGTGTGTTGGAGCTGCTGCATGTGCAGTCCAGAGAGGGACTGCGATCATTTGTGTCTGAAACACATCAGACAATATATGGAGAGATAATATCATGCATTTCCAGAGGGTGGCGCTATTATAGTAGTACAGAACTGAGCATATGCATGTGTTGGGAGGTGGACCTTGATCATGTGTGTGAAATTTGAAACAGACTGGAGGTTAAATTAAGGAGCTACAATGGGTTCCTGGTTTATGGTGAGATTGATGTGTCACCGTGGACACTGTTTAACTAGATGACATGGTCTGATCAGTGATGCTTTCTAAAGGCCTGAAAGACAGAGCAAAGTAAAAAGAAATATCTGAAAAATGGAGGAGTTTTTAACCACAGAGTAAGACATCCAAATTCCTGTTGACAATATGTGCGGCTGTATTTTAAGGTGTAAAAAAAGGATATGGATGCATTCAGACTGTGACTCTGAACATGTGTGCCCCTTTTGGTCTAGATCCAATATTGTATATGAGTGCTATTAATATTTTCATTTTGCTTGCTGCTGAAGCTATTTGGTTAATAGAGAGAACATATAAGCTCTTTTAATCTTTTTACTGAGGATCCCTTCTCCTGATAATATCACTCTCTATGCTTGCTCTATGCTATGCTGCCTGAATTCTGATCACCTTCTTCTTTTTTATACCTTCTATACCATGACTTTCTCTCCTGCTGTTGAGATCTATCATGTATATTCTCACTCCAAGGTAAAAAGGGGCTTACCTGTCCTGGGGCCTGTAGCACGAAGCGCGATCAGCGTATCCTGGATAAATCACATCTATCCAGGATTGACTAACTGCGACAATGGCAATCAGGATAATCGATAGCACGACGCAGGTTATCAACACAATAACTCAACCCAGGTTTGTCTCATCAAGAGCCATGAACGCGCACGTATAAGAGGAGGGCGCAGAGGCAGCTGACCAATCGCAGTCATGAGCGCTAAACAAACGGAAAAAACTGACAGAGCTCCCTACTTTTCATGTGAGGAACAGCGACTGATTTTAATGAAATATGACGAAGAAAAAACCCGAATAACGGAGAGAGGTAACACCGTGGCGGCTGCCAGTCGCAGGCAAAATGCGTGGCAGCGAATAACAGATTGTATAAATGCGTGAGTTATTCAACGGCTCGATCTGACACTGCTCACACTTTTGTATCTCACCAAACAATATACTGTGAAAATGAATTGCGTGTATAACAGTTATCTCATACCCCCAGATGTAATCCCTCTGGAGTTAGAAGGACGTGGTTGCAAGTAAAAAATAAGTATAGAAACATCATTGCATCTGGTAAGTTGGTCTGCTTTATTTCATAACATCATGCTTAAATTAAAGTTGTCGCCACAATACCGATTTAACAATGTACAGATGGGCAGCTGGACTCATATGCACTCTTCCTCTTTAAAGAAAGAAAGCTCTCAAACAATGAATGAAGTGTAGGAATGACATGATAGAATAAGGTGCTGTTGCATTAGATGCTTTTATTTGTCAGACACTGTTGCCTTTCAATGTGTGAAAGGAGCGTTATAAATGAAGTTTGATTGCTTTGCATATCCCTTCCTGGTATATTACCTCTAAATGTGTGGTTATATTTGATGTTGTATCACATTGTATGATCACTTCTCTAACTCCACACGGGATGTGCCGACAATGAAGTCATTGTCGGCACATTTCCCTTCTGATTTACACTGTTACAGCGAACAGGAAGAAGGACTTAAAAAAGCAGACAGGGTTTGGTGGTCCCACCCAGGACTACACCCCTGCAGAGGAGCTGGCCCTGGCAACCAACAAGGGTCGTGCCATAATGGATGGGGTGTCTGGGGGTGTTTCTACCAGCCCTGGAAATGAAAGGCCATTTAATTATATGCAAAGTATGTGTTAAACCTTTACCAATTTACATCATATCCTTGTGACCTCACTAACACAGGCCCATCCACTTTCCCCATAGCCATAGTCTCTCAGCCAGAGGTATGTCACACACCAGTCACACACCAGCATGTAATTAGCACATGATAAACAGACCACTTCTATACAATCTCTACAGGTGGTGGTGGACCTCCAGGGAGATGGAGAGACATTGTGGAGGTACAGTATCACCTCAGTTCCTTACCACCTGTTGTAGAGTTGGATCTATCTACATCAACACAGATGGTGGGAATGGTTAGATTTGACTCTGACTGAATGGTGTTGAACAGCTACTACAAATTTTCAGTACTTCATAACCCATTGCTGCTACTGCTGTGTTGATGTTGCAGGAAGAAACGATACACCCCCCCCCCCCCCCCCCCGACTGAGCCTCAAGCATCCACATCTACTGGGGACAGACCCAGTGGAAAATACCAGCGGAAAAGACCACGCAAGGTAATATCATCCACAAGTAAAACAGGGATGTTTGAAGTGAGTATGTACAGAAGTGTGAGAATGTTAAAGCAGCACAGACAGTGTTCCTCATCATACATGTCCTCTCTCAAACACTGTGCTTTAAACAATGAGCTCCACTTTTAACTTTTTACTGAGATCAACTGCCACCCTGGATACCCTCTACATGACAAGCCTTGAGAGAGATATTGAATACAAGGAGCTGAAAATTGAATATTTGAAACTCAAAATAAAAAAACTCAAGTGAGAATTAGGTGGGTGAGTTGTCACATTTACTGCACTGTAAGTCTAAGATGCAAACCTCACTAATGTGTGCGTGTTCTTCTTCCTTACAGGATCGGGTGAATAAATAAAAGTGTTAACCAAAATACCAGTCTCTGTCTACATAATGTCTCTGAGGGGAGATAGAAATGAAGAAAATCCGATCACAATGTTTAAATTAAAAAAATAAAATAAATAAATCTAGAGAAACAGTTGTGTGATGGCCTCCCTCACTGCCTGGCCTGTGGGATGGTCAAGGGTGATGGGGTCCACAACGTCCAGAGGCTGAAAAGCAACCTGCGGCTCTCTCTCCTTCCTTATGGTTGCAATGTTGTGTAGCACACAACAAGCAGCTATTATTCTGCATGCCCGGTCTGGGGCCACTCGCAGCTGGCGCAGGCACGCAAACCGGGCCTTTAGGACGCCAAAAGTGTTCTCAATCAGGGCCCTGGTTCGATTGTGGGCCCTGTTGTAACGGGCCTGTGGTCCCGGTTCAGGTTCAGGATAGGGTGTCATCAAAAAGGGCTGTAGTGCATACCCCCTATCCCCGAGCAGCACCCCACTGAAGTCTCCTGTAGATGAGAGGAATATTTGCAGGATTAGTATGCCATGTCCAATTTGTATTTTCTCCCTTTTTATTTTAACTTTACAGTTGCTTCTTTTTTTATCCTTTACATGAACACCAAAGTATTACTGTCAGATTCCTTGAATGTGATAACCCGCTTGGCAATGAACTTGATTCTGATAGTAACACACATTGGCATGTAATGTACAGTTGCCGTACCTCACTGCAGTCTGTGGCAGAGTGTGCTTTCACTGAACACACGGGAGTCATGAACTGACCCAGGCCACCTGGCATCAAGGCTGGTGATGATGCGGTTTGAGTCACACGTCATCTGCAGAGACATTTGGTAACGGTGGTCCACAGCATCAGTAAAAGCAGCATCAATGTACATTTGTAGCCTGTATATGGACATGTGCTGGTGATTGTAAGGGCTCTGCTCAACATGAACAACTGCAGGGTGCATACATTTTACAAAGTCCAATTCAAGCACCTTTCAGACCTTGAAAAAACAATGTTATAATTCAGCCATCTTTATGGATTTCAAGCAACTGTGTGAACCTCGTTATTGCCTTCGCCCCACCTTCCTTTTATAGGAGTGAGCTATAGCAACCAAATGCAAACAAGAATCTCACAAAGGACAGAAGTACAGTGCAAAGGATGTATGAAAACAACACAGGTGCATCCAGATACATTAAAATATCCTGAAGGAAGTCAGTCTTTTTTGATAGTTGTTTTAGGAAGTGAAACGTGATAACGTATGAATTATTTTATTTACTTTCAGAAATGACTGACAAAATGTACAAAACTTTTTAAAGGTGTTCTGATCCATCAAGATGCTCCTGTATATCATCTAAACACAGTGAACATGTGCAGGAGTTGATGCATGCTTTGTCACTGCTGCAGTGAAATGGTGAAGAACTTGGACAGATCAGCCACTAATGAAGTGCTCAGTGATTACGTGTAATATGAACTGCAGGAATTACCTGGACATTGAGGCTATGCCTGTTGTGCTGGTCCACATAGTCCCCCTCATCCTCACCCAGGGGCCAGGAGATGGGGATGAGGGTGCCATCAATGCAGCCGAGCACTCTCGGGAAACCTGTGATAACAGTATGCTGCATTTAATTCACAAAATTCAGACAGTAAAAATTCTAGTGTAGTGGGGTCTGCAATGTAGATAAAGTAGTGAAATGGCTAATGTCGTAGAAGCCCTGCTTGATGACGTGTGTTGGCAGGTGGCCTGGGAACGCAATGAACTCATCCCTAAAGGGTGTCAGCGCAGTGGCCACCTGATGGACAACCCAGCAGGCCGTGAATTTACTCAGCCGTTCTGCATCGCCCACAGAATACATGAAGTTGCCCGTTGCAAAGAACCGCAGAGCGATGCACAAGCTCTGCGGGACAGTCAGAGCAACACTCCTGCGGGTCGCACGGGCAATGAAGGGCTCCAAAATTTCACAAAGGTACAGGAGTCCAGGCCGCGAGAACCGGTACCTCTCATACAGTAAATGATCGGGCTGATCCAGTGGGTCAGTCCGATCTCGGAGCACCCTTTCGCGTCTTAACGCTCGTCTCACAAGCTGTGCGCCTCTGTCCACTGGGTTCGGGAGAAGCGGGCAAGCCATTGTACCTGAGACGCCAGTAGGCAAGTAGGAGGAGCATTTTATAGGATCAGAGTCAACCTCGAACTTACTCTGCTCCTGAGCAGAGGCCTATAGCACGAAGCAGGATTAATGTCTTAGCAAGGTAACTTCAGGGTTAACCCTGGTTTACTGATAGCACAAAGCCAGTTCAATTCTTATCTAGATAGATCACCATGGTAACCTATTCTGAACGGCTAACCTGCTCCAGAGCAAGATAAGTTTGAGGTTGAATCTGATTCTATAAAGTGTCCCACCTACTGGCCAATCAGCTTCTCAGAAACAGGCGAGAAACAGACTCCTCTAAATCAAATTTAACCATACAGTTAGAGTTAATATACCAGGGAGGGATACTCAAAGCAATCAAACTTTATTTATAAAGCTCCTTTCATACATTCAAAGACAACACAAAGTGCTCGACAAATAAAAGGATGTAATGCTTGATGTGAAACGGCACATTATTCTATCATGTCATTCCTACACTTCATTCATTGTGTTTGAAGGCTTTCTTTATTAAAGAGGGAGAGTGTATATGAGTCCAGCTGCTGATCTGTAAACTGTTCATTTGGGTCAGACATTAACTCTGTATTGTGGTGACAACTTTAATCTTAATTTAAACATGATGATACGACATGAAACAAACCACTTTACCAGACGCAGTGATGTTTTTGTACTTATTTTTCATTTGCCCCCACGTCTTTTTCACTCCAGAGGGATGACATGGGAATGAGATAATAACTGCAGTACACACAATTCATTTTCCCTGTATATTGTTTCGTGAGATACACGAGTGTGATCAGTGTCAGATTGAGCCATTGAAGAATAACTTACTCATTTACACAGTCTGTTATATGCTGCCATGCATTCGCTCTTTGATTGGCAGCTGTCACGGTGTTTCCCCTCTCTGTGATTTGGGCTTTTTCCTCCTCATATTTCCTTAATATTAAACGTTGTTCTTCACAAGTGACGCACGGAGCACGGAGCTCTGTCACTCTGTTCTGTGTGTTTAGCGTTGATGACTGTGATTGGTCAGCTGCCTCTGAGCCCTCCCCTTATACGTGCGCGTTCATGGCTCTTGATGAGACAAACCTGGGTTGAGTTATTGTGTTGATAACCTGCGTCGTGCTATCGATTATCCTGATTGTCATTGTTGCATTTAGTCAACCCTGGATTGATGCGAGTTATCCAGGATACGCTGACCGCGCTTCGTGCTACAGGCCCCTGGTTAGCCGTTCAGAATAGGTTACCATGGTGATCTATCTAGATAAGAATTGAACTGGCTTTGTGCTATCAGTAAACTACGGTTAACCCTGAAGTTACCTTGCTAAGACATTAATCCTGCTTCGTGCTACAGGCCTCTGTAGGCCTGACCTCTGATCTGACCCTGTCCTGAGCCCTCAACCCTGTGGAGCCAGTGGAACTGGGGTCGACCTGACAGCCTTGATTCTCGGGCTCAGACCCTAATAAAAGAAATATATAGGCAGTTTAAATTAACAACGGATAAAAAAAAGGCCAAATAATAATGATGACAAAAATGGGATCAAATATTTGAATGCCACAGTCAAGTCAAGAGAACATAAAACAAACAATACCAAAACAAACAAACAAAAACAAACCAAACAAAACAAAAACAAAACAAACAAAACAAACAAACCAAACAAAAACAAAACAAACAAGCTCCTAGTTAAGATATTTTTATTGACTTAGTCTGATAAAGTAAAGTAAAGTCTGATAAAAGGAACTCAACAGTTACTAAGAAGTGATCAGACAGAAGAGGTTTCTGCAGCAAAACAAAAACTGAACCACAACAAAAAACAAACAAAAACAAACAAACAGAAACCAAACAAAAAAACCCACAAAACAAATGAAAACAAAACAAACAAAAACAAAAAAAAATCAACAAAAACAAAACAAACAAACAGAAACTAAACCACAACAAAACAAAACAAATGAAGCAAACAGAAAAAACAAACAGCTAAAACAAACCACACAAAAACAAAAGAAACAAAACAAAAACAAAAATCAAACCACAACAAAACAGATGAAACAAACAAAAACAAAACAAAGAAACAACAAAAACAAAAAACAACAAAAACAAACAAAATAGAAAATAAACAACACAAACACAAAAGAAACAACCAAAACAAAACAAACAAACATTAACACACACACACGCACACACAAATTTATAAATAAAGAAAAAATACAAATCAAACCCAAGAGGAGAGTATAGATCCCACAGAGTCTCAGACCTGTGTTCCTTTTTCTCGGGTAGTATGCCTTACCCAATTTATGCGAGCCACAGAAAGCTCCAAAGTCAGGATTTCCGCCCACAATCTGATCCACTGATTTATCAGGAGAGCATGAGGTGGCTTCCATCTTACCGCCAGCATCTTATTGGCAGCTGTACTTGCTGAAAGCCACAGCAGTTTTTGGGTTTTGTTGAGATTCTGCCTGGAGTCATAATTCAAAAGCATAGTTTCGGGAGAACAGGTAAGTGTTAATTTAAGTTTTTCAGTCAGGACTTTTGTAATTTGCATCCAAAACTTTTGACCAGGTGGACACTCCCACATAATGTGTAGGAATGTCCCTGTTTGGTTTGACTTACACAAGGAGCAGTTGGGGAAATATAAATATGCATTCTGTAATGCCTTGCATGTGTTAAATATGTTTGATAGATAAAACACAAGTTGGATAATCTATAATTTAGATTTTGTGATGATGAAGATGTATTTCTCCATACATTTGCCCAGTTTATGGATGACACAGAGCAGTATTCAGTAGTAGTAGTGTATTCCTGACTCAGACCACTGTTTTAAAATAAATCCAAAACAAATTTCACAAAACAAAAAATAAATTTCACGAAACAAGAAATAAATTTCTTGAAACCGGAAAGGGTAGGACCATCATACTTGTCTCTGATTGGACAAGCTTGTTTCATGGTCAAACGGAATATGTGTTTACCACACAGCACCGTGGTGGCAGGAGAGGCAGCTGCAAAAATGAATGGCGCCAGCGTCAGTTTCAAACCTTCAGAATTTACTGCGCATTCACATGCACAAATTAAACAATAAATGCTTAATGAGTTCAAAATAAATGACCCGTATGCTTTTTACTCTATCAAGCTTTAGTGTCTGCCTGCTAAAGATAGCATCAACGTAACAGGCCGGAACAAGAACTAAAGAAATGCTAGTTCACTAATCCTTATTCGATATGCATTGGATTTTTGAATGTTTAAGTGAATCATTCCTAAAGATTGAATGACCCTTGACTGATGTCATGGGTGGTTGTCAGGAATGATGGAGGTGTGCTAGAAGCCCACTGCAACTGCACAGCTGGACTTGAGGAGAGCTACTTCATGAATTAGCTGTGTTGTTTATTGTGTGTGTAGTGACTGATAGGAGGATCTCTCTGCAACACGGTAGGAGTTTATTTATCTTTTTCTTATGGAGAGGGAAAACAGAAAAACAGTCTTATGACACTTCTCTGTCACTAGCTGAATAACATTCCCTCTCTATGGTAAACCTATCGTCCACAGCACCACCTATTGGTCAGACATTTTAACTTTCTCACTTCACATTACTACAGCAGGTTTACAAGCAGGTTGCATGCAATCAAAATGACCAATAAAACACACACACACACTCACACACACACCCCGCACATTTTGTGCCTCTCCCAAATGGTGATATTGGTTATTTCCAGCCAATAGGAATTTGTCTACGTGCCAAAAGGGTGGTATAGGCAATAATATCTTTAGCTTTTACACTGAAGAGTCTACTAGGTTGGACTGGAATACCAAAAAAAAGCTAGAAGAGGGTATGGTTTCAAGGTAATCTCAAGTAGCAATAGAATGTGTTATTGCTCCAACTGAACTGCATAGGCTACTCCTAACTATTTGAACTCTGATGCCACTTTCAACAAATGTAATCTACAGAGGTACCTTTACTGCTTAACTGCAAAAAAAAAAAAAGATATAAATAAAGATTTTGAAAGAAAAGATAAGAGAAGTCACTCTAAAGACACAATTTTTATGGGAAATGTGCATATTTACCCCTCAGTGGTCATGGTAATGGGAATACTGTTGGTTTTCTTAACTTGAAACCCTTTTTAATTGGATGCCTTGACCCCCGAAATGTACACTTTGACACCAAATTTGTCATTTTAGCTATAACAGAAGCAAAGATGTGGGCTCTATAATATTTTTGGTGAAATGGCGGCCATTTTTGGAAAAAAAAAAAGGTGTCTATTTCCGATACAAAGTGTGATCTCACTTGTGTCTTAAGATAAATTTATTTCTATTGCCCCAAAGTAATTCCATACCAAAGGGGACTTTTGCATCATGATTTGAAGTCAAAAGTCGCTAAACCTCCCTACTATTAGTCTATTCATTCCTCCCAATCAGGGGAGGTTTGAAATGTTTTAGAGACCTTTATGAATCTGATATGTTCTCCAGTTTTGACATTTTATGTAAGAAATATGCTTCAGCTCACCCAAATTTATTTAGGTACTTCCAAACTCAACATTTTGTGCTGAAACAATTTCCTTCATACCCAAACATGTCAAGAACTCAGACCCAGAAATGGACACAAATGCAAACTCGTAGTCAGAATCCGTATGAGTAAAGAGGGTTTAATTAAACAGACCAAGTTCAGTACACTAGACAGGTAGTCAGGCAGGTTTCGGTACACGGCAGAAGGCAGTCAGACAGGCAGGGGTGAGAACACAGGTAATCAATCCAGAGAAAGGCGAAGGTATCCAAAAAACGTGAGGCAAAAGGCTTAATCCAGAAACAAGAGCAAGGTTCATGAACGGCAAGACTAACTGTGAATACAAGGCTGGAACGAGGACAATAAAGTGCAACGAACTGGCAACAAGACAGTGAGACACATGAGGTTAAATACAAGAGGTAATGAGGGGTGATGACACACAGCTGGGAGAGATAATCAGGAATCAGGTGTGACAGACAGGGCAGGGCAGACAGGAACACATCTAAAAGACAGAGACAAGAGTTAGGGATTTCAAAATAAAACAGGAAATCAAAACATGAACCAGAATGTGCAAAACAACAGAAACTTTACAGACATGACACAACATCCCACATAAAAACATGTGGGAACATTTACTAGAAATACACCCATCTCAAAAAGTTTACCACCAGATTATTGCAATTGATGATAAAATTACGCTTATTAAAGGCAAATGAGAAAAAATGAACTAAATATGAAATTAACAGAGGATTGGTTCGATTGGCACACTTAAAAGGATCAATACTTCATCATCCTGTGCTAGGCTGAGTCTTATCCAATTTTAAGTTGTTTACAGGATGCATCCTAGTAAATGTAGACTGGCAAAAATGTTTCCTGACCACATTTCTAAGTGTAATAGTTGTAATGACCTGCAATGAGGTCTGCTACACATTCATTTTGGTCCTGTCCAAGACTTAAAGAGGTTTGTTGAGGTGTTGTGTTTTTTTACACTCTTGCTAAAGTACTCGAGATTACTTTGAAACCATACCCTCTTCTAGCTTTTTTTGGTATTCCAGTCCAACCTAGTAGATTCTGCAGTGTAAATGCTAAAGATATTATTGCCTATACCACCCCTTTGGCACGTAGACGAATTCCTATTGGCTGGAAATAACCAATATCAACATTTGGTAGAGGCTTTTTTTGTTTTTTTTTTCTTTCCCCTTGTCTGCACATATCATTGTGCACTGTGTCACTGTGCTATACCACGGTGTGAAAAGGGGGGAAATTAGTGACAGATAGGACAAGACAAGACAAACAGGAAAGAGTACAAAAGATGATAAAAAAGGGGGGAGAGGACAGACAGGGAAGAGGACAGACAGGGGAGAGGACAGATAGGTAGTGTTGACATTAAATAGCAGTCCAGGTGCTGTGTTGTTCTAAGTACAATTCAAAGAGTGAAATCTGTAAGAAACCCAGGAACACCAGAGAAGTGGGATCCTGAAAGTAGTGCATGGACCAACATATATGAGAGAAGGAGGGAGCACGCGTCACACGACACAAGACAGAGACAGCCAGTGCTTAATTTGTGCCGGAGCTAGCCGGAGCGCGCTCCGGGAGCTCTTGGATCGGATCCAGGACCTATTTGATCCGCTCCGGCACCTCTTTGATCTGCTCCGTCACCTTTCCTGTCAATAAATAAACTGTGTTTTTAGCTGTGTTTTCTCTGCACTTTAATCCTCTCTGAAGTGATGCCTGTTGGCTTATTTCTTATGCATTTTACTCAGAAATTAGGTAAAACGGGGGAAAAAAGTGATTCATGCCGTCACGTGTCACAACGCAATGCGCATTGCGAAGGTATTGTTTCCGCACCGGCACCGCGCGCAAACGACACTTAACAGCCAGGTGACTGACAACGCTGTTACACTTGGCCTGCTAAAATGTCAAAGCGACAATCAAAACTCTCAAGTTTCTTTAAACCAGTCGGTCAGCCAGACCCCAAACTGGCTAAAGTTGTTCCGGAGGCAGAGCCCGGCTCCGCAGATACGGGTGGTGACAGCATAATAGCCGCTGAAGATGTGGTCTGTGCAGTGCGAGTGAAAACGTGGTGTAAAGTCCCATCATTGTGTGGGCATGATTAGGGCATGATTAGCGCATCATTGCTTCCCCAGCGGCCCAGAAGCTGGGTGTCCCAGGACCAGGCACCCTCTGGGGACCCAGGGTGGACGGGACACAGGCATGCAGTGTTGAGGCCAGGAGCACACTCTGCCCCCATGAAGGACCAAGCCCCAGAGGAGTACAGGAGACCACCCCCTATGGGCCTAAGGATGCCCCGGATCCCCCCACACAGAGCGGAGCCCCATAGGCAGCCACCTACAATGAGACCACAGCAAGCTAGCTCGAGGACCCGGTACTACAGTACACCAAGGGACACAAGACACCACAGGGCTCACCTGTTCCCAAAGGGCCATTCCAGTCCCCGCCGCCAAACCACTAGATAGAAACATGCTCACCAGCACAGAATCATGACCAGAGAGTGCCAGACCCCACTGGCCGTACCAAGCCTAAACTAATGTTCCATCCCTTGTCTCACCTTGCTTATATGTATCTTTGCTTCCAGACAAAGACACATTATCCCATGGCTAAGTCTGTCCCTAAGTATGATGCAGTGCATTTAAAAGATGGGAAGGTAGGTGGAGTGGGAGCCCGCCGATCCCCACTCCCCCCACCCATCCCAAACAAATGAATGTTTATGTTCCATTAAAAACAGAGGGCAGGTCAGGCAAGAGGCAAGCAGGGAAGGGCCCCAGCCTGTGACAGACTACAGCCCAACCCTATGGCCCCTGTTCCCACTCTCACCTTCCCTTAATGTATGTATGTGGTGTAATTAAAAACTGGAGGACAAGAGAGGCAGGGGGGACGCCCCTACTTCCCCCAACCCCAAGTGCCCTAACTGTGTGTGTGTGTGTGTGTGTGTGTGTGTGTGTGTGTGTGTGAGATACACGATTGTTCTGTCACAAGTCGCTATGGCACCACCTGTTGGCCTGCAAACCCTACACAGGAAGTGCACTCTATAAAAAGAACAGGAAGTTGGAGGATCTTCTTTTGTCGTCATCAGTGCACACATGTGCCAGCTCCTGAAGAAGCTCAACAATGAACTGACTGGTGAAGCTTAAGACAGTAACGGCTATGAGTCCTTTACTATGTATATTTTCAAGGTGGCTAGCCCTGAGATTGTCAGAATGTTGACAGAATCTGTATTTTTATTTGCTTGTTGAACTATGTGGTTTAGTTTGCTTGGTGTTTTGCTTAGCATATAGCTTGGTTAGCCCATAGCTAGCTGGCTTTCTTATCGTAGGATGTGGCCTTGCTCGGCATTTAGCATCTTTTTTTTTTTTTTTTTAACCTTTTCTGCATTATACTCATAGTGTAACACCACTTGGGGTGTCAACTTTTTCTGAGATTAATGTGCTTTTTATCTCGCTGCTGAAAGTTTTGATGTTTCTGTGCATTTCAGTGATCATCACCAGCCCTCTCTGGAGACTAGTCTAGCAAACTTTATTTTTTGAAAAAACCCTACTAAAAAATAAGTTACAGTGTAAGATAATGGGTTGGGGGGCGGGGGTGGCAATCAAAGAAATGTGGTGACTCTGTTACTATCTTTTTAGGAATGAAAGACAGAAAGAATAAAAGGAAAGTAGGAAGTGTACCAAGCCGAACACCTAAGAAGTTATAATCCAATAGAGAAAGGTGGGTCAATCAGGAAAGATGATTCAGAGATACAGATAGTGGAACCAGGCTGAGTGTTGGGCTTACAAAGTGACTTAACTCATTCTGACAGTGGTCTATGTTATGGGGCCCGACAGGAGCTGTGTAGTGAGGACACACATGCTTGTCGGCCATTCACCGAAAGACCCAGGAAGCTATTCAAAGTCCTGTAGGGTTGCAGGGTCGGATAACCCTACCCCAGGGCTGCAAAAAAACTAAAAAAAACAAACAAAAAAACACCCATCACCCTATCCTATTAATATGTTTCCCCAATACCAAATGAGGAACCCTTATCCCTAAAACGCGTGCTGCCCTGAGTGTAATGTGAATTGAAAAAGTGGTGTGGGAAAGAGACAAAAAAAATGTGGTGCATTAAAATGACCAGGGCAGTTGGGGCCTAATGTTCCGGAGCAGAACCGGAACATTAAAAGTATGGTAACCGGTTAAAACCAGTTTTTTTTTCGTTCTTGACACGTTGGTCACGTAGCCGAAATGCATATACTTCCTGTCATGCCCATATACCCTCGTGCCCTGGCATGCCTGGCATGCAAGCGGTCAAGAAATATCTGTCTCCCACTCAACTCAAGCATCTGTAGAGGTAAATATTACTGACCGATAATCTTTAAATTTGTAGAACCAATTTACTATAAACATGAACTTTTTCGTGGCTGTGTGCTGAATCGACAACGTTAAAGCAATGTTGTAAAAAGATAGCAAGCCCAAAAATGCTATGCGTAGCCCAGGGATGGGTATTGATAACAGATTCCTGTTAAAAATATATATATTTCAAAACAGCCTTTTTTATATTTGAAACTCTGCCTCAGCTATCTTAGTAAGCCAAGCAAATGGATTACAGTTTCCCAAGAAAACTGATTCACGATTTTGTGCTCGAAATTTTACTTATGAAACACTGTAGAACTGCACACACAAATACATGTACATTACTGTCTCACTAGAGATCACATTCAGCACATTATTTGTCCCCTAATGTACCCAAAATGATATAAATAAACAACGCTAGCTTGATGCTAACGTATGAAGGAAATTACATTGATATGCTAGCGGTTAGCATACATCGATATAACTTCGGTGTTAAAACAGAGTTTCACCTTTCATCACAGAAACAGATCATAATTACTCTTTATAAACAATACTGGAATCTCTAAATGTCAGAAAAACTTACAGGCAAATGTTTTCCAAACAGGCTGATGGCTCACTTCATCATACTGCAAGCCTAAGGCTCCAAACAAGTCAAACTATTGCTATAACCACTTTCAGACACTAGATGGCAAATTTCAGTCAGTAATACATTAAACAACACATCAACGTCACTTGACGTGAGATTTTTACTTGTTTTTATTTGTTTAGATTTAGGGATATAAAAAGCTTGATGGGATCTGGGGGTTTTTGGCAATAAATGACATGGCAGAAAATGTTTGTTTCTTAATTTATATAAGTTATCACAATGTAACCACTGTGGGAATATTATGCATAAAATTAAAATTACTCAGTGATGCAGCTTATATAATGCACAGGCCTAGTGAATTGTAGCATTGGCCGTGGATAATAACAGCCCATTTTGAGGGGCTAGTGTTACACCTAACATTTAAATTCTATGGCTGACATGAAACGATATTAACCGGTTTAGGAACAAATTTTTTTTGTTCTAACCGGTTCGGGAATGTTAATTTTGGTGTTGAACCAAAAACCGAAAAAGTTAAAATACTGTTTTTGTTCGCAACGAACCGATTGAAAAAAATTCTGGTTCAAAGCCCTGGCTGTAATGAATGATTTTTCCATGTTGTGTTGTAGTTGAGTAGCTAGAAATTTGCCTGATTTTTTATTGTATTCAAAATCACTGTATCTTAGTTGTTGTAACATAAATTCTGACTTTTTTGATAAAATATTATCAAGTTGTAGTTTTGTCTTTTGTAGTTCAGATCCTATTTGGTCGCTTGGTTTAGTTGCAAATTCTTCTGAAAGTTTGGGATTTTTTTCCTCCAGTTCTCTTTCTTCCTGCTGTTCTTTCTTTTTCTTATAGGAGGAGTATGAGATTATTTTCCCCCGGATTACTGCCTTCCCCATTTCCCAAAGTAGGGATGGGGAAATGTCTGGAGAAACATTTATTTAAAGAAGGTCTGCCCTCTCCCTCCTTACCATTTTATCAAATTCAGAAGAGAGAGGTTAAAGCGCCATGTCTGAGATGATTTGGGGAAGGTGTCAATTTTGAGGCTGAGTGATATTGGGGCGTGATCACTGATGACAATTGAATGGATACTAGAGGTACTTCTCTGTGCGGTGGAGTTATTTGACAGAAAAAGGTCAATTCCAGAAAATGATTTGTGAACTGGAGAGAAGAAGCTGTATTCTCTCTTCGAAGGATTTTTAATTCTCCAGCAGTCACACAGTCCAAAATCGTTCATATAGTCTTGTATAACTGTAGCTGACTGAGATAGTTTGGTGTGTGTTGGGCTGCTAGAGCAATCTAGTGATGGATTCATAACAGTATTGAAGTCCCCACTGATGATAATGGTGGAGTTCTGTGACAGGTCCATTAGGTGGGTGAAAACTGTGTGGAAGAAGGTCGGGTCATTATTATTCGGGGCATACAAGTTCACAACCGCGAATAATTTTTTAAAAAATTGTTGCCCAAACAATAAAGTAATGGCCCTCTGGATCTGTTATACTGTTGTTTAGGGTGAAGAAAACTTTCTTGTGAACTAGTATAGAGACTCCTCTCTGTCTGTGGTTGAAACTAGATGCATATATTGTGCTGTATATTAGATCTACAAGAGATTTTTCTTCCACTTGTGATAAGTGAGGTCCTCGTAGGAGACAAATATCTGCATTCAATTTATTTATACCCAATTTATTATTTTTTATTTTCTTTGCAAAGAAAAGGTCAGTCATCACACGAGCGGTTAGAATGAAGAAAAGACCCTTAAACAGGGGAGACTCAAGAATTTATACATGAAGAAACGCCCCTTTAAGGTATGACTCACACCTCTCTGTCTGCTGCAGGAAATCATTTCAGGACAGGGTGCTGTGACAGCTGTGAAGAAGACGGGAGATAGGGTGATGTAAGACAGAAATTACAATTACACCGTCTATGTAGAAATTGTCTACTGCTAATGAAGTCCGTTTCCCCTTCTGTCTGTTGTCCTTCATGATGGGAAGGAGGATCTTTCGTCTGTCATTTATCTCCTTGGGGAACTGATCATTCATCCCATAGTTCGTGCCCCTGAGCTCGCACCCTTTGCTTTTCACAAGCACTTTTTGTTTTAAGTGCTCAAATTCGGCGATGATGGAACATGGGCATTTTCCTCTTCAGTGTCCAAGTCGGTGAACACGGTGGAAGGTGATGTTTTTAACCATTTCATAGGGAATCTTTAGCGCAGATAACATTAAGTTTTTCACCAGAGCCTCTGGGTTGTCGGATGTGCTTTCTGGGATGCCCGAAAAGATTAAATTTTCCCTCATGCTCCGTGCCTGGATGTCAAGGACCGTTTCTTTAAGGAACTTATTTTCATTTTTTAAGATACTTACCTCAGGCGAGATGGTTTTCAAGGCAGAGTGGAGTTCACTGTTGTCCTTCTGTAGGTTGAAAATCTGCTGGTGGGAGAATTCCAGGCTTGCTCTCAGATCCTTAATTCCTGGTGAAGTACACTGAGGACCTCCAACTTTTTGTTAATGGATTCCAAAAGATTAAGGTGGACATTGGCAACCTCCAGATCCTCCGTTAAGGATGAGAGGGTTTTCAGAGGAGTCGAGCTCTGATTTTCCATTACGTACACGTGAAAGTAATGGTTGAGATAGCTTTGGAGGTCCTCTACTCTGACGAGTTACTCTGGATGAGTTTGTTTGTAAAAATTATATATACAGTGCCATTTAATTTGTAAAAAGGTAAAGAGTTGGGCTAGTTTTGTTTACTCTAGCAGCCGGATGCTGCCATGTTGAATGTCTGGATCTCTCGGAAGGTCTCACAATTTCACATGCTCCTCCATCAAGCATTCATCTTAGCATGAAGCTTTGTTTAGACTAGCATTTAGCTTAGCATGTAGCATTTTCATGCATGCAGTTTGGTTTTTGTCAATAGCTTAACTTGGCATTGAACTTAGCACTTAGCTTCAGACAGAACCCGGTCAGGCCAACTGCACCGTCTGCACCCGCCCAGGACTCGGCTCAGGACCATGGGCGACAGGGCCTTCGAGGCTGCTGCTCCCCGTCTGTGGAATGCCCTCCCCGACCACCTCAGGGCTCCACAGACGGTGGACTCTTTTAAAAAAGGACTGAAAACCATTTTATTTCGTGTTGCGTATCCTGATTAATTTTGGTTATTGCTGACTCCTTTTAATTGCTTTTATTGTCTTAATCACAGTTTTTATTCTTAATCACTGTTTTTATCTTATCACTGTTTTTATTGTTTTTTTTTTTTTTATGACTGTGCACTTTGAGATTTGTTTCCCAAATGTAAAGTGCGTTATAAATAAAATTCATTATTATTATTATTACTTGGTGCTTAGCATAATTAGCTTAGCATTAACTTTACATTTGTATTACAAGTAAATTTGTTATGAGAAGTTGTTTATAGCACCTTGCTAATCTTTGTTATAGTCTTCATTCTGAATTCAACCTTTGATGAATAAACAAAGATCAACTGAGACCTGACTCCATCATCATTTGAATTGGAGTTTGGCTGACTGTCAACCTGTGTATCATCACACACGTAGGGAGGACAGTAAATGTCATAATACGTCATAATAATGGAACACCTGACATTATAGGTGACACTGAACATTCCAAAATAATCTATACATAGTAAATAAATAAATAAATAAATAAATAAATAAATAAATAAATAAATATTCAAATAAAATAAATTGGCCACATGAGGAATGCCCTGCAGTAGTCCTTCCATCATCCTTTGAAAGATCACTGGGCGGGATGACACTCTGAAAGGTAGCACTTTATACGTAAACAACCCTTTGTGTGAGTTTATAGTCACTTTTTTTGCCTCCTCATCCAAGGGAATTTTGATAACCATGGCTTACATCTAGTTTTGTGAATTTGTCCTCCTGACAGACAATAAGTCTTCAATTTTTGAAACTGAATATTACTCCAAATTTGACACCTGATTTTCAGTCAATTTGTAATCCCTCCACAACCTGGCTGATTCAGCTGGCTTAGCTCTTCCTCTCATGGTATATAGAACATGTCTGGTTTTGAAAAACTGTCCACATATATCTTAGCTACTTACTTACTTACTTAATCCTCTTCGTCCCAGGTGGGACATAAGGCTTTAACGAGCTGCGTCCATTGCATGTTGTGCCTCGCCCCATGTCAGGTTCATCTCCTTCATCTCAGCTGTTACAGATCGACGCCAGGTCGTCTTAGGCCGGCCTTTCCTCCGTTTCCCGGGTGGAGTCCACCCTAGAGCGACCTTTGGGATACGGTCCTGGGCCATTCTGAACACATGTCCCAGCCATCTGAGTCGGCGGCGCTTGATCTCTGTCACAACGCTGTTGCACTTGGTCATCCTGTGAAGCTCTCCTTTTGATATCCTAGCAGGCCAGAAAATGCGGCAGATTTTCCTGAGGCATCTATTGTGGAAGGCATCGATCTTCTTCATATCCTTGGTTGTTACACGCCAGCATTCAGATCCATACAGCAACACTGATTTCACATTGCTGTTGTAGAGTCGAATTTTAGTTCTTAATGTTAACTGCTTTGACTTCCAGAAGGACTGAAGCCTAACAAAAACACTGTGAGCCTTCCCTAGCCTTGCTCCGATGTCCTTTTGTGTGGCATTCTCTTTACTGACAACACTTCCCAAGTATGTAAAATCTTCGACATAGTCGAGGGTGTGCCCGTTCACAGTGACTGGTGCACCAGGAGTAGCATTCATGCACATCACTTGTGTTTTAGCAGTATTGATGTTTAATCCTGTTTTATATCCTGTTTATATCTTAGCTGGGGGACCCTTAAATCTCCCTAGTTCCTCTTTGAACATTTCCTCATATTTCCCAAGTACATCCTCAAGGGTCTCTTCTCTGATGTGATAGATTTGGGGTTCTGGTCTCCAATGTAGGTCTAACTTTTTTTTATCCAGCATTTACCTACTACACTTGGGCCTGCTCCTGTCAACTACCACTGGTAGGTTTTTTGTTGTTTTTACTCTGAACTTTGACCATGGCTGCTCCTAAAAAATTCACATCATGACCTGTGTATGTTCTAAGTCTGACTCTGCATGGACATAGTGCTGGTACCTCTTTTCCCCGTAAAGTTTTGTACACCAAGTGGTTAACTACTGTTACACCACATCCTTAGTGTACCCCAAACTGCATCTTAGTGTCATTAACTATCAGTGTCTCTACTGGCTTCTCTGCTGGTACGTCCAACACATCCAGTTTGTACAATGTGAACATGACCTCATGTTGTGTCAGATGTGTCAGTCTCATCCTCCCCTTGGCAAACATAATTTGCATGCTGAGGCTTTCCTTGCTTTCTTTTTTTTTGCTGTACTCCTCCCCATTTGACTTTAACTGCATTAGCTGGACCCTTTGACCAGCACAATTTTTGAATTTGGCCTGTTTTGCCACACTTATGACAGGTTTCACTTATAAACTTACAGTCCCCAGCCCCATGCTTTTCATTGCCACACTTGTAGCAAGCCTTGCTCTGGTTCTTACTGGAGCTCTGCCTCGCCGAAAATTCATGCACCGTCTGAAGATTTCTCACGTGCGCTGACTTCAGTGAATGCAAGTCTTTCACATCCTTGCTAGCCATCTCGATAGCCTACACTAGCTTCAAAGCTTTGTCAAAGGTCAGGTCTGGCTCTGACAACAACTACCACTGTATGCGGTCATCTATGACCCCACAAACCAGTCTATCATGAAGCATTTCCAGTAGCTTGTCTCCATAATTGCAGTCTTGTGCTAATTCCCTCAGCACCGCAACATACAGTGCTGCTCAAAAGTTTGTGAACCCCACAGCGATGGTCAGATTTTTTGTAAAAAAAAAACTAAAGTAACCTTATTAAATGTTAAGTTATACCAACATCCACAATACTGACATTCCAAATAATGGACTGAAACAAAAGAAATAGTTATATTGTCATTCTTTATTTAACAAAAGTGGTTTATTTAAGAAAAACTCAGATATCATGTGTGCAAAAGTATGTGAACCCCTTCAGTTAATAGGATATTGCACCTCCTTTTGCAGAGATTACCTCAACCAAACGGTTTCTGTAGTGACTTCTCAGCCTCTCACATCTACTTTGAGGGATTTTTGCCCACTCTTCCTTGCAGAACGCAGTCAGTTGAGAGAGGTTTGATGGGCGTCTGGCATGAACTGCCCGCTTCAGGTCCCGCCACAGCATTTCAATGGAATTTAGGTCAGGACTTTGACCGGGCCAGTCCAGAACACAAATCTTCTTCTTTCTCAGCCATTCCTTGGTTGTATTGCTGGAATGCTTTGGATCATTATCATGTTGCATGATCCACCTTCTGCCAAGCTTTAACTTCAAAACAGATGGCATCAGATTATGTTCTAGGATTTTACAATATTACTCAGAATTCATGATTCCCTGGACTATGTGGAGTTGTCCAGGTCCTGAGGATGAAAAGCAAGCCCAGATCTTGACATTCCCACCGCCATGCTTCACTGTTGGGAGAAGGTTCTTTTGGTGGTATGCAGTGTTGACTTTTCGCCAAACATGGCGGTTTTGGTTGTGACCAAACAGTTCAATTTTGGACTCATCTGTCCACAGAATGGACTTCCAGAAAGCTTCAGGTTTTTCTAGGTGCTCTCTAGCAAAGTTGAGGCGGGCAGTTTTGTTCTTTTTTGTGAACAGAGGCTTCTTCCTGGCAACTCTTCCATGAATGCCATGTCAATTGAGTTTTCTTCTTATTGTGGAAGCATGCACATGTGTCCCAGATGCAGCAAGAGAGGTTTGCAAATCCCGAGATGTTATGTTTGGGTTGGCTTTTACCTGAATCTTCATTTTTCTTATGGCTCTTGCTGATATTTTAGACGGTTGTCCACTTCTAGGTAGGGTTGTAGTCTTTTTCAGTGCTCTCCATTTGTAGATGATCTGCCTCACGGTGGAACGATGAAACTCAAGTTTGTTTGAGATGACTTTATAGCTTCCCCCCCACAAATGTGTTGTCACTACCCTCTTCTTGAGGTCCTCTGAGATCTCTCTACCTCTCGGCATGATTGACCTGTATGGGTTCACCTGGTAAGACTGAATTGACCTGGTTTTATCTCTGTTTTAATCAGTGATGCACAATTTCTTCCCTAAACATCTCTCACTTCATTGGTCCATTTCAGTGGTTAATTTAGCCACCAACTTGTCCCACCTGTTTCTACATAACTGCTTGTTCTAAGTAATGCAGCTCAGGGTTCACTAACTTTTGCACCTACATCAGTTGATGAAAAAGTCTTTTTAATTTAGTCTCGACTACACAATTGTTAAAAAAACAAACAAAAAAAGTCTACTGAATTGATAAAGCTATACCTGTTATTTCATATAAAAAATAACAGTTCTGATTATATTAGGAAATCAGGTTGAAATAATAGAAAATTCCAAAATGTTGAGGGGGTTCACAAACTTTTGAGCAGCACTGTATGCCATGACTGATTCTCCAGGCCTCCTTCTTCTTGAGCTGAATTTATAGCATGCAAAATCTCAGTGGGTTTAGGGTTAAAACCGTCTTTCAAAGCCTTACCAGCTCATCAGATGTCTTTTTTCCTGGCTTTGCAGGGCTGATGAGATTCCTCATCAGGCTGTAAGTTTGACTGCCGACAGAAATGAACAATATAGCTTTCTGACAATCTAAACCAGTAACTGTTCTCTGAAACATCAAACTGCAGGCCAGAGAAAAAGACGAAATCAAGCCCCAAAACCACAGGGAAAGAAGACTTGAAGGAGGCAGAATGACACAAGGTAAGGTTACCTGTTGGTTTTGCAAGCTTAGCTTAATTTCACTCCATCCCAAAGGATGCTTTTCCTCTCCATCTGCAAGATACAGTGGCCCCCGTGTCCACGGTTTTAACACATCAAGTTGTTCTTTGACTCCTGTCCACACATTTTCATTTAACAGAGTATATGAGGCACCAGTGTCCAAAATAGCAGTTCCTCTCCATGGCCCAATGTCCAGGGGTATAACCAGCTGACTGGGGAGCCTATTCTCAGGAAGACTTGTAGGAGAATTTGCTGAACTGGACCCAGGGACTTGAGTGAGTGAACCTAAGGTAGCATTATTCTCTCTGCCTTGCTGCTGCTGCTGCTGAGGTCTATTTGATGAAGAAGCTCGGCTACAGTTTAACTGAGGACAGGAAGCTGGGGAATAACTACCTTTGCAGCGCCAACAGAAGGACTGGGGGGGTCGGTTCTGGGTTGGTTGGTTCGCCTTTGCAGAATTCTCACGGGTTAATGGTTGAGCAGCATTTTCAGCAGAAGGAGGCTTTGAGGGTTTTTTTTAAATAAATTCTTCCTCTGTTCATACTGTAGCTGGTTCTCGGTCTTTTTCAAGTTGCTGACCCACATGGACCAAACCATCCACAGAAGAGAGTCCACCACTTCCCAGCTGACTGGCCAGTTGGGGGTTTATATTTTTTTAAAATCCACTTGATGATCTCCTCTTCTGCGATGTTTGGTTTCCATCCAGCGCTTACACAGGGACTGGTACATGTATGCAAAATCTCTGATACTTTCACCCTCCCTCTGGACTCTGTTTCGGACTCTGTCAGGCAATTCATCCTCATAATCCTCTGACAGAAAGGCAGCATGGAATTGTTCATTGAATTCCTTCCAGGTATGAATTTTATGTCGAGCCACATCCCACCAATCTCTGGCAGTTTCATGTAGCACGTTGCGAAGGGTAGCGATAAGTTCCTCCTCTGTTAAAGGGTTGAGGGCTAGAAAATCCTCGCATCTTTCCAGATACTGAAGTGGATCAGAGGTGTCATCAATTTTACCAAAAGTGGGAAATTGTAATTTTACAGGACTCTTCCTCGCAAACCTGCTCTTTGATTCACAGTGAAGTGTAGATCCTCCGGGTGACTCAAAATGATCATGTGGAAGGCCGGGTTGTATGGTGGACTGCAGTCTGGGCCGGTGTGGAAGACTGAGAGGTCTCTCTGACTGAAAGACTTCAGAGTGGGTTTAAACCCCAGCATGGCCAAATGTGGTCACTTTAGCTGCTGTTACTTCCTCTGACAGGGTATGTAGTGAATTTTTGCAGTACGTGAGCTCCCCCTGCAACTGAGTTATGGCCTCCGATATGGGAGTGAAAACTGGATAAAGATCCTTCAAAAGACTTTCATGATGGTTCCTTAATCTCCAGCCAAGGGCTGCATTGAACTGGGTTTGCAGGTATTCAAATTGTTTATGCATGTGTTTGACCATTTCCTTTTGGTGTTCAGTGAATAAACTTGTTAATGCTTGAGTAACTTGGTCGGTGTGGTCCCGGAGTTCTCCTTTCATTTTCCCCATGATTTCCTTTATCTCCAGCAGGTGGCGTTGTTGATCCTCTAACATCATCTTACTCTGTCCTTGAGCCTCAGAACCATTTTCTTTTCCATCAGTTTTGTCCACTTCCTCCACTTTTATTTGTATGAACAATTATGGGAGTTAAGGTACTTGCCAGCTCAGACAATCCACAGATGTCCATATCCAGTAAAGAGGTCAAAGAAGTTCCTTCCTGGGCAGAAAATTTCTTGGAGAATGGAACCTCCTCTTCACTTCCGTCCAAGCCTTTAATTTGTTCATAATTTTCCTCCATTGTGATATCCTTGGTTCAAAAAATAAATAAAATAGAATCTTCAACCAGTTCAGGCTCTGTTTAATTTATTACTCCATAAATTTCCTTCTGTAGAGTCCCATCTGGGGTGCCATTTTTTATGTGACGGTTTTGTTAGTGGAATATTATCATTTTATCGCGGTCAATTATTTCTGGGGTGCCAGCCAGGTTTATCCTGGCAATAAGTCAGTTCGGAGTCAGTTTTTTTTATATAACAAAAACCAGCACAGAAGGTGTAAAAGCATTAAACTTGCAACCTTTAAATTGACAGAAGGAATGAAGGATGTAACGTAACCAAAAACCCCCCGCTTCTGTTTCGTTATCAAGACAAAAAAAATTGTATTAATTGTATAAATCCACTTTCCCACTGTATAAATCCCACATGAAATTCCAACAGAAATCTCTTATCAGAGGGAAGAACCGAAAATTAAAACAAAACAAAACAAAATACCATTTTTTATCTCATCAGGTTCTTTTTCAAAAAAAAGTTCAGTTCAATCGAAAAAAAAAAAAAAAAAAAAAAACCCTTTTTTTCTCATCAGGTTCTTTTTTTTTTTTTTTTTTTTTAGAAAAGTTCAGTTCAGTCTTTTCTTTTTTCTTTTTAATTCAAATGCAAATTAGTTCAGGTTTTCCCACAAGGTTCAGTCACATGTTCATTCTTGAGTTCAAGATTGGTAAGGAGATAGAAAGAGGGAAGAGAGGGGAAAAAAAACACACAAACCAAACCCAACCGATCATATCACAGCTGCAGAGCCAATCTGTGAATCAAAGAGCAACGTCAGCTGTCAGTTAGTCACGGTTGCTCCTCCTGGTTAAAGGTAATCCATGAAGATTCGTAAATCCACATTGCATCCAGCCAATTTCGGATCAAACTTTTCTTGTAATTGGAAAAAAAAATGGAAAACGCCACCAACCACGAGGTGCCGGACGGTCGTAGCCGGCATCACCCTCCGCCACACCGAACTCTTGGCCCACCTCGATGATGTTGAGGACACCATCAAAAGATGTGTCTCCTCCACTACAATGGGGGGGGGGGGGGGGGGGGGCAAGGAGGGAAAACAGCGAGGCATGAAATGGCTCGTTACAATCTATTATCTCAGTCGCTCCAGAGAAGTGGTAGAGAACTTCACGATACTCCTCTCACATCTGATTTTGGCTATCAAAAGGAGCAGTACTTCCTAACAAAGCCGATGCCATCTTCTCCCTGCCCGTCACTTTGTTTTTTTATGCTACTGAGCTAACAGTCACTTAGCATTCCAACTTGTGCATTTGTGCATTGTTTAGTATCTTCAGGTTCTCCACAGAAACTTTGTCCTCATTGCCAATTATGTAGAAACTCACAGGAGAGGGGTCTCTGTGCAACAGGGGAGGAGTCTATTTATCTTTTTCTCATGGTGAGGGAAAACGGGAAAGCAGTCTGATGACACATCTTTGTCTCCAAAAGAACAACATTCACTCTCTGTTGTAAACTTGTGGCCCACAGCCCCACCTACTGGTCAAACATTTAACACTCTCACTTTACTATGGTATGGCAGCATAATAATGAAAGGGAGGAAGAGAATACCGTCACATCTAAAAGTGCAAGTTCAGAATCAGAATCAGAATCAGAAATACTTTATTAATCCCAGAGGGAAATTCAGTGTGACCGTTGCTCTTACATAGTACAGGAGGAGTAGGGAAATAAAACACCAACACCATCAACACCAAGTCAGGAGTGTTTGAAAGGGTAGAATATCAGCAAGGCAAGGACTTCATTTTTAACAACATGCAAAAATGCAAGAAAGAGAGATCATCAAAAGGTCACTCGTCCATTCCCCCAGCTTCTCCACCACTGACCCCTGGATATGTCCTGCATGCAGAAAAGTCATTGATACACAAAAATGCATACTAGTAAGTGGCTATAAAACACATCAGTTTCTCATAACTTAATCAATCAAGTCACAAAGAACAACTGAGAGACAAACAGGTTTGTTAACAGCTGTCTTTGGTTTATTTACAGGTGATGCAAAATACCCACCCTGCTTTTTTCTAATATGTGCTGATTTGTACAGCGGCAACTATTCATCTACTCTGATTCAATGTCACCAAATGTTGTGAGTGACATTTCATTTGTTTAAATAATGTGGTTACTGATAAGATATAACAGATTAAGACATTTTTAAGAGCACAACAAATATTTGCAGTTTTGTCAAGGTAAGACATAATTTTCTTCATCAATGTGAGTGAAACGTATGGGGACATTACTTTGCAAATGTGTGTACTTCTGACAAAGAACCCCTATCACTCCCTCAATGTGTATGGTAAATGGTAAATGGACCAGTACTTATATAGTGCCTTTCCAGTCTTTCCGACCACTCAAAGTGCTTTACACTGCTGATCTCTTTTACCCAGCCACAGCACATTCACATACTGAATGTGACTGATGACTGAGACTTCTATATATATATATATAGTTCTATCAAACACATTTACACTTATCCACATGCCACTGACCAACAGTGGGCGCAATTTTGGGGTTCAGTCTTGCTCAAGGACACTTCAACATGTGACTGCAGGAGCTGGAATCAAACCCTTGGCCTTCCAATTGAGAGGCAATGATTCTACCACAGCGTGTGTATCCTAAGAGATGCTAAGCATCTGTTGTTCTCCAACTAACAGGATCTAAGGGTTTTTTTTTTTTTTTTTTTTTTTCGCCACAGGTGAATGCTTGAACGTTAATTTCAGCTTGATATGAATGTACACTCTCACTTAAAACTTCAGTCTGATAAAACTAGGTCCCCTTGGAGCAGATCACATCAAAAGTTGCTTTACTTTGTGATAAACTATCACTTGTGTGACTCCCAGTAATTTGAAATGAAACAAATTAAACTTTGTGGGCAAATGGCTAAGACGTATTTCATTGTATGGTGTGACCTGTGTGCTGAATACCATTGTGCACTGGTTAATAAGTTTCTACATTTCTCAGTGAATATTTCAGAACAGTAACAGTGACGACTGTAGCTCAGTGGTAGAGTTGTCGCCTCTCAATCGGAAGGTCGAGAGTTCGATTCCCAGCTCCTGCAGTCACATGTCGAAGTGTCCTTGAGCAAGACCCCAAATTGCTCCCACTGTTGTTCAGTGGTGTATGAATGCGTATGAATGTGTTAGATAATACTGATGGCCTTCAATAGATGATGATGTTGTGCCATCAGTGTGTGAATGTGGTGTGGATGGGTGAATGACACCAGCAGTGTAAAGTGCTTTGAGTGGTCAGAAAGACTAGAAAAGCGCTATATAAGTACTGGTCCATTTACCATTTACCATTTGAAAAGCTTGGGAGCAGCAGTCAAATAAACAGAAAAATAATAGGCAAGAAAGTCAAACAAATTCATTCTGAACTTAATTAAAGTGAGCACATACTACTGAAATTATGTCAGGTCTGACTCGTGGTCCAGAAGAGGAGCTAAAAAATAAAAAAAAGCATCATCAGGAGTAAAAATGTTGGTAAACAGTAAGAAGGTAAACCTTTTAAATTATTGTTTTTGAGACTCATCTCGTTTAGTCCAGTTCTTTTCATTTTTATTTTTTTTATTTTAACAGCATACTTTCAGTCCTCAGAGCCTGACATCCTGACTCCAGAGAGCGACAGTCTTCACTGGTACGTGGAGTCACTGTGCTGTCATAATAACCAGGAGTGCATCGAGGCTCATTGTGGGACAAATTCTCTGTAAGCATCAACTCCAGCAGGAGGACTGCTGCCTTCTTCAGGACAGTCTGTTGGAGAGATTTCTTCTTCTGCTGATTTCTTTGTTTGGAGTTTGCTCTCCTGTGATCTGTTGAATGAATCCTGCTGCCTTCTTCTTTTCACTGGGGATGGCTAGGTTTAAGTTAATGGCACATAGTCTAGACAGGATTAAATATACAATATAATAGGCTGGAAAACATTATATACTGTATCTGATGTGAAGTGTTCACTACACAGATGGACTCTGTTGTCTAAAGGCTTCCAGCGCTCACTTTTATTCCGCTTGCTTCTTGTCAATTTTCTGGCTGTAATCGACTCCTGTCCCTTTTGTGATCTTCAAGAATGTGGCACAATGCTCTCCTCTTCCCACCTCCTGGTTTGTACTGACATCCTGGCACACAGCAGCTAACAGACTGAACGACTAGGAAGGACGCAAAAACTCACTCACTGCTGGCAGTTTGTGCTTTTCCTGTCAATCTGGCATTGTTTTGTGTGCTGAATGCAACATGAAATGATAAATGACTCATGCCTGCCATGCTTCGATTAAGACAATCAGAGATACCGTGGTCCTACTCTTTCTGGTTCAGTGAAATTTATTTTTTTATCTGTGATTTTTTTTTTTTTTTTTTTTTTTTTTTTGTTCCATGAAATTTATTTGTGTTTTTTTAAATGTAGTTTTGTTTTATGAAATATATTTCATTTTTTTAATGTATTTTTCTTTTGTTACGTGTATTTTTGTTATTTTTATATGTATTTTTGTTTTAGGAAATAGTTTTTTGGTTTTGTGAAATTTATTTGTGTTTTGTGAAATTTATTTTGCATTCGGAATACTTATTCCTATTGGCCTTCAGGGCCGCTGTAAAAAACCCATATGCTTAATAAGAAAAGCCTTTCCGAGTGGTCAAAAGCTTTCCCTTCATCTACAGGCAGTCTGAAGATGAAATATGATTAGACTATTCCAGAATATTTAATTTTGATTCATTTTGACCGCCTCTTGAAGAGAAAAGATAAAGTGAGTTGGAGATATGTTAAGGAGGATGTGAAGAGTTCAAACATCACAAAGAGCCCATAGATGCTGCTTTTTGTTTTTCAGGCACTCCTGTGATATTTGGAGAAAACTCTGACACCGCTTGGTCCGCTATTTGTCTGAATAAATATTTCTTACAGAGGTGTTTGCTGCTCTTTCTTTCCCTGACTCTGTCTACAGATCTTCATGCCTGAGCAAGAAGAGCCTACAGGCCTCCACATTCTCAGATGTCTGTAAGTCTTTCATTATTGTGCCGCTAGAAAACTGCATTACCAACTGTTTTATTGAATAAATTACCCTGACCTACTTTACTTATGTTCACAGCTTATCCTCCAAAATGTATTTTTTACAGTGTCCATTTTCAAACAAATGCACTTTGATGTTATATGTTTTTTTTCACCTGCTTCATACTGCTTTCAATTTTAATTTAAATCATTCATCTTGTTCTTGTCTTTATCACCCCTAAATCCAGATTTCATGTTGTCATGTTGTGTCTATTCACAGAGAGCTTCATAAGCAGGTGTAAATTTGCTGTGTTTGTCTGCACATGGGGAAAAAGTTCATTCTGAAACTGGTTCAGGCTCAGTTTACCTCCACATTTCATGCTCGTCGCTCGTACTTCAATCCAAACCAGTTTCTTCATACTCCGGTTTCATTTGGCTCTTTGATTCTTTCCTTTCTTTAATCTTTATTTCTTTTAATGTCCATTGTGTCTTTATTTTAGCCCTCAAAGCTAAAGCATTGTTTTCTCTTCTCATTTCAACAATCAGGAAAACTGCAGCATCTTCCAAGAGGCAACAAAAACCAGGGACATAAAAATCAATTTCAGTCCCTCTTATCCACAAGCGTTTGGAACGATTTGAAACACTATTCTCACTCTTGGACTTTTTGCAGCTGTCAGAGAGCATTTAGAGGCCGGACAGGTGATATCTGCTGTGTTTCTGAGCTGTGTTTGCTTTGTTTAAAGGTGTTTGGTTTGTTTCCAGCTGCAGACAACCACTGATGGCGAAAACTGCTCATTCTGTGTCTCTGTGAACAAACACATCAGCTGCCTGGAGCGCTGCGTTATACCGAGTTATTGCGTTGGGTTGCATTATATATGACAGGTGTTTTTGTTTCTGTGTCCAACCTATGTGATGGCGTGCAGGCGGATTGTGATTGTGTGTGTGTGTGTGTGTGTGTGTGTGTGTGTGTGTGTGTGTGTGTGTGTGTGTGTGTGTGTGTGTGTGTGTGTGTGTGTGTGTGTGTGTGTGTGTCCTCATCCCTCCGCTCCCATTGGCTGCTGAAACTTGTTGGAGCTTTTCCCTCTCGAATAAGAGGAAACCCTAAGAACCTATTGGTGCTTCCGATTCGTCCCCCTTTAACTCGAGCCCGCCTGGTCCAGACTTGTCCGGGAACAGAGACCGTCATAGTAGTCCCTCACTGACACGGGTTAAATAAGCTCATATCAGAGACAGAGGAGAGGTGTACTGCGAACTCATTAACAAAGTGAGGATCGGTTTGTCTCTGTTCTTACATTTAAATCTTTTTTTTTTTCTACTCCGAAACCTCCACAAACCCGGACCTGCCAGACCTCCTTCTCCTCCTCCTCCTCTAAAACACTTGAGACCAACAACCTGAGCTGGATATTTAGAAACATCTCGTCTTTTTTAGCCTTTGTTTTCCTTTTCTTTAATTTTTTAATGGTACCATGTCATCTCTGCCAGGAACGGTCCCGCGGATGATGCGCCCGGCTCCCGGACAGAACTATCCTCGCACCGGATTCCCTTTGGAAGGTAGGAGCGGTCAGCCTGCCGGCCTGGAGCTTTGAGATGGGGCAGACACTTAAGAAAATTAAAGCACCTCACAACCATCCAGGGCCTAGAATCCAGGCCTACACCAGCCTACTATAGCTGGATGTTTTCCCCCAGGAAGGACTAACACTGAAACTATTTGTTGTCCCCGCACATTAGAAAATCCCTTGATTGCCAAAGATTCATGTTAAAATAATAATTACTTAGCTTAGTATTAATTCAAAAAAATACCAAACATCCTGTGTGCACTTCATTTTTATTCACAATCAGGTAACAATTCAAGAAACAAATTTAAAATCAGCCTCAATCCTTCGACACGCTCCCCATCCTCAAGTGTGGGATTTCTTCAAGTGTCCTAGAAGCGCCTGGAAATTCAAATCAAATCCAAAAGAAGGAGCAGAAGCAGCAAAGGATTACATCAATATTTGGACATCGTGATGGTGAATAATGACGACGGACAGAAAGTGCTCTTCACCTCCTCACCAGGCTCGGAAGGAGCCGTAAAGAGCCACTTGTAAATTACGCAAAGAATTAAAAACAATCTGAAGCCTTCGTTTTATTCAGATTTATGCATGGAAAAATCTGTGTATGAATTCTGGAGTTTGCTGCTGAGTGTGGCCTGCTTGTTTCTCCCCTTACAGTATCCACTCCTCTGGGCCAGGGGCGAGTCAATCAGCTCGGAGGGGTCTTCATTAACGGCCGGCCGCTGCCAAACCACATCCGGCACAAAATAGTAGAGATGGCCCATCACGGGATCCGCCCATGCGTCATCTCCAGACAGCTGCGGGTCTCCCACGGCTGCGTGTCCAAAATCCTCTGCCGCTACCAGGAAACCGGCTCCATCCGGCCCGGAGCGATCGGAGGCAGCAAACCCAGGGTGAGCTGGAAGAGAAAACAACAACATTTCTGT
Source organism: Labroides dimidiatus (assembly GCA_030710495.1). Classification (NCBI taxonomy): domain Eukaryota; kingdom Metazoa; phylum Chordata; class Actinopteri; order Labriformes; family Labridae; genus Labroides; species Labroides dimidiatus. Next base: position 32,921,077 of record CM061151.1, read on the forward strand.
TACCAGCTTCATAAATGAATCAAACAAAAATAAAACAAACATAAATGAATCAGCTTTAATTGATTGTTTAATTTAAAATTATATTATTATGTGTCCATAGTTAAATATTTACGCATCAAGGCCTACACATTAAAGCAGATCGCACTCACTCCTTGTGTCCTCGCGCTGTTCCACCTGCAGCAGGTAGCCACGCCGGACGTGGAGAAGCGGATAGAGGAGTACAAGAGAGACAACCCCGGCATGTTCAGCTGGGAGATACGGGATAAGCTGCTAAAAGACGGCGTGTGTGACAGAAGCACAGTCCCCTCAGGTGAGGCCTCCTCTGGTAAGCCCCTTTAATTTCATCCAGTCATTCTCCGCTTCTCTCTCCTCTTTCAAAGACCACAGGTCGTTTTAGAAATTTAGGACGCTTTAATCTCATTATTTTTGTTGAAAAATTATTTTTTTATGCCTACATTTTATTATTATTATTATTATTATTATTATTATTATTATTATTATTATTATTATTATTATTATTATTATATTTTTACAGTGAGCTCCATCAGCCGCGTGCTTCGATCGCGTTTTGGAAAAAAGGACGATGAGGATGAGTGTGACAAAAAGGATGAAGATGGAGAAAAGAAAACCAAACACAGCATCGACGGCATCCTAGGCGACAAAGGTAGGCCCGAGCAGGCGCACACAGCCCGGCAGATTTTTATCGTGGTGACGGCTGCTGCTCGCTTTCTTGGACTCTACCGTCGATGATTTGTCGACAAATTGTTCCTAAACGGGCGTTTAGCCGCTCCGGGTTTGCGCTTTAAGCCGCTCTCCCAGCAGACGCAGAGCCGCTTAATTATTTATGATGGAGCGCTGGAGTGGATCGCGCTCCTGTGGCGCTGCTTAAACGCTCGGAAAGCAGCGCTGACAGATGACCGATGTGCCAGTCACTATCAATTACTGAGGGGGGTCTGACGAGGGCCACGCTCACCCACGGGGGCCACGGAGGAGCGGGGCCAGCAGCGTCACAGCGGCCTCAAATTCACACCAAAACAAAGCTGATGTGCGGAGCAGGAACGGGACGAAAATAAAAAGTTAACAGAAAAATCTGCGAACATTTAAATTAACTTAATTTACTTCCCGCTGAAAATGAGATTCATATATTTAAATTCCTCTAAAATTTCATTTAATTTAACAACAAATTAAGTATTTTGAGCAGCACATTATATTACATTCTTAAAAAAAATAAAAATCTAATCTTTAAATATGAAAGGATATTTAAGGACAGATCAGCGATAGTCTTATAAACATAACGTAAAGTCATGTGAAACCTTGCTTTAAAAATCCTCTCATTGTTTGGATACATGTAACACTGGAAATAACTGACAGGAGCATTTAACACTTGAAAAAGAAATTTACATAGACTCTTATAAATGCGATGACCAAAACCATGGAGTGGTGAAAAAAACTCATGCATTTATGAAGCATTTTCAAGCCTTATTTAAAAAAAATAAAATAAAATAAAAAATAAAACAACAGATTTTATATAATGGTTTGAATTATTATTACATTCTATAAAAATATATACATCTGTGTTTTATTTTAAAGCACAACCTTAAATAGAATATAGTGTCTTTTCCTCTGAGCTGCAGGAGAGTTGATCCTGAATGTAATGAATGCATAATAAATACAACCGTGAGGCCAAAATAAAATAAATGCAAGGATGAATTTGTGGAAAACACAAAGCAGAAAATATCATTTAGCATCACCAAGTCTGACTTTCCACTGTAAAAAATAGAATAAAAAAATAAATACATTTCTGCAGTTTTTAGAATAAGATGCATCTGACCAAATTCTTTCCACAGAGCAGAAAAGAAGCTCCTCACTGCTGTGCATCAGTTACAGACATTAAAAGTGTGAAAAATAAAGGATAAATGGGACATTTTGCAGCTGATAGTGAGACAGATTTTCTTTCCAAGTTCATGTTTTGCTCAGATTTGAATGTTTTCCATCATTGAGAAGGACATGCGGTGCGTGACGGTCGGTTTCTGGTTCTAGGTCCCTTCAGGGATCAAAGGTTATATAAATCTCCTCTGCCTCCTTGCTGTGATTGGATTGCGTTGGCACAATGAATAATGAAGTGAGAGGCTGTGGCAGCCTGACCACGGCCTCCTCTGCTGACATTTCTCTCCAAAACACTCTGGTTTGTCCTTCTTTTCATGTTGTTCAGCACATCAGCTTTTCTGTGTGTCTCTGTCATCCCGGTCTGCTGTTTAATAATTTGAAGACTTAGCCTATTACAGCTGGTAATGAAAACAGTGTCTTGTTGAATAGGCTTCTGTGTTGGAGAGGGGTGTAATAGCCTGGAGGCATGGTAAGAAATATATTTATCCCCTATCAGCCCTCACTCTCACAGTCCCAGGCTCATGCTTTCTGTTGAAGGAGCTTTAAAGCAGATTAAATTGAGCCTTTATTTCTTTTCACTTTCATCTCTTAACTGCTCACTTCGTGGTGTGGAGCCTGCGGCACAAATTCATGAGATTTTAAGGTTTTTCCTCCTGTGTTGTTTAGATTGTATTTTTAAATATTCATTCCATTTAGTGTGTGTGTGTGTGTGTGTGTGTGTGTGTGTGTGTGTGTGTGTGTGTGTGTGTGTGTGTGTGGTGGCAGGTTGGCAGAGAGTCAGGGCAAGCCATTTAGAGTTTGTGCAGCTAAATGAAAGGTGTGACTGAGACAAACATGCACCAGGATCGATCCCTTTTCATCTGTTAAGAGTCTGTTTGTGCTTCTGGTGAGACAGCAGAGGTTCACAGCAGGGGGTGGACGACAGAGCATGTAAATCAACACAAAATCATCAAGTTTATCTTAGTTACAGGCATCCAGACAAAGGGTTTGTAGTTGGAATCAGCTTTCAGCTCAATTTGGTACAACACGTGAAATAATCATGGTTATTTTTAATTCTTCTATTTACTTTTATTACCTTAAGGCCTCCTTGACTAAATAAAACTGATAAAACAGATTAAACCAAGAAAATTCTCTGCTTGCTTGCACCTATAAAATAACCAAACCATCAACATCATTCTGCGTGTCTTTTACTCTGATATTTGATTGTAAAATCCTCAAATGTCAAACACTAAATCTTTTAAAAGTAGGCATGTGTATCTGCTTTTCACTGCACCTTTTAGTGTTGGTAAAACTCTTCGAAAATGGTCATATTGTGAAAATGTAAATGCAGTGATGTAAATATGCATTTTTTTCTCAGAATACACTGACAAGGTTGTGCATAAAAAGCATGATATGAATACAGCCTCCACTCACTGCAGATAAACCTCCTTAAACTCTTAAAAACCACAGGTGCACAGTCCTTTATTTGCACGTTAATGCAGCACTCAGTGAGTCATATTTTACCCAGAGACCTGCTTCTATATGGAGGAAAATCAGTTTGGAGTCCAGAATAATCTGTTTGTTGGGGGTGGGGGGGTGGGGGGGGCAGTGAGGATGGAGCGAGCACTTCAAACAAATCCAGTGGAAGTGACGGGAAGCAGCTTTGCAGAGGCTGTGTGGGAAGTTCTGCTGCAGCTATTAATAACACTTTTCCCCGGGCGTCCGCGCTCACACCTCTCCTTCTGCACTTTCTCACAGCATTTCTGCTGGGTTGAAATTGAGGGAGACCCAAATGTTGGCTGGAGATAACACAATCATCACAGCCTCGGTCCTGGGCTGAGCATCAGTGTATTAAACTGGGATTAACCTCCCTTTTCTCTCCCACCGCCTCACACCCAAAAGTCACACTTTAAGGGACAAGTAGGAATAAAAGGACAGAGGGCTAGAAGCCAACGAGCAGCTTGGAACAGCATCAACAGGAAAAATCATCCTAATAATTAATATGGTGTTAAAATGCTCTCATCTCTTTGGATAACTGACTGATTTTTAAAATTGATGAAATCAAAAACACCAATTTTTTAGCTGCTCCTGAAAGACAACAAATGATTCTTAGAAAAACACTCAGTTCATTTAATTTCATTTGACCTGACATGCCTCTCTAGTTGATTGTGATTTTCAGCCAAAGAAAGAGATCTAAAAGTAAAATTGGATTTAAAAATAACAAATTTTAGTGTATGAGCACAAAGGGGTAAAAAAAAGTCAAAGAAAATTAAATTCAGATTGTAATGAATGGAAAGCATAAATAATGGCATTACTGTTTGTGCATGTTAATATGCATGTTAAGGTGCAAGTTCAGGCGCATGTTAAGGTGCAGCATATGAGGAGAGTGCAAACAGTATAAACATGTCAGATAATTTCAGGTATTTAGATGTTTAATGCTGCAAAAGTGAAATCAAGGGGGAATCAAATCTGAGAAGAGGAGGTGAAAACATGGCATTTATGTCCAATAATGACGTAAATAAGTCTCAGGATTATTGTAAATAAGCATACCTCAGTTTAATTCTTAAACTTTTAAATAAGTTTATAAAAAAATGACCAGACACATTGCACATTATAACAACTCTGAAATACAAATTATGAGCCTGATTTTAGAACATAGTTTAACAGCTTCCTGAGAAATAATAAAAAAAAAAAAAAACAGAAAAACATCTTCACATGAGGACAAGATGATTTTTTGTAACGATTTCTTGACAAAATGTCTGACATTTGAATGTATTTACATTATGAGGCCTGCTGAATGCGTCAGTAGAGTTATAAGAGCCTGTTGAGGTTTGGTTTTGAATAAATGTACCTGTGTGTCTGTCAGGTGTGTTTTCAGGTGATATGAGCTCTTAAAAGTATCTGCACTGTATTTACAGAGGAACTAACTGAAGAGAATTTAGGTTCTTTTTTTAAATTAATGAATTCAGTTAAATTGGTTGAGAAAAATCTGTGATAATAAAAAGTGTTAAATGAGCTAAAACTGTCAACCCCTTGGATTTAAGTTTCAAATTCATTAATATTTAGTATAATTTATCTAACTCTACTTAGAACTGGAAAAATCCAAAAATCTCAGCGTGATCATGAGAGCATGAGAATACCAGCCATAATCTTCAAACTGATGAACTTTATTTTTTTATTAAGATGCACCGATTATCGTGTCTGAAGTCTTTAAATTTTGTGTAAATTTTCAAAAAACATTCCTATCATTTGAAGAAACTCAGGATTGATGTCCTGTGAACATTAAGTAGATGTCAAGAGGTTTCAGTTATGATAAAGTCACCAAATACACAAAATTTACTCCCTGATGAATGCCTGTAAGTATAAAAGACGATGTTTAACACAGAGCACCACACCACACACACGTAACCACACACACACACACACGTACACACACACACACACACACACACACACACACACACACACACACACACACACACACACGTACACACACACACACACACACACACACGTACACACACACACATACACACACACACAAACACACACACATACACACACACACACACTCATATTGAGCTGAGGACAGAAGTGTGTGTTTCAGGAGGAAGATTGTGTGAGGACAGTTTGATTCTCTACTGACTGAACTTTTTCAAACTTGACCTATCAGGTCTGTCACTCCTGATGTAAACTGAATGGGCTAATGTTTGTAGAGGCTGTGGGAACCGTGGAGACTGTGAACTGTGGGGACTGTGGAGGCTGTGGAGACTGTGAACTGTGGAGACTGTGGAGGATGTGGGGACTGTGGAGACTTTAGAGACTGTGGAGGCTTTGGGGACTGTGGGGACTGTGGGGACTGTGGAGACTTTAGAGACTGTGGAGGCTGTGGTGACTGTGGAGGCTTTGGGGACTGTGGGGACTGTGGGGACTGTGGGGACTGTGGAGGCTGTGGAGACTTTAGAGACTGTGGAGGCTGTGGTGACTGTGGAGGCTTTGGGGACTGTGGGGACTGTGGGGACTGTGGGGACTGTGGAGGCTGTGGTGACTGTGGAGGCTGTGGGGACTGTGAGCACTATGGAGACTGTGGAGGCTGTGGGGACTTCTGCGTTTCATCCTAAAACCGTTGTTGTATAAACTGGGCAACAGGAGGAGCAGGAAAAAATAAAGTTACACAAGATTCACACCAAAAGGGAAAACAAGTCAGAGATCTACACTCACCGGTCACTTTATTAGGCACACCTGTCCAACTGCTCTTTTTTTCTGTTCTAATCAGCTAATCACATGGCAGCAACACAATGCATTGGAAAGATTGGAAAAACGTTGTCTGGTCTGATGAGTCTCGATTTCTGGTTCAACATTCGGATGGTAGGGTCAGAATTTGGTGTCAACAACATGAAAGCATGGATCCATCCTGTCTTGTATCAACAGTTCAGGCTGGTGGTGGTGGTGTAATGGTATGAGGGATATTTTCTTGGAACACTTTAGGCCCCCAAGTACCAACTGAGCATGGTTTCAATGCCACAGCCTACCTGAGTATTGTGTACCCACCTTCTGACGGCTACTTCAAGCAGGATAACGCTCCATGTCATAAAGCTGGAATCATCTCAGACTGGTTTCTTGAACATGACAATGAGTTCACTGTTCTCAAATGGTCTCCACAGTCACCAGATCTCAATCCAATAGAGCACCTTTGGGATGTGGTGGAACGAGACAGTCGCATCATGGATGTACAGCCGACAAAAAAAAAGCTTTCATGTGATGATCACACCTCCATTAAATCCATGAATTAAGTTCAAATGATTGTTTACATCACATGCAAAAATCATCAGAAACACACACACACACACACACACACACACACACACACACACACTGCAGTGTCAAAGCTCTGTGTGTGTGTGAAGATTTTTTCTTTAGACTTCATATTACCACATTCATGACTCATGATCAGACTTTTCTTTGCTCTGAAGATACAAAGAGGGCCTGAATTATATATTGTAATGAATAAAACGATTGATTGAACGATTGATATGATTCTCCATAAAGAACTTTATTCTTTTTTAAAGTAACTTTCAGTTTAGATTTTCAGTGCCATGATCTCAGGAAATTGTGCACAGTCTTAGATACAGCTGTCCTGCACACCCTCCCTCACTCACTCTCTTCATATCTAATGAAAGCAGTGTTTGAGTGCTTTCTGGCCAAAATGTCTTATTGCAATTCAAAAAATATTGCATCACTTAGATTTTCTTGCAGCATGTGCAGATAATTTAGCATATAATGAGCAGTTCAGGCCTGATTTTAACTTGTAAGATCTTCAAATGAGATTTAATGCCAAACTTCTGTGTGACTTCTTATGTGACTTGGTTTTTTTTTTTTTTTTTTTTTTTTATCATGACATATTCTAAGCCGAAACTAGATGAGGACACTCACTAAGAGAGCGCAGAGTGTGGAAAGTTAAAATTTGGCTCTTACGATTAAACAGAAACTATGGAGGAACAACACAAACATATCTTATAATGCAGACTTAGGATTAATTATGAAGAAGCTGACACATCTGAAACAAACAAACCAAACCCTGTCATGAAAAACATGGATGAGATGAGAAAAGTGTTGTTAAATCAAGATCACTGTAAGATCTGATTACAAACTGAGGTCTAAGAATAACGTCTGATGATGTTTGGATCCATCAGCTGATGATTTAATCTGATAAACTGTCTTGAACATCAGCGCCATGCTGCTCCTCACTGTGAATGTGAAAACCATCACACTTTAAACATCAGAAAGCAATCCTAGCATGCAGCTAATTGTCCAATTGATTCCCTCCTCTGCAGCAGCCATTAGCATTTCTGTCGGGGCTGACCTACTTGTTGATTTTCCTTTCTTTGCCTCTCACTCTCTGGACTTGTCAATGATGTCTTTGAGAAAACAAACATATATAAAAGGGAGCTGCCGGGCTGGGAGGGGGGCTTTGAATGGGAGAATAGCAGCCCACTTCTCTGCCATGGAGTGTTCAGTAGCCGTTCCCTAATCCTCCTTTCATTTTGCCGACAAATGCCAAGAATCTTGTCTGGCGATCCGATGGGAAGCTGATCAGCCAACAAAAGAAGAACCCCGGCACAAAGAGAAAAGAGGCAGGGCGGGTGGAGGGCAGGCAGGAGCCTTGGGCTGCACATTAATAGTTTGCAGAGGAAATGCAGGACAAACAGAGGAATCACAACACAAGGCTCAAACAATACACACACAACTAATTAATTTAGTGTCACAGCTGTTGTTTGGACTAGAACCGAGTTTGCAGAAGAGAGAGAGAGAGAGGAGGGCTGGAGCCGCAGAAATACAAATCTGACATTTATTTGGTTTAATTTGTCTCTATATGAGTCAATATGAATACCACATTAAACTCAGCCAGAACAACAGGCAGCATTCACAGCTAGTTTTACTCAATCAGCCCTCTATAATATATCAAAATAAGTTGAATATCTTGATTTTTGATTGGCTTATATGAAGTGTGCTAAATATTAAATAAAATATTCTGACATGAAAGTGTTTGTGTAGATTTAAAAACGTCTATTACAGTGGCTACTGTGGCGCTGTATAACCAAAACTCAATAAGAAAACACTGCTGTGCCTGAAAGAATTTTTTTAATATCAGAAATACAGTAAACATACATCAGACATTTTATATCAGAAATAAAATGACTCCAAACTTCAGAATGCATCAAACTCAGAAGCACATCTCACCTACAAAATAGTCAAAGAGCACCTGGAAACAACAAAGCTTTCATGCATCCCAATTTAATCACAATTTTTTGGGAGAATCACAGAATATTTTCAAATAAAATGGAGTTTTGTGCCTTCGAAAAATGTTAAGAGGGTTCAGAGGTTAACTTGATATCTTTAGATTGACTGATCACATGTTCGATGTATTGTTTGCTGATTTTGCAGAAAGACCCCTTCTCAAAATACCTCCTGCTCTCACACACGTCCAGCAAAAGTTAGCATTCAAAGAGTTGTCCTCTTTTCCATTTCTTCTTCCTCCCTTTTCTCCTCTTATTCTTCTTCCTCCTTTTCCACCTCTTTTACTCCTCCTCTTCTTCTTCCTTCTCCTCTTCTTCTTCTTCTTCCTCCTCTGCTTCCTCCGTCTCTTCCTCCTTTTCCTCCTCTTTTCCTCTTCTTCTTCTTCTTCTTCTTCCCTCTCTTCCTTCATTTTCCTCTTCCTCCTCCTTCTCCTCCTCTTCCTCACCCTCTTCTTCATTTCCCTTCTATTCTTTGTCTCCTTCTTCTCCTCATCTTTAGCTGGTTGCAGGATCAAACAGTGCTGAATTTAAAGACACATCCTCTCCTGCCTGTAAAGACAATGAGGTGTTTGAAGCTTTCTTCTTTCATCATCTCTGACTTAATCTTTTTTATACACCGGAAACAAAAAGTCTGAGTCTCATAAATACTGGAGATGATAATTTTTTTTATTCTCACTTCTCCACCAGATTGAATGTTCCATAATCTTGTTGTCACTTGATTTTCAACGCGTTTGATCCTTGAAAAGATCTTGCAGAAGATCAAAATTTAGACAAAGGGTTGGTCACGAATCTGAGCTGCAGGCTGGATTACAGAAACACTCAGGTCAGGGATTCTACTCTGAGCGACAAATGTGATGTTTAAAATAGTGCATCAGTTTTATCTGGATATTTAAACACTGCTGAGGCTCCAACATTTCAAAAATAAAAATAAAAAGTGAAACACATGGAGATGAAACATCCAGATGAAATGTAGCCGTGTGAAATTAAGTCTGAGGTGTGTAAATCTGATTATTCATATGAGCAGAAAATGTAAAGAAAGCAGGTTTGAAATTTCCATACAGATGTGTGTGTGTGTGTGTGTGTGTGTGTGTGTGTGTGTGTGTGTGTGTGCTGGGATCTATTAGGTGGCTTATTCATGGTTCTCTGCATCAATCCAAGGAGGAAATCACATTCACAGAGAGCATCCATCCGCTGTAATTGGTTAGAAAATGACCTTAAATATATAGAGATTACTGAGGCATAATGAAAAGACAAAAAGAAAGGCCCGTAAATATGGTTGTATGTGTGTGTGTGTGTGTGTGTGTGTGTGTGTGTGTGTGTGTGTGTGTGTGTGTGTGTGTTTGTTTTGGGTTGGTGGCGTAATGTTCGCGGCACTGAGAGGTATGAAAGTGGATTAATGGTTGTATATCCTTCAATGCGTTCAGATAATTTGAGCGACTTTTTTTTTTTTTTTTTTTATAAGAGAGGAGCTTTGCCTTTGAGGACCATCACACAGTCTGTTTGGGGTGAACTCGGGTTAGAGAGCTTCAGTTTAACATTTTATTCTCCTTTTGTTTGCCAGTTATCTTCACAAGCAATTCTTTAGTTAAAAATGTTTTTTAAAAAAGTGTGTCCCTCATGCTTTCCTGGAACAATAATCATATCTTTTTCCTAAACTGTGGTAAAATATAATTTACTACAAACACAGCATAACCCCCCCCACCCCCCCACCCTTTAAAAAAAGAAGGGACATCTTTTAATGAGATAATCACTAATGTAAAATCAGCCCTGCACTGCAAAGCAGAAGTTTAAGTAGCAGAAGTAAGCAAAAGTTTGTCTGATTATAATTAAAAATACTCATTAAAGAAGACAATCCATACATGCTCTGATAATAAGGTCAGTGACTTATGACAAAAATAAAAACCTCACACTTTTTTTAAGTCAGTAGTTTGTGTTTTATTTTGAAGGGGAAGCAGACACAAGGAGCTATCAGGATGTGATGAAATGAGGAGCTCTGGTAAGGATTAATTCAGTAAAGTTTAGTAAAGTAATATAAATAAATCAGTGCTCTTTTTTTGCAGTAAATTTGTAATGTTTTCTCCTCTGTTTGATTCTTTTTTCCCATATCTAATGTATAAAGAAATAATTCTAATTTCAAGAAACTTGACAAGTAAATGTTTTTAAACCTTGGCAGTTTTTTTCTGAGAAATTCAGAAGAAGAAAAATCAGACATTAAAAAACAGTTTTTGCAGTTCTCTTGTATTTAAATTTTGGTGATTTAACTTTTTTTCTGTTATACCATCTTGTGCATTTCGACATATATCACAAATTCAAACATTTTAAGCCAATATGGGACGCCAAACTAGCAGTGAAAAAAAAAAGAAAATGAAAGGCTTCCTGCTCCTGTTGTGGTGCTTAAGCAGAGGTTATCATGTCACAGCTTCATGATTATTTTCTCCAGACATCTCCAGATCAAGACCTCAGGTAGATCTGAACACCTTATGATTTTATGAAGCTGTTTCAAAGAAGCTTTCACAGCCTCTTCTTCACTTCCTGTGCCCCAGCAGCATCCTGCAGCTTTTTTTTCCGATTGCATTGTGGGAAAACTGTCCTTGAACCAGTGACCCTCTGGCCAGGGTGAACTGGTTCTTGTTGTGACTCATCATTAGGGATCTGTGACTGCGCTTTGTCTGGCCTCTCACCTAGGACCAGTTTGCCTTGGGAGACCCTACCAGGGGCAATTGCCCCCAACAACATAGCTCTTAGGATCACTGAGGCACTCAAACCCCTCCATCACGACAAGTTGGTGGCCATGGAGGGGAGTGTGAGACACTTTCTTTCAAATGGTGTCAGAAACCGTGTAAATTGAGCACAAATGTATTGGATGATTGGGAGAACTTCTTCAAGTTTATTTAATTGATTAAAAACCAAAGTACGGTGTCTCTGGAGGACCTTAAGTGCCCTCAGAGATAAAAAGTTAATGCTCTGATTTTGGTGGGACTCATTTATGGAAGCTTAAAAGTAAGTTTGACTTGAAGTTTGACTTTTTAAAACCTTCTGGCCTTAAAGTCGGCTTTGTTTAGCCTGATCATACTCTATTCAGGCAGCTTGAGACAGAAAACACCCCAGCTCACACAAACATTTTACTAATAAGAAGAAAAGCAGTAAAAGAAGTGGACAGGAGGCCCATCTGTTATCGAGCGGGCCTGCGTTTCCCACTGAAGCAGTTGATGAACTCCTCCAAGTTTATTAAAGAAAAGCAAACATGAAGCAAAGGCTGGAGGTAGGCTGGCTGACAGTTTATAAAACAGAGACCATTGTGGCCTGCAGGCAGATGCTTGAATACCTCTGAATAGACTCCTTCAAAGTGACACGATTGAGAGAGACAACAGCAAAATGCTGAAAGGAAAAGCTTCTCCTGTGCACCACTGAGCTGATCGGCATTTCTAAAGTTCTTGCTCTGAATGGAAGTACATCTGCAGAGAGCCAAGGTCCACTCTCTGCTCACTTTTTCTGCTGGGGCTTCATGCAGGCATGACAACAAGCAGGTGTATTTAAGGAAATATCCCACAAAGGACACACAACTAAAGGAAACAGACTAAAAAAAGAAAAAAAATCTAAAGACCTGATGTTACCTGATATTTGAGTGTTTTTATCCTTTGGTGAGAGAACAAATGAAGCCATTAGAAATCTGATTGAAATTACTGCACATGAAGCATTACTGGCAAAGTGAAAACCTTAAAGTAGCATCAACAGGAAAGTGTTTCAATATTACACTACTCACCTTCATGGCCCCACACTTCAAAAACAAGAGCACCTATTGCAGGTACTCCTCTTGCATTGGCTTTTATTTTGAAGGACTGGGCGGTAAAAATCGACTCATGACATGCAAAGTCCTCTCAAACTTTTATAAGAAAGATTACTGAGAAACTATCACTTCTAAAATTTCTGAGCATGCAGAAATAGTTAGCTTGTGTTAGGGATGATAAGTGATAAAATAATTTCTCCTCCAATTGTTTCTCTTTTCCATGTTTCTATTTCTTTCTTAATATTATAAAAATACTCTTGGACTGGCAGACTTCTCCTGAACATGCTGTATTGTATCATTTTTTTTGGTGAAAATCTGCTGAAATTTGGAGGCTGTGAAAGCTACCAAAAAACGGAGGAAGAATAAAAAAACGAAGCTGGAATAATAATGATAATACAGTCGAATATAAATTTGTTGAAATGCTGTGTAAGCGTATATATATATATATATATATATATATATATATATATATATATATATATATATATATATATATATATATATATATATATATATATATAAATATATATATATATATAGTGCTACTGATAGTAGTTTTTGCATGAGTATGGGTTAGTATGAGAAGGACTCATATTGACTTAAGGCGGCAGTGGATCAGTGGTAGAGTTGTCGCCCCACAATCAGAAGGTTGTGGGTTCCATTCCAGCTCCTGCAGTCACATGCCAAAGTGTCCTTGAGCAAGACACTTTTGACCCAATTTGCTCCCACTGTTGTTCAGTGGTGTATGAATGTGGTGTGAATGTGTTAGACATATAGCTGATGGTTTGATTAGCTTCAGCCGGCCATCAGTGTGTGAATGTGGTGTGAATGTGTCAGATGTAGCTGATGGCTTCTGCATTAGTTTCAGCCGGCCGTCAGTGTGTGAATGTGGTGTGATTGGGTGAATGAGGCTAGCAGTGTAAAGCGCTTTGAGTAGTCAGTAAGACTAGAAAAGCGCTATATAAGGTTCATTTACTTTATCTCCCAGTGTCTGTGCTCTGATTTTGTTGCATTACCCACGAATGAATTGATGACCAACATAGTTGTCTTTAAAAAGTCTCTCAGAGATGTGTCAGTAACAGTTTTAACTTCCTGTGTCTGTTGTTTTGAGTTTATTCAATCAATAAACTTCCTGTTTCTTCAACTCCGACCAATCTGTAGAAACAAGCGGTCTTGATTAAGTCTGGCTCTCGTCTATCATGATATGGGCATGACATTGAGATGTGATGCCTAAATTTCAAGCCTGATTAGCAAACCCCACTACGGCTGAAAAGCATCAAAACCGCTGTTGCCCCCGTGCCACTTATGGCCATAAAATCTCCCATTTTCTGCTCTTTAGCCTCTTTATCCTACTAATACTGCCCGCTGCCTTATTTGTGTGCATTTTGCCCACATGCACAAAGGCAATAAACATGTCCTCAAAGTGTTTCTAATCAGAAATGTGCTCCTCTCTCCACTCCACCAGCTGTGAGAGCGATGCCCAGTGCAGCCATTTTGGGGCAGCCAGCTGAGAGGGGAGCATACAGTTTCAGACAGAGGAGTTTGATCTGAGAAACTACTGCTCTCACTGCAACTACCACAACCAACCTCCGCTTTTCACCTGAATCCAGCTTTAGGTCTGAGAAACTCTCTTCTGAAAACAAAATTATAAGGTCATAGGTTCAAGGGTATAATGTGTCGCAGAAATGTCCAGGAAACCATCATTTAAGAAGTGTATCTGCTGATCTTTAAAGTCTGCAACAGGAGCATTCGGGTGATCCACAAATTTCCCATGATCGTCATCAGCTTCTGTAGTAAAGACATCTCACATTTCATTTGAATCAAATAGATTACAGCAGATATTCTTTTTAATCCAACTTTTCTTTAATATAACTTTTATCAGGCTAAGAGAGAGATGAAGGAAAAAACTACAAGTCTAGTTTCCTGAAATAAAGAAACCATCCAAATCAAGAAACTTAAAGTAAGTGTTCTTTTCAGCAAAGATGACACTGACAAAATTATTTTGTTGACACCCCTTTTTTTCATGACGATCTGTCCATAGAATGTCTGTCAACTGAATGTCTGCCAACTGATTGACTGTCCACTGAATATCTATCCACCGAGTATCTATCCACAATATGTCTGTCCACTGAATTTCTGCCCAATGACCGTTTATCCACTGTCTGTTCACAGAATGTCTTTCCACACATTGTCTGTCTACTGTCTGTCTGTTTGTTTATCCATTGAAAGTCTGTCCACTGACTGTCCACTGGCTTTTTTCTTACTGTCTGTCCACTTAATGTTTGTACACCGAACGTCTGTCCACTGAAATATAATAAATTGAGGCTTCATTTTTTTCCCTTTGACGTTTTCAATTTTGAAATATCATATTTTCCGTACTGGTCAGTCAGCACAATGTGCTAGTTGCTTACTGTCACACGCCGGTCACTCAGCGCAATGTGCTAGTTGCATAGTGTCACATGCTGGTCGCTTAGTGCCATGAGTTGGTTGCTCAGTGTCACATGTCGGTCACTCAGTGTCATGTGCCAGTTGCTTCATGTCAAATGCCAGTCACTCAGCATCATGTGCTGGTCGCACAGTGAGGTTTTTTTTTGACTCATTGGATGTGGGCTAGGAGATGGTCAAAGTTCAAAGTTCTTTCACAAACTTGCTGGCCTTCATAACCTTCATGTACAAAATGCCACTTTTGGACCTCAGCCCTACTGAAAAAGTATGCTAAAATCCATTTCATGTAATCTTAATAAGCAATCTCTCTTGGTTGGTTTTCTTGCTTGCCAAATCCTTCACTGTATGTCTTGGAGGTCTTGAATGTTTGAAGCTGAAAATGTAAAAACATGTCTCTTGTTACTTAAAATAAAAAGCAGCTTGTCAATCAAAATTTCTATTTTAAAGCTCCTGAGAGTAACTTTTGATATGTTCTGATTTTGGCGCCCTCTTGTGGTCAAAGCAACACCTTTTATCATGTTTTTTGTGTAGTGCTATCAGAGAAAATCTCATGATGCTGTCCTTTGTCACTCATTTTGCATCTTCTCTAATTTCTTTCTGTTTCATTACCAATCAAAAGATTTACGTTATTGAAATTAACCACAACCTTGTTCTGGGTTTTATGATAAGTTTCAGCCTTAAAAGTCTGACTACACAGGAGGAACAATTGGGAACAACTTCAGTATCTAATGTCTTTTCTCCCTGTTCCTGCATGCACTACTTTCTGACCAAATAGAGTCTGACATACAGTCTTAGAGACTCTGCAACACGGAGTCTGGCCTGGATCATCTTAAAAAGTGGCCCCAGCAGGAGGATTTCATCCTTTCTCTGTGGTGACACTCAGAGGATGAAGAGCTCACCTATCCCTCCATCTCTCACAAACATATCACATTTCACCGCTTTTTAACCACCATCTGTAAAAGAGAGTCAACAAGCAAAGATCATTTTCTTTTTCGCTGCTCTGATTGTTAATCTACTTTCTTCTGAAATAAGATTATCCCATTTCCCTAGAAAACTTTCTCAGATTGCTTCCTCTAAGCCTGCAGCTGTCCACTGAGGGCTTTGCTGTGTCGGGTATATCTTAAGAGGGCCTCTTATTATTATATTTGCTCCCAGCACTAATCTTTATCACTGTTTATATATTGACAGTCGGCAATTTTTTGTTTATGGCTATTTTTTATCTGCTAAATAGCGACACATGCATGCCAGTGCCCACAGAGGAAATGAGATAAAGACTTTGCATTAATAGCAGTTTTCTAAGACATAATGCTCTGATAAAGGCAGCATCTTTGTGTGGGCTGGATTGAGTTCAGTGCCAGTTTCATGTTGAGAGAGTGCACTGACGCTGCTCCTATAGTTCTCAGTGAGATGTTTGTGGCTGCAGCGAAGTTTCATTTTGTGGTGCAGCGACAAAAGTTCAGCTTTTTATGTCGTCTTTTCTGCAGAGAGAGGAGTGAAAGTGAGCAGAGTTCCTAAATCTTTTGGCAAATATTTTACACCTGATTGTAGAACTGCCTACATTGCACGCAGACTTCACTCCTGCTGCTTACTGTACACTTTTGCCACATTTGTTGTGACTAAATGCCATTGTGTTGGAGCTGTGTTCGAACAAAGGTAGAAACAATGCTGCAGTGTGTGAATGGGAGCATGTTGCAGAGGCAGCGTGGTGCTGGCCTCAGCTGCGGCTCAGTTTTGCCCACTTGGGTTTGAATATGAGGCTTTTTGTTGATGGAGCGGCTCGTGCCAACTGGCAGATTTTATTTCACTTTCTTTTGTCTCCTTTGAATATTTTTTTTAGACTTTTGGCTTCAGCCTCAATTAGCTGAGTGTTCAGACCTTCAGTTGGAAGCTCTGTATTGTTGATACAGACACAGAAATCTGCAAGTCAAATGAAAATATGCATCTGTAACAAAAAAAAAGTCTACAAACCCGCAGCTGATATTTCACTAAGCTGTGTTACAAATCACAGATTTAATGAATAGGAAACCTATTGAATAAAAACTTTAGGAGTTGTTTGTTTGAGGAGAAAATTTTGTAGAGACAACTCTAAAATCCTTTTTCAAAAGGTGAGCAAAACAGTTTTCTTTGGCATGCAAAGTGCATTACTGCTCATAAAGATTTAAAAGTTTGGAAAGATGTTGCAGGTGAACTTCTGCAGAAATACAACTTTCCTCCTTAACTTCCTACTTCTGAATCTGTGTTTGAACACTGCAGGTGTGATTGTAGTGAAGTGACTGCTGAATGTATAGATATCATACTCCTGTTGCAGCTTCCTCGCCCCATCTATCAGCTCCGTGTCATGCTTTGGCACAGTTTGACCTCCTCAGTGCTTAAATATGCAGGCGGCACTTTGCTCGACTGCTCAGCTTCAGAGACTCAGTCTGGAAGGGTTTACTGAGGTCCTGCAGAGTGCAGCGGGGCCGCTTGTGCTCTTTCATGCATGTGGCCCCCCTGAGGTGCTGCTTCTTTTGGCCCTGAGAGGCTCCAGGGCCTCTGTTGTTTAAGGTGAGCTCACTTTGTCAGTGAGGCAGCTGAGCAGAAAGAAGGAGCCAAAGAGTTTTCAGAGCCACAGCCTGCAGCACCTCTCTGTTTCTCTCTGTCCTTGTCTATTCACACGCTTGCAGCCAAACTCCTCCGCTGCTGAGGACAGGAAGAGTGGAGCCTGTGGTTGTAGTCTTGCTGCTGAGTGTTTGTAGCCTTCCTATTTAATTTGTATGTTTGATTTGGGCTCTGTGAATGTAAGGAAACAGCTACTGCATGTTTTTAAAGAATCTATTCAACCTTTCTGGAACAAACTTTAATTTTACCTCCAAGGGTCAGACATCCCTGCGCCTTCCTCAGAATAATGTTACAAGGTTTAAGAGAGTTTTGCATTTATGTGACAATAAGTATCATGCCCTGTACCATTAAATAACATCTAAGCATGTACATGTAGTTTAAACTAAACTTTAATTCCCAAGCACTGGTCAAACAGACACCAAAAATCAAATCTTTACAGTAGCGTTAGGTTAAAAGAGGCTGTTGAGTCATGGATTCAATTTAGGATATAATTATTTGCAGAAAAATGTGCATTGTTTCCTTTAGAAAATAATAAGGATGAAAATATAATTAAAATTCAGACCTAACATTTGCCTCATGTCAGGTCATGAGCAAGGGTTGGAGTCAGCTTTAGAATCAGTTATAGCTCATCTCAAAGTAACCAAAACAGCGGCAAACATGAGGAGAGCGTGCAGCTACTCCAAGTGCTCAAACTCTATAGCATTCCTGCAGATGCTCCATCCTTTCCTTTGCTTAAAAAGTAGAACTTGTGCTGCTGCCTCAGCTTTCACATTATGAAAATGCTGTCACGACCCTCTGCTGTCATCACACCTCTTGCTAAGTTGCATCAGCACTGACGTAATGTTGGTGTCAAAGCAAAAGACACGACTTGCAAGTACACAGCAGGAGCTCCACACAGAGTAAAGACATGCAGACAAACTTTGTGCACTAAGCATAGGCTTTTTATATTTCCTTGAGGTGGCAGTCTGTGAGTGGCCTCTGCTGCACAAAAAGGACATTTAGAGGAAGAGGAAAAACTTGAGTTGAAGTTGTCCTCAGACTGAGCAGTCACTGCAGAAAGAAATCATTATCAGATAATAAGCCTAAATACTGTGCTCACATACTCACACATACAAATCCCACAAACTCACACATACTCACACAAACACAAACTCAAATACACATATACCAATACATATATACACCTACACATACACACACTCACAAATTCACACAAACTCACATATACTCAGACATACTTACACATACATATACTCACAGACGCACATTTGTGTACTCACATATACACACATACACTAACACATATTCAGACACACATAATGACACAAACACAAACTCATACATACTCATAAATACATATACTCACACATCATACATACTCAGTCATAAACATACTCACACTCGCATATACTCACACATACTCACACATAAACACAAATACTAAAAAAAACCCTCATACTTACACATACACTCGCATACTCACAAATACACAAATTCACACATACCCACACTAACATGATTACACATACATACACGCTCATGCACACACACACATACTCACAGACTCACACATAAACATACTCACACATACACATACTCACACAAACTCACAAATACACACAAAAGCATACTCACTTATACACATATTCACTCATACTCACACATACTCACACAAAATAACACATACACACATACTCAAACAACACATACATTTACAAATATTTACACAAACTCACACATACTCACACATACACAAACTTACACACAGATATTCACACAAACTCATATGTACACATACTCCCACAAAGACATATTCACAAAAACAAATACTCACTCCTCATCATATTCATGCATACTCACATATGCTCACACATACTCTTAATGATCACAAACTTTACACAGTTACTACTCATACTCACATATACATACAAATACTCACACTAACACGAATAATCACACATACAAATACTCACACATTCTCATAGGCACAAAAACATACTTACACGCATACAGACAATACTTACTCAGAAATCCTCACACATTCTCACACAAATGTACACATACACATACTCAAACTTGAACTAACACGTATTCACACAAACTCGTACACACACATAATCACACTAAAACATGATCACACAAACTCACACATACACACAGATAAACACAAATGCAGATAATAACACAAACTCACACATCTTCTAACATAAACATACTCACACATTCAGTGGTGTATGAATGTGGTGTGAATGTTAGATATATGTGATGGTGTGATTAGCTTAAGTCGGCCATCTGTGTGAATGTGGTGTGATTGGGGTGAATGACACCAGCAGTGTAAAGCGCTTTGAGTAGTCAGTAAGACTAGAAAAGCGCTATATAAGTACTGGTCCATTTGGTCCATTTTACATTCCTACAAACTCATGTGTAAATATACTCATACAAATACATACTCACACATACACATACTCACATATACTCTCAGGTACACATACACACTCATTTACTCATACTCATAATCACAAACTCACACATAATCACATATTAACACACAAACACATATACTCACACATACATATACTAAGACATATACACACAAACTCACAGATTATCATGCATACACCTACTTCAACATACACAAAATCACACATACACATACCCACTAGGGATGGGAATTTGCAGTTATCCCTGCATTCAATTACCTGGATTACCTGACGAACGAGTACTCGAGTACTCCCAATTATTATTTTTTTTTCTGTAAACATTACAAAGGAGTCCGTCACACACCTGTACCGAAATTGTAGATTTTATGCCCGTAAAATGGAAGAAACTTCCAATAACCAACAACAGAAAACAATTTAAATTTCAGATGCGTTTATTTAACAACCGAAAAACAGCTTCTTCAACTTACATTTTGTTAATATTCCGCTGCAGTCCGATGCGGGACTGCCGGTTTTCTGTCTCCGCTGTTTTTTCCTTGTGCTTTAAGCGCACGTGGGTAAGCACTGAGCTAGTACTTCTATGATATGCAAGTTTAACGTCACATATCTTACACTGCACATTAACGTCATCGTTTTTGTCAAAGTAGACATCACTTTTCTTGACTGACATGTCGCAGCTGTCGCAGATGGTTGCATGTTTGTTGTTGTTTCGGTTTGTTCCTAGAGAATTGCCGTAGCTGCCGTAAAACAGTTGTTTTTGCTGAAATCTGGCTCAGTGTTACCTGTTAATTATTTTCCTACCTAGTATAATCAGTTAGGCGAAAACAAAAAGCTGAGTTACACATGTAACGCTGTATGAGTTAAAGTTTTGTTGCCAAAAGAAGGGCTTTCACAGGTATGCAAGTAATAAATTGTTACTCGCATAAGGGGTCAACGCGAATACTCGAGTACTCGAGTATTCGTACCCATCCCTAATACTCACACATACTAACACATAAATTCTTATACAAACTCACACGTACACATACTTACACATACTCAGACATGCTCACACTTAAACAAACATACTTACACATACACACTCAACTTACTCATGTATACTCAAACATACACACACAAACTCACACAAACTCATACATACATATACTCACACAAACATACTCACACTTACACATATTCACACATGCTCACACGAACTCACACATACCGGGGCGACTGTGGATCAGTGGTAGAGTTGTCGCCTCTCGATCGGAAGGTCGAGAGTTCGATTCCCAGCTCCTGCAGTCACATGTCGAAGTGCCCTTGAGCAAGACACTGAACCCCAAATTGCTCCCACTGTTGGGAGCACTGAACTGTTGTTCAGTGGTGTGTGAATGCGTATGAATGTGTTAGATAATACTGATGGCCTTCAATAGATTGTTGTGCTGTGAATGTGGTGTGGATGGGTGAATGACACCAGCAGTGTAAAGCGCTTTGAGTGGTCAGAAAGACTAGAAAAGCGCTATAAAAGTACTGGTCCATTTACCATACCAGTTTTTCACATACTCACACTTAAACATACACAAACCCATACAAACTCAAACATACATGAATTCACACGTAGCGCGCACACACTCACCTATAAACATATTCACACATACTCACAGACACTCACACATACTCACACGTGTCAATGTGTTCAGACAGAGCTTTTACCAAAACTTTTTACTCCTGCATAAACATCTGAGAATGTGGTGGGACATATTTGGGATATTTGGGCTGATGATGCTTATATTATGGGACTGGTGCAAACTCAGAAAAGTGACAGCATCCCTGGACAGGAAAACCTGAGATAGTTGACCAGGGAAAGTGGATAAATAAAAGAAGGGTCAAACCAAAGCATCAACAGAGAACAACAAGTTTCTGTGCTAATAAATTCATAATTTGTTGAGCCAGTGTGTTCTGTTCAAATGGTCAGAGCCCACAGAGAGACACAGAAAGCAGATCCTGAGTGTAATTATACTGGAACTAACATGATTTTCAAAATTACCCATAATTAGTTTCATGCATCCCCCAGAGCTCCGTCACTCTTTGTCCCCGTGTCTTCATAAAATCCGGAAACTGTATTGTTGCTTTTCTCCTTCAACACAAATGGTTTACACATGACTGTCCTGCTCAGACAGGACCTGTGTCTTCTGTGCAGACTGATGAACAAAGTTTTACTCTTTGTCAGGGAAAAGAAGTGAAGTGTTACAGCAAAGTGCAGTATGGCTCACAATGTCTTAAGGCCATCCATTACAAATAAAGAACACAATCTTATGTTAATGCAGTGAAGACAGAAAAGAAGAGCAAAACAAACTCCTGTCTTTTAAAATGTTCAGTTTTTTATGTGTATCAAATAAATGGAATTTTATCCTTATACAGAACAGTTCCGCTGATTTTCATCCTTTAAATCAGTGGTACCCAACCTAGGGGGCGCCAGAGAGCTCAGAGGGGGCGCAGGACTTTGGCTGATCTGATCTGAGGCTAAGAAGTTGTCAAATATTTGCGCATGTTAAATGAAATAAGTCATAATGACCCAACTAATGGGGTAATGAAAAGTCTGTGCAAACCCATATAGAATACATATTCTTGTCCACATTTAAAAATATAACGTTATTTAGTAACCACACCTCTGAAACCTCTGAACCTCAGTGACCGGGCAGCTTGAGTTGGTGAGCTCATCAACGATGAGGACAGACTTACAATGGCTGAGAGGTACAAACCAAAATTACAAACTTTGAAACACTTTTACAATTCGTATACAAAATTACATTTTACAAAACGTTTTTACAATTAAAAAAAACTAAATTTAACTAACAAAACACTTTTACAAAGGATAAAACAAATTTACAGGAAGCAAAACACTTTTACAAACGTTGAGACAAATTTGCAAATGGCAGAATTTGACGGAAAGGGAATGTACTAAAAGCCGAACGTGACCCGAAAGTGATTACCTGAAGGGTCAGATAGCTTCTGTTGACGGAAGATATTAAGTAAAAACAGGGCGGCGTGAGATTTACAGAGTTTTTACGAGTTTATAAAAAGTGTTTGAAGAGTAAATTATGTTTTGTCCATCTTGTGGAACACAATTGAGCCAAATAACGTGATTTTGCTTTTCGTGTGGTCGGTCTCTGGAATTTTTAAATGACGTGGAGGAAACAGATGGCCCAGATATGATGATTTATTATTGCACAAAATATTTGAACGAGGGTCATTCATACAGTGCAATTGTGGACATGATGAAAAGTTTACACAGTGATTATATCAGCTTGCGTACTGTCAAAAGTAAACTTGATAATGCCAGACTGTACTGAAGAAAGAATTATTCTTCTGCAAATGCAGTAATAGGTGCAATCAGGTCGGAACTTCGCTGACCGGGTCAGTTTTTTGGCTACAGAACAAGGTGGCAGGTGCTTAAACAAAAGCACAATCTTTGAGTGAAGAGAGATGATGTAATGAATCTTCTGCGGGAGCTTAACCCTCGGGGTTGTGAGAAAAGAGCAAGTAGAAGATCTGTAAGACGAACCTACCACTCAATGAGACCAAACTACTTGTGGCACGCTGATGGCTATGATAAAATGAAGCCATTTGGTTTGGCCATTTCAGGTTGCATCGATGGATTTTCACCGAAAGTACTATGGCTTCAATGAGGACCAACAAATAATAATCCAGCAGTGATTGCTTCTTGTCATGTACGAAACCTCTGTATCATCCCAATGAGACTGAGGACTGATTGCGGCACGGAGAATGGTATTATGGCCGCTGTTCAGTGTACCCTTCGTCACCACCATAGTGACTACTACTCTGAATCATCTAGCCACATGTATGGCTCATCTACGACTAACCAGCGAATTTAGTCCTGGTGGTCCATATTCAGAAAAGGAAGGTAAGTGTCCTCCTTAATAATGTAATTATCATAAATCTTTTTTTTTCTTTTTCCCACAAATACAGCCAGTTTTACAAGTGTTGAGACAAATTTACAAATGGCGGAACACTTTTAGAAGTACTCAAACAAATTTACAAATAACAGAATTTGATGGAAAGGGAATGTACTAAAAGCGGAACGTGACCCGGAAGTGATTACCTGAGGGGCTTTTAGTGCATTCCCTTTACGTCAAATTCTGTCATTTGTAAATTTGTCTCAACGTTTGTAAAAGTGTTTTGCTTCCTGTAAATTTGTTTTATCCTTTGTAAAAGTGTTTTGTTAGTTAAATTTAGTTTTTTCAATTGTAAAATGCTTTGTAAAATGTAATTTTGTATACGAATTGTAAAAGTGTTTCAAAGTTTGTAATTTTGGTTTGCACCTCTCAGCCGCCGCACAGACTCACTGGGCACTGTTGTCATTTCACACAGAGACTTTTTTCTGTGCTCTCACTGTTTGCTACTTTTCCTGACTCTTTGTTTGTTACACGGTGGGCACTGGTCTACACGTCTTCCCGTCATGTAAATAAGATAAATAACATAGGACTAAAGTGCATTTTCAGTTTTCGGCCAAAAGACTTTTATCACCGAAACACCACGGCCAAAACCTGCTTGGAGAGGGAGACGCGCAGGAGAGGGAGAGCAGAGTGCAGAAAAAAGAACTTGACGATCTGAACCAGATGAGGGTCATCCCTCTCTCATAGATCAGATCTATAACCTGTTCTTTTATATTTTATTTAACAGACTAAACAGCCTCTTGGTATTTATCTTATTTACATGATGGGATGGTTGAGCGTTCATAACTCACCTCTGCTCCCTGTGTTGCACGGCAGTTCCGCCCCAATGAACAGACACAAACAAGTACACACACACACACACACACACACACACACACACACACACACATATATATATATATATATATATATATATATATATATATATATATATATATATATATATATATATACACACACACACAAACAGAGACAGACAAGCACACTATGTGTATGGTAGAGAGTCCAGAAAGATGTTACAATCATCACAAGACATGCAAAAATGAAAAATAAAAAATCTGCCGTTTTAAATCACTCCCAAGTCGTCTTTGTGAAGAAGGCATTATTCTTTGAAGGATTAATATTAATTTATGCGATGGTTCAAATGATTGGAATTACTTTATACTTTTGGTGCATGTGTGTGCAGTGGTGAGGTGCAGCCTTGTCACACATATGTGGGGTGGGGCTCCAGGGAAAAAAGGTTGGGAACCACTGCTTTAAATAACAATGAGCCCGACTTGATGTACTAGAAGTTTCCCTGCATGATTAAATCCACTCATCTATTTGTTTTCCTATGTTTATCAGGGGTTGGACGGCAGCTTTCTCTGGTCAGTCTACTTGCCTGTGTTTTCATGCTGGGCCTAACCACAGAGTATATAAGATATGAGATGTTGTCTCTGTATCTGTTTTTGAAGCAGAGTTTTGATTATTCCTTTCTTTCTTTTCACACCTTTAACCCCAAATTGCATGCCTTCACCATGCTCAAAGTCAAAACAAAACCTGGAAATTCTTTTCACAGCGAAAAATTTGTGAATACAGTGTTTGTGTGCAAATACGTGCTCTACAGTGCCCCCTTGTGTAGTAGCCCCTTGGGCTACTTTTAGCTACGGGCCGGATTTTTTGTGTAAATAACATGTCAAGACCTATAAAAAAGTCTATTACGACCACAGTGAATTCCAATCAGGAAGTTCGACAATTGGAGTTAAACATCCAATTTTGACGATTTGATCAAACTCATCCCATTATTTCTTTATTTTTATTTGTGTGTGTGTGTGTGTGTGTGTACTACGCACATTGATAAAAAGTTATTAAAGGAATTTTTTGCAACTCAACGGGTGTGGCCAGGGGAGGTCGCCAAAGTTGACGATTTTTTCGACTAAATGAAAATCTTAATAGCTGTCACATACAATATTGGATCTGGACCGAAATGCACACACATTAGTGGTGGGACTTGATTAAAAAAAATAATCGAATTGATTATGCCATTTGTAATTAATTAATCGTAATTAATCTAATTTTAATCGCATCGTTATTCAACATCAGAAGCAAAACTTTTCAAACAGGATTTTGTAGTTTAAACTTCTGAATGTGACTATTCAATTATTTAGTCTTCTACCAAAATCCTGTTTATTTTGCTGAATAGATTTTTTTTTGAAAACGCGTCAATCTCCGCAGAGAAAACCGATCAGAGTTTCCGGTCTTTTCAAAATAAAGCACCATGATCAGCCTGTCGATCGTAAAATTATCCCCGTATATCAAAACTACGATACTTCCACAGGGGGGGTAATTCTGAGCATGACTCCAGCATGATGAGAATTAGTCTGCATCAGTCTCTGTCTGTCTCTGCATCCAGGATGTTGCTTGTATCTTCAGAAAACCCTGCTGAACCAGTTCCCCCACATCTTCCCTTTTGGACTTATTTTATTCACCATCAAGAAACTCATTTAATCAGAATCAGAGACTTTGTTTCAGCAATCTCCTAGCACAGGAAGAAAAGAAATAACAGCAGTGTTTCTATCTGTAGGCTCAGAGGGATGCAGCACACACACTCTGATCTCTGTGCACACTGAGGATTTCATAATTGGGTATTAATTTGGTGATAAATCAGTTCTCCCTGCAACAGAGGAATGGATTTACAGCTATCATCACTGAGTAATTATAACATCCCATTTTACATCCACAATGAACATCAAATGGCTCTGGATGGAGCCGAACTATAATTGTTTAATTAGATTTGTTTTATTAGAGGGGGACATAGTTTGTGTGTGTGTGTGTGTGTGTGTGTGTGTGTGTGTGTGTGTGTGTGTGTGTGTGTGTGTGTGTGTGTGTGTGTGTGTGGTTGGGTGTGTGTGTGTGTGTGTGTTTGTGTGTGAGTGAGTGAGTGAGTGAGTGAGTGAGTGAGTGATCTGATGGAATCATTAAGTATGGACATGTTTCTCTTCTAACCATACTTTCTGTGTATGTATTCTGATGAGTGAATTCAGAGTGTTGTTTGTTTTTTATATTGCGGCACATGTTCACAAATGGAGCGAGTGTGTGTGAGGAGCCGCTCTGTGCTCCAGTTTCCCTGATAAGACATAGCATGCCAATTGAGGGATCTGGTGGAGACAAAGATGAAGTCCAGGTTTAGCCTCTCTATCGGCTCTAGGCGTCTGTCTCATTAGCATAATCTCTGCTTTCCATTATCAGCTGGAGAGAGGAGCTGACCCTCCTGATCCACCGGCCTGTCAAACTTTATTCTCCTCCATCCTGGGGATCTGTATTGTGCTGCTGTCCACAGTGAGTGTGGAGCTGCTGCAAGCATGTGAAAGCAGCAGAATAGTTCAGATTGTCGGAGCAGCTGCGCCGACTCTGTGGCTGTGTGATGTGCACTTTCATTTACATGTCCAATCACTGTGAGCTGCGCTTCTCAGCTCGGCTTCTCAAATCCACTCTCAGATGACCCAGTTTTTATAAAATCTCTGCTCTGCAGAGGGAAACTTAGAGGAAGAACACATAACATTCAAGTTCAAGTGGAATTATGCAAGTTGAACACAGACGTGTGCATCATTTCTTGTGCCAGTCAATACTGTTTGTGGAGCTACTTCTCTAGACAACGACTGAAAGCTGAAACTGAGTGTTCCTCTTAATTTTTTAAGTCTCATTTAGACTCTCCATTTGTACGCTGAGGGATTTTTTTTTTTATTTTTTTTTTGTTATTGAGGAAGCCAGATGAGGAAAAAAAAAACAAATAATCGTTGTAGGTACACACCAGATAACTACCAGACACGTTCAGTGCTGTCATGCTCTCTTTCTCTCTCTGTCTTGTTGGTGTTTGCATTTCTAATGAATTAAAGTAGCCTGACACGTAACCAGCAGTTCATCAGGTTTCAACACAGAAACAATACTTGGCTGTCTGGCTCGTCGAAGTTGGCACCATCCACTGATCTTTGAAGCCTATTGATAGTAGCTGACATATTGGAAGAGCTACCATAATTTTGGTCCACCTGGCATTAGGTGCGCCTTCAGCTTCTTCACCAACAGCTACCCATTTCTCAGACTCAAAGCATTTTTGAAGCAGGCTGTATTGTAAACACACTGATTTCTGCTGTTAAGATAGGCTTTGTTGAATGGGTGTGTATGTAGTTTCAGCAGCTTATGGAGCCAGCCTCTAGTGGACACTGGAAGACCTGCAGCTTTTAGCATTTCTTCACAGGCTTCATATTTCAAGACCAGAGGCTGAAGTGTCTTTGCATTTCAGTGTGAAACACTTTCTTTTGTTGTACTTTGATGGTTTCTCATCCTTTTAGCCCTTTCCTTAGCAACTCCCCACCCTGACCGTGATACCACGGGCAAATGGCTGCTAACCCTTTCATTACTGGAAGCAGTCTGTAAGTTTTAGCCTGATGGAAACATTTAAAAAAAGTCAAGAACAGCTCTCTTCTGTGGTTAAGATCCATGAGCTCTCTCTTACAGATCTCATAAGATATCACACCTCAGTCAGTGGCCAAACATTAATTCCCCTATCAGCACACACTGTACGGGGGGTGATTTTTTTTTTTCTAACTCAGCAGTTTTTTAGATATTAGGATTACAGGTTTGTCCAATCAGAGGCTCAGCTCAGTCCAGCTCACGTGACTGACAGGCGCCCTATAGCTGTTAGACAGGAAGCTCAAAGTCTGTGTCATATCTAGGATGGCCCTGTCCAATGATTGGCTTCATTTGACTGTATGTGTGAACAGACGTCACGATAACTACGTCCATATTTTATACAGTCTATGGTTTGGATCTTTCTCAGCCCCGTGGACTGACCAGAGGGCTGTTGTGAATTTCACCGCTCTCAAGCATCACTGCATCAGGCCTGCAACCAGGGTTTTTTCTTTTTATGCTGGCTTTTTGTGTTGTGTGTGTGTGTGTGTGTGTGTGTGTGTGTGTGTGTGTGTGTGTGTGTGTGTGTGCGTGTGTGTGTGTGTATGCCTGTATGAGAGTGTGGGCCCACTGAATTTAGTGTAAGTGTGTTTAGAGACTGTAAGCAAGGTTTAATATCACTTCTAATCATTTAAATTTGATACGAAGCTTGTAACATAACATTCTGTTATTTTTGCCTTGAAATTCTCAGTAAATAATTGAATTTATTGTTCTTACAATTGTTTTTGGTGTGATATGTACTATATAGTGCACTAAATTCTTAAGTTAAAAGTTTATTGAGGTAAATGTTGCTGTATTGTCTGCTCCTAAGAAATGTATTTTTAAACCCAGTATAACTTCTGTCATTGTAGATTTAACAAGAAGCACAAGTATTTTATTAAGCAATTTATTACAAGGGAAATCATTTAATTACATGAACTCAGGGCTCTTCTCTATCAAAACAGAGAGAAGTGGGCTACATTATATTAAAGTCAGGTGCTGTAATTTGAACAGGTGAGCAAGTTGTTCTCATTGTTTGGGACCTTAGCTCGAAGTCAGAGCCTGTCGTAAACATTGTTGTGCACATAACCTGCCCTTTCTTGAGCCCCCTTTTTATAGGTTCCTGCTAAAAATGACATGTTCAGAAAAAAACAGGGTATATCTCTGAAACCACAAACTCAGTGTTCATTATCTTGGAATCACAATTAAGGTAGCACTCCTGAGATTTCACCAGAAATGTAAGCGACTGTATCAGAGTGAATTAAGATGGAACACAGCACAAATAAAGTATTTCTTTCCTTGCATAAAAAAAATACTTTACTTTATAATAAAAATATCCTGTTTAAAAATACGGTACAGAAGCCTAAAGACTCAAGCAAAACATAGAACAACATCCAGATATCACCTGTAAGAAGTTTCAGATGGTTAAAGTAAAGCAGGTTTAAACTAGAGATTTTAGTAAAGAGATGTCCATGAGTACTCTAGTTTGGCACATTTTGGCACAACTTGGCAAAGCTGTGCCGTTTAGGGTTTGATCCAAAATATAGTCATTACAGTTCATACTGTATTTCCGACTGATGTTGTGTAACAGTGTGTTCAAGTCCAGTCTCTACTTCATTACAATCTTGAAAAACCCGTCTTTTTTTTTTTCAGCTTCAGCTGTTGTTACATTATATTAAGACATATTTATGCCAGATACTCCAAGATACTGAAAAATTAGGTAATTCTGAAAAAAAAAATGGTCAAAGGCAATCACTTGCAATATGATTTCTGACTCTTTTTTAAGCAAAAATAATAAAATGAATAAATTAATACTAAACTAAACTACACTAAAATGAGGTTCGGAGCACGGACATCCGGGAGAGGCTCGGAGTAGAGCCGCTGTTCCTTCACATCGAGAGGAGTCAGATGAGGTGGTTCAGGCACCTGGTGAGGATGCCTCCTGGACCGCCTCCCTGGGGGGGGTATTCTGGGCATGTCCAGCTGGGAGGAGACCCCGGGGTAGACCCAGGACACGATAGAGAGATTACATCTCTCGGCTGGCCTGGGAACGCCTTGGTATCCTCCCAGAAGAGCTGGTGGAAGTGGCCGGGGATAGGGGCCTCTGGTCTTCACTGATGACATTGCTGCCCCCGCGACCCGGAACCGGATAAGCGGTAGAAGATGGATGGATGGATGGATGAAATAAAATTAAATGAAATTAAATTAAATAAAACCAGGCAGCCTGTATGATACTGGGTAAATAAAAGTACAGTACAGTAAGATAATGAAATAAGTAAAGTGAAATAAGTAAAGTGATAAGGTAGAGCTCATATAGAGTTTCTATATGAAACAAATAGTCAGTGTTAACTTTATCAATCGAGTTCTTCACACCCACATAAGGAGACATAACTAACATAATGGAGTTACTGCTCATTAAAGCCCAATTTATGATCCTTTTCTAGCACTAAAATGTTTTATTTTGATGCCTTCACAGCTTACATGAGCAGCTTTTACTTTTTCAAACAGACTGAAAATAGTATTGATGGTTCATTTTGACTGAATATCAGATAATCCTGAAGGTACGCTGACACAAGAACGGGGGGGAGCTATCTCTGGGTTCTCTGAGGCCCTGTTTATACGGCAACGCTTCAAAGCATTTCACTCGAAAATGCAAAAAACTAAAAATCTGAAAAAAATCTGCATCTATACGGAAACGCTGAAGGACTGAAAATGCTGTAGTATACATACAAGGCCTGTAGGTGGTAATATAACTGTAGAGTCTTTTGGTAGTCTGCCTACGAAGAAGAGGCAGGTTGATCATCTGGTGGATATAATAAATGCAACTTATCTGAGTGCGGAAGTGGAGCAACAGATGAACATTTTGTTGAAAGGCAGTCAGCAGACTCAGCAGCACAAGCAGAACCCGGTAAGTCCACTGTTTAACTATTATTGTTGTCCAGTTTGCAAAAGTTCCCACAACGAAAGAGGAACGCGCACGCACAAAACGGAGCATGACATCAGCTTTTTCACTGAAAATGCCGGCTTGCCGCTATACAGCAATGGAGGCTGCAGCGTTTCAGAAAATTGGAATGGACCAGTAAATGGTAAATGGACCAGTACTTATATATCGCTTTTCTGGTTGTTCTGACCACTCAAAACGCTTTACACTGCTAGTGTCATTCACCCATCCACACCACATTCACACACTAATGGTAGAAAGATCTATTGGAGACCATCAGTTTTCACTAACTAACACATTCATACCACTGACCAACAGTGGAAGTAATTGGGGGTTCAAGGACGCTTCGGCAATTGGGGGTTCAAGGACACTTCGGCACGTGACTGCAGGAGCAGGGAATCGAACCCTCAACCTTACGATTGAGAGACGACAACTCTACCACTGAGCCACAGTTGCCCCAAAAATCCCAGGTCGGCTGAAACTGCGGTTCCGTATAAACATGAGGCCGAAACGTGACAAAACTTTTGTGTTTCACCCTGATACCATTGTCATATAAACAGGGCCTAAGCTTATCTTGAAGTCTTTATTTAAAAGTAAAGCTACATGTATGTTTTTAGACTTCAGGGAACAAACAGAGGATGCATGATTCTGTAGTAAGTCATTGATCAGATGCACATTAGGTCACAAAAGAATAAGAGACAGTTCTGCAGAGAGATGAAACTAAAACGCAAACAATCCTGATATCAGCATGTATTGGCTGTACAAGGCTCTTAAGGTTTTCCTATATAAGCCACCAGAACAAATGCTCTTGAGAAAATTGCATTAATTTTTGGAAGTAACATTTAAAATTAAATTACCTGTACCTGAATTTTGTTGGGCATAAATTATTCCCTCCCTCCTGAAACTCGGAAGCCACCTGAGGTGAGTGCTTTTCTTTTAAAGGTGATTCAAAATGAAACAACATAATAGACAAACAAAAAGCAGCAGCCTTCATAGCCATTTCCCTGAGACTGAAGCCAAATCTGTTCAGTGAGGGAGAGGAGGAGAGGCAGGGAGAGAAAATACTGCAAGCAGAGAAGCCTTGTTTTGTCCCCCGTCCCTCCCTCTCTCCCACCTCTGCCCCTCTCCTCCTTTAATCCAGCAGCATGTGGAGTGAAAACAAATACAGTCCAACCCGTCCTAGCAGCACCCGCAGGACTTGAGGAGCCTTTTGGAAAGCGATTCCAGCCCAATGCAGCGGCCTCAAGTGTTGTCATGCCGTGTTAGTGCCAAATTGCTTTGCAGTGACCCCCCACCCCCATCCCCCACCCCCAAACTCACCCTGCCCCCATTTCCCCCAGCCTAACAGCAACAACACCACATGCATCGTATAGAAGCCTTCTCCAAAGATGTGCATGAGTTTAAAATATATATATTTCCACTTTGGTTTTTAGAAAAACAAATCTTTGTAGGGACTAAACACTGAATGAATTGATTTAATTAATGCAGCAGCATGTCCTGCAGCCACATGTAATCCTTTGAGAATTTTCTAGCTAGAGCTTCCGGGATGGGGACAGCCAATGGGGAATACAAAAAGATATTCTCCCTAAGACTCCTCCAGTGGCCTGTAATGGGAGCGGTGCACTAATCCCATAATTCCTTGTTTAATTAAACTACAGAGCAGACCTTGTAGTTGTCTAAGCCAGTTTGATGCTTCTTTTCTCTCTTACTTCTTAAGAACATGAAAAAGTTGTGCAAACAATGAGCACACTTGGACAAATCAAGAAACAAATTCACGGCAGCCACAGTCAGAATCTACCAGACAACAAATATTTCAAATGAAGAACCAACCTGGAAACCTTTGCTCATTTAAAAATTTCTACACTCAGACACTCCTGACCCTTTAGAGGCTTATTCTGTTGGTAACTGTACTCAGTTTGTTTACAGTCTGGTTCATGATTCTGAAGGTGTTAGGAACCTTGACCTAGATACGGACAGAAACGCAGAACTCACGACCAAATTCCAGAAGGCAAAAGGGTATTTGATGAAACAGGCAAAGTTCAGTACACAGGCATGGTAGTCAGACAATCAGGGTTTGGTACACAGGGGAGCTATCCAAAAAGGCAAGGTATCCAGCAAACATGAGGCAAAAAAGGCTTAAACAAGAAACAGGTAAGGTTCTTACACGACTATGACTTGACTATGAAACAAAGGCTGTAATGAAGATGGAAAGTACGATGAACTGGCAACGAGACAGTGAGACAAATGAGGTTAATTGCAAGAAATGAAAAATAAGGGATCAGGTGTGACAGACAGAGGCAGGGCAGACAGAAAAAATCGAGAAAACAGAGAAGGGTTAGAAATTCCAAAATAAAACAGGAAACCAAAAACATGGAACATGGCCGTGCAAAATAATGAAAACTTTACAGACATGACGGAACTACTCATTTACAACTCAGGTAATCAAAGGAGATTGTAAAGTTTGAAAAGTATTCTGGTGGGAGAATTGAACTCCGACGGCAACAGGGCAGTTATGACTTTCTTTTGGAGAATCCAAAGGTTTTTTTTAGGTGATTTGGAAATTTGTTACACCATATGATATTGTACTTATGTAGATGAGGCCCAAATAAGGTTTTGTATTGGGTGAGAAGTGCAGTCAATGGGAGACAATGTCTCACCTTCAAAAACACAGCAGCATATTTAGATATTTTCTTTTTTATATTATATATTTTGATAAACATTTAAAATAAATTATTTTCAAATCAAATCACAAATATTTTCTTTGACACAGACGTGGAATTGACAAAGTCCTTTATGTACAGAACAAAAAGAAGTGGTCCTAAAATGGAACCCTGTAGAACTTCATGATTGATAAGTTTGACGGATAATTTTTGGTTATTTACACAAACATATTGGTATATTCCAAACAGAGAACTAATGAATCAGTCTTAAGCTAGGGTTCTGATGACAAATTGTCGCAGTTTATTGATCAGGATGTCAAGCTTAATGATGTCAAATGCTTTGGATAAGTCCAAAATGGCAATACCATAGTCACCTTTCTCAATTGCGTCATTGATTTTTTTAAAGAAGCGGTGTGTAGTTGGCCTGCCTGATCTGAACCCGAGTGGTGTTCAGTTGTTGGACTTCTGTGTAAGTCACATCTTGTCAATAACTAACACCATGTTTGAGCATAAGGGTGTCCATAAGTGCACTTGGCACCAGAACACCCTAGGTTGCAGATTGGCTGTATGTTCTGGACAGTTGGTGAAGAGAGGAGCTGAGCTGTCAAATGATCACCACCTGGTGATGAGTTGGATCAGATGGCAGGGAAAGATGCTGGACAGATATGGCAGACCTAAACAATCCATGAGGGTTTGCTGAGAATGTCTGGCTGAGGACCCTGTCAGGATGGTCTTCAACTCCCACCTCCAGCAGAGCTTTGACTGTGTTCCATGTTGAGTGGACCATGTTCGGCGGTGCCATTGCTGAAGTGGCTGTCGGGAGTTGTGGGCGCAAGATGGCTGGTGCTTTTTGCAGCGGTAATCCCCGAACCTGCTGGTGGACATCATAGGTAAAGGGTGCCATCAAGCTGAAGGAGTCCTACAGGGCATGGTAGGCCTGTGGAACTCGGGAAGCAGCTGACAGGTACTAGTAGGCCAAGTGCTCTGCAGCTCTGGTGGTCACTGAGGCAAAACCTCGGGCGTGGGAGAAGTTCGGTGAGGCCATGGAACTAGACTATCAGTCAGCCTCGAAGAAATTCTGCCAAACTGTCCGACGACTCAGAAGAGGAAAGCAGCCCCTCATCCACAATGTTTACAGTGGGGATGGGGAGCTGCTGACCTAAACTGAGAGTGTGCTCAGGCAGACGAAGGAGTACTTTGAGGATCGCTTTAAGTCTACCAACATGCATTCCGTGGAGGAAGCAGAGTTGGAGGACTTGGAGCAGGGCCCGCCCATCACTGGGGCTGAAGTTGCTGAGGTGGTTAAACAACTCTGCAGCAGCAAGGCCCTGGGGGTGGATGAGATCCGCCCTGAGTTCCTCAAGAATCTGGATGTTGTAGGACTGTCCTTGCTGACACGTCTCTGCAACACTGCATGGACATCGGGGACAGTGCCTCTGGATTGGCAGACTGGGGTGGTAGTTCCCCTTTTTAAGAAGGGGAACCAGAGGGTGTGCTCCAACTACAGGGGGATCACACTCCTCAGCCTTACTGGTAAGGTCTATTCCAGGGTGCTGGAGAGGAGAGTCTGGCAGCTAGTCGAATCTCAGATTCAGGAGGAACAATGCAGGTTTCGTCCTGGTCGTGGAACACTGGACCAGCTCTATACCCTTGCAAGGGTGCCAAAGGGGTAATGGGAGTTTGCCCTACCAGTCCACATGTGCTTTTTGGATCTGGAGAAAGCTTTTGACCGTATCCCCCAAGGTATCCTGTGGGGGGTGCTCCGGGAATATGGAGTCAATGGCCCGTTGCTACGGGCTGTTCAATCTCTGTATTTCCGGAGTGAGAGTTTGGGTGGTATTGCCAGCAGTAAGTCAAGCTTATTCCCAGTTAGAGTTGGGCTTTGCCCGGGAGGCCCTTTGTCACTGATTCTGTTCATTACTTTTATGGACAGGATTTCTGGACACAGTAAAGTGGAGGAGGGTGTCAGGTTTGGGGGTCTTAAGATCCCATCTCTACTTTTTTGCAGATGATGTGGTCCTATTGGCCTCATCAAACACTGACCTCCAGCTCGCACTGGGGCAGTTTGCAGCTAAGTGTGAAGCAGCCGGGATGAAGATCAGCACCTCTACTTCTGAGGCCATGGTTCTTAGCTGGAAAAGGGTGGACTGCCCACTCTGGATTGTTCTCAAGTGGAGGAGTTTAAGTATCTCGGTGTCCTGTTCACAAGTGAGGGGAAAATGGTGCAGAGATTTACAGACGGATCGGGGCAGCGTTGGCAGTGATGCGGACGCTATACCGGTCTGTTGTAGTCAATAAATCAATCAATAAACCAATCTTTATTCATATAAAGCCAATTCATAACAAACGTTATAACAAAAAATTATACTACCAAGAGGAAGCATATATAAGTTGAAAAGAATCGCACCAAGCACTGAGCCTTGAGGAACTCCATAACGCACCCTGGTATGCAGGGAGGATTTATTGTTCACATGAACAAACTGAGAACGACTTGACAGATATGATCTAAACCACACTAAAGCAGTTCCTGTGATCCCAAGAAGATTCTCTAATCAGTAGTGTCACAAGCAGCACTAAGATCAAGTAACATGAGCACAGAGAGGCGACCACTATCTGAAGCCAAAAGTAGATCACTGGTTACTTTCAGCAGTGCATTCTCAGTACTGTGGTTTGCCCTAAACCCAGACTGAAAGTCCTCAAGGAGACTGTTACTATGAAGAAACTCACAAAGCTGACTGGAGACAAGCTTCTCAAAGATTTTAGAAATAAAAGAGAGGTTAGATATTGGTCTATAGTTAACTCAGGAGCCTGAATAAAGAGTTGGCTTTTTAAGGAGGGGCTTATTTACTGCAACTTTAAAAAGTTGTGGCACATACCCTGTCGGTAAGGATGCAGGTGAAGAGAGAGTTGAGTCAGAAGGCAAGGCTCTCAATTTACCAGTCAATCTACGTTCCAACCCTCACCTATGGTCATGAGCTGTGGTTCGTGACCAAAAGGACAAGATAATGAATACAAGCAGCTGAAATGAGCTTCCTCTGCAGGGTGTCTGGGCTCAGCCTTAGAGATAGGGTTTGGAGCACAGACATCTGGGAGAGGCTTGGAGTAGAGCCGCTGCTCCTTTGCATCGAGAGGAGTCAGATGAGGTGGTTCGGGCATCTAGTGAGGATGCCTGCCGGACGCCTCCCTGGGGAGGTATTCCAGTCATGCCCAGCTGGGAGGTTACCCAAGGGTAGACCCAGGACACGACAGAGAGATTATGGCTGTGTTCGAAATGGAGCACTGCCTACTATAGACTTACCTACTCCATTAGTACATACCGCATACTGAATACTCAAAGTTTATCTGAGTATACTGTGGCTACCCGAGCGTTTACACTCAGAGCATACTCAATATCCCAGAATGCATTTCGTGTCGGCCGGGAAGCAATGCCGGGAAAATTAAAATCGTCCGACCACAAGCAACAGAAAACAACCAGAAAACTACGAATTTATTTAGTTATAATATATTCTCTAGCGAGAAAGAAAATGTGTAGATCACGATTATGAGCCCAGTTGTTTGAAATAGCGACTGTTTTTTAATTTGTCTCGCCGTTTTCAGAGACCGAAGCATCCACTTGGTGGGTGTTTCCATTTACTTTCAGTAAACACCGGGCAGAAGCAGCCCCCCTTCACATTTGCAAGTTACTGCGAAGTATTTTATTTTATTTTGAAGTGTTTTGCCAATTTTGTTTTTCTGTGTTTCTTAAGGGAGTCGGATGGATGAGGTGTCAGACGTGGAGTCAGAGCCGGACCTCCCCCTGAAGAGGAAGCAGCGCAGGAGTCGGACCACGTTCACAGCGGAGCAGCTGGAGGAGCTGGAGAAGGCCTTTGAGAGAACTCACTACCCCGACATCTACACCCGCGAGGAGCTTGCCCAGAGGACCAAACTCACAGAGGCTAGGGTTCAGGTATAACACTCACATCAAGCTGTTCATTTCAGCTCTCTCTACCTTGCACCTGTAAAAGTTTTCTACTGGCTAAAAAAGACATGCATGTGTGAATTTTGGGGACTTTTTTTTAGGATCCAATAAACCTTGAAGCCACTTTATCACACTCACACAGATCTTTGTGCACAATATTTCTGATCATAATCCCAAACTTTGAACACCAAACTTCTTATTTACTCTCTAACATAAATCACCACACCATGAGTTAAGCCCAACAAAGCAAAAAAGAGGACCCTAAATACCAGTGGCCGTGCATTTCACACGGAGGCCTTCTGTCTGAATTAATCAACCTCAATAACTACTTTATGGCTTCAGAAACCATCTTTTTATGTAGAAATGCAATATAAAAAATGAACAAATGTCTTTACTGAAGAAGCAAACCCTTCTACAGCTGAGAGCTCAAATACACCATGTCTCTCTGGTCCGGCTCCACTCCGTTGAGAGTTGACTGAGGACATCAACTCACACCAGTTGTGTGTTCAGTTCGGTAAGCTTCATGACTGAGAGACAGCTGGAATAAGACCGAGGAGTTCCGGCACTTCTCTCTCCATTAATGAACCTTTCTTCATTCATGTTGAGCTGTTAAACCTCAAACCTGTTGACTCCTGGTCTGGCTCCACTCATTACATCTGTTTCTTGCTGTAGTCAAGCTAAATATGATCTGGTTTTGACATGCTTTGTTTTATTTTGAAAGTCACTGTCAGGCAGTTTTGAGGCTTGCCGAACTGAACATGAAGCTGGTGTGAGCTGGCATCCTCAGTCAACTCACAACAAGTCAGTTTGTTTGCCCTGGCTAACACCATTTCTAACTGTCTAAAGCAGTGGTCCCAAAACTATGGCCCGCAGGCCGGATACTGCCCGCCTCCACATTTAGCCCGGCCCCCTGAACAATACCAGAGACGCATTATGATTTTTTTCGGTGCCAAGTTTCGGTACCCAAAGGGTTAGTAATGCTGCCGGTGATTCGCTGTAACGTTACACATGGTTGTGGTATGCAGGAAGGTGTTGCCAAATTAGTGTCTCTGTCTCTATAGTTAGTGACTTTCAGACCCCTCTAGTGACTTTTTTTTAAAAAAGCGACAAATCCAGGGACTTTTCTGTGGTTTGGGGACGGAGTGAAAGCATGTTTTGATCTTCGCCCGCTGCTTCTCAATGAGCAGTGGGCGCTGAGCCCCTTCCCTCTCCAAACACAGACTCCTCCCCTCACAGCAGACCCTCCAAGCTGCAGCCAGAGCAGACGACTGCTACAAATGAATTGTGCTAATGTTTGTTTCTTTTCGGTCACCTTTGACAGTCAAAATAAAGGAGGGGGGTTTTTATTTTATGATAAAAAAAAACAAGAATCAACAGAAGAAAGTTCATTAATAGTTATTAACACATTTACAGTGTACTCAGTATAAACTGACCTGTCACTTGTTTGCACCTGTTCTTTTGCACTGGCAAACATTTTTTTATGTAGGAAAACTGCTGAGAGTAGAAAATTAGATGGAGATGAAAAATAAAACTCAATATTTGTACCATAACATGTAATGAAAGTTTCTTTTAGTTAGAACTGCTATAAAATTTGCTATTGAAAAAAGTATTGTTCAGAAACTGGTATCAAAGTGAAGGTGTCACTACAGATATCAAAAAATTTTGATTGACACCCAGCCCTACATAGAAGGTGACATTCTATTTCACCCTTCTGCAGTCTGTGCCACTATCAGTGTAATTTTATTTCATTAATAGTGTTATTATTTATTTCCTGACTTTTTTTCTGTGAAGATCCCAGAGAGGGTTATTAATATTTGTTTATGTGTGGCTTTTTCTGGAAAACAATAAATGTTTACCTTTAGGCACCCCTGCGATCATCACACTTTTTCTGTCACAAACTGACCCCGGCCCCCCATCAGAGGAGGGAATAGTTTTGTGGCCCTCAAAGGAAAAAGTTTGGGGACCCCTGGTCTAAAGGGTGTGAATACGCTGACGTCACCGTACGTCTGCTAGATGGCTTTGTGTTGTCAACTCTTCAGGCATGAGTTACGTTGAAACATGGATGGATCTAAACTTATTTAAATTAAATGAAAACAAAACAAAACAGAGGTTGTCCTGTTTGGCTGTCCTGACTTGGTTCAGGTTCTTGTCAGCTCCCTTGGTTTTACAGCACCGTACTCAAGATGCGCATGCCAGAAATCTCTGTATTATTATTGATGGTGCTTTCAAACTTGACAAACAGGTCAGCTCACTGGTCAAGTCTAGCTTTTTTCAGCTGAGGCTTCTATCAAAAGTTAAATCGTATCTGAGCCAGAAAGACCTTGAAAAGGTCAGCCATTATTTTATTACATCTTAATTAGATTATTGTAACTCCCTGTATGTCGGCATTGACCAGTCAGAGCTCAGTCGCCTGCAGCTCGTTCAAAATGCAAAATACATGCCTGTCATTGCTGCTGCCCTGCATTTGTGTTGCTGCATGTCCTTTCACCAGTTGTTTTCTTGTGCGATTGTTAGCTTACCTTCTGGCTCTGTTGGTCATGATGATTCCTGACGTTTCTGATTCAGAATGTGAGTCACGGCTTTATGGAAGGCATTGCTTTTATTGAAATCCATTAGTCTTTCAATTTTAAAACTGAATTTAGAGCAGATTATCTCAGTATTTTGATTGTGAATGGCTTTTATTTTAAAATGCCACATCTTTAATCATGTTTTAGTGTATGACTAACCATTCTTGCCATTCTCGTATGGGGCTTTTACTTTGAATTAAGTCAGGGTCACTGTGTTACTGTAATGTCTAGTTTAAACATGCACTGCATGTCAAGTGGCGGCTGGCTTGACTATCTTACTCACAGTGGCAGATGGCTTTACCATAGTAATGACTCTCTGAATGGCACGTGCACTATATCCTTTAAGTGCTATACGTCCGTAACATCATCGTCATGGCGGGCCTCAGCCATGAAGAGCTTGATTACCTGTTGATTCATCAGAACTCCACCACTACCGAAGTGTCTATCTCATCTTCACTTCTCAAAGTAAAGTCAGCTCCTACCGCCATTAACGTAAGGCTGAATACCTTGGAGAATGATGCTTTCCCCTGTATTGTTGCCATGTCAACAATCCGAGCCCCTCTCCCGCGTCTTTAGCAATGCCGGCTCCTCCTGTCTCGGTCCTCACGGTTGACGTTACGCCTCAGGTTCTTCCTATTCTTCTTCTTATTAGGGGCTCGGGCATGAGCCACTCTCCCCCATAGCAAAGCTATGGAGCCACTATTGTTCTTCCGTTCGTTTCTTCCTTCATCTTCTTCATCTTCCAGACAAAATTTTGGACCACTTCTCCTCCTAGGGCTTTGAGAAAACCCCAACAAATTATATATCAGAACGTGTGGCTTGGTCCAGAATGGTGTGCTATGACTTTTCTAAGAATTTCAGCAATTTTTGGCAGAAAAAAAAAAAAAAAGAAAAACCGTCAAAAAAGTCCCATAGACAATAAATAGGGAGGCTCCCCGAGAACACCAAAAAAACACACTTTTTCACCTCTGCTCCTGCCTTGCCATACTTTCAGCTGGAGATGTCATTCTTGCTTCAAAATGTTGACACATCTGTCCACAGCTTAAGTTTCTAGGGGCATTCTGCTATCTTCAATAGTTTTTGAGAAAACAAATGTAAAGCAACACAAAGTTTTGAGTTTTTTCACCTAAATCTCAGCTCTCAGAGTGCGTGACATCATCAGAGTGGGAGCCGCAGCTCATGACATACAAGAATTTTCCCAAACAAATAGCTCGTAGGCCCACAAATTTCACTCCATAGTCATAAAAAATACATCAAAACGTAGGTATTTCCATAGAGCTTCTGTCAAAACAGCCTTTGAAGTCAAAGGATGGATTTCTTAGTCAGAAAAGGGCCAACTGTCAGCCAAACCTGACCACCTCTTCGTATTTACTTCCATTTTGAATCTCTGGGGTTTTTCAGAAAAGGATCACTCATTTTCAACTCGGCCGTGTGGGCAAACTTTTGACCTGACAGATATAAACTGCATATTGACAGGTTCTTAAGACCCTCTGGATTCTCACGGTGCACTTGTTTTTCTGATAGCTATTACGGTTTTAGCACAGTGAGCACTTGTTCGGACCCATGCCTCACCCCAAAAACCGTCCAGAGATGAGCTGTCACAAAGAGATGTCTCTTGATCTCCACAGCTGTGCCTTGTTAAATCACCATGGAAACCATGCAGCTGATCATGAATGATGACTCATAAGGACATTCTGGGGCATTCTGGGAGAGCCTGGCTGTATTATCAAAACAAGCACACACTCACAGACACACACAGAGTCAGGATTCCTTTTGAATCAAATAACTCATTTCAAACAGTGTATCATCAATGAAAGCTTAAACACAGAGGTTTTCTTGTCCTTGAAAGGGCATGTAAAGCGCTCAAACGTGTATGTGTGTGAGAGTGTATTGATGATGTTGAAAGAACCTCAGTTCACACAAAACCCCCTCACATTTGAGCACACATAATGCTCATATCTGTGTGCGTGTGTGTGTGTGTCTATGTGTATGTTTGTGTGAGTGTCTGTGTGTGGTTTGTTTGTGTGTGTGTGTATGTGTGTGTATGTGTGTATGTGTGTGTGTGTGTGTGTGTGTGTGTGTGTGTGTGTGTGTGTGTGTTTGGGTGAGTAAGTGTGTGTCCGTGTGTGTGTGTGTGTGTGTGTGTGTGTCAGTGTGTGTGTGTGTGCAGGTGTGTGTCTGTTTTTTGTTATACAAAGTTTTATCAATGAAGGCCACTCACAGAGGACTTCTTGTCTTTGAAAAGGAAAGCGAAGAGCATCTATGTGTACAAGTGTGTGCTTTTTTGATTGTGATTAAGGGACCTCAGTTCACACAAAACACCCACTACATTTAAGCATGTATAGGGTGCATGACTCTTTGTGTGTGTGTCTGTGTGTATTTTTGTTAATCAATGTTTCACCTTTTAAATTAACTCACAGAGGGGTTCTTTACTTTGAAATGGCGTGGAGCGCGCCTATGTGTTTGGTGTGTGCATTGATGATTGTGATTGAGGGACCCGAGTTCAGACAAAACCCCCACCACATCTATGTGTGCAAAGGGCGTATGTATCTGTTTGTGTGTTTCTGGAGTGTAGAAATTATATGTGACAGTGGGCATGAAGTGTGCATTTGTGTGAATGAGTTAAATATGACCTCAGTTAAACTAGAAACCACGTGTGTGGATGTGTAACCACACATCAATCTCACCAAACACACCTATAGCCCATGAGTAGCTATTATGTTCCCACAGAAATTAGGGAGAGGACACATTACAAAGCATATCAAGAAGTATATTTAGTATGCCAGCCGGCATGCTGCCCGAGCCCCTCACACGATTTCCGTGGAAATTCTCTAGTATCCACTTCTTCTTATTATTCTTCCGTACGTTTTTTGGCACCTATCTCCTTCCACAATTTTTCACAGATTTTCACCATTCAAGTTTTAAACTATTTAGCTCCTTTAGGAAATGTGTGCTATGACTTTTCTAATCTCTAACTCTTAAAATTTTTGAATTATTTCACTTTTTGTAAAAAATATCTCCCATTTGAAATGACTGGAGAACTTTGCTCCTAAAACTCCCTCAACTTTGAGCTCCTCAAATTTCATCATACTTCAACTTACACACTCCATTCTTGCTTTAAAATGTTCACTTATCTTTCCACTTTTCACTCATCTTTCAATTTTTTAACTATCTTTCAAATTTTGAGATATCACTCCTTAAGCAACACAAACTTTTGAGAATTCCAATTAAAACTCAGCTCTCAGAGTGCGTGACATCAGCAATCAGAGTGGAGCAGCAGCTGATGACACACAAGAAATTTCGGAAACAACCTGCTTGTGAATCCACAAACTTCACTCCACATACATAAAAAACACATCAACACGTAAGCAATTTCGTTGTACTTCTGTCAAAGTGGCTTTTGACGTCAAAGGATGAAGCACTAAGTCAGAAAAGGACCAACTGTCAGGCAAACCTCAACTCCTCCTCGTAATTTACTTCCATTGACTCTTGATGGATTTTCTCAGAGATCAGCAAAGGTTCACTCATTTTCAACTTGGATTTTCTGTGCTTTCTAAAATGCACATTGACAGTTTCCTCAGAGTCTTGTGATTCTCTCAGTGTGCTTGTTTTTTTCATATCTATCACGGTTTAGGCACAGCGTGCACTTGTTCAGACTGTGTTTCAGCAGAAATCCCAAAGCCTTAAGCTGCTGGAGCAGCATTCTAACTGCAGTTACTCTGTTATGATTTGAGCTATGGTCGCCATGGTAACAGCTGATCTTAGCTGGGAGTCAAATAACATGCAAACACAGTCCAACACACACACATAGGAGACACATGTTCACATTGTTTGGGCATTTTAAAGGCTGCAGCACCATTTTCCAAGTCCTCCATCTATCTTCTAACACCATCATGGATCCACAGATCCTTTAAACACATCTTCTTCTACTTAGATGTCATTTTACTCATTTTACTTTCAGCTTAAGGCTGCTTGTTAGCTACACATCTCTACCCCTTGTACTTTAAAATGAAATAAACAACAACATTTCAAAAATTTGACAGTGTAAATAGAGACTGGAAATATCTGCTCATCCACTCAAACTCATTAAACTTCATCTGCTTCTACCTTCTGCATATTTTGACTCACAGACTCCAATTACACATTAATCTGATCACATGACTTTATGCTATATACACATTACTCACAGATTTTGCTGTCATTTACAATTTTTTTTTTACATTTGTTGTTTAGACGGTCAAAAGACTTATTCATGTCTTCTTAAGCTCATTCTTTTTATACTGCTTTCTCATTTCTTTTTCTTTACTTCTTCTTTGCTTCACATGACGTTATGCTATTTACACATAACTCATAGATTTTGCTGTTATTTACATTTTTTCAAAATTTCATTGTTTAAAAAGTCTTAAGGCTTCTTCAGTTCTTCTTTGCTCCTTCTTTTCATACGGCTTTCTCATTTCTTAACTCCTTATTCTCACTTCTTCTTCAAAGTTTTCAGCTTTTCCACAAAAAACTCAGATTTAACAGTGTGTTAAAGTGGAGCAGCAGCAGATTACTCAGA
Source organism: Labroides dimidiatus (assembly GCA_030710495.1). Classification (NCBI taxonomy): domain Eukaryota; kingdom Metazoa; phylum Chordata; class Actinopteri; order Labriformes; family Labridae; genus Labroides; species Labroides dimidiatus. The sequence continues at coordinate 32,966,076 of CM061151.1, forward strand.
AGAAATGTCCCGAACAAATCGCTCTACCATCCAAACACTTTACTTCACATACACAAAAATGGCATCAAAATGTTCCCTTACTACTCCTGCTTCTTATAAAAGTGGTTTTTGTGGCAAAAATTGTACTCTTTGGCCAGTAAGTGACCAAATCCTGGACAAAACCTAATTTTCCAGCCATAGAGGCCCATTCATTATCTGATCAGAAATTTCTCCAGAGAACCATTTGTAACCACTTTTTTAATCTACGTTTTGAGTACTTTATCTTATCCCTACATATATAAAATTGACATTGACAAATTCCTCAGACTCTCTGGATTCTCACAGTGCACTTGTTTTTCTGATAGCTATCACGGTTTTGGCACAGTGAGCATTTGTTTGGACCAATGTCTCACCCAAAAATCCAGCCTGAGAGCAGCTGTCACAAAGAAGTGTCCATTGATCTCAGCAGCTGTCCTTTGATGTCCCATCACCATGGAAACCAGTTCCCCGGCAGACACACATTCATGTTTATCTGCCTCATCAGCCAAAACCCAGACGAAGGAAGGACTTCTAAAACAAGAACACACTCACTCCTGCACACACACACACACACATACACACGCACGCAAGCAAGCACTCACACAAGCGTGCGCACACGCATGTAAGCATGAACACACACCTGTGGCTCAGTTGGTTGAGTTGTCGCCCCACAATCAGAAGGTTGTGGGTTTGATTCCAGCTCCTGCAGACACATGCCGAAGTGTCCTTGAGCAAGACACTGAACCCCAAGTTGCTCCCACTGTTGTTGTTGAATGTCGTGTGAATGTTAGCTACAGCTAAATTGGCCGTCTGTTTGAATGTGGTGTGATTGGGTGAATGAGGCTAGAAGTGTAAAGTGTTTTGAGTAGTCAGTAAGACTAGAAAAGCGCTATATACATGTACATTTACCGTTTACAGTCTGTCTTGCTCTCTGATGGCTTAAAACAAACATATCCTCCATCCTCAATGCAGTGGGGAGCTTGATACCTACTTGGCCATTTCATCAGAACTTACACTCTCCTATGGTTACTCTCGCTTGTTTATAATTTATACAAATCTTTTCTGCTAAAGCTGCCATGTATATCCAGAAATTCAATCAGTAGCTGGATTGGACTGGTCTGAGGTTGACCTTGCCCTCATAAGCAGACATTTTACCAGGTATTAAACCTTAGCCTGCCCCATCTACGGTTCCTTTTACCACATGACTTCCCCCTGCCCAAGAACCATCCACCTAAAATATCAGCCATACATTGTCTAGCTCCAAAGTCCATCCTTCAAGGGGTCAGGTTCCTTTTCCTTCAGGATTTAAGTCTCCTAGTTGCATTTATTGAATGAATAAGTTTGTTCTTTTTAATTGTTAAGTCATGCATGGGTGCTGTTGGCATGCAAACGGCCACCTTTGCTTTGTGTGTCAAAGAGGCTCTGTCTAGAAATTCTGGGAAATAAATATAAAGTATCCTTCAACTCCAGTGATGTGCCAGCTTTCTAAAGCTCTGTGTAATCACCACAATATATATTTTGTTAGTTATCAATGCTGTAGTTCAAGGATTCCTAGCTGACCTGTGCTAACTCTTAGGAAAATAAATAAGAATAAATTAAATAAGATCAAATTAAAGCCACAAGCGGCGATAAGTAGGCCCCCTCTCCTGTGTGCCTGTCAGGGCATTTCACAGCTGCCACATGCACAGCAAGATCTGCACATGCACATGCACATGCGTATATGAGTCCATATTAGAAATCAATTCTTAATGTCAGAGTAAAACACTGGTTGTTTACAGTAGGGGCGTTGTAGTTTAAGGAGAGCGTGAAATAAAAAATTAATAGGTGCTGTGAAGCACGTATTGGTTTGAAACACTGCAGCCATAAATGTTATGCAGGGCTGAATTTTGTGGCACATTCTGTTCCGACTTGAAGTAGGTTGAAGGCACGCAATTTGGGGGTAAAACAGCATAAGAAGAAAGGAAAACAATGCTGAGGGTTTCAAGAGGACATTCGCCCCGGTTCTTGGGCTCGGGCCCTAATAAATAAATAAATATAATAGATTAAATAATAGTTAAAACAATAAGTGAAAATGAATAAATTAAATAACTAGAAATAATAAATATTACTTACAGTAAATTATTTAATATGAAAAAAAAACTCATTATAGATCGCTGTCCTTTACATTGCCTCTTAAAGTCTTTAGATTCTTTCCAATTTCATTCTGATGCTGCTCTGTCATTTGGTTTTGGGAGATTCTATAATAATAAATAGTTTGCAGATGCCTGCCAGCTGAAAAAAATAGTTCTAAAGTGATGCTAAATCCACAGCTCTTATGCTCCAGCAAAAAGCACCATTAAGGCACCAGTTCATCTTTGTTTCCTGTTCCTCCTTTGTGCTATAATCTCCTCCTCAGTCATTTACAGTAAGCATTTATCATATTTATTCAAATCTTGAAATCTCCAAATGCAAAGTATCAAAGCTATGCTAGCAGGGATCCAATTTCACAATCAATGCCAAGACCCAGCATCCTAGAGCCTCATTAGGAATCCTTCAATTCATCTGCTCCTCAGTGGCCTTAAAGGCATGTCCTTCAAGCGATGATAAAGAATTACTCTCATTATATCACTGGTATCAAGTTGGTGTTGAGATTAAGTCACAGCTGTTTTAACCTTTATCGATTACCTGTTAGAAGCAGTTCTCTTATGGCTTTCCATGGTATCTAAGGTTTGAAGAATACATTCCTAAGTCTCTCCTAGTCCAAAGCATGATCTCACCTTTTCTGATTTTAATATAGAAGAGTATTGCATATTCTTAAAAAACTCTAAACTGACAGATCTCGCCAAGGCACTCCTACTGCTATTGCTAAAACTAATACCATTTTTTTAGTCCTTTCTTTCCATTATGAAATGTATGCATCATCGATTCTCTACTCAACAAACATCCGCCTGTTGGTCATCGATAGTCACAAACTTATGACGAGGTCCTGGTTCTCTTCCAAGCTGCATGTCCTCTGCCTGAGCGGCTGCCTGCCACCTGAATGCTATTCCCTGAAAAGTGGTGCGACTGCTACTGCAGCTCTCCATCTGCCTACACTCAAATCCCTGTCTTGCTGCTCCTCTTCTGCATATGAACTTATGTCAGGACTCACAAAAGATCGTGTTTGCGCAAAACTCATGAGTTCCCACATCTAATGTGTATTATATAATTGCTTCTTCTTCGCTGCCTAATTTTGCAGGTGGGCTGCGTGGTATAGTGCTTATCAAATTCAGTGTGCTTATAGGTCTGCATTTTCTAGGTAGTATATTCCCTTATAGCCAAGTTGCTTATGGGGAATGGCCACACGGTGGCTGGTGCCAAGGCCCACATATAGTAGATTCTACATCAGCAGTGCCAGGCTCTTAAATAATTATGTTTTGGGGGTTATGTTCTGTATGTTTTACTCATTACTCTTCAATTTTGTCATGTAAACCTTTCTGCAAGGAGTGATGAGATCGGAGCCTGGTGCTAAACGTGAAAATATATTTACTGTCGCAATAAACCATTTAAAACATGAGTTGACTGACTGAAATGGAGCGACGCCTGCGAGCTAGTTCAGGCAGACAACTCAAGCTGCGCTGCTTCTCACATTACATGTTCCACTTGTCATTACCTTCTTCCAATCATGCTCTCTGCCTCTCAATTCTGCAGTCTATTTAAACGTTATGCAAAAAAGGTAAAATCTCCCATCTCTCCCTCTGCCTGTCAATGCCACTGCTGCCCTGCATTTGTGTTGCTGCATGTTCTTTCGCCCCCATGCCACCCCAGCATCCACCTGCAGGCTTCGAGGGGGGTTATGTTCTTTATGTTTAACTCATCACTCCTCAAATTAACCATGTAAACCTTCCTGCAAGGAGTGATGAGATCAGAGCCTGGCACCAAACGTGGAGATATATTAGCTGTTGCAATAAACCATTCAAAACATGAGTGGACTGACTGAAGTGCTGTCAACACAACAGACCCTTAGGCCACTTTTAGCTACATGCCTGATTTTTGTGGGCATAACCATCATGGGAAGACCTACAAAAAAGTCTCCGATGACAATGGTCAATTCTGAACAGGAAGTTTGGAAATTGAAGTTAAATGTCTGATTTTTGCAATTATTAGCATACGCAAGTGATCAAACTTGTCCCACAGTTTTCTTTTTCTGTCCATCTTAAAATTGTTTTTCTGTATACTAGACACATTAACGATTAAAGTTCTCAAAGGAATTTATATATTTCAGTGGGCGGGGCCAGGGTATGTCACCAAAGTTGCCTTTTTTAAAAAAAAAATGGTAGGCTACTGGCTGTTTTAAATCTTTTAAATAAAGCTGACATTGACAACTCAAAATCTGATTTGTTGAGCAACAGTTTGATCGACACTAACTTTTTGTTATAGGGCCAGCTGAACTGATTGTGAAGGCCTCCAGGCAGATTCTTTGATCTTAGCAACAAATGATGGTTGAAATGTGATTGGATAAATGCATTTATATGAAAAGATCATTGACCTTAAAAAAAAAAAAAACATGTTTGAAACATTGTAACTGCGGCAAAAAGCAATGAAAGGAAGTAAACAGACCATTTAGAATTATTTAAGAAGTATTCATGGAAAATAAAATTAACACAAGTCTGTTATTCAGATATTTTTAAAGGCCAGCAGAGAAGGCCCTGAATAATATGCAGTACTCAGACTCTGCCAGCTGTGCAGGTTTCAGCTGAGGACCCAGTCTCTCCCTTGCTCAGGGTTTGACAACCCTTAGAGGAAGTCCAGCAGAGGTCTGCCAACAGCTGTGAGGTGCTCAGATATTTGTGTGGTCAGGCTGGGAATGAGGTGGGGGGGCTGAATTCCTCTTGCATGTCTCATTGCCTAACATCTTGGCTGGATTCTGTTTTTCCCACCACTTCCAAGCCCACCAGTTGCTGTAAAACTCACAAAAGATCACAGACACAGCTGTCTCACAGGGGCTTTAATCCGCAACAGATTCGTAGGTCATTTAAGACTCAAAGGAAGACCCAAAGAGAGGGAGAGGGACCAGTGTGGCATAAAAACCATTCAGCTGCTATCTTCTTCTTCCTGCTGACTTCAGACCATCCTACTCTGGAGGTCATGACATTTATCTCCACTCATTCCACTTCTCTTGTCTCTCGAGCTGTAGTCAGGTGGAGGTGTCTCTTGTCTCCTCTCGTTGTGGTCAGGTGAAAATGTCTCTCCTGTAGCTGTGGTCAGGTGGGGGTGTCTCTTCTGACTCATCTACAAATGTTATAGGCTTGTGAGCCTAACAGGTACCCATAGCTAAATACACGATAGATGTGAGCTGTATGAAAGTGTTGTGGGTGTTGTTAAAGATGCTAAAGCATATGGCTGTATGTTGGAATACACGTTATAAAAATACAGTAAGAACTGTACTCAGTCATCAAGCCTAACCAATATTACACTGTAGCTGTGTTCAGGTGGAGGTGTCTCTTGTCTCCTGCAGTTGTGGTCAGGTTGAGGTGTCTCTCCTGTGTCCAGTAGTTGTGGTCAGGCAGAGGTGTCTCTCCTGTCTCGTGTGGTGTTGGTCAGGTGGAGGTGTCTCTTGTCTCCTGTGGTTGTGGTCAAGTGGAGGTGTTTCTACTGTCCCCTGTGGCTGTGGTCAGGTGGAGGTGTCTCTTGTCTCCTGTAGCTGTGGTCATGTACAGATGTCTCTCCTGTTGTTGTGGTCAGGTGGAGTTGGCTCTTGTCTCCTGTAGCTGTGATAAGGTGGAGAATACTCTCCCCTGTGTCCTGTAGTTACGGTCAGGTGCTGGTGTCTCTCCTGTTTCCTGTTTTCAGGCAAAGATATCTTTTGTCTCCTGAAGCTGTAGTCAGGTGAAGGTTTCTCTTCTGTCTCCTGTTATTTTGGTCAGGAGGAGTTTTCTCTTCTGTCTTCTGTGGTTGTGGTCAGGTGTCATTTGTCTCCTGTTGCTTTGGTCATGTGGAGGTATCTCTTGACCCCAGTAGCTGTGGTCAGGTGGAGGTGTCCCTCCTGTGATCTGTAGCCCTGGTCAGGTGGAGATGTCTCTTGTCTCCAGTGGCTGTAGTCAGGTGAAGTTTTTTTTTTTTTTTTTTTTTTTTTTTTCTGTAGTTATGGTCGAGAAAAGGTGTGTCTCCTGTAGCTGTGGTTGCGTGGAGGTGTCCCTTGTCTTTTTCAGCTGTGGTCAGGCAGAGGGGTCTCTCCTGTTGTTGTGGTTAGGTGGATGTGTCTCGTCTCCTGTGGCTGCAGTGAGTTGGAGGTCTCTCTCCTACTGTTGTGATCAGCTAGAGATGTCTATTGTCTCCTATAGCTGCAGTAAGGTAAAGGTTTCTCTCCTGTCTCTTTCAGTTGTGGTCAAGAAGCGGTGTCTCTCCTGTTTCCTGTGGTTGTGGTCAGGTGGAGGTGTCCTTTGTCTCCTGTGGTCAGGTAGAGGTGTCTCCTGTGTCCTGTAGTTGTTGTCAGGTGTAGGTTTCTCTTGTTGCCTGTGGTTGTTGTCAGGTGGAGGTGTCTCTCCTGTCCCCTGTGGCTGTGGTCTGGTGGAGGTGTCTTTCCTGTCCCTTGTGGCTGTGGTCTTCAGGAGGTTTATAAAGTCTCCCGTAGTTGTGGTCAGGTGGAGGTGTGTCTCTTGTCTCCTATGGCTGTGGTCTTCAGGAGGTTTATTAAGTCTCCTGTAGTTGTGGTCAGGTGGAGGCGTGTCTCTTGTCTCCTGTTGTTGTGGTCAAGTAGAGGTGTGTCTCCTGTCTTCTGTAGCTGTGGTCAGGTCTCTCCTATTTCGGCTCTGCAGGAGAGGGACTGTTCAGCCCCTCTCTCCGCCCTCTCTCTGCTCTCTCTCCACCCTCTCTTGTTTGTCTTTTAGTCGCTCCTTGGGGCGACAGCACCTCTTATAATTATTTGATTTCCCTCTTCAGAGCTAGGAGACCAAATGATGGGCTCCACTTGAAAGGCATGTTTTCATTTTGTTCCAAATGAAAAAAGAGGATTCCTGCAGAAAGCTCGAGGCGATACATGGACTCCTGCTGCAGCTCTGCATGTGTGTGTGCGTGTAGCTATGGTGTTTGTCAGCTCCTATGAACTCATGTGAGAAGGGACACAAATGATAAAAATGCAGTAACCTGTGTGTGTGACATGCATTTTTCTGTGTCTATGTTGGACGGTGCAGCACAGGGCTCTTTGTGTGTCTGAGTGTGGTTGGAGTGACATGCTTGTACTCACTCTGAGCTTCTGTCTTTATGTTAGTTTAATTAAGAACTTTGGAATTGGTTCCCTGCTGAATTGGAAAAGAGAAACAATTTAGCTTTAAGCAAAACACCTCCCCTTGTCATTTCTGTCTGCTTGTGTGTGTGTGTGTGTGTGTGTGTGTGTGTGTGTGTGTGTGTGTGTGTGTGTGTATTTAACCTGTGCCCTTGTCTCACACCTTTTAAACCCTTGAGAAATAACAAAAACCTTTTGAAAACAGATGATTGAGGCTGTAATGCACTTTTAGTTTACAGTTTACATCCATAACCTGAAAATATCTGCAGAGCGGCTGGGTTCAACTTTAACACACTGTGTATTAATAATAATCCTCATTAGACAAGTTGTAGATCAAATTAAACAAACTACTGTGCCTACAGCTTTTAAATCCTCCACACTGAGTCTAAAACCTTCAGGCTGCATGTGTGTTTGCTGCTTTGATTGCTCATGTGTGCAGCATTTAGCTGAGGGACATCGACGCCTCCTTTCCCTCCTCTCTTGGCCTCTATTCATCCTTGAGTCTACATTTAGCCAAATGGAGTCAATGAGTAACAATGCATGGTTAACCATGCACTTGTTCTTTTTACACATAATAAAGTGCACACACATTCCACTGACACTTAGTTTGCTTTCTCTTCCATGTCAAAGATCATTCAGCTCTGCTGTGTCCTCGATCTGACTCTGAGGAGTTACTGAGTAACAGCTGAAACAGATGATTTCTTTTTGTGTTTGTTTTTGTTTTGTGTATTATCAGGTGTGGTTCAGCAATCGGAGAGCAAGGTGGCGAAAACAGGCAGGAGCCAATCAGCTTGCAGCATTCAACCACCTGTTGCCAGGTGGGTTCCCTCCCACAGGGATGCCGACTCTTCCTACGTACCAGCTGCCCGAGTCCAGCTACGCAACCAACAGTCTGCCCCAAGGTAGACCACAGGACATATTACACTTCTACAATGGTGCAGTCAGGCGTATTTCTGATCCCATCAGGATTCACAGTTCAGATCAAGACAAATATTTAACGCTACTTAAAGTTAGCTAGTTCCCACATACACTAACATGTTTCTTGTCTCTTCCTCCTCAGATGGTGGTGCTACAGTCCACCGTCCACAGCCATTACCTCCCTCCACCATGCACCAGAGCAGTCTTTCTAGCACTGACAGCAGCTCTGTGTACGGCCTGGCCTCCAACCGCCACAGCTTCTCCAGCTACTCTGACAGCTTCATGAGCTCTGCAACAACCAGCAACCATGTCAACCCCGTCAGCAACGGACTCTCCCCACAGGTAAATCCTGCTGGTCTGCTAAGACTTTAGAAAGTGCTCAACATTTTATGAGTACTGAGCCGTAAAGCATCAACAAGATCCTGGTAATTCTGTGTTACTCTGATATTTTTGGATTTAATTGGTTTGCCTTGTTGCTGGGTGTTGAAATCTAATTCAGTGGTGAAAACTGGTCTAGAGACAGTCTAGAGACAGAAGAGAGAGAATGCTCTCTCACATTGAGACTCACCGTACTTTGATTTTTACTTTCAAAGTGAAGAATCTTTTTTTTTCTTAAAGAGGGAGTATTCTACTTTTTCACATCGTAAACATGGATATAAAATACCAACGCTGAATGTTCAAACTAAATGTGTCAGATTTTCAAACCTCTCAATCAATCAATCAAACAATCAATCTTTATTAATATATATTATATGTTAATATAGCGCCAATTCATAACAAACCTTATCTCAAGACACTTTCCATTAACAAGTCTAGACCTGTAAATGATAATAAATTTTATTAACAGAGACCCAACATCAAGACAAGATAAGAAATCCGATCTAATCTTAACCCATTGTGAGTACAGCATATATAAGTATATAAGTTGAAAAGAATCGGACCAAGCACTGAACCTTCAGGAACTCCATAACGCACCCTGGTATGCAGGCAGGATTTATTGTTCACCTGAACATACTGAGAACAACCCAACAGATCTAAACCAAGCTGAAGTGGTTCCAGTGATGCCAAGAAGCTTCTCTAATCTCTGCAAGAGGATGAGATGATCAATAGTGTCAAAAGCAGCACCAAGATCAAGTAACATGAGCACAGAGAGGTGACCACTATCTGAAGCCAACAGCAGATCATTAGTTACTTTCAGCAGTGCAGTCTCAGTGCTATGGTTGGGCCTAAACCCGGACTGAAAGTCCTCAAGGAGACTGTTACTATGAAGAAACTCACAGCGCTGACTGGAGACAACCTTCTCTAAGATTTTAGAAATAAAAGAGAGGTTAGATATTGGTCTGTAGTTAACTCAGGAGCCTGAATCAAAAGTTGACTTTTTAAGAAGGGGCTTAATTACTGCAACTTTAAAAAGTTGTGGCACGTAGCCTGTCAGTAAAGATGCATTAATCATCTTAAGCTGAGAGGAGCCAGCCGAGGGAAGGACTTCCTTCAGCAGCCAAGCTGGGACAGGGTCTGAGAGACAAGTTGATGGTTTATCCGAAACGACTGTTGAAACCAGCTCTTGCAAGTCAACAGGTAGAAAGCGGTCCAAGAGTATGTTTGGTCTCCACAATTTCGCTATCGAGATTTTGCTGAGGTTGAAAGCCTGAGCTTATAATTTTATCTCTAATTTTTAAAATCGTATCATTAAAGAAGCTCATGAAGTCCTCACTGCTAAGCGATGGAGGAATGCGTAACTCAGTAGAGCTATGACTGTTTGTCAGCCTGGCTACAGTGCTGAAAAGGAATCTTGGATTATTTTTATTCTTCTTTATGCAACACATAATAAACAGCAAGGCATTTTTGTTTAAGTTCATGAGTATGAGCATTATACCACGGAGCTGAACTCTGTCGTCTATGAGTCCTCTGTCTAAGCAATATATGTCTGATATGCAAGGAGTGATGAGATCGGGTTGTCTGACTGAAATATATATTTTTAGGATTCTCATTTGACAAAGGCTTTCATCCAAGGTTGTCAAACATGGACATTGTCTGCCTCCAGGAGCACAGATTTCATATAAATGTATAGAGCTGTTTGGTACGCTTTTAACAGACCAGAGTTTGTTTCCTCGGATAGTCCGCTTCGTTTGGGCGAACAAGCGAACTCTGGTCCGCCTGAAAACCTGGGTCTCAGTTCTCTTGCAAGTGAACCCTAATTCGGTTCGTATGCAGTGTGAAAGCTCACCGGACCAAACACAGGACCGAATGTACGTAGTGACGCTATACCCAGTGAATGTTTACTGTTGTTATGGCAACAAGTGACAGCTGACATTAGCAGTTGCTAGCTTAGCTCAATTGTCTGAAAACAATAACCCATAAATTCACAATTTGGCATATTTAAACAAAATCAAATCACAACTACCAGCAGTCACAGTCCTTAAAATCTGAGCTCATATGTTGTCACATTTTAGATCGTCAAAGTTAGACAATAACAAGATCAATCCCTGACAAGCTACGATAGCATTATAGGAACAGTTACGTTCATTAATATTGTAGCATTCCATAAAATAGTGTGACGAAGCACAATACAAGACGGCTAGTCCACCCCTGTTTGTAATCCATGAGGTTACAAACCTTGCCTGCCGTTGTTGTAGCAACACCAAGAAGCCGTAGTATTTTGCCAGTCTTCTCCTCCAGTGCCACCTCTCTTTTATTTGTGACACTAGGAAATGCTCCACGCCTCACTGCCTTACCAGGCGGTCATCTTGCACCGCTTGCTGAGCCATGTGCATTTGAAATAGAAACACCAACCCCAAAACAGCCAACTTCACATGATGCTCCAGCTTTACTGTTGTTTTTTCCTACTTTGTCCGATCAACGAGCGCCCCTTTCAACCATGTGTTGCTGCTCAGAAAGTTCAGTATGCTTTAGAAATCACAGTGTGAAAGCAGAACAGAAACAAGTGATAAATGCAACAATGTTGTGATTTTCAGCTCCCCATTTGAACCGAGTCCGCTCGGTCAGGTGTGAAGACGACCTTAGATTTGGTCTCAGTCACAGAAAAACCAGACAGTGTGTGATGAAGTCTGCTGGGAAACACTTCAACCAGGAGAGTTTAAGTCCAGTTTGAGACCATAGACTGTATAATTAATGGATCTAGTCTCCACGCTGTCACCCATCTGTTTCTGAAACAGGTTTTTGAAGCAAAACAGTCAGCGCAGCCAAATCAAAAAAGAGGCAGGCTGTGAGTCTCCACAGTAACAACCATAAGGTGCCCGGCAGTCATGTGAGCTGTGCTGTGCCTCTGATTGGACGAACTGGCGATCTTAATAATGTAGAAACTGCCAAGTTAGAAAAAAAAACACCAAGAGCTGGAAAACCTGAGATTATTTCTGTTTGGATCTGGTAACCAAAGAGTAGATTGTAGCAGGGAGCTGTGGATAAAAAAAAAGACCTTCCCAAAGCATTTAATCGAATGGTGTGCAGCTGCCTAGAGTAACATAAAGAAACCTGCAGAAATGTAAAGACTTAAAGCTGCCTTCCTTTGCTTCACATTCACATCTGTTCATGCAAACATAAGCAACAAAGGTTTACATCAGGGGGAACTGGACTGAAGGAAAGAAGAATTACGTTTCTTCCCTTTTATTACTACAAAATTTTTATAAGATCTGCAGCAAAAATACATAAATTAACAGCTAAGTTGTCACTAAATTAAACACCAACTATTGTTTTAGTGAAGAAATCAGTCTGAGGACAGACAATTTCACTGATTTAAGCTTCCTATGTGTGACAATAAATTAAATTGTTTCAGCTGTGAACAGAAACAAATCTGAGGTTTTTAATTTAGGGGTTTTGGAAACTAATTGAAATTTTCTAAATTAAAAAGTAATCAGTAAAGAATTAACAGATTAATCAAGGATGAAGATAGGTGTTCAATTCAGCCATGTCGTGACATGATAATTTAATAAGAGCTTGTATTTCTTTCTAACATTCTTCAGATTTTCTCGACATTGTCTGTTAACGAGGCTACAGGAACATTGGTCCTCCTGTCATTCCCTGTGGACAAACTCAAAACCAGCCAGGAAAAATCCACCAAGTCCATGGCTCTCTGAAGTTTTAAGAGAACAAAGAGCTGGACTCAGGGCAGTAGAAAGACAGTGGCATAAATCCCAAGAACCCACTGATTTGTCCTACTACCAGCAAAAACTTGCATCCTTCACCTCCTGCCTTAAGTCTGCAAGCAAGCCTTTTATCAGAACATGATCTGTGCTGCTTCTAACTCAAGAAAACTGTTTATGGTGTTTAAATCCTTACTCTCTCCTCCAACTGCTCAGCCATCCACTGCATTGACTCCAGACATGTTTGTTTCCTTTTTCACTGAGAAAGTGGTAACCATCTCAACCAATTCTCCAAGCATGACCAGCTCTTTCAGTTCCAACCAACAACTGATGCATCACTCTGCTCTTTTGCTCCTCTGAATGAGGATGAGGTCTCCAGACTTCTTCTAAACTCTAAACCTACTACCTGTTCTCTTGATCCAATTCCTACCAGCATCCTGCAGACCAGCCTACCCACAATCAAACCTGCAGTGACACACATTGTCAATTCCTCCTTGGAATCTGGCATCTTTTCCACAGCTTTTAAGCAGGCTCTGGTCACTCCACTACTCAAAAAACCTAATCTAAACCAGCCCAGGTTGAAAATTATAGACCAGTCTCACTTCTGCCATTCTTGTTCAAAATACTTGAGCGCACAGTCTTCAACCAAGTCTCGGAACATCTGCAAAAGAACAACCTGATTGATGCCTACCAATGTGGTTTCAGGCGTGACCACTCCACTGAGACTGCACTCCTGTCAGTCACAGAATCACTGCGACTGGCTCGAGCTGCTGGTCGGTCCTCTGTCCTTTTACTACTGGACCTGTCTGCTGCCTTTGACACCTTGAACCATCAAATTCTCCTCTCTACACTCTCTGAGCTTGGCATCTCGGGATCTGTCCTGTCTTGGTTCAAGTCCTACCTCACAGGTTGATCCTTCAGAGTGTCATTGCGAGGCAAAGTGTCTGAATCACGTAGCTTATTGACAGGGGTACCCCAAGGGTCAGTGCTTGGTCCCCTCCTCTTCTCCTTAAACACCACCTCACTTGGTGCAGTGATCCACTCACATGGCTTCTCTTACCACTGCTATGCTGACGACACTCAGCTTTTCATCTCTTTTCCACCCAATGACACAACTGTCTCAGCTCGGATATCAGCGTGTCTGGCTGATATCTTCACTTGGATGAAGGAACGGCACCTTCAACTAAATCTGTCTAAAACTGAGCTCATTGTCCTTCCAGCCTGTCCCTCTGCCCAACCACACATCAAGTGTCATGCTTGAAACAAATCAACTTGTGCCCACAAACTCTGCCAGAAATCTGGGTGTCATGATTGATGACCAGCTGACCTTTAAGGTTCATGTGGCCTCCATTGCTCGGTCCTGTCGATATGCCCTCTGTAACATCAGGAAGAACAGACCCTACCTGACTATTGCTCTTCACTGCTCGCAGGTCTCCCTGTGTCTACATTCAAACCTCTGCAGATTACCCAGAATGCAGCAGCATTTCTGGTCTTAAACCAGCCCAAAACAGCACACATCACCCAGCTGTTAATCTCTCTTCACTGGCTCCCAGTGGCAGCTCCAATCAAATTCAACGCTCTTCTTCTGGTTCATAAAACAGTGACAAGAACAGCTCCTTCCTACCTTGAGTCCCTCTTCCAAGTCTACACTCCTTCCCGCCCGCTAAGCTCTACCTGTGAGAGACGCCTGGTGCTCTCAGCCCAGCACGGCTCTAAATCACTAGCCAGACTCTTCTCCTCTGTTGTACCAAAATGGTGGAATGAATTACCCAACTCATTAAGATCCGCAGAGTCCCCTTCTACTTTTAAGAGAAGTCTGAAGACTCATCTGTTCAGGGAACACTTTGGCACTTAATCTGACCCCTCCCCTCTTTGTCCTCAAGGGTCAGATCAGAAGGTCTCAGACTGAGATCTTAACAAATGAAAGCACTGAATATTGATTGCTGCTGAAAGTGGAATTCTAGTTGTGGCTACTATTTAGATGGAGTACTTATGAATACTTAAAAAAAATAATAATAAAATAAAAGGAGGGGGGGGGGGGGGGGGGGGGTTCTGTGGGCACTTGATGGCAGAGTACCTGTGACCCAACTAACTTGAAGCATTTCTTCTCACTTAAAAAGGTTTCTCCTTCTTGTTTAAATTCTTGCTTGTGTTGTACATCGCTTTGGAAAAAGGATCTGCTAAATGAAGTTGTAAAATTGTAGAACTGTAGATTTGCTAAATTTTTAGTTTTAAATAGTTTAAATAGCAGTGATTATTATGGACTGTAGACGATTATAGATAATTTCCCACTTTTACAACACTTCTGGTGTCATTACTTATAATAATTCACACATGCAGCTCTTGTGACATCTGAAAATATTAGCTGCTGCTCAGCATTCATCAGCTCCAAGTCAGCTGCCTTGTTTTCTTTTGTGCAGCAAGCAGAAAAATAACACTGCCAACTAGTGTTTAGGTGGAGTAATGCAGAGTGAATTGAACACTCCAACACACAAGTATGTGGTGCTCAGGACAGTGTAGCCACCACAGCAAAGAAAAAAAAATACTAAGCAGGATTCAGTCAGAGCCTTTGGTGGGCTGTTTTTGTGCAGTCTGAGTGCAACATCGGTGGAGCTTTTAAGAATGATCGCACTTACACAAAAGACTAATGCAATAGATACACCCCTACTCATTATCATGACATGTGGCTTATTTCTGTGCATGAAAGGCCTCCGTGCAAAACACTTTTATGGGCACCTACACCTGTTCATTAGAGATGTGTTAGCACGATCTAAACAGCACCAGATGAATGGTCTCTTTAAGGAAACAACACACACCCTGCTGGCCTATCAAAGTATTGTGCCAAATACAGAAAAAGCCACATAGAAAAGGCCTCACAACACTGTTGAGGATGTTAGAATGAAAGCAGCTTTTAGCATTTGTTGGGAAACTTGACAGATAATTCAGGTGATTTGATGAGATTAAATAAAGCATTTCTAAATGGAGTAAATGCTTAACTTTCCTTCAAACATCAGTGTGTTATTTTATTTGCTTTAAATCTGAATTCTGCATCATCCTGGACAGATTTCAGACACATTTATGAGCTTAGACATGACTGCTTTTACCTCCAACTGTTACTGTTACATGTGAAAACCAACATATGAGTCGATTCTGGAAAGAAAATCCCATCAAGTTGAAAGCCAAAGAGCTGCAGTAAATTTATTTGATTGAAACATGAAATGCATCTGCTGCTGTGGCGTTCTGTGTTTATTATCCTCACCAGCTCATCACGAATGGCGGCGAGTCCCAGCTGAAGCTTTTCCATTATGGGTTCACTGTGTTTGACCCTTTCATCATGTTTCCAGGCATTTACATGAGATAACAATGTAGGGAGAATTTCCTAAGATCACACTTCAAAATTGCAGGGAGACCATATGCTGCACATCTGACAGGCAATAATTCAATTTGAAGAGGCTGTATTGCATTTGGAATGTAATTCACAGGAGCCATTTCAGCGCCTCCTCCTCTGTGATTGAATGGGAAAGAATCTGAGGCTGACTTTCATGTGAAGACGGAATGTGTGCAGCCAATTCCACATCTTATTGACAGGAAGACAAAATGACAGAATGAAACGCCGGGCCTGTGATAGTGCTGTGTGTGTAAATAGAAACCTCTTTTCATCCAAGTTATAGCATCCCCTCTCCCTCCTCCTCTTGCCTCTAAGAAAGCTGCAGAATAACCTTTTTTAAACACATTTTCCAACTATTTCCCATAAATCTATTTTGCTGTAAGTGGTGAGTTTTTTTTTTTTTTCTTTGCTGGAGTAATCTGTTTCTGTCAGGTCAGACAACTTAGTGACCTGTCACTGGAGATGAAACTATTACTTCCGAAAGTGACCCCGACAATTCAACACATCACAAGACAAGAACACACACTCTCTCTCTCTCTCTCTCTCTGTCTCGCTGTCTCTCTCTCGCTCACCCGCGCTCTCATTTCCTCTCTGGTTTGTTGTGAGCGATGGAAGATTTAGCCTGCTTTGGAATGGTGGAGCTCTCTGGCTTGCTATTTGATGTCAGGGTGAGAGATAAAGAGAGAGAGCGGGCAAGCAAGGATAGAATAGAGTGGGTTTCAGTGTTGGGGGATCAGAGCTGCTTTGGTTCTCCAGCTCTGTCTCTTTGATCCATATCCCCAGGCCTGCCTGCCTGCCTGCCTCGCTAACTCAGGCCTCTGCTCGTGATTCCTGACAACTGTCGGCCTGAGATAAGGGGGTGGGGTGGGGGAGCTGGTGTGTGTGTGTGTGTGTGTGTGTGTGTGTGTGTGTGTGTGTGTGTGTGTGTGTGTGTGTGTGTGTTGGGGAGGTTCTCTTACCCCCCCCCCCCCCCACCACCTCTCTCTTCGCCCCCTATCTTGCTCCGTGCTACCTCACACACTTCTTTTAACTTTAAAAGCCTACACATAAAGAAACCAACAGAACTAGAACCTCCTTCTTTTGAAAACACAAATAAATACCCCTCCATCCTGCTCCAGATCAGAGTGTGTTGACATGGCTGCATGCACCTGAACGTCATTCAGAGTGCTACCTAATATTAGTCTCAGCTGCTATTAAAATTTGCAGCACTAAGCCCTTTGACTGGGCACGCTGTCAACTGGCATGCTCCCATGTCAACAAATCAAAAAGGATGAGCACATATATTTACATCATTCCCATGTTGAGGAGCAGAGCAGGAGGGGAGGGGGGTGGATGTTAATTAGAAATCGCCTGAAAAACAGATGCAGCTTCAGTTTGGCACCAAGCAAAGCAAGGGGCTTTATGGCAAAAAAAATAAATAATAAGACAAGACCTACTCAAGAAAGCTGCCAGAGAAGCAGAGGAATTTAAATCACTGATGGAATGTTTGTAGGATACATTCTTCTTTATTTATCACTGAGAGTTTTCTCCTCTCCTCCTCCTACTCCCTTGGTGGAAACTAAACTGAGCCCAGGGTGCTGTCTGACTGGCTGAGTGGGTAGAAAAGTGTTAAGCCCCTCTAGTTCCCGAGGTTCAGATAAACTGTAGGCGTCGACTGGATGCACAGAGCCAGCAACTGCAACCTGAAACTCTCATCTGCTCTTAAGAGAACTTGCACCATGACCACAGCCAAAGCTTGATTCTTATTGGCCAGAAGGTGTGTGTTATTCTTAGATAACTTCACTCTGACATAGTGTCTCACTCTGCTCTGACAACATGTTGATGCAGTTTCTTTAAAGGATGGAGCTAAAATAAGTTAAAAGATGCTCTGGAATCAGCTGTCAATGTTCAGAATCAAGAATGAACTTTTTCACCATGTTGTTTCGCACCAAAAAACTTGACATTATGACTCATTAATTGGATGCTGCAACCTCAAGAGTCTGTAGTAAGTATCAGTGAAAATGAGGAGGTTGAAAGAAGCAGCTGCAGCCTCATGCACTCCTGAGATTTTGAAAAGAATTTGGTGTTATGCCCTGAGATTCCCAAGAGTTGTCCCTTACAGCATGCAGCGTGAGCTAAGATGTGATGTTTGCAACATGATGGAGGGTGAAGCAACAGATTTACTTGCTATGATGCTATGTGTGAATGAAGGAACATTCATTCACAGACTAATTGTCTTTCCTCAAACTCAGAAATTTTGTCCCATTACATTTAGCTCCCTCTCTCTGCACTAACCCCCAAGAAGTTATCTTTTAAAGATGTCCATCCGTCTCCCTGTGATGTAGCTGCCTGCTGTTTGCAGCTGTGCTCAGCCTGTCAGTCTCCAGCTGGGGGCCGTCGCTCTGTTTATTTTCATGTCATTATGGCACGGAGGAGCAAATATTAAAGCTGTCAGCTGCTGTGACCTGACATCCCTCAGTGGGCTGTCCTCCTGCTGTTTGAGCAAACGGCTCCTGTCTCCTTCAGTCCTCTGACTCCAGCCTAAGGCCCCGTTTATACGACAACGCTTAACAATGTCCACCCGAAAAACGCAAAAAAATGCTGAGAAAAAAATGTATTTATACAATGCCAGTAGATGGCGATATAATTGTAGAGCAGTGGTCCCCAAACTAGGGCCCGTGGGCCGGATACTGCCTGCCTCCACATTTAGCCCGGCCCCCTGAACAATACCAGAGACGCATTATGATTTTTTTCGGTGCCAAGTTTCGGTACCCAAAGGGTTAATAATGCCGCCGGTGATTCACTGTAACGTTACACGTGGTTTCGGTATGCAGGAAGGTGTTGCCAAATTAGCGTCTCTGTCTCTAGATTTAGTGACTTTCAGACCCTCTAGAGACTTTTTTTTTTTTTCTAAAAAAGCGACAAATCCAGCGACTTTTCTGTGGTTTGGGGACGGAGTGAAAGCATGTTTTGATCTTCGGTTGCTGCTTCGCAACGAGCAGTGGGCGCTGAGCCCCTCCCCTCTCCAAACACAGACTCCTCCCCTCACAGCAGACCCTCCAAGCTGCAGCCAGAGCAGACGAATGCGTGCAAATGAATTGTGCTAATGTTTATTTCTTTTCGGTCACCTTTGACGGTCAAAAACCCGGATAAAGGAGGAGGGTTTTTATTTTATCATAAAAAAACAAGAATCAACAGAAGAAAGTTCATTAATAGTTATTAACACATTTACAGTGTACTCAGTATAAACTGACCTGTCACTTGTTTGCACCTGTTATTTTGCACTGGCAAACATTTGTTTTATGTATGAAAACTGCTGAGAGTAGAAAATTAGATGTAGATGGAAAATAAAACTCAATATTTGTACCATAACATGTAATGAAAGTTTCTTTTAGTTAGAACTGATATAAAAATTGCTATTGAAAAAAGTATTGTTCAGAAACCAGTATCAAAGTGACGGTATCACTACTGATATCAAAATTATTGATTGATACCCAGCCCTACATAGAAGGTGATATTCTGTTTCACCCTTCTGCAGTCGGTGCCCCTATCAGTGTGATTTATTTCATTAATAGTGTTTTTATTTTATTTCTGTGAAGATCCCAGAGAGGGTTAGTAATGTTTGTTTACGTGTGGCTTTCTGGAAAACAATAAATGTTTACCTTTAGGCTCCCCTGTGATCGTCACACTTTTTCTGTCACAAACTGACCCCGGCCCCCCATCAGAGAAGGTAAAAGTTATGTGGCCCTCACAGGAAAAAGTTTGGGGACCCCTGCTGTAAAGTCTTTTGGTAGTCTGTCACAGAAGAAGAGACGGGCTGATCATCTGGTGGATATATTAAATACCTCTTATCTGAGTGCAGAAGTGGAGCAGCAGATGAACATTTTGTTGAAAGGCAGTCAGCAGCAGATTCAGCAGCACAAGCACAACACGGTAAGTCCGGCATTTAACCGTTGCTGTTGTTGTCCGGTTTGCAAAAGTTCCCACAACGAAAGTGGAATGTGCACGCGCAAAACAGAGGGTGACGTCAGCGTCTTCACTGATGCCGTTTATACGGCAACAGAGGCTGCAGCATTTCAGAAAAATTCCACTCTGGAGGACGTTTTAAAAAAGGTGTTTTGGGTTGGCTGAAACGGCATTTCTGTATAAACGAGAGGCCAAAATGCAACAAAACTTTTGCGTTTCACCCTGATACCATTGTCGTATAAACAGGGCCTAAGAATGCTCCTTAAAAAGCCTCATGACCCAAAATCATCAAAGGTCTCCAGTTAGTTTGGAGTGATGGAGTAAACAGGGCTGGAGGGAGAAGCAATGGTTTGTACGAGTACGAGTGAGAGCACATATACTAGAGAGTTTATGCTGAGAAAATACATTTCCTCACAAAGTGCTTTATTCTGCTGACATTATTACGAATGTCAAGATGTCAAGATCAAGATTGCCCATTCTTAACTTAAACCAATCAAGGGCAGCATTTTTTTAAATATATCTTAACAGTTAAGTTTGATCTTAAATAAGCCATAAGCAAAAGAAATGTTTTCAAGAATCAATGTATTTGGCCATTTATTATCTTGTTCTTCGATTTTGTCTCAATAAAATATAAAAAAGTAACTATTTAAAGGGTTCTAAATTAATTCTGCTGTGACATTTCAAGTTTCCAGTTCATGAACATATAAGGTTTTTATTTATCAGTTAAATAATCTTTTAGGCAAAGGATGAACGTTTTGCAATAACAGTAATTCCAGTTCTGTTAAAAATTGAAGACACACACACACACACACACACACACACACACACACACACACACACACACACACACACACACACACACACACAGATAGATAGATAGATAGATAGATAGATAGATAGATAGATAGATAGATAGATAGATAGATAGATAGATAGATAGATAGATAGATAGATAATACCCTGCAGTATTAACTGACTTTCTATCAACTGAATTTATGTTTGAAGTCTGAAAAATAAAGCAGTCATGGATCAGCAGTGGAACAGCTCTCTGTGCATTGCACATGACAGATGTAACTGGGCCATAAAGAGGAATTTACAATCAACGGAGAGTAAAACTTACTAATTAATTAATTAATTAGTAAGTTTTACTCTCCATCAGGACTAAAGATAAAATTCACTGAGAATCTTTGCAGTTCGATGACATTGAATGTCTTAAACTGAGACGGCCTTGTTTCCTACTGTAATCATACCACTTAAATAGTTTACTTTACCATGTGGTAATTGTATTAAACTCCAACCTCTAATGTGAATTTTGATTTTCCTGAAACTTCTGAGATCTCTTCCGCTCAAGCTGACTTTAAAACTTTCAAAGCCTCCAGTAAAACTCTCTGCATGTCTGTTGGCGTTTCTAGCCCTTTTGTCACATCACAGGGACACGTTGAGGTTGATGTTTGTCCCTAGATTCAGTTTGTTTCATCAGAAAAAATAAAATGAGAGTACTCTCTGCTTTTGTTTGTTGCTACAGCTCTGAATGTTGAATATCTCCTCTTCCTGACATTGAATTTGATTTCTTTTTATCGCTGATGGGGGTGTTGGGATTTTCAGGATTATGTCCTCTGACAAAAAGAAAAAAAAAACACATCTGCTTATAGTAAAATAGCACAAGCTGATTGCATAATTGCCTCTGATTGCATCAGAAACTCTGCATTCAACAGTGACGTGCTCAATGCTCTTTGCAATTACTGTCTGACTGATGATTCAATAGCAGATAGTGATAGATCCCATCTGACACCAGCTACATGTCAGCATCGGCCTTAATCCCAGGCGCTGTATCCACCCACATTCACAGCTCAACATGACACTGTGAGGTGAATCATAATGAAGACATATTGTTTAAATGCAAATATCATACAGTGATACAGAGTAGTGAAAGTTAACATCAACACTGAGTTAATCCTGGATTGTCAAACACGGTACTATCTATCATACCACAGTACTCTTTGCTCTCAGCGATCCTCCTCAGTAGCGGGAAAGCCCTGCACACATTCTGGATGTGAACATGACATGTGAGTGGGTTGCTTACACTCTGAAAAGTTGTCACCGCTTGCTGATGCATGACAAATTATGCAATGAAGACTCAGTTTCTATAACACACCCCTGCAACAGCAGTTTGTGTTTCTTTACAGCTGACATATATGGTTACAGTACATCTGCAGGTAGCCTGAAGAAAATTAAGGTATTTTAAAACCTGGACCAGATGTTTTTTTTTTTTTTTCTTAAGTATAATATTTTAAAGTCTAAATTTCTGAAACTTGCTGAAACAGTTTGAAAGATTTTGTTTGTTCTGGCCAGGAACATGTCAGTCCAGCAGGAAAATACACCTGATTAAAGTACCGTGAAAACATGGAGTATACATCGGACTAATAAAAGTAGTCTCTCAGGATTCTTCCTGCATGATGACCTCCACTGTCAATGTGTAGTTTCCGTGCAGCTGTTTAGCTCTTCCTGGTATCGAGGCGGCTGTGGCTCAGTAGGTAGAGTTGTCGCCCCCACAATCAGAAGGTTGTAGGTTCGATTCAGCTCCTGCAGACACACGCCGAAGTGTCCTTGAGCAAGACACTGAACCCAAGTTGCTCCCACTGTTGTTCAGTGGTGTATGAATGTCGTGTGAATGGTAGCTACAGCCAATGGTCTGATTATCTTAAATCGTCCATCCGTGTGAATGAGGCTAGCAGAGTAAAGCGCTTTGAGTAGTCAGTAAGACTAGAAAAGCGCTATATAAGTACTGGTCCATTTACCATTTACCATCTGTTTACAGGATTGCTGTTTGCTGTTTACTTAATTTCTCCAACATACAAACAAGTGCATGTTGGCAAAAACTACATAGGAACCATTACAATTAATTAATGATTTCCACTTTCAGTAATGTGTTGTAATTCAGCCTTAGAGCTAACCTTAAAGTTAGTGACCCAATCATCCTGAACTAGATGGACCTTGTGTGTGTTTTTAGTCCTTCTTATCGACCTAGTCAAAAGCGAGCAGGGTGAGTCAGTGAATCACAGAAACACTGACCTGTCATCCTTTGAGGACTTTCACAGCATTGCTCTTATTTGTATTTCTAATTAAGTGATTGAGTCAGATGTTAAGTGAAAGAAAAAGAGGCTCTTTAAACTCTTCCTATTTGTACACCTCCACACACCTGAACATCCTCTGTTCAAAGCGGGTATGATTGATGAAGGTTATAAAAATCGTCAGTCATTTCTAGCACTGTACAGGCATAGGGAGTTGGCTTCAGGTGGTTTTGTTAATCCAATAAGCACTTTCTTTGAAGCACGCTGTCACCTTTAGCCTTTCACATTCACCTGCACCTGACTCTGTTTCAGGGCCCTAAAGTCTCTCTCAGCTCGCTATTTTCAAACACAGTTTGGTTTTGAGCAGCAAGCTGAGCTGGATAAAAGAATAAATGACAGAATGTGGAGGACGGGGTTTTAAAGTGGAGCACTGAAGGGTTGAAGAGGAGATCAGAATGGAGATGATAATGTGTGGCGCAGAGATAAGTGCAGCACATCTGCACACCTCTGTCCTACTCTCATCTCCTCATCTGCTGGAGACTCCCAACACGGTCGGAGAAGGAGACTTATCCACCGCCTGTTTTTATCAGTCCAAAATGTCACTGTCATCCTTTGAGTGACCTTGGCTCCTGCACAGTTTAAACTGTATGTATTTAAATGCAGTGCAAGTTTGAACTCAAAGGTTGGAACCAAATAAAATGAAGACACATAATAAAGACAGATGTAGGCTTAGTTTGCACTATACAGCATTTAAAACATAAAATGCAGTCTATGTGAGCTTCTGGAGGGACATTGTGAAGCTAATAAAAGCTTTCACCGTGTATGAAAATTACAATTTAAAGCTGGGGCAGTTTTGCCTTCATTGTTAAGACAGATGAAGAGAGACAGGGAATGAAAAAAGCAGCAACTGCACTTACAAAAACAATGGTTCAAAAAAAAAAAAGGAAAAGAAAAGAAAAAAGAAAAATTGAGGTAACAATTTGCATGGATCTTTTAAGTTATTTCAACTTGCCCATTATTGTGTAAATGCCACAAGACTTCTCTAGTTAAGCAAACTGTATTACTTTAGGCCAAACAACATAATTTGCTTTGTACTCTACTTATCTGGGTATAAACTACTTTCAATTATTCTACCGTAATATTTTACTTTCATTCTACTTAAAAATGTCCATGCAAATTGTTACCTTGATTTTTTTAAGTACTAGTAACTTATTCTGTATGTCAGAATAAATTAAACATTAGCATTCCAGTTTTATGATCAAACTGTTTATTATGACACCATGCATCACATTTTTGACAAATGGCTGCATATTGACATTTCAACAGCACACAATCTATAGCCGCCATAAAATAATTCACACAAAACTGTGAAACTGTGAAAGATTAAACATATTGACAGTCATGCTGGTCATACTGATTCTTGTTCTTTTGAGTTAGATTTCGAAACATGTCCAGGCACGTCAAACGCAACTTTTAAAGGATGCTTACAAGGTTTTTTTTAAGATGTACTAACAGAATACACTACCAAGTTAAATTTAGGCAGAGTTGTCTGTTCAAAATCAAAATATTATTGAGATAACTGTTTTCTTTAATTTAATTTTGACCAATGTAACCCGGGAAAACCAAATATTTTTCCTTTTCACCCCTTCTAATCACAGCCTCGGTGCGTTTTTTATCGTTACATCGTGCGTCATGATGTAAGCCAGGGCTATTCAATTAATTTGGAACTGGGGCCAGTTCATGAATCTGAGGCAAAATAAGGGGCCGGAGAAGATGAGTAATCACAGTAACAATTAAAGAAATTACAACAACATACTGAAGGAGTCAATATATATTGTATTTTATCTATTATGAACATAAATCCACACATGGACTGGTACTGTACTTTTGTCCATTTTCAACAATCTATCTATTTCAGCCATATCACAGATATTTAAGATTCCACTTGTTTAAGTGACAGGCACACATCAAATCTCCCACAACAAAAATGAAACCAAAGTGCACAGTGTAGTACAGAACAAGAATTATAAGAACATAGTGCATGGCACTTTATCAGGGCAAAACATTTCAAAACGCTCCAACAATAATCCCTTCACCCATTTTAGCCCTGCTAACATGAGAAGTAAATCACTGTAACAGTCCCTTAGTTGACCTCTCTTTACATTATTTTTTTTTTCTTATTTGCCTATACTGCAACTGCATCAGACACCTCAATATTCAGTTCAGCTGAGCCATACCATATCAAGAAAAACAATAAGTAGGCTACATAATATGAGGTCATGTTAATTGCGTCGTAGTGTTCAAAAATCAATTCTCATTACTTGCTTGACTAACATGCCTGTTACCTTTGCTAACATTTGGCAACTAATGAGAGAAATGTCATTTGTTTGACTTAGCAAGAGCAGTGAAGTCAGGTGTATATGTTGTCAGGGCAATACGCAAGCAGTGTTGCAGATGCTGGTCAGTGAGGGATATGCGATTGTGAGTTTTAATGGCATTCATGTGTGAGAATGATGACTCACAAGTGTAAGTTGAGCCAAACATTGTCAGAAGAAAAAGTGCAAGACCCCTTGAGTGTGGAAATTTCTCTTGGCTGATTACATGGGTCCAGAATTTTTCAAAACCTGCCTGCTGCAATGACTATCGCAAGTCATCTGACGACTGAATGTCAATGAGTTCCAGTTGTAAAAAACCCTCATCCAATGATGGTACTAGCTCCTTTCCTTTCAATGCAAAGTCTGCCTCAACATTCACACAGAAAGGGTCCTTAACAAATCTCATCACTTCACTGGAGATGCTGAAACCATCAAACCTGGTGGCAAAGTTGTTTTTCAATGAGTCAATAAAGCCTGACATCACCTCAGTGACTTGCAGGCCAGATTTCCTTAATGTAGGGAAGTGGAGCATCTTCCAAGGACCAAGATCAGCAGAGAAGAGTAAGAGCAGCTTGCGGAAAAGACGGTGCTGTAAACTGGAGGTGCAACGGACAAAGTTTATAATTGCCATGACAGAGTCCATGGTCTCTTTTAACTCACCACTGAGTTTGGCACACAGGAGGCTTTGGTGGATGAGGCAATGTAGTGATCTCATCTGCGAAGCCGTGGCTGCCATCCTCGCGGTGAGCCCCTTATCCCTGCCCACCATAGAAGGCGCACCATCCGTCACCAGCATGTTGACGCGCGCCAAATCCAAGTTGTTCTCCTCAAAGAATGAAGCAATTTTGGTGAATAAAATCTCACCGGTGGTGTGCGCCTCCATGGGAATTAGTCCAAGTAGATCCTCGCGAAAGCATTCCCCATCAAAAAATCACGTATAGAGGCACAGCTGCGCAATGTCACTGTTATCTGTTGATTCATCCACGGCCAAAGACATCACCTCAGCCTTCCTCAGCTTGCCCAAAAGTGTCTCGAAAATGTCCGATGCCAGGGACTCGACTCTCCTCATATTTGACGTGTCAGATATTGGAATTTGCTTGATCGAATCAATAACACTTTTTCGGGTTTTCTCATCTGTTACCACCTCATCAATGGATGCCAGAATACACTCCTTGATTATCTCTGAGTCTGTAAACGGCTTTTTCTTTTTTCCCAATATCCATGCCACTCGTAACGATGCCGCCGTTGCTCTCTCTTGATCCGTACAGGCCCGGAACAACATGCGACGTCTTTGCTCATAACAAGATGTAAGCCCAGATATCTTTTGCCTCGGAGCGGCAGAGCCCGATGTGAAAGTAGCGTTAAAGTTAGCATGCATTGTGTTGAAATGCCTTCTCAAATTGTACTCCTTACACACGGCAAGGCACTCATTGCAGATTAAGCACACGGGATTTGCATCAACAGCAATAAACGCATATTTCTCTGTCCATTCATTGTTGAACTGCCTGTTCTCAGAGTCAACTTTTCTTTTTTTTAAGGTAGAGAGAGACATTTTGTCTTGTTAGCCAACCTTCATACTTGAAAGAGTGAGAGCGTTGCACTGAGGGCGCCACGAATGGCGATTTTTGATTGGTCATGTGCGGTCTCCCAAAATATGTGTCCGGCTAAAACATATATTCTACCTGTTTTTCCACCATGACTTAAACGTGCGCATACCGCCTCCTACTGCACGAGAGAGTGTGCAGTACAATTAGTCATACATATGCGCTATAATGAGACTATCCATATGTAATAATTACAATACACTCTAAGGGCCGGTACAAAATTCCTCTGGGGCCGGACCCGGCCCGGGGGCCGCCAATTGAATAGCCCGGATGTAAGCTGTTGTTACGTCACGTGGTTGAGCGTAGCCAATAGGTGCGGCTTTAACCGGGAAGCTTAAACACAGTACGGGGAGCGCGAGCTGAAGCGTGCACAAGATGGACGCTGCAGGGAGCTGACTACCAGCGCTGATAATGACAACGACCTGTGTCCCTGAGTTAACTTCTGAACCCGCCAGAGATGATGGCGAGCTTAGAGCCTAGAGAATGTCCATGAATGAATGCTGTGCAAAGGCTGGAGATGAGTCCATGAAATTCCAGGCTACGGCCTCAACGCCAACATTCAGCAACTTTGGAGAATCTGTCCTCCTGCTCTGGTCGGGCCGGTAGGAGGCTCCTTTGCAGCCACCCTTTCTTTCTTTCTTTTTTCCCCCTTGCGCTAGTCCATGCAGATTGCCCTGCGAGCAGCTCTGAAACCCGTCACTCCCTCACTCACACACGTCCTTTTTCCCCTGGACTATTTTACTGCTCTGTTCGTGTCTGGTGGACTTTAAATGACATGAACCGAACTGAATTGTGCATTGCACTGGACTGAAAAATCACATGATGGAGTGAACTTAAAATGAAATGTTATTATTATGATTGTTTTTGGCCAGTTATGTATTTGTACATCTGTGTGTCGTTAATACATGTGAATTTTGCAATTACATCCTGTCTCGGTCTCTCTCTCTCCACTCCCAGAGTCAAACCTTAAATCTTCTGATATCTAGCCTGTAACAGTGTTATTTAAGGACCCAAACTGTACTTAAGTATTTACACATATGCTACACCAACCTATTAAAATAAGCTATCGACTGATTATAATGTGTACATGTAGCAATTTTTGTTTTTTTATGCAGAAAAAGCTCTTGATTTTAAGCTTCACTTACTAACTCCTTGAATCATTTCTTAGAGTGTAGCAAACCAGTGACCACTGTGGATAAGGCCTATAGCCTCTTATATTGGGTGGACTCTTAAACCAGCAGCCAAACAGCGCCCAGAAAATGACTCAATGTAACTTAAAATAGGTCTAGAAACAGGCCCAGAGGTGGATCTTAGAATGGTCCAAAGCCTCTTGCCCAAAAACTACAACGTGGCCACCTGTCAGTCTTCCAGTTGAGCCCCTAATTGTTACATTGGTGTGAAATTTACTATTATGTCTTTGTCTTTGCATGGCAGAGTTTGAACTTGCACTTGTAGATGTAGTGATGAACTGTGTTAACTGACAATGGTTTTCTGAAGTCTTCCTGAGCCCACGTGGTAATATCCTTTACACAATGATGTTGGTTTTTAATGCAGTGCTGCCAGAGGGGTCAAAGGTCACAGGCATTCAGTGTTTGTTTACAGCCTTGCTGTTTACTTGCAGAGATTTCTCCAGATTCTCTGAATCTTTTGATGATATCATGGACTGTAGATGATCAAATCCATCAATTCTTTGCAATTGTATGTTGTGAAACATTGTTCTTAAACTGCTTGACTATTTGCTCACACAGTTTTTCACAAAGTGGTGAACCTTGCCCAATCCTTGCTTGTGATGCTCCTTTTATACCCAGTCATGACTATCATTGTATTCTGTTTTTATTTACGTTTTACACAACATCCAAACTTGATTTGGATTGTGTTTATAGTAATGGATAGGAGAAATTAACCCAGTGGTTGAAAAATATCCTTTTAAAAATGCTAAAATTTTGCTTGTTCAGTAGGACCAACAACTTTCTTTGTTTCTACTTTAGATGAACCCTTTGACTTGCTGATATCTTGTATTTTACACAATTATAAGCAATTTGTTAGCATTTGTGCACATCTCATGTATCAATCTACAATTTAGATCAGATTCAACCTCTGACATCCCTATGCTGTGGATGCATTTTGAATCACCGGTCACCTCAAGGTTACTGACTGAGTGAAATGCATGCTGGGAATGTTAAGAAGCCCTGCATTAGCTTGTGTGAGTATGTGTAAGAAGTGCTGCTATCATTGAGCAGCAGCTGCAGAAACAGACGGAGCTCAGACACCAACAAAGACGAGGGTTTCCTCTGACATGCTCAGAAACAAAACAGGGCTCCAGACAGACTAAGATGTTTGAATAATAGAAGAGGAGGAAAGTCTTTGTCTGGAGCCATAATTTATCTGAAAAGAAGCATATTGTCTTCATTTACACTTTGTGTTTGTTCTTTTTTTCCTCAAGGTTTGGAGGATACAGATTTTTGCAGACAATGTTTCAGTTGTGGTAAAAAAAAATATATATAAGAGTTTTGATGAAGTTAGTAAATCCAACAATCATTTTGATTGTTCATTGTGAGGTTATGCTAAATTTGAGTCACCTCAAAGTCCCTACAAAAGTCTTCTGCAGTCACAGGTGCAGAATTTCAGGGTACACATTGACTCATGCCTTCTGGTTCTGTCCTTTGCTCACTGGATTTTGGTGCAAAATATTTGACTGGTACTCTAAGCCTATAATAAACTCTTCCATCCAGATGCTGAAGTTGCTATATTCAGCTGTTCACAGTTAACTGAAAGTCTCCCTTCACGCCTACAGCACTCTTTAGCACTGGGGATGATTATCACTATGAGACTCATTCTGACAGACTGGAAGTTGTATTCTCCACCTTATTTTCAAAAATGGATCTCTGACATAATGTCAGCCATACGAATGGAAAAACTTGGGTTTCTGAGGGTAAGTTCACTGAGAAACTCTTGGCAATCTGGGACCCCTTTCTTGCCCATTCAGACAAAGCTGAGTTAAAAAACTCCCTTTGTCACCACCATGGACCCTTTTTGTGATACGCTTCATATGTAGCACTTGGGATTTACTGAGTGACTGTCAGGCAAAAATTGTTTACTCCTCACATGTTTTTTAATTTCCTTTTCCACTCTGCCTTCAAATGCACATATCTGAGCCATGTCTATTTGTTGTTGTTTTATCTGTATTGTGCATAAAAGATAAAAAAAAAAAAAAAAAAAAAAAAAAAAAAAAAAAAGCATTGGGGGAAAAAAAGTCAGCATTGAACTGCAAATGCATTTCTAAAGCCACTTGCTCAGCACTGATCTCCACTGTTACCAAGCGCTTTAAAGGGTTTAAAGAGATCCAAACATCTGTTCCTACAATGAAACTATCATATCCTCATACCAAAAATAACCTGCAGGTGTTGTGGCTGATTGTCACAGCTTTAAGAGTCTTACACAAACCTGGTGGTCCTGTATACTCGCTCAGCTTCAGACAGAGAAGTGAGGGGTGGGGGAGGAGAGGAAAGTGTGCAGGGAGAGGTTGAGGAGTAGAACCTCCAGGACCCCAGGAGATGTCAAAACTCAGCTCGACTGAGGAGGTGAGGGGTTTCTAGCTGTCTGACACCTCTTTTCAGGGCAACAGGGAGGTGGCCTGTCACTGTAGAGCCGCCTTTTGTGGAACTTGAAAGTGGAAAATTATCCAAATCTTCATATTTAGCATAAACTCACTGACTTCAATTACTGTGGTAAAGTATTCTGACGAGAGGAGCAAAGATTCCTCCGAACTAGAGAAATGATACGACATACTTTTGGTCACCGATTGTGTGGACAAAGAAACAGCCTGGAGCAGGTCTGCACACTTTGTGGCACCAAAGTCTGAACTGGAAAGAAACAAATGTGGCTGAGCTTGGGAATGTTGTTTAGAACCATGATAAAGGGTGTTCCTCCCTCTCTGTTTGCAGGTGATGAGCATCCTGAGTAACCCCAGTGGTGTCTCCTCACAGCCTCAACACGACTTCCCCATCTCGCCGCTCCATGGCACCCTGGATTCTTCCCCATCCAACAGCATCTCAGCCAGCTGCAGCCAGCGCTCAGCCGAGTCCTCCATCAAAACAGTGGACAGCCTCCCGTCCTCCCAGTCCTACTGCCCCCCAACATACAGCACCACCAGCTACAGCATGGACCCTGCCGTGGCTGCAGCCGGGTACCAGTACAGTCAGTACGGCCAGAGTAAGTCCCGATACATCTCACCAACATACAGTCTGATAAATGTGTATTTTATAATATTCTGTCTTCAGCTGATACAGCATGCCACAAAGTTAGTCCTGCCACAAAGTTTTAGGTTGAGTTAGGGTTAGGGTTAGGGTTAGGGTTCCTGTAAATCAAAACATCACAAATCCAGAGGGTCTGGAGCTGAATGAGGCTCCACAGACAAATCGGGGAATATCAAAAATAAGAGACAGGTCTCAGCAAAAGGATTCAACCTTAGCATGTTAGCATTTAGCACATCAGCTTGACCCAGAATCAGTATGTTGGTCACATGGCAAGGTGTGTCTGTATGTCTCAAAGTGCAAAATATAAGATGAATAATGAAATGTAATCATTAAGATAAAAATTCCTGAGGAAAATGCAGTTATATTAACAAAATAACATGATGCATCTTATTTACACCACTGCTTACAGTCTGTTTGTACATTCCTATGATGGCATTAACGGCAGTTAATCTGCAAAGGCTCAAATGTTGTCTTACTGTTCACAGAAATGTCCAGCAAAATCAAAAAGCAACATGTAAAAAGAGAAAAACAGCTGCATTGCTGCTGCTGCAAAAAAAAAAAAAAAAAAAAAAAAAAAAAAAATTACACATGATGAGCATGTGGCATCTGTATGACCCAGCAGATAGGCAGCATGTCCAACAAGGCCATAGCTCTGAATCAACTGGCCCTGGTTCACTTCCAGCCAATGGTGCCTTTCCCACAGCCTCTCTTACTGTTTTCTTCTCTAGAACTGTTTGTTTTGTATATTTTCAGGCATTTTTTGCCTTTATTGAGAGAGGTCAAAGAAATAAAATACATATATAGATGTAGATGATACAAAGTTAACCAAAAGAAACTGAGTTCAAAAACCCTTTAGAGAGGGAAAAATAGTTCATCCTACTGCAAAGCTGCTCCACTGAGCATCCCTAAGGGTCTCAAGCATGAGTCTGATTATCATGTCTGGATTTGCAGCGTTTGTCTTTGCATGTTAAATGTTTTTGTGTTTTTAGATTTCCAGTAGATTTGTCTTCTTCTGCTGCACATTCTTTCATTTC
Organism: Labroides dimidiatus; assembly: GCA_030710495.1. NCBI lineage: Eukaryota > Metazoa > Chordata > Actinopteri > Labriformes > Labridae > Labroides > Labroides dimidiatus. The sequence continues at coordinate 32,998,028 of CM061151.1, forward strand.
CATATTGTCTTACATGTTTAGGACTTATACATATTTTAATATATTTGAAAAGTTTTGGAATCTGCTGCATTTCTGTTTTGAGCTCAGCTGTCCACAGAAGATTGTACTAAATGTAAAGGTTTTAGCTCCACCTCTATGCATTTAATTTAGGAATTTTTTAGGCTAACTCCTCTTCGCTCCTACTCTGTTTTTAAACATGAAAGGAGGCACCAAATGTTTGCATTGAATGTAAATCATGAGTTGTGATTCTAATGTGTAAGTAGGAGTCTGTTCTCCGTCCTTGGTGACATTAATGACGATTTGAGCTTTTTCACCTTTTTGCTCTCAGCTTTGGTCTAAATATTTTTCAGTATTTGATTACCCTCAGCATTTTCAACATTGCAGCTGTAAGATAGAGGTTATATGTAATGAAACATTTCTTCAAGTGTGAATCTTTGTGATGCTGAGAGTGATCCTCAGTGATGTGACACCCATGGCCCTCTGCCTCCACCTCTCCCTCCTGCAGACAGATTTAAACATTTACTGCAGACATTTGACTCTTCTCTTGTTCTATTGCAGGAAGCTCCTGACAGATTAAAGTACATACTGTCAGGAGAGCTGAGGTGTGTTAGTGTGTGTGTTGCACCTGTGTTTGTATGAGTGTGTGTATTATCTAATAGGCTCTATCTACGAGGCAGAGGACGCTTAGTGTGACTGCTCTACAGGGATTTAGGAAATAAACCTGGTTGACAGGAAAAACAGCTTCCTTTAGAGGGCCTCACTAAACCCTTGTGACACACACACACACACACGCGAGCGCGAGCACACACACACACACACACACACACACACACACACACACACACACACACACACACACACACACACACACACACACACACGCACTGCTCCCCCACTAGCAGTCTGGGTGACTGGCATCTTGGCAGACAGACCTGCCCAACCATAGGTGCTCTTCTTTCTCTCCTTCCTCAGCACAGAGTGACAGCCCCCTTTCTCTGCATGCTTACATCCTAACTGACATGCCTTACTTATCTCCCCCCTTGATAGCCACAACACACACACAATCTCTCTCTCTTTCACACACACACACACACACACACACACACACACACACACACACACACACACACACACACACACACACACACACACACACAAACACACCGTGTCACATCACATCTGCTGTCAGCCCTCCTCTCTCCTGGCCCATAAAGAGAAGTTATCAGCAGCTGAACCGAGGAGAGGCAGCATTCAGCACTGTGAGAGGAAATGTGCTGAGCGTTAATGCCAGCTTTCTATTAGGCACACGTATTTTAGAGAATACCTGCCTGCCTGTCCATCCGTCTGTCTGTCTGTCTGTCTGTCTGTCTGTCTGTCTGTCTGTCTGTCTGTCTGTCTGTCTGTCTGTGCAGACAAACTGTTGGCTGCTTTTGTCTCTCTATCACAGCTAGTGTTCGCTCGTCACTTTATGTGATTAGACACACAACAAACTGTCCTGCAACAATACAAAACATGTTCCAGGATGTGTCTGCTGATTGTCGTTGCACTAATTGCTATGTAAAAGAACATGTTAGCATTTTAATTACCAGGGCAATAGAGCTGGATGTTTGGTTTAAAAAGTGCATGACTGGGTGCCAGTTCAGCTCTGTTTGTAGAGCATGCGCCCTCTAGCCATGACACTAGTTGCCTGATCAGTTCCTTGTCCTTACAGGATTTGGTTGGTTATTCCCCATCTATCTCACCAACAGTTTCAGTAAGCTGGTGGTTAAAGCAGAAATGCTCACTCTGAAACATTATGTCCGATCCGACCAGCAGCTCACCATACTTTACATCCGTCCATCCATTTTCTATACCGCTTCTCCTGTTCAGGGTCGAGGGTGGCTGGAGCCTATCCCAGCTGGCTGAGGGCGAGAAGCAGGGTACACCCTGGACTGGACGCCAGTCAATCGCAGGGCTGACACAGAGACACAGACAACCATTCACGCGCACACTCACTCCTACGGGCAATTTAGAATCTCCAATTGACCTAGTGAGCATGTTTTTGGACTGTGGGAGGAAGCCGGAGTACCCGGAGAGAACCCACGCATGCACGGGGAGAACCGGCGACCTTCTTGCTGTGAAGCAAGAGCACTAACAGCTGCGCTACCGTGCAGCCCATACTTTACATCCCACATATTATTCATTTACTTAAAGAGTGACTATTCTGCTTCCCCATAATTTAAACATGGATATAAAATATCAAAGCTGGGTGTTCAGACTGAGCGTGTGCAGATTTTCAAACCTCTACATATTCATAAATCCCTGAGGCTGTCTGTAAACTGATCAAACCACTACATTCTAAATACAGCACCAGATCTTCATCAGACTCACTGAAATGATGACATCACATGAAAAGCCTCGGTGGGCATCAAACACCAAGGTCTGCCGATAGCTCCGCTCCCTGGCAGGTCTTCAGAGGGAAGGGGGTTTGTGGAGCAGTGAGCCTTAAAGAGACAGCAGCTAAAACAAAGTGTTTCAGACAGAGACTGAAATAAAAGTTTACCAAAAAACACCAGACAAAGCAATTTTTTTTTCTTTTGAATTGTAATAATGTGAATATACTATGGGGGCACCAGAGGGATGAAAAGAAGACAACACTCCTCTTTAGTTAATCTCTAATGTTTCACCAAATATTGATTTGAAAAAGATTTTAATTTGAAATTAGATTTTTTAATAAATTCTTTAACCATTACATTGTTAAATGAGTTCACATCTTAAAAAAGACTGATTATAAAATGCATGCCTCTTAATAACCTTCAAGAGCAAATAGAACCACCAACATCACATTTTGAGAATTTCTTTCTGTAATTTTTTACCCTGCTGCAAGGGGCAAGGCGTCAGATAAGCTGATTGACAATACACAGAGAAATTGACATCTTTTTTCAAATCTGTCCACAGCAAATATTCAAATGAGTGAAAAAAAAACCCTGAATACTTGAGTAGAAGAAACGTGTTTTTGATGATGTTAGAAATAGGGCACTATCAGCAGGGAGATAAAATGAAGAACTTTGGTTACAGGGGTAGCCAAACTGATCTTAAACAAGCCGTCCCTCACAGGAACTTAAAATGATGAAGTTTTTTTTGCTACTTATGGTAAAAAAGTGTTGTTTCTGTTTCAGACCCTCTTAAAGTTTCCCCTCTCATCTTTCCCTCGCCTTCCAGCTACTGTGGACTACCTGGCAAAGAACGTCAGCCTGTCCAGTCAACGCAGGATGAAACTAGCCGACCACTCGGCTGTACTGGGACTACTGCAGGTCGAAACTGGCCAGGCCTACTAATCCTCACCTGACACATCAGAACCAGCACAACCCACACCTCCATACAAGGCTCCCACAGAGAGAGAGAGAGGTAGAGAGGGAGAGAGAGAGAGTGAGAGTGTGAGAGAGGGAGAGATATTCATAGCCATACTTTATTTTATATCACTGCTCCTCCTGGACTGAGTAATGAGGCTGTTTAAGCTTTGAACGTTTCTATTAAAACCAATCTAATTTCTCTCATTTTGATCATCACCAATTGCAAAATAATGTATTTCAATTTAGAGATCGTTTTTTTAATAATCTATCAGAAACGCAACTTCAGGCTGATGTTTGACAGTTCAGTCCTTTTCCACCCTGAGACAATTAAAAGACTAGGCCCCTCTACCCACCTCGTATTTATACACCTGTAAACTTTATAGATTCTGAATATCAGCAGAGATATTGGCAGCTTAGATCTGAATGTTACAGGTGTACATGTGTGGGTGTGAGTGTGTGAGTTTGTGAAGGAGAGAAACACCTCTGGAGCCAACTGATATGGACTTATTCAGCCACTTCTGAAGAGATGTCTTTGTCTACTGTCAACAGCAAGACTTCCTGAAGAGCTTTGACAAAAGTTGGAGGTCAGACAAGCTCCCAACTGAGCCACTGACATTCAGCTGGACAATTGCTCCCCACCTAGTCGGAGATGGGCTTTTCTCCGAGCAGCTTAGGACAGCTTCTTTTCTTTCAGATTCCTCCTCATTTCATGTTCACTTTTTGAGTTTGTCAGGGAGGAAAATATCCTGGGGTCACTCTATGACTACCCAACATCAGATAATCTATTAATTAATGACATGATGGGATTTATTTATCAGAACAAGGCCTTACTAGAAACAGGAATCTATTCTATTACACAAGTCATTGTTTGGGATTGTCTCACGAGGATATTTAGCATAATATCTCAGTGAAAAGGCCTCTCTCGTTTTTCTTATCTTCTCCTGTGTTCAGCTGTAAATCTATCAAATGTTGCAGCTCAGACAGTGGTCCAAAACATGACCCTATAGATCACATTTTAGCTTAATCTCTGGACATAATTCTGAAAGGCCATTTTGGTCAGGTGCCATAAAATTACTTGCACACTCCAGCAGGGATATAATCCAAAGTTGTGAGTTGGAAAGCTAAGCTTTTGGTGCTATTTAAACCCAAAACTTTTTTTTTCTTTAGCAAAACCATTCTATTTCAAAGCTGATAGCCAAAATTATGAGCTAACTCAAAGTAGAGCATTGTTGCATTTCTAAAACTGATAAAATCTGAAATGTCTCTCAGTGAACTTTTGTTGAAATCTAACTTGACATCGCTGTCTTTGTGTGACTGCACTGGTTTTGATCCCTGCAGGTCAATGCCCACATGCGTGTCCTGACGACATCAGTAGACAGACTATTTGCAATCTTAACTCTGTTTTCTAGCTGGATATTCACCAAACCTATAATGCCATTGATTTTTTTTTTTTGTTTTGTTTTTGTTTTTCATTTTTTTTGTTTTATTCTGAAGATGCATTGTTGAATTTGTTATCAGAAATATGATTTGCTACTCCTCTCATCAGCTGTGTTTCACAAGCATTTCAAAAAGTTAGTTTCAAAAAGCCCATTTGTCAGAAATCAGAAAGCCATCTCTCAGAAATCAGAAATCCAGTCAGTCAGAAATCAGAAGGCCCATTAGTCTGAAACCAAAAGGTCCATTAGTCTGAAATCAGAAGGCCCATTAGTCTGAAACCAAGAGGTCCATTAGTCTGAAATCAGAAGGCCCATTAGTCAGAAATCAGAAAGTCATCAGTCAGAAATCAGAAGGCCCATTAGTCAAAAAAATCAGAGAGCCATTAGTCAGAAATCAGAAGGCCCATTAGTCTGAAAGCAAATGGTCCATCAGTCTAAAATCAGAAGGCCCATTAGTCTGAAAGCAAATGGTCCATCAGTCTAAAATCAGAAGGCCCATTAGTTCAAATCAGAAAGCCTATTAGTCAAAAAATAGACTTAAAGGCCCTCTGAGTATGGGATGGATCCGCCAGCATGTTGAAGCTCTTATGATTCACCCTTTTAACCATACAGAAGTAGAAATTCAGATTAGCTGTTAGCGATATCATGAATTCAAAATGATCAGCATTGCTGTGTGTGCCAGCATGGGGCTGCATGCTAAACACAACTGATGGATGGATTTTCAGGTAGCATGTGGAGAGTTTGGTGCCGGCTTCATATGTTAATGATAATGCAAAATACCTCTGCTTGCATTTTGTTTTGGTTAATGTGATGCATTAGCTTATGCAAGCAAACTTTTAGATAGAAAAAAAGTGATAAAGTACATCTTGTAACCAAATTTTAAAGGACCTCAAAGTAAGGAACACAATTTTAAGCTCAGGTCCAGAAACTGCTGAGGGGTTACTTCCATTGTTGTATTTAAAATGTCATGGATACTGAAGGAGCTGACTGATTCTGACAGTTGGAGTTGAGAGCTGAAGGACATTTTTAAGAGTGATAATGACATAATTCACTCTAAGAAATCTCTAAGAAAAATAATATCCTTCAGTGTTTTTTTATACTGTCTTTATTTGTTGCATACTTAATGAGAAGGAGTGGATCAAAACTAGTTTACAATTCCAAGAGTGACTGAAAAAGAAATGTAAAAATAAAAGAAGATGTTTAATTCTTTTTATGCCCTCTTCAAAAATGAATGAGGGTTTTAATGCTCTGGTGCAAACTAAACACTCTTAAATGTCTTAAAAGACTCCACTTTGAATATTTTTAGACTGATTTTCCTGACTTTATTGACCAGAGGGAAGCCCCTCACCATTCCATTCTTTTTTACTCTGTGCAGGAACTTTTCTATTTCTCGGGATAGGACCAACTTTTCCACAAAGATGCTGTGAGGATTTTCATTTTGCAGAAGAAACCACTTTAAGGTTGATGTGTGATGTGATGACCAAACAGAGGACCCCCCCCCGCCCCCCCCCCCCCCCCCCCCCTATTTTTTAATCATTCTACACATCAAAGCATTTAAAAAGTCAAAATATGCTTCAACATTCTATATCATCTTTCTTTCTTTCTTTGACTTTATTCTGTGTGTAATGCCATGTCAGGGGAACTCCCATTAACCCGATGCTATAAACAGGAAGTACAGTTTGATGACTTCATCATCATTCCTGCTGGATGCTGGTGTCCATTGCTAATGAAGGAAATCATTAGAGGATTTCATACGTCCTCTTCACCACCACTAGAGCCATGTGAACTCTTTGGACACTGGCTGTGTTAACCTTTTACCTTGTGTATATATATTTTTTCAATGACAGCAAACCAAGGAGAGCATCAAGGGTCAAATGTACAGACGTGCTCACTAAGCCCCACCCCTGCTGTTAACCTCTTGGTCCTTTCCTCTGCTTGTTTCATTCTGCTTTCTGTTTGGCATGTGTGTATGTTGCCATTGTATAATTTATTCTACCTGTAGGATGTATTAGACTAGTGAGAAATTTGTATTGGCATTTACTCCCCTCAGCCTCTTGGTGTGTCGACTGTAACACTGGCGTAACTGTCTGTTCATTAAAGCTCTACAACTTGGACCAAGAACACAGACTCCTGCTGATTTTGACTCCTTAAAAACTTCTGCCTGAAACTGAAAGCATGCTGGTTTTTACAGGATCACAGGAACAAGGAGGACATTGGTTTATTTACCTCTCAAACTTTGCTGCAAACATGACAGCTTTTTCTAATCCATTGTTCTTCATCACTTGTTCAAACTGAATAAGATACAACCCAGTTTCTGTTTTTGATTATTAAATTCTATTTCCAGCAAATCATTATAAAGTAAATCAGTAAGTAAAAAAAATCCAAACATTAAAGGGTACCTGAAAATCTGTTGAGTACAGTGAATCCTACTTTGTCAAAGTGAAAATGTTGGCAGATATGGTTCTAGCACTGTTGTAATACAGTACACTCAGTTTACTTTTGCCACTAATCTCTGCATTGGATGGCCATGTACCTTGACATTACATTGGAAACATCACTGAACGTGTTTCTTCTTTTATTTCCAATTGTATCATCATAATATTTAATTTGATTTTCTAAATGCAGAATTGGATTTCTCATACTCAAAAACATATTTTGATGTATATACCATCAAAATAGAATTATTCAGTCAAAATATAGCTAGTGAACGACTTCAGGTGGTGGCCGTCTTGGAAAATGGTGGCCATTTTATTTTTTCAGGTAGAAAACATACCTTGCTAAGACAGTAGGTTCAGAAGCACTTTTGTGCCAAATTGTATCACCAAGTTAAAGATTGTTTCAGCAATCTGCTCTTCTATAATGTCCCCCAATTGACCTACTGCCAAGTCCCGCCCTAAACACAATGAGCCAATCACAGTGTGTATAGCAATCCCGTACACTCAGAAATACATTGCAGAGAGTCAGTTTTCATTTGGTTTTATGAGGTTTATCTGAGATCTTAAGCTTGAAAATGGTCAAACAATGTTAATGGGGTACATGTAACTCTGACACAAGGTATCCTGAGAGGATAGGTGATGGAGTGTATTTTTTATGCTATCTTTAAGACTCATCTTAATAGAGAAAGGTGTCTTCTTTGGATAAAGTTGTTAGGTAGACCACAAAATGAACTCAATGTACATAAAATCAACAAGGATGTTTACGTCTGTTCTGAAGAAAGTCAACATTGTATTTGAGGCAACATATTTACACTTTGCTAAGAAGAAATATAAAATTATCTTTAATACTAGAAGCTCCACAGCAGTCTGACAGGCAGTTTGGGATTTTCTCTACCGTTGGTTAATGTTAGCCTAATGTTGGCCTAATGTTAGCTCCTAGCTGTGTGGTTCATCATGTCATTTCGTTTGATGGGAGTTCATTGGCCTCTTTTGTTCTACCTTTTGTTCTTTGGTGATCAACTATAGCTGTTAGCTGTTGTCCAAAGGGCTCTAGTTAAACCAAATTTAGCTTTCAGAGTTGTAGTCTCTCAATCGGAAGGTTGAGTGTTCGATTCCCAGCTCCTGCAGTCACATGTCGAATCGCCTTGAGCAAGACACTGAACCCCTGCTCCCACTGTTGTGCAGTGGTGTGTGAATGGGTATGAATGGTTTAGATCAAACTGAAGGGTCTTATCATAGAACGTGCTAACATATGTGAATGTGGTGTGGATGGGTGGATGAGATTAGCAGTGTAAAGTGCTTTGAGTGGTCAGAAAGACTAGAAAGGTGCTATATAAGTACTGGTCCTTTACCATTTAGCTTCTTTAGCTTATCTGTAATAGCCCAGATAACAAAGGTTGGCAAACGTTCTGCTAAATGAGTCAATGTAAATACTATAGCACCAAACTAACAGAGACACTCTTGGTAAGGATGGTAAAAAGGATGTTAGATTTTTATCATGATCAATGCTGATCCTCTATCTTTTTGTCTGAGATGCTGATGGTAACCAGATGTGGTTTATCAGGTTTGCTCTGGGACCTGTTTTGCCTTGTAACTAAAGCTTTTTATCAACCTTTTAAACAGCAATTGATTAATATATTAATCCAATGTATAGTTTAGACCCTTTTGTTGCCTATGATGATTTGTAATCTTTCTGTCTTCAAAAATTATAACTGACGTCCTGTGAAATATCTCCTACTGTGACACCTGCCTTAGCGCCTGTCGCTGAATGTTCATTGTTTGTCCGAGTGAGCACCCCGTCCCAGAACCCCAAAGCGCCCACCAGGGCAACCAGCAGAGGGGTGGCCGGTACCGTCTCCAGATCCCTTGACCACACGTAGGCCCAGCAGCCCCAGGTCGCAGGAGGCAGGTAACAGAACGTTCCCACCTCACAGAGGGTGACCAGGCCACCAGACCTCACAGTGCAGCAGGTCTGGGGATCTTGGTGGAAACAAACCCTCCACCACCACCCCAGAGTATACTCAATGCTTTAGGATCCCAGGGAGTTGTGCTGGTATTCACCGCTAGGTGCATACAAAAAAATAAGGAAATGGAAGAGTTAGTTTCAAAGTTAAGGGCAGACATAAAAAGAAAGAAAGCAAAGTAAAAAAAAAAAGAATAAATCAAATAACAGGAAAAAAAACACAGGACAGTACAGTCTATGGCGGGTGTTTCATGATGTGTTTTTCATGTTTTGTTCACCTTCTCCTCCCCTTGAACAAGCCCTTGTGTATATGCCATCAATTTGCCGGCATCGAGATGACAGTGAGAACTTTTGAATATATGTTGTGGAATTCTTGTCAAGAACCATGAACCAGAGGAGGACACAAATGCAAGTTCAGAGTCCAAGATCCGTAAAATCAAACAAGGTTTATTAACAAGTCCAGGTTTCAAAGCACAAAGCAGGTAGTCAGCCAGGCAGGGTTCGGTACACAGAAGCAGGCAGTCAGACAGGCAGAGTTCAGTACACAAAAGGCAATCCAAAAACCAGGCAGAGGTATCCAAAACGCGAGACAAGAATCAGGGTCCAAAAAACGAGAGCAAGAATCAACACGACAAGACAAGACTATGAAAAAAGGCTGGGACGAAGACTGTTAGGGTACGACGAACTGGCAACGAGACAGTGACACACATGAGGTTAAATACAAGAGGTAATGAGGGGTGATGACACACAGCTGGGGAAGACAATCAGGGATCAGGTGTGACAGACAGGGCAGGGCAGACAGGAACACATCTAGAAGACAGAGACAAGGGTTAGTGATTTCAAAATAAAACATGAATCAAAGTGTGCAAAACAACAGAAACTTGACAGACATGACAATTCTAACCGATTCCTATAATTTGCCGATTGTTGTTCCATTGATATGTGTTGTGTGAAGAGGTGTAACCATTGTGTCATTGTAATGTTTTTTCTGTTTTTCCAGTTGAGCAGTATTGTTTTCTCGGTAATAGGGTCACAAGCAGTGGTATTATGATTTGTTTTGAGTCAGTGTAGAGTTCTTCTAGGTTTCCAAGTATGCAGACAGAGGAAGATAGTGGGATACTGTGGCCAAGACTTGGAATAGTGTGGCTGCTATTTGTTTCCAGAATTTGTGAATCGGTGGGCAAAGCCAGAGTGTGTGGAGGTGGTCATCAGAGGTGTTAAGTGTGCAGTGAGTGCAAATATCTGTGTCAGTGAGTCCCATGATGTGCATCTTATGCTGTGTAAGGTGTGTTCTATGAATGATTTTGTATTGTATTAACTGTATTTTAGTATTGCTAGACATGAGGACTATATTTGTGCAGACTGTGTTCCAAAATTGACAGTTGGTGTGGATCTTGAGGTCTCGCTCCCATTTGTTTATTGGAATGTGATGTGGGTCAATATTGGAGGATATGAGTTTATATAGTTTTGAGAGAAGTTTTTTCTTTGATTGTGTTGTTTTATTGATACTGTGTAATAGTCATGGATATTCTAGGCGTGTGTTTGTGATGTTTAATTTCCTTTTTATTGACTCTTTGAGTTGCATATATTGGGGAAAGTATTTCTTATCAATGCTGTAGGTGTCAATAAGTTGTTGGAACGCTAGTAAAGTGTTGTTGGTGAAAATGTGGTGGAGGTGTATGATTCCTTTTTCTTTCCATTTGGTTCCCGTTAAGGGGGATTTATGGGCTGTGAAGTAGGGGTTGTTCCGTATGGATGTTTGAGTTGTGGGCGAGAATGTTGTGTTTCTTAATTTGTTGATCCTCCACCATGCTGTCAGAGTTGCAATTGCAGGGTTCTTGAAACAGTTGTGGTGTTTAATTGTGGTACCAATAAATGGAAGGTCTCTGATCGATATTTCTCGGCAGTCTGTCTGTTCTATGTCTAGCCAAGGATGATAGTGATGTGTTGAGTGGATCCGTTTGGTGAGGTATTGTAACTGATTGGCTAAGTAATAATGATGGAAATTTGGTGCTTCAAGACCTCCTTGTGGACTGTTGTAGTGTGGTTAGTTTTATCCTGGGTTTTTTGTTTTTCCAGTAGATTGATGATATTGTTGTGTCCAGAGTGTTAAACCATTTTGCCGTTGGTTGGATGGGGATCATTGAAAAAAAGTAATTTAGTTTTGGCAGTATCATCATTTTTATTGTGGCAGTGCCTCCTAGTAATGAAATCTGTTGTGCCATCCATCGGTTAAGCTCATTCTGTATTGTTTTTAAAAGTGAATTAAAGTTCAGCTGAAACAACTCTGATAGCTTGGCGGAGAATTTTATGCCTAAGTATGTGATAGTGCCAGTGGTAGGTTTGGCGGATGTTTGATGCGGTGAGAGATGAATCTGTATTTATTGTGAGGGTGGTGGATTTGCTCCGGTTTATTGTGTAGTCTGAGATGTTAGAGTATGAATTGATTGTTTTAATAAGTTCTTTTGTTGAGTTATTGGGATTTTGTATGAACAGGATTACATCATCAGCACATAAACTGAATTTGTGTGTTATGTTGTTAGTGTGGATACCAGTGATACTATGATTTTGGCGGATAGCTGCAGCTAATGGTTCGATAAAGAGTGCAAATAGTGATGGTGATAGGAGACATCCTTGTCTAGTGCCTCTGTGAAATGTGAACGGTGGTGAAATGAGGTTGTTTTTAGTAACTGCTGCTTTTGGTTGGTTGTAGAGCAATTTGATCCATTGATTAAATGACTGACCAAAACCAAATTTTTCCAGGGTTTTTATGAGAAAGTTCCAGTTTACCTTATCAAATGTTTTTTTCTGCATCTAAGGAGAGAATGACTGTTTTATGTTGACTTTGGTCAGAGGAGTGGATAAGATTAAATAGATGACGTGCGTTGTTTGATGAATGTCTGCCTTCAGTAAATCCTGTTTGGTCTGGGTGAAGTAGAGATGGGATGACTGATTCTATTCGAGTTGTTAGTGCTTTGCTGATTATTTTGATGTTTGCGTTAATGAGTGAGATGGGCCTGTAACTTGAGCAGTGGCTTGGGTCTTTGTTTTAAGTAATAGCGAGATTAGTGCTGTGTTCATGTTGCATGGGATGGACTGATTGTTCTTAATTTCAACTGCCATTCTAACAAAAAGTGGTGATATTGTTTTCCAGAAATGTTTCTAGAATTCAATGGGATATCCATCAAGTCCAGGGGCTTTATTGTTTGTCGTGGTCTGTAGTGCTTTTTCATATTCTGTTAGGGTAACTGGAGCATCTAAAATATCTGCCTGTTCTTTTGTTAATGATGGTAGTGTGATATTATTTAGAAAATTGTCAAATTCTTTCAGGTCTTTTTCTTTATTGTTGCTATATAAGTCATAGTAATATTGTCTGAATGTGTTATTTATAGTTTGAAGGTTATTGGTGATGTTTCCTGATGAGTATGTAGTTGTTGTGATCAAGGATTTTTCTTTGTTGCGTTTGAGTTGATTGGCAAGATATTTTCCAGATTTATCATTGTGTTCAAAATGTTCACATCTGAGTCTGTGTAGCACGAATTGTGTCTTTTTATGAATAATGTTGTCAATTTTGTTTTTAGTGTTTCTGACTTCTGCGAGTATGTATTCTGTGGGATTAATTGCATATGGGTTGTGTGGTTCTTTTACTTTTTCCTCCAGTTTTTTTCTGTTTCAAGTTCCTTCTTCTTTTTATGTTGAGTATGAGATATTGTTTCCTCTTAGTACTGCTTTAGCTGTTTCCCAGATTAGGGTTGATGTGCTATTTATTGTGTCATTTGTTTCCATGAATAGTGTCCATTTTTCTTGAAAGTATGAGTCAAATTCGCTGTCTTGGAGTAGTGATGTGTTGAATGGCCATCTTGGGCTGTTTTTTGTTTGGATGGTAGGGTTGGAGATATCTGCCATGCAGGAGTTGCTTATTAAAAAGTCGTCAATTTGGGAAAAGGAGTTATGGACTGAGGAAAAGTAGGTATATTCTCTTGATGAGGGGTTTTGTAGCCTCCAACTATCACCAAAGCCAATATCTGTCATATATTGTTTGACTATTTGAGTTGAGTACCAGGTTTTGGTGTGATGACTGTGTTTAGGTCTCCACCTATGATAATTGTTGATGTTGTAAAGTCTTGTAGTGATTTGGGCCGTAAATACTTGTGATTGTAATACTGCTGTTATTGATTTTACCACTAACAATGATAAATCGTCCTTCTGGGTCTGTTATGGTATGCTTATGAATCAGTGGGGTGTCTTTCTGAATGAGAACTGAAACACCTCTTTTACTGGAATCGTATGAGGAGAAAAATAATTGATTAAAATGTTCTGCTTTTAGTTTAGTGTTCATTATCTGATAATTTAGTTTCTTGTAGTAAGCATATATCTACCTTAAAAAAAAATTAAATGATGATTTTAGCTCTTTTAGCACATTCCAGCTGACAAATTTTAATGCTATGGACATTGGGTCTGTTCAAGGAGAATATGTAAAAAGGACCCGCTAGGTGTTGTTACGCTATATAGTCTTATAGGTAGTGGGGGCATGACACTGAGGAGGAGGAGGAGGAGGAGGAGGAGGAGGAGGGAAAACATATAAATGACAAAGGCAGTGAAAGAAGCAGACAGAAAGAGACAAACAATAACATTACACAAAAAGCACATGGATCACAAATATTTAGCCTAAAGGCACATAAGCTTAGAGACAACTGGGTAATAGCTAGGTGGTCTTCTTTAAATGTTAAATTATATTGAAGAAACGTTAATTGAAAAAATAGAATGGAATAGAAAACTAAACCCCAAACTAATAATGATAATAATGGGATTAATGTAAAAAAAAAAAAAAAAAAAAGTAACAAAAAGGGAAGAGAGGGGATAAAGCATACAAAAACACAGAGGGCAGGAGCACAATTTATGAACTTTTTTTTCTCTTTTGCTATTATTCCCTAGAGTCTAAGTCATTTTATGTTAGTTAATATTGGTGATGTCCTCTGGGTTATGTTATCTCAACCAAGTGGTCACCGTTGCATCATGGTATAGCTGGCCGTCTACATAAAGTTTATCCACAGTCAGCATCGCTCTTTTTCCTTTCTCCCAGAATTCTTTGAGGAGTGGGAGAAGTTTCCATCGCCTTTCCTGGATTTCCCTCAGGAATTGGTCATTCATCCCGTAAGTGGTTCCTTTTTATTTATTTTATTTATTTATCTATTTTGGGCACGTCAGCACACATATACAACATCACACATTGTCAATAGTTGATCAAATTGTACATGTCCGAAAGGGAAGATGGGAGAAGCAGAGCTTATCTATTCCCATCCCCATTTTCTCCATATTTAGTCTCCTCTTTTCCACATATCATCGTTCCTTTACTTATACATACCTAAAGTGTTTTGGTTTACCGGTGTTTTCCTTTGACAGGGTGCCGCTATGATGGATCTCCAGTTGTCTCGCTGGGTTTCCAGTCTAACACTGTCATCACGGCACTCCTCCTGTCATTGCGGCACTCCTTCATAAGGACTTAGCGGCTCCATAAGGACTTAGCGGCTCAGCAGAGTCACGTTTACGCAGAAGCTCACCATGCCGGCTCCAGCCTGAAGGCCCATGACCCATATCTGACCACAGTGAGCTATTTATAGGACAGTGCAATTCACCACTCAGACCGTTGGCTTGACCGTTTCTGAGAGGAGAGCAGAGGAAAAAGATTTAAAAAATCAGCAGCAAAATAAAAACAGAGACTGAACTGAGAGAAGAAGACTTAATCAACTGAATTTTGCAGTTGCTGATCGATCAGGAGGTCGTGGCAGGTGAAACACACTTCTATGTGTAAGACTTGACACACAGTACAATTTCAAGCAAGATTTGGGGGTCTAAAACTTACGTTTTGGTCTCCTGTGAGTGAAAAAACTTTGGAATAACACACCTTAAGCCAAAAGAAACTGACATTTTTAAGTCAGAAGAGACTTGTGTGGTTAAAATAATGAAAACCCCCTCCCTTTGGAACTCACTTCCACAACACATTCGTACCATATCTGATTCCACCACCTTCAAGACACAATTAAAAACACACCTGTTCCACACTGCTTTTAACTTATAACCTCTCTTAATTCTACATGTTTAGTTCAACCTTTTTAACTTTGCTTTTCAACTGCAATTTTAACTGTTATATTTTATATTTGTTTTATGCTTGTTGGATTGAATTTGTTTGTTTTTTTGCATATCTGTATTTGATGATTATTTGAATTTTATCTTTAACCTTTTGAAGCGTCTTTGAGTTCTTGAAAAGCGCTATATAAATAAAATGTATTATTATTATTATTATTTTATTAAAACTATAATTTAATAAGTAATTAACCTCAGCAAGAGATTGGGGAGAGGCTGGGCTGTGACAGCAGGGATTATTACTAGTCAGCACTAATGTTATTGCTCGGACTGAGAGCTCGAAGTGTTAAGGAGAAGTGCAGTGATTAAAGGACGTGCCTGTAGAAGTCCAGCCCCCCCCCCCCCCCCCCCCAAAAAAAATAAACAACAACACACACACACACACACACACACACACACTCACTGCAGCGGGAATATTGTGAATCGAAAGTACCGCTGTGTCAAACACCCAACACTGTCACGATGAAAGCACTTACAAAGCCGAACATCTCTGTAAATCCCATAATTATTCCGGGATACATTATGTACCACGGCCCCAGCTGTCTGATCAGCACAGTGAGAGGATTGCACCTTCTACAATCAGCTTACAGTAGACAGATTGTTATGATTGACTAATAATATCAGCATGTAAGTAGTGTGTTAAGCAGTGTGAGACAGACAAGAAATAAATTGTTAGATCCTCTTTCCCTCCTCCTCGGCTGCTGTTGTTCCATCTTTTATTTACCTTGCAGATTTAATTTCTCCAGACAACAAAAGAAATTGAGATTCAGTTTTTATTGACTGCTGCTGCTCCTGTCGTCATCCTCGTCAGGGTTTCCTCAAGTCGCAGTGTATTTTATGTCTTATCACATCTGCCCCCCTGAACATATGATTACGGAGCTGCGCAAAGACCTCTGTTGTTCAGCAGCCTGCTCACTCCCATACCCTGCCCCCTCACTCCCTGCACCCTGCTCGCTCTAATCTCCTCCCTACTGTAGCACTTTGAAATTAAGCTGGGAGGAAGCAGGGTGTCTTACTAACCTCCCTGCTCCGACATCGGGTCCTTAATCAGCCTCATTGAGGTTAAAAGACTTCAGCACATCTGAGTCAACATGTCTGAGCTGACACCCACTCTGAAAACTTCTCACTTCGAAAGGAAACACGACCTGCTGCTGCTAAACAGATAGGAGAAGATGCAGGTACATCGTTATGAAGACTCATATTGACTGCTCAGATTGTCAGAAATGTTACCAGCACAATAAACAGCTGAACTATGCTAAGATATTAGCATGGTTGAGCTAAGCCTAACTTCAATTTGAAACTGCATTATTTATTTTTAAAGATGAGTCTGCATGACAAGGGTTAAAGCAATGTTTCAAACTCAGACTAGGCTGCTTTAAAAGCATAAAGCATCTTTTGGACAGAACACAGCTTTTATTGTGGCGTCTCTGGCCTCAAAACTGTGGACTCACTGTGTTTTTGGCTCTTCTGCAAAACCTTTAATGGGGATAAAGCTTCCAGAGGCCAGTGCAACACAATCTGCAAAAGCACAATTTTTATCAAGATAACATGTCCAAAACAAATGCGATGATGTAAATTCTCTGCAAATGAAAAAGCATACTGCAAAAAGCCAAGAGAACTGCATTATGAAAAAATGCACTGCAAAGGCGCAAACAATGCACAGACTTCACCGAATTGCTCCAGGCCTGTTGGGGTACCTAAGTGTCTAAGCTTTCTAGTTGAAAGGCTGAAAAGAAGACCAGACACTGAACTTGTTGCTTTGATATGAAAGCAGTGTAGTTTGCTCTTAGAGATTAATGTCAAAAATACTACAGTCCTCTCTGCAATCACAGCAAGGTAGACTGAGTTTGGTGGCACTTCAGTATGCAATGGTGTAGTTATTACTCGTTTTATTACTCATCCAATAAATGAAATGAAAGCTCCTTATTTAATGTAATGTGATCTCGTTTATGGAGCAGTAGGATATTTATTCATAATAGATTTTTTTAACCCAACAACTTATACAACAGGTTTTATTAAATACAGAACTAGTTAAAGGCTATAAAAGATCTTTAAAATTTTTAAAGTTTTATTTTCCAATCTTGAAAATGTAGTTACAAAAACGTGAGATCACGTATATGTGAAATGATTTTTTATCACAGTACAACTTGAATATTTTTGCATCACATTTTTTCGGTGTTGCAATTTGCAGATGGTCCCTGCGCATTCGAGCACCAGCTGGCTCTGCACTAAGGTCAGTGGAAGTTCCATATCACGGAGGATGGCTTGTTTTGAGGGAAATACGGTTGTAGCTTGTAGTCTACCTTGCTATGATTGCAGAGAGGTGTGGGATTTTTAAATGCAATGTTCCGCTGATGAGTTATTGATGAGGGAAAGCCAAATCTGTGAATATCTGTCTAACTTTACCAAAGTTCAAAACCCATGGTTAGCAACATTAATTTTACTCTTACTTGTCAAGCAGACTCACCCAACTGACTTGCTGACATTGATTTCTCTCCTCCTCCATGTTCACATCACATTTGGATAGCCCTCTGATAGCTCCCAATCATCTTTGTTTACAGTCTACGCTCTCAGCGGAGACGGCAACACTGCCACCTAGTGGATAAAGGGGCGGAGCTCTCCACACGTGGTGCTCAACTTGTGTGTGATAAAGATAAATGTGCGTGTGGGTTGACCCAAA
Organism: Labroides dimidiatus; assembly: GCA_030710495.1. Lineage (NCBI taxonomy): Eukaryota > Metazoa > Chordata > Actinopteri > Labriformes > Labridae > Labroides > Labroides dimidiatus. The sequence continues at coordinate 33,016,018 of CM061151.1, forward strand.
ATGCACTTTTAACAATTCACAAGCAGAATTAAGATTTACAAATGATAAGTGATGGTAAATGCACTCGCAAAATTAAAAAACACATGTATATCGTGGGTTTATTTGTGGATCTTAAAAACACGTTTAAATCTTTTTGAAACAAATCTCTCCCCATAGTCAACTGCAAGTGATAAACTGAAGACAAGTGACCTGTGTCTGGTGGATCCCCACAGAAAGCCCTGCCCCAGACTGCAGTCCTATACGGATATTTTTTTCATATAATCACAGCGTTTTTTGTTTGAATGTTTTTTTGTTTGTTTTTTTTACAAACTTACAAGCTTACTTATTTTCTGCTCCAACTTCAAGTAGCTCATGAAGTGAAAGTTAATGCTGTGTAATGAATCCGTTTTTTAGATGGGTTGGGGTTGCACACATAGACCCCTTTCAATGAAGAAAGCATGGTTACTATAAGCACCGAAAAAAACAATGTAGGAGCATTATGTGTGCACATGATGCCCCCTCCACATTTCTGACTGCCCCCTCATATATGCCTGCCTACAACCGGCCCTGGTGAGGACACTGTTGTGATATCAGTCATAATATCTTCTGAGCAGGGGTTCTGTGAAGCTTGTGTTTCCTGAGCCTGACACCAGGCTGTCTGCTAAGTCTAGCCATGTGGCTACTTGCTAGTGAGCTTCGTACCAGTGATTTTCTTTCCAATGTGATAATAAGTAAAATACAGGAATACTGATCAGCTACCGATACTGATTGTTTCTGTTGGACTGATTATAAATAATAATAAATATATTTTATAGATATAATGTTCTTTTCATACATATTTTCTTGTATATATTTTTTCTAATCCCACCATGATTGTTTTATTGCAATTGCTAAGTATAATTTAATAAAACCTAGCCGATGTAATCCACTTTAAATGATTAACTCTTTAGGCAACCTGATTAAATCAAGCCTTCATTTTTTAGCCTGTGTTGGAACATCTCAGTGATACACATATCATTACTCTAAGCTGAACTCATGTAGCTACTTGTTGAAAATTATTTCTTACTTATTTCATCACTGTATTTATTCATTTAAATATAGCTTAAAGCTCCACAGTTTGGCCCTCTGTACCTGGATACTTCCTGGATACTTCCTGGATACTTCCTGTCTGCAGCAGTGAGGGACTCCTCAGACGTCTGTCTTGCCATAGCAGCAGCACCTGACACTGTGCTCTCCTTGTCTGTCGGCCTTATCATATATGCTTCATATTCTGTGTTGTGGTTTAACCTGAGATGTTTCACAAGGTTTGTTTTGTTGCCACAACTCCTTTCTGTTTTTGCACAGAGATCACGAACAGTGTTTTGGCTGTTTGTGGAGCTGCAATAGCTCCACACATGACTCTGTTTACACTCTGCCATCGTGTTTATTTTTTTCTGCTGTGTTCCTGATAATGGTATGGATTGAAATATCAAAAGTATGGCTATTTTGAGTTGAGAATCAATTTTAGAGCATAGAGCTCTGTTATCTGAGGTATTGATATTTCACCATCAATCTGCACATCACTACTACCCAGCAGCAAAAATCAAAGCTTTAGATTTCTTGTCTGCAGAATGAATGAGTCCCATTGAACTTGCAAACTGGAGCAGGGAATTACTTCAGATTCAAGTTGACTGCTTTATGTGCTGTAACAATGTGAGAATTGTTAAGTCTCTAGCTCCTGTTTGCTTTAGCATTGTTAGTCACCACACAATGTGGTGTCAGTAAGATTACTTTAATAGCTCAGAAAAAGTCCAGGCTGCAAATAGACACAACTGAAGGTAAAGTCTTTTTTTTTTTTTTTAAATTTAACTGTTGGTGCAAGGAAAAGCCTGGATTTTAAGCTCAGAGTTACTGTAGATGCTCCAAGTTTCAGAGCAGGAAACAGGTGACAGACAGACATCTCTAGAATGTCTAATTCATTAACTGGACTAGTTTTAGCAACACTCCATATTTAACTAACTTACTATCACGACACAAACCGGAGAAGGACCCAGACGCAGCACCAGTAGTCTCAATCCAAAAAGTAGTCTTTATTAAGAAGAGATTTTAAAAAACCAGAAGGCAAACTTGAAGGCGAAGGCACAGAATTGGCAGACAAGAGACAAGGTCGAGGCAGAAACGAGGGTCAAAACACTGGGAGCTAAGAGGATTTCTTCAAGGCTGGTTACTAAGAAAAGTGAGAGTTGATCTGGCAAGGGGTGAGTAGACACACAAGGATTATAAAAGAGCAGGGAGTGCAGGAAACGACACAGGTGAGGGAGACAGATGTTGGCAAAATAGAACAATAGCTTGAAACCAGAATGATACAACAGGAAAAAGGACAGACAACTGTTACACCTACGTCCTAACCCTAATCCTAAACATAAACACACCCTTATACTCAGGACTGGACTCATGGTTTCATTTCCATAGCTTCTCATCCTTTTTGATATTTTTTTTTACATTATATAAAAGTGGGGGGGGGGGGGGGGGGGGGTACACAGTAAACGTGGGAACATGGTCTTTAGACACATTTTGCTATTTTTTTAATCTCTGATGATCAAAAAAAGTTTATTTCAATGACTACTGTATTCATTTTCAGTAAATTTTCTCCAGTACATTGATTTTTGAACTTCTGCATGTTTTAAGTTATTATGCATCTGCTACATTTTCCTCCAGATGAAGATCATTTTAGCAGCAATTTCAATCTACTCTCTCCTGAAACACTGTGCAGACTGTTTGAAAGATGTCGTGTCTCCTGTGTCTCCCGCAGCACTACATTCCGTGCTTTGCTTAATTATGAAATATTTTAAGATTCCATTTATAATTTTTTTGCAATATTTTGTCATTTCTGTAAAGTTTCCATTATTTTGCACATTCATGTTTTGTCTTGTCTTCCTGTTTAATTTTGAAACCACTTATACTTGTCTCTGTCTTCTAGCTTTGTTCCTGTCTGCCCTGCCCCTGTCTGTCACACCTGTTTCCTGATTGTTCTCCCCTGCTGTCTCATTATCCCTCATTACCTCTTGTATTTAACCTTGTGTCTCACTCTCATCGCCAGTTCCTCGTAGTTAAACGTTGTTGTTCCAGCCTCGTTCACAGTCACTATCTTGCCGTGTATGATTGTTACCTATTTTTTATCTAGCCTTTTTGCTTCTTATTTGACGGATACCTCTGCAAGTTGATGGATCACCTGTGTATTGAACCTTGCCTGTCTGACTACCTGCTTGTGTACCGATATCTGCTTGTTTATTAAACCCATTTGCCTTTGGAACTTCGTCTAGGAGTTTTACATTTGTGTCCATATCTAGGTCAAAGTTCATGACACATTTGGCAACCTGCAATTTCTGATAAATCTGGAGACTGCCTCTTTATGCATTCATGAGCTATTTGCTGCTGTGGATAAATAGAATAGATTCATTATTGCACCAAAGTGTTAGTAATGATGTGCACTGTCACCCAGCAGCCTCACAAATGAAATGTGACACAAATGAAAAATGTGCACTGCAGTGGTTCCTCATCCAACCTCTGCTCCTCTAGTTTTTACTGCTCTGTCTCTGTAATGTTGTACTGAGTTCTTTATAATGTCTGTCATGACCCTGATGTTCACTTATAGCGTTCAGAGTTTAGAAGCAGAGCTGAATCTCTGAAAGATCTTCACTGTGTAATGTAAGCTGTGCAGAAAGAAACAAAGCAATGTCTCTCTCTCTCTCTCTCTCTCTCTCTCTCAATTGGAAGGTCGAGGGTTCGATTCCCAGCTCCTGCAGTCACATATCGAGGTGTCCTTGAGCAAGACACTGAACCCCAAATTGCTCCCACTGTTGGTCAGTGGTGTGCGAATGGGTATGAATGTGTTAGATAAACTGATGGTTCCTATAATAGAACTTCCTTCCATCAGTGTGTGAATGTGGTGTGGATGGGTAAATGAGATTAGCAGTGTAAAGCGCTTTGAGTGGTCAGAAGACTAGAAAAGCGCTATATAAGTACTGGTCCATTTAGCAATTCACTTCCATGTCTTCTTCACATCTCTCAGCTACACATCATCTAATATTTGACTTGTGACTGATTCTTTTGGAGTCAGACCTCTACTCTTTGTGCTCCCTGTCTTTGTTCGCCAGTCCCCTCTGCTTAATAATAAAGTGTCTAGGGTTGCTTTCTTGGCAGATCAGCAGTGGTCTATGGGATGACATACATGTCAGTTCAGACCTGAACAAGCTCTTAGTTAGTCTGCTATAGGTTTAGAGTGTCCGGGGGGAACTGACACACAAGGCTTCTGTTTCCCTCTCTTCTCTATCTGTCAGTCTAACTTCTAACCTTAATGTCCCATTAAAGTTATTAACCATGGATCTCTCTGGGAGTCTCTGAGTTTGTCTGTTAGGTTCTTTGGATTGTTGCTGTGGACGGCCTGCTGCCATGGACCTGACAGACTCCAGCTGCTACGGCTTCTTACAGTTACAGTTTCTCTGTGATCATCACTACAACACAGAAATATGGACTCTGTGTTTATGTCTCCCTGTGTCTTTGTCTCTCTGCCCCCCCCCCCCCCCCCCCCTTCTCTCTCTCTCTAATCCCAACACAGTCGAGGCAGATGTCTGTCTAACATGAGTCGGGTTCTGTCCGAGGTTTCTGCCCGTTAAAGGGAAGTTTTTCCTTGCCATTGTAACTTGCTAAATGTTGCAAAGTGCTGTACTCATGGTGGGTTAAGATGAGATAAGGCTTCTTATCTTGTCTTGATGTTGGGTTTCTGTTAATAAAATTTTATTACCATTTACAGGTCTAGACCTGTTAACGCTTGGAAAGCGTCTTGAGATAACGTTTGTTATGAATTGGCGCTATATAAATAAAGACTGATTGATTGATTGATTGATTGACGTGTAAAATGACACTGTGAATGAACTGTTTAAATGTCAGGGACTGGATTTTGGATGCTTCAGATTAAACTCTTTCAATAGAAGCGTAATAGATACAGGATTGTTAATTTGCAACTCTGCAACATGCAGCCAAAATATGGAGGGTGTTACAGGCAACCTCTCGCTCTCTCGCTCTCTCACTCTCTCGCTCTCTTGCTCTGGTCATTTGTCACAAAAACATGTCAGGTTAACATTAAAGGCTTGTGGTTTTTAGATTTCAGTGCCATTGTGGTAAAATGTAGAAAACTAGGGCTGTCACAGGGTAGTGTGCTTCTGCTTCCTTCTGCTGCTCTAATAGAAAGTAATAACTTTGCTGAATTGTACATTTTACTTGAAAAAAAAAAAAAAGAAATAAAAAAAATGAAACTCCCAGTTGGTTCAGGTAACAGATTAACCCTTTAACACCTAAGTGTCAAACTGCCTTCCTGTATGTTTTGCTTATTTTGATTATAAAAAAGTCAGAAAATGTCTTGTGAGTAAGTGCTTTGGTCCATTTTTCTGAAATACTTGGAACTTTCAATATTTTATCTAATAACTTTTAGAGTAAAGACTATAAGGGCACGGTCACACTGGCCATCCATCCTGTGCCCAGGCACGCTTCAACCCTAAAGTCCAGTTCGTTCACCTAGTGTGACCACTTCGTCCTGTGCTCAGGCACAGTATACTGCCTTGGCTTTGGCACACTTTGGAGAAGTGTGCTTCAGCGTGATACACTTCATGCATGACAACAAGCATGCATACACAAAGAAGACATGACAAATAATCACTGTGACCAGTCCTCTCAACAGTCATTTTAAACAATGATGGAGATGTTAGAGGGCCTAACCCCTAACCCAGAACGACTTATCATGAGCCAAAAAGTAACTAAGTCGTCCAAATATTTATCCATGGACCACCCCAAATATAAAAAAAATAAATAATGAACTGATGAGGATGGCGGTGGCAGTATGCAACCCAGCGTGGCATGAAGACTATAGACTATATAAACAGTGTCCCTGCTGTGGATCTTTTTCAGTGTTTCAGAAGAGGACAATATGAGTGCAAGATGTGCAGCAAAATTGAACACAACAAACTGATGAGTTGCCTTTGCAACAAAGATGTGTTAGAGACAGCAGCAGTTGAAGCTACCACTGGCACCAGTACAAAAGAGAGTGTTATAACTTTGGTTCAGGAAGCATTTTTGAAAGGCAGAAAGTATGCAGAAACATAATGATGGTTCATCTTTTCTGCAGTAGAAGAGAACTAATGATTTTAGCAGCTAATGATCTAAAATTTTCAATTTGTGTGTCTGGATTTTAGTTAGAATTGGTTTGTATAGAATATCAGTGCATCTTTGAGCAATGAATCTTAGTCCTTCAGGACTCTATAAACTGCACATTTAGAACACAGAATTGTAAATACACTATTGGCTATCTTATCAGCATTGTTTTGAAGAAAATTGATAATCTCTGGTTCATCCTGTAATGTTAAACATTTCCTGCTCCTAAGCTACAAATGTAGCACAAATGTACAAATGTAAATCAAGACACTATTAGAATAACAATATTGTTATATTAGGTACCATGCAGTTTGTGGCAGATAGTCTTAACTGAAGGTGTCAGTAATACCATTTCTTCAAGTGCAGCTTGTTTTTGAAGCAGACAATCAGAAAGTTGTAAACAAAATCAAATATAAAGTCAGTGTATTCATAACAAGACTTTCTGAAGCAGCCGCTCTAAAAATATTCAGCATGTGTGAGGACCTGCAGAGTAACTAAATCCCCTCCATTATCCTTGTGAAATATCTTGAGAATAGTGAATATGTTAGCTCTTACCAACCTGCCTTTGGGAAGGGAGGCAATTACAGCTGAATTTCATGTACACCACAGCTCAGGATTACAAAAGCCTTGGATCAGGTCGCTGCGACCCCACCCTCCATTGTGGCTCCTTGGGAGGCAGCCACTGTCTCCAGCTGGGATGAGAAAAATCCAGATATGGGAGGTAAATTAAATTTTTTGACGATCACAGGCTTTTATGATAATCACTCCCATTCCTGCAATGGACTGAGAGAGGTTTCAAGAGACAGGATTACCGGGGTTTGGTGACTCAATTTAAAAAAAAAAAAAAAGGAAAAAAAAAGGAACAGATTAATTTAGGGGTTATAGTACAGGAGCAGACAGTGCAGAAAACAATGGCTATGCTCATTTCCTCACCTCTATCTGTGGCATTGACCCCATCCTCACGCTGGACTGTGTTTCCAAAATGTACCACGAAAAATTACCTCCACCTACAGCCGATAGATTTCAGCACAGGCTTTTCTGAAGACTGATGTAGATCCTCTGATATATAACATCAAGTGATAGTGCATGTTGATGCTGCTGTGTGGGATCCCACTGCAACAAGTAGATGGAAGGAAATTACCTCTCTGAGCAGCATCGTAATGTCCACGTTAAGGAAGAGATATAACTGAAACCTAACAGACAAAGAGAAAACACACAAGGCAGAAATACTGCTATAAGATGAGGTAAAACAATGGAGTCTAATGCCTACATTCAAATATGATAAAGAAACCAAATACAATGAGCAAAAACAGTGATTATTTGTTGTTTGATTATCTAATTGCTCACTTAGGGGGCAAACTCTAAAAATTGCTTCTGTTGAGACTTTTGCGGACATGTCTGGGTACAGGTTTTCAACCTATTTTTTTAGTTAGGGGACCCAAAGGTAAATTTCTAGGGTGGTTGTCAAGCTGATTTTTTTGGGTGGGGACTTTTACAAGCATTTTAAGGTGAATTTTCAGGTTTCCTGCATAAGATTACATGTCCACAAAAAATGTTGAATATCTCCACAACCGCATAAATATAAACTTGGTATCAAATGAAAGCTAACGCTCATGGGCTGCCTGCTGAAGTGTCATAATCAAATGTGTGTGTACTGTTGTAAGAAAAATAGAGCTAGAACACATAGGAAAAACTTTTTTTCAAAATTAATTTCATTTTGGTAACATAAGCATCCCAAAACCTCTTTCAATCAGTGCACCAGTCTATGGGCAAAAGTCACGCCAAGTTTTAAGCATGAGCTGGTGCAACACTGCACAATTTTTAGTACCTTAATGTCCAGGCGGAAATCTGGAACTCTAGATGGAGCCTTTGGTGGTATTTGACTTTATTAATGTACCAGATAGTAAAATGAAATCATATTTAAAAGAAATATCACTTTTGTATTAATTTTCAACCTAATTCAGTTGTTGTTTTCCTTCTTTAAAGTTTGTGTTGGTAGCTACTAGTATTAAATTATAGTTCTTAGGCAAAGGGACATCTAAGGCAACTTGTTTGGTGACAAAAAATATTGTTTACAGAGGCTGTAAGGACTTTTCTGGAAAAGCTAATGATTTTTGGGGGATAAAGACCCCACTTCCCATAAGCAGTTGCCCCCGACTGTCGTTATCATAGACATTGATAAGAAGATATGGCACCTTGAGCGGCACGCCTACAGCAAGTCTTAGCTAGTGTAGGTGTCAGTGCATTCAATGGTTGCAGAAGGCACGAAAACTAAAACAACAAGGATGCCTGCACATTGTGCTGCATACAGTTGCACACTATGCTGTATGGTTTTGACACTAACACTAAAGCAAAGTATGACTGGAGAATCCTGGTCATGTGCTACCAGAACAGATTCTTTTGGTTTCACACAGGCTGTGAACCAACCCACTCACCGCTTTAATCACACCCTAGATCTTGTTCTGGCACATGGCCTGGAAGCTGTCAATTTAGCGGTTGTCCCACAAAATCCTCTTCTGTCCGATCACTTCTTAGTCACTTTTGAGTTCACCTTATTGGACTTTACGCCAGTCAATAAAAATATCTTAACTAGGAGCTTGTCTGATTCAGCCATATGCACTTTCAAGGAAGCTATCCCAGCTGCCTTGAATTCAGTATCTTACTCTACTGTAGCAGAGAGCTCCTATACGCCTTCTCAGCTTGATCAGCTTGTTGCTGATACCACAGGCTCTCTTCAAGCGGTCCTCGACTCAGTCGCTCCGCTTAGACAGAGGACTCTTAGACGACAGAGTTCAGCTCCGTGGTATAATGCTCAAACTCGTGAGCTCAAACAAAAATCGCGGAAGCTTGAGAGCATTTGGTGCTCAACTAAAACAACAGAGTCCTGTTCTCGTTGGAGAAATAGCTTGAATGAATATAGAAAGGCCCTGCGACTTGCGCGCGCTGCTTATTATTTGTTGCTTATTGAAGAGAATAAAAATAATCCAAGATTCCTTTTACGCACTGTAGCCAGGCTGACAGTCATAGCTCTACTGAGCCACGCATTCCTCCATCGCTTAGCAGGGAGGACTTCATGAGCTTCTTTAATGATAAGATATTAAAGATTAGAGATAAAATTAGTAACCTTGTGCTTTCAAACAGGGTAGAATCTCCAGCCATCAGCAAAATCATGGAAACGGTTCTTAGACCAAAAATACTCTTAGACCGCTTTGTATCTATTGACTTGCCAGAGCAGGTCTCAACAGTTCTTTCGGCAACTTTGCCTCTTGGACCTTGTTCCAGCTTGGCTGCTGTAGGAAGTCCTTCACCCCTCTTTTAAAGATGATTAATGCGTCCTTACTGACAGGCTATGTGCCACAACTTTTTAAAGTTGCAGTAATTAAGCCCCTCCTTAAAAAGCCAACTCTTGATTCAGGCTCCTTAGTTAACTACAGACCAATATCTAACCTCTCTTTTATTTCCAAAATCTTAGAGAAGGTTGTCTCCAGTCAGCTCTGAGAGTTTCTTCATAGTAACAGTCTCCTTGAGGACTTTCAGTCTGGGTTTAGGGCCAACCATAGTACTGAGACTGCACTGCTGAAAGTAACTAATGATCTGCTGTTGGCTTCAGATAGTGGTCACCTCTCGGTGCTCATGTTACTTGATCTTAGTGCTGCTTTTGACACTATTGATCATCACATCCTCTTGCAGAGATTAGAGAAGCTTCTTGGCATCACAGGAACTGCTTTAGCTTGGTTTAGTTCATATCTGTCGAGTCGTTCGCAGTTTGTTCATGTAAACAATAGATCCTCCCTTCATACCAGGGTGCGTTATGGAGTTCCTCAAGGCTCGGTGCTTGGTCCGATTCTTTTTAACTTATATATGCTTCCTCTTGGTAGCATAATTAGAAAACACACCATAAACTTTCACTTTTATGCAGATGATACACAGCTATACTTATCATTGAAGCCAGAGGAAACTAGCCGATTATCGACACTTAAAGCTTGCCTCGAAGATGTAAGGACCTGGATGAGCAAAAATTTTCTACTTCTGAACTCAGAGAAGACTGAAGTCATTGTTATTGGACCCAAACACCTCAGAGAGGCTTTTTCTAACAAGATAACTCCCTTAGATGGCATCAGCCTGGCACCTGGCTCCACTGTTAGGAACCTAGGAGTTCTTTTGGATCAGGACCTGTCCTTCAACTCTCACATCCAACAGGTCTCCAGGACAGCGTTCTTTCATCTCCGCAATATTAGAAAAATTAGACACATCTTGTCTCAGAGTGATGCAGAGAAGCTGGTCCATGCTTTCGTTACCTCCAGGTTAGATTACTGTACCTCTCTTCTATCTGGTTGTCCTAACAAGTCTATTAGGACTCTTCAGTTAGTTCAGAATGCTGCAGCCCGGGTTCTGACTGGGACTAGGAGGAGGGAGCATATCTCCTCAGTGTTAGCGTCTCTGCACTGGCTACCCATAAAGTTTAGAATAGAATATAAAATTCTTCTTCTGACTTTTAAAGCTCTTAATGGCACTGGGCCATCCTATCTTAAAGAGCTTATCGTGCCATATTATCCGTCTAGATCGCTGCGTTCCCAGCATGCAGGCCTGCTCGTCGTACCTAGGGTCTCTAAAAGTAGTCTGGGAGGTCGAGCCTTTAGTTATCAGGCTCCTCTTCTCTGGAATCATCTACCGGCTGAAGTTCGGGGAGCAGACACCCTCTCTACTTTTAGGAGTAGACTTAAAACTTTCCTTTATGATAAAGCTTATAGTTAGAGCTGGTTCAGGTCTGAACTGACACACAGGCTCCTGCTTCCCTCTCTTCTCTATCTGTCAGTCTAACTTCTGATCTTAATGTCCCATTAAAGTTATTAACCATGGATCTCTCTGGGAGTCTCTGAGTTTGTCTGTTAGGTTCCTTCGGATTGTTGCTGTGGACGGCCTGCTGCCATGGACCTGACAGACTCCAGCTGCTACGGCTTCCTACAGTTACAGTTTCTCCGTGATCATCTCCACAACACAGAAATATGGACTCTGTGTTTATGTCTCCCTGTGTCTTTGTCTCTCTGCCCCTCCCCCCTCCCCCCTTCTCTCTCTCTAATCCCAACACAGTCGAGGCAGATGTCTGTCTAACATGAGTTGGGTTCTGTCCGAGGTTTCTGCCCGTTAAAGGGAAGTTTTTCCTTGCCATTGTAACTTGCTAAATATTGAAAAGGTCTTTACTCATGGTGGGTTAAGATGAGATAAGACTTCTTATCTTGTCTTGATGTTGGGTTTCTGTTAATAAAATTTTATTACCATTTACAGGTCTAGACCTGTTAACGCTTGGAAAGCGTCTTGAGATAACGTTTGTTATGAATTGGCGCTATATAAATAAAGACTGATTGATTGATTGATTGATTGATTCTGTGGGAAACAAGTAAAGCAGTTCTGAAAGGCAAAATTATATCATTCTCCGTTCATAAAAAAAGGAAAAAGATCAAGAAGAAGAACTAGAACAAAAAATAAAATTGCTAGAAACACTGAATGCAAGTAACCCAACAGAAGAAATCCAGAAAGAGTTCAGAAAATATCAGTTCCAACTGAATGAGATCATAAATAGGAGAACTCAATTTTTAATTCACAGACTCAGACAAGAAAATTTCCATCATAACAATAAGTCAGGTAAATATTTAGCAAATCTTATTAAACGAAGCAAAGAGAGGACAACGATCACAACCATTAAGAACTCATTAGGAGAGCCTACCAATTCACCACAGGAAATAAATGAAATTTTCAAAAACTTTTACGCTAACTTGTATTCATCTGAAAATGAACCAGATTAGGAAGACATTGACTTATTTCTTAATAATATTGAACTCCCACAGATTGATCCAGAACAGTCCAAGGCACTAGACTCACCAATAACAGAAAAAGAACTCTCCACAGCCCTAAACCTCATGCCAAAAAACAAAGCACCAGGTCCTGATGGCTTCCCTGCTGAATTTTACAAGCACTTCTGGCCTATTCTAGCCCCACTATTCATGAGAACAATTATTGAAATTAAACAAAAATCTAGATTTCCAGCACATATGAATACAGCTGAAATTTCACTCATCCATAAACCAAACAAGGACCCAACTCTTCCAACAAATTATCGTCCAATCTCTTTAATTAATGTAGATATAAAAATCATAAGCAAAGCCCTGGCACACAGGTTAGAAAAAATAACTCCTTTTATAATTCACCACAATCAGACCGGCTTCATCAAAGGCAGACAGGCATCCAATAACACACGTCGATTATTCAACTTAATCCATTATGCATCATTACAACAGGAAGACACCATCATAGCAACCTTAGATGCAGAAAAAGTCTTTGACAAGGTAAACTGGAAAACTCTCTTCTCCACACTAGGAAAATTTGGCTTTGGGGATTCATTTATTCACTGGATTAAGACTCTATACACGGCTCCCTCTGCTACTGTCACCACCAATGGATTAAGCTCACAAAGTTTTACACTGCACAGGGGAACAAGACAGGGATGCCCTCTCTCTCCTTCTCTATTCACCATCTTCATAGAACCCCTTGCTGCAGCCATCCGCCAGAATATCAACATTAAAGGAATTCAAACAGCACAAAATAAGTTTGTATGCAGATGACATTGTACTATTTTTACAAGACCCTCAGTTGTCTCTGCAAGAAAGAGTAAATCTCATCAAATCATTCTCCAAGATCTCAGATTACTCAATAAACTGGAACAAATCCTCAATCCTTCCATTATGCAACACCCGATCGATCGCTGTAGCCCCGATATCACCCATCCCTCTATGCAAAGGTCACATCACTTATCTTGGCATCAATATTTCCTCCAGGCTGACAGAACTGATAGGGCTCAATTTCACACCTCTATTGAAAACAATAGACAATGACCTCCAACGCTGGATGAACCTACCACTATCCATTTTAGGAAGAATAGCAACAATCAAAATGACAGTACTTCCAAAAATAAATTACCTTTTCTCAATGATTCCAATTCATCCAACGCTCACCCGGTTCAAGGCTTTAGATTCAATGTTCACTAAATTCTACTGGAAGAACAAAACACCAAGGATAAAACTTACAACTCTACAAAAACCCAAGACGCAAGGAGGCTTGGATGCTCCACACATCCACCACTACTCATTGGAAAATCAACTACAATATATATATATATGTACAAGTGGACACACCCCATCCAATCAGATAACACCTGGGGCCTGTTGCACTAAAGTAGGATTAAGACATCCAGGATAAGTGACTGAGCTCGGCTCAGCGAATCCAAAACATGAGCGTCCAGGCTTAATTGGTTGCACAAAGACCAAGCCAGGATGAGCGGACACGGATTCATCAAGCCAGGTGAAACCAATCCTGGATCAGTGCGCGCACGCGGCTTCCTCAAAAGACCTCCGCTATTGATCACAGATTTACCGATTTACCATGACAACGAGAGCAGCGTACTGTTCCCCGTCGGAGGCGGAAATCATAACGGAGGCTTTTATGAGAAGGTAAAGGACCAAATAAAACAACGACAACACCGCAACTGTTTTAAAACAACGACAGAAGCTTGGCAAAGCACTGCAGACTGCCTGAATGAGTAAGTAATGAGGACGTACACACTCAGTCCTCGGCCGAAACATCACGATTACAATCCAAAGAGTTAATTAACAGCTCTGTAAACGTACCTGTGCTCTGATTATGAATGAGACGAAACTGTGTAAACGTCACCGATTATAAAATCTTATTTTAGCTCCTCTTGTCATTAGACTATAGTGTGTGTGAGTGTGTAGGTTAAACATAACAGGTCCAGCATTAACGTTCAGGCGAACATGACTTTTTAAATTTGTCAGTTAATGAACACTGTGTGTTTCTTGTGATGGTCTTTGGTTTAAATAATCTTCATCTTATAATTGTAGATGGTCTGCATGCTGACTCTCATCAGCAATGTGACAAAGTGGTCTGGCTCGGTCCATGACTCCAGAGTCTTTGGACCTCTGGAATCTCTCAGCACCTGTCACATGGTAATAAAAAACATTTTTTACATCATGACTGTATCAGGAGTGTTTTTCTGTTATAAGTTGTGATGATCAGATTTTGTACTGACAGGTGAATCCTCAGGTGTGTTGCTGGGGAACAGGGGGTCTGCCTGCCGCCCTTTTCTCCTGACACCCTCCACAGACCCCCAGGCAGCACAGCAGGCCTACAATCACGCCCATTCCAGGACAAGGACTGGGAATGATAGACTTTTGGCCTTCTGAAGGCACACTTTCACTGTCACGATATAAAGGTCAGCACTCTGAGGTCATGTGACATCACTGTGGCCTGTGCTGTCCTCCATGTGGTCTGCTGAGGAAGGAGAGGGCCCCCAGAGTGCCATCACACATGGACTGGGACAATCCTGTCATCTGCCCTGATGACAACAGTGGTCGGCCGGTCAGGGACGAATAGGTGTTAAATAATTTTAGTAAATATGCATGTTTTAAATACAAGCTACATACATGTTCTGTCAGAGGCGCATGCTGTGAATTTCAGTTAAATATGGCTGCATCAGCAGAGGAAGCTGATTGGGCCTCTTATAATGTTTGTGTTGTACATTGTGTGTATGAGGTGTGCAGACATGTGGGGTGTGTTATATACAGACCTTTGAATGTGTATTTATTCTTATGTTCATGTTTTCTCTCTTGTAGAGTCACTGTGTGAGTTCAGTTTTGAAAGGAGCTGATGGTTCACTTGCTTTGATTTATTTAGTAAATAAAGGAACATCATCACGTTACTGTGTAATTATATTTATGAGTGATTCTCCAACTATCAAAGAATTTGTGTCCCAGGTGGAAGTGAGCAAAACCCCTCCATGTTTGTCATTTTTTAAGAACTCTGAAAAAAAATCATGATTAAATTACTATTTTTATTATGTAAAACATGGTTTTATGAGTATTTTTTCCTGTCTTTTGTCCATTGACCATATTTTGTATCCTCAGTCCCTCATAAGACTGAAATGAATTTTGATTCAATAGGAATTACTTATTCTAAAGTAATAAGTTTTTGTAAAATATTAGTATTTTATTTATTTTTCATTATAAAAACATCTGTCCCTTGTGGTTACTGTCATTTCCACCACACCACAAAATGTTATGATATATGATTTTTTTTTAACCCTTATATACTTGCAATCTCATCAGTTGTTATGATTTTTAAAGGTTTTTTTTTATGTTTAACATAAGATACCAAAACGGATCACTTAAAGTCAAGGACAATAAAAGTGAATTGAATTCAGCAGTGCTCCTCATTTCCAACACATGATGGATATAACATTTGTTGGTGGAATGAGAGCACAAATCTTTTTTATTTCCAGAAAATTCATAAAAATAACTCAGCTACACTCATAATATTTAGGAGTTTTGAAAATTAGACAGTTATGTTTAAAGTTCCAGTCTTGGATTAAAAAACCTGCATGATTCTGAAAAAAAAAAAAAGATTAAAGACTTCTGTAAGACAGTTAAAAGGTATTTGTTATCTAGATGGTGAGAACATGTTTTTCATAAATAAAAGCTTAAAATAAGTAAAGTTATGCATTTGGATCGATCTATGAGTGAAATTTCATTGAATGTCTTAAAACATCGGTTATTCTGCTAATTTTATTTGAAAAACATCTTTTATTGTGTGGTGTGATTGACACTAATAAATCATTAATATATATATATATATATATATATATATATATATATATATATACATATATATATATATATATATATATATATATATATATATATATATATATATATATATACATATATATATATATATATATATATATATATATATATATATATATATATATATATATATTAATGATCTGAAATGTTTAGATAATGACAGTGGGTCTAGTTGAATGTGATAACATTGTGTAGTGGGCAGTTAAATAACTATTAGTTTCTATTTGTGGTGGCTGCTGGCTGAGATGAGGGATGAGATTAAATAGATCCTGGAACTTAGCCTGGTCTGGAGCAGGCTCACTCCACAGGATAAATCTCCATGGTAACTAATATCAAAACATGTTGTGCTTTCCGCTATCCTGCTTTTGTGCAACCGGATCACAGATAAGTTGAGCCAGGATAACCAAGTTAGCCTGGCTTAATCCCTTATCCTAGTTCTGTGCAACAGGCCTCTGGTTAGATATTGAAAAAACATTTTGCAAAGATAAATATTTCAGACCTCCCATTCCTCAGTCAATCCATCAAGCGCCACCCTTGTTTCAAGGCAGCAACAATAGTTTTGACCCTGACAGCCTGGTGGAAATTCCACAAAACCACAAATTGTACTCTTGCACCATCAAATTTTACTCCTATCTAGAATAATCCTGATTTCTTAAGTAATAGGAAGCCACTTAACCTGCACACATGGGCTGAAAAAGGCATCACACATCTTAAACATATTTCATGATAACACCCTGGTCTCATTCCACCATCTGGACCAGGAATTTGGCATCGGGAAAAACAGCTTTTTACAATATCTCCAAGTCAGATCATCTGTTCAATCCAAGATGGACAATAAAACCATAAATTTGTTTCTTCCCCCTTCATCTGAGGAGCTCATTAATAGCCTCTCTCCAAAAAAACTTCTTTCGAAGATATATAAAATAATAACACAGTCTGACCAAACTATTACATTACCTTCTAATAAATGGGAACAAGAGCTCTCCATTGCTCCGGATGCCGAATTCTGGGCTAAAATCTTAAAAAATATCTATTTCATGACCAGAAATGCAAATCTACAGCTCATCCAATACAAAATCATTCACAGAACTCACTACATTGCACAAAAATGTCTCAAATGGGTTTCGCATCAGAAACATGTTCCCATTGTACACAAAGTTGTCCTGACACCTATATTCACGCCACCTGGCACTGTACACCCATCAAACAGTTTTGGAAAGAAGTCACTCAGTCACTATCCCTCTTCATGGAAAGCCACATCCCACTGTTCCCCTCACTCTGCTTACTTGGTGACTTGTCTTCACTTGATCTTAATGCAAGTAACAGTAGACTGCTTCTTGTGGCACTAACTATCGCCAAGAAAACTATCCTCATGAACTGGAAATCAAGAAAGACCATACATCTAGCCCAATGGAAGAACCTCTTCTCTGATTACAGCTCCCTTGAAAACTTGGCTTCCCCTCTCTTATCAATACAGCAGAACATCATTGTTCATACTGGTCACTCTTAATCGGCTTCTTGCATGTCGGAATCCACTAGCACCTTTTCCTTGTCTGTCAGCCAATACTCCCCTCCGCCAAACACACACATAAATACACATGCATAACCACAAAACTAACTGGCACTGCTTTTTCCAAAGAAACTAATACAGCTCCCCAGGACTACCAAAAGATGAGTATACTCTGGTGAAGGTAGTGGGGGGGGGGGGTTCTTTCCACCTACAACCCCAGACTTGACCCACTGCCCGGTGGAACCTGACGGCCTGGCGTCTTTCCTCCGTGAGGTGGGGGTGCTCAGCGGATTGCCGCCAGTGCCCTGGGGCTACCGGATCCATGCGCAGTTGTGGGATCTGGAGGGGGATGCTAGCCACTCCAATACTGCGGCACCTTGGCTGGGCCTGGGGGTTGTGGGGTGGGGGGCTGGTCCGCGGTGCATCCATGCCCCTTCCTCCCTGCCATCCACTTTGTGGTCTCCCTCCCTCCTCCTTCCTCCTTGACTGCCCCCCCCCCCCCCCCCCCCCCCCTTGCCCCTGTGGGGGGACTGTGGGTCCCCGGCTGGCCTAGGGGTCTAACCCTGGGGCTGTCTCGCCCTCTGGGGGGGTCGCTATCCCCATGCCACGTAGGCCCACGTGGCAACGTGGGCCGGGACAGGGCGTCAGGGCAACCGTGGGGTATTGGCTCCCTCATGGCGGTGTGGCCCGATGGCATCTCTGCCTTCCTGACAGGTCGGGACCCGGAGTGGGTGGGTGGGTGGGTGGGGGTGGGGGGGACTTGCCAGCTGGGGCCCGGGTGGGAATTCCGCGGTCCTCCTGTGGGGGGCGGTGCCCTATGGGTGGTTGTCCTGTGATGGGTCTGAGGCACCTGCTGAGTCGGGGACTCTGGTGCTGTGGTTCGCCGGGGGGGGGGGGGGTGTCCCTGCTGTTCTTGCCTGCTCGTGGGGGGCCATCTTGGTCATCTTCTGTGGATGCTGGGGCTTAGTGTGTGGGGGGCTTTTCGATGTCAACCCCCAGGCTCCTACATGGTCTTTTGACGGACGGGGCTGGCCCTTGCTGGCCTTGCCTCTTACTCGCACCCCACCTTTTCACCTTGCACTCTTGTACACTGCACCTTTTTTTGTGTGTGTGTGTGGGGGGGCACACATAACACTCAGGGCTCCTGGAGTTAGGGGAGGTAGGGAGGGGACTACCTCACCCTCCTGCCCCTTTTGTCCTCCAGTTTTTAATTGCACCACATACACTAGATTAAGGGAGGGTGAGGATGGGAACAGGGGGCCGTAGGGATGGACTCCAGTCTGTCACAGGCTGGGGCCCTTCCCTGCTCACCTCTCTCCTGCCTGACCTTCCCTCTGTTTTTAATGCAACACAAACATTCACTTGTTTTGGATGGGCGGGGGAGTGGGGATCGGTGGGCTCCCACTCCGCCAACCTTCCCTCTCTTAAAATGCACTACTTCACAGTTAGGGACACTCTTAGTCACGGTGAAGGGATAATGCATCTTTGTCTGGAAGCAAAGATGCATATTAACAGGGTGGGACAAGGGGTGGAACACTAGTTTAGGCTTGGTAGGGCCAGTGGGGTCTGGCCCTGTCTGGCCATGATTCTGTGCTGGTGGCATGTTTCCATCTAGTGGGTTGGCATCGGGGGCCTCTCAGTGCGGCTGGCTCCGAGTGTCTTTGGGGGGGGGCTGGGGTGGCCCCTTGGGAGCGGGTTGGCCCTGTAGGGTCTTACGTCCCTTGGTGTGCTGTGGTACTGGGTCCCCGAACTAGCTTGCTGTGGTCTTGTTATGGGTGGCTGCCTGTGGGGTGCCGCTCTGTGTTGGTGGATCCGGGGGCTTCCCTGGGCCCATGGGCGGTGGTCTCCTGTGCTCCTCCGGTGCGTGTTTCTCAAGGGGGGGGGGGGTGCTCCTGGCCTCAACACTGCACGCCCTTGTCCCGCCCACCCTAGGTCCCCAGAGGGTGCCCGGTCCTGGGACACCTGGCTCCTGGGCCGCTGGGGAGCCCCGGTCCAGCCGTGGGGGATGTGGGGGGCGGCTTTTTCTTTTGGGATCCCACTTCTCTGACATTCCCGAGTTTTCTTACAGTTGTCACTCCTTGAATTATACTTAGAACAGCACAGCACCTGGGCTGCTATTTAATATCGTCAACATTACCTGTTTGCCCTCTTCCCTGTCTGTCCTCTCCCCCTCTTTGTATCCTTGTCTGTCCTCTTTCCTGTTTGTCTTGTCTCGTCTTATCTGTCACTAATTTCCCCTCCTTCACACTGTGGTATAGCACAGCCCTCCCCTCCAGCTCACATCGGGGAATAAATAAAGTTTAATTTGACGGAGTAGCCTACAGGGAGGGCTGGTGATGGTCACTGACAGCAATGAATCATAACTATCGATGCTTCACTGCAATAAAAAAAAAAAAAAATGCATTGGCCTTTAAACGTTGGCATCGGACAGTGTTCAACTATAGGACATATGCAGACAAGGGGAAAAAAATTAATCACTTAATTGTTTGTCAACAGTTGGATAATGAGTTATAAATGACTTGTTAACTTTATGTTAATGATTTATAGCTATACCTTATAAATAAGTAATAGATAATGGACAAGCTTGTTTAGTATCAGTTAATAGTTTATATATGTTATCGGGACGTAATTCTAAAGTTGCAACTATTCATCATTTATTGACTGTTTGTAAATGAGGAATAGTTGCAACTTTAGAATAACGTTCCAATAACATATGTAGGCTAATAACTAATACTTGACTAATATATTAACTCATACTTAACAGATCAGTTGTTAATAGTTTGTTAACCATCTACTAATACAAGTGAAACTTTGAAGAACAGCAAATGGGGGAAACAAGTTCAGGGTACAGAAATTTGATGTGATGTCTAAAATATACAATTTTTGTACCTCAACCTTGTTCCACCCATAGGCTTTTCAGAGTACTGTATTTTACCAAAGAAACAACACATATGAAATGCTGAAAACTGAGTTTAATGTATAGAAACACATACTGAGCCATCTCATGGCAGAACAACAGTATATAACAATACGCAAACCTATGAGGTTTTGACACTTTTTGTGTAGGACATGAAAACAAAATAAATCAAAATCAAGCCATTGGTGTTATTGATATGAACATGTCTTAGCACAACTTGGACCCTTTATATTAGTGAACCAGACCTGAGCAACCACTGAACTGCTCTAGGGCACCATCCCACATTGACTCAACACCTAAGCTTTCTTAGACAGAGGAATCAGTTTTCCCTTTTTCTTTTCATGTTCAACATCCCTCATCAGGTTTGGATCATTAATCAACACTTCCAGACATTTTTTTTGCAAAGTCCTGCAGTTGTTGCTGTGGTGTATGAGCAATTAGTAACTCCTTGTATTTCTTTGGGGCCACAACAGCAAGCTCACAGATCGGGGCATTGGTGACAATGGTGTTTTGGTCAACACGGACCTTTCGATATGCCGCACTCAGCTTTCTTCCTTTCTTGTACGCCTTAAGGACTTTCTTGTATCTCTTGATGACCTCCTTAGGATGATGTGCTGAAACAGATAGAAATTTAGATAAGTATAATAAACATACAAGTAGTTTATCAACACAGGGAAAAACACACATAGATGCAAAGTTGTTAAAAAAAGTATTGAAGATTACATGGGCACAGAGTTAATGGAAGGTCCAAGATAATATACCCACCAGGATGTACATTTTGGAAAATAAACTTTATACATAGGGAGAGAGACAGATAGACGCAAGAGAGAGACGCAAACAGAAAGACTTTGTGTTGTCTACATGCCTGACACATATGAGGGGAGCAGCCTTATTGCCTTCCTCTCTCCCTACACTTACCTCTCTGTTTGCCATGTTGCCTTTTTTTCTTCTCTTTTTTCTTCCTCTTGTCCTTTTTCTTGTGACTCTGGTGGTGGTGCCTCTTTTTCTTCTTGCGTCTTTTTTTCAAAATCTTGTCTGAATCAGAAAAATCAGTCGATGAGGATGAGGATCTGGATGAAGAGGATGAAGAGTTGGATGGACTGGAGGATGTAAAGCAAGAAGATGCACCAAAAGACCAGCTGGACGAGGAAGATGTGTCACTTGTCCCACTAATATCTGTACAATACGAAATGCATTACTATGATGATACAAGTCAACATACATACATTCTTATCAACATTTACATTTATTTAGATTTTCACTTTCACTGATTCATGAAATTGTGATCTCATCAGTTGGACGGATGTGTCTGTTGTCAATCAAAGGTACAGATAATATTGTCCAGGTATTAACTATACATGTGTATTGTACATGTTTTCCCAAGAAAGTGTTAGGCCTACTTAATTTGACCAACTTGTTGGCAGAGTGAGTCACTCTCCTTAGTCAGGTCACTGATGCTTTCTGTGAGTGTCTGCTGCTTCTTGGCCTCACGGAGCTTAAGCTGCTTCTTCTTAAAATGTAAAAATTCTGTTGGAGTTACAGTCGCCTCAGTATCTGGAATGATACAATAGAGAATTCAAAAAGCTCTAATAATAAAACCTAGGTGAAAGCAAAATAAAATAATGACCTGCTGGCTCTAGATATATGCAAAGGATCTCTGAATGAGTGGACATAATTGTATAACTATCATTCATTACCAGTGAATATATAAATGCATATGTACGGACTATCTTTATAAACATATATACACATATACATAGGGCTTTTTGAAATATATTTAATTTTAAGGTTATGTCACAGTATTATATATATATATATATATATATATATATATATATATATATATATATATAAATATATATATATATATATATATATATATATATATATATATATATAGCCTAAGCCTTGAATTGCAGTTTGGATGCATCACAACAGAGCAGTTTTCTATTTCACATCAAAAATGGGTGAAATATTCTTAATCTTGTGCTCTATTAGGGATTTTGATTTAGGATTACTCAAAACGTACTCAGTAAAAAAAATCATTCTATGCATGCAGGTAGTATGCCATTTTGGCATAAGATTACTCAAAAAGTACAAAGTAAAAGTACTTCACATCATGTTGGCAGGTTGTCTAGGAAGTACTAAGTTCAGCAGTTTATGAAAAACAATCTTTTTATTTCACATCACAAATGGGCGAAATGTACTCCGTACTATTTGTTCCTATGTAAATGATTTGACATAGGATTACTCAAAAAGTACAGAGTAAAGGTACTCAATTCTATGCATGCAGGTAGTCTGGGAAGTACTTAGTTCAGCAGTATATGAATCATGGACTACTTATGGACAATAAGCCTTTTTTTTTACATCAAAAAATGGATGAAATATACTTTATTTTGTCCTGAGTAAATGATTTTGACATAGGATTACTCTAAAAGTACTATATACTATACATGCAGGTAGTCTGGGAAGTATTTATTTCAGCAGTATATGAATTAGCACTAGTTGTGGAAAATAAGCGTTTTATTAAGGACAAATACATTACATAAAAAATATCGTTAATTTGGCCCTCTGGAATTTTTTTTCCCCTTACGTTGTCCAGTACTTTGAAATCCTGAAGCATACCCTCGTCATAACTTCAGGTTATCACCAGGATTAATTACTGTCAAAGTGTCGTTATCATCATGGGTCTGCTTGTGAGACTTTAGTTCGACCCACACTCACTACCAGTAGCTCTTCAGAGCGGTTTAAATGTAAATGTAAATGTAGCGCTTTTCTAGTCTGTCTGACCACTCAAAGCGCTTTACACTGCTGGTGTCATTCACCCATCCACACCACATTCACACACTGATGGCAGAACAATCTACTGAAGGCCTAGTATTATCTAACACATTCATACACCACTGAACAACAGTGGGAGCAATTTGGGGTTCAGTGTCTTGCTCAAGGACACTTCGACATGAGACTGCAGGAGCTGGGAATCGAACCCACGACCTTTCGATCGAGAGGCGACAACTCTACCACTGAGCCACAGTCGCCCAGTTTAACAACGATTACCGTAAGTATTTGTAGTTTCGCGTACTATAAAATAACGAACGGCTGATTTAACCAAGCAAACGCGAACCACGGCTGGCTTGACCACAGCAGTCTTACCTACCGTCACAGTTGTTGTCCATGTGCTCAGCATGGTGCACAGGTGTAGTAGAGAGGGGGCCTCTCGACCGGTCCCTCGCCCCCGCCGGGGTCCCGACCGGACAGTCCGCCCCGGTCGTTTACCACCCGCTTTGGGCTGCATTCCCAAAAAACCCGACTCCGAGAAGACCGGACCCCGGCGCGAACCACACCGTCCACAGGCTGAGCCTCGATCAGAAGGACTCAGGCCCCCAAGGGACACCGGGCAAAGTGGTCTTCCGTACGCCACATTTCCCACGCCCGCCCGCCGAACGGGGATTCAGCGCTGGGCTCTTCCCTCTTCGCGCGCCGCTACTGAGGGAATCCTGGTTAGTTTCTTTTCCTCCGCTAAGTAATATGCTTAAATTCAGCGGGTCGTCTCGTCTGATCTGACGAGAGAAAGAGAAGGGGAGGGGGGGCGGACCACCTCGGGAAGAGGCGGTCCGCGCTCCCGCAGAGCTGCGACCCAGAGAGAAGGAGCTGTGGTCGGGCCCGGGGGCCTCTCGACCGGTCCCTCGCCCCCGCCGGGGTCCCGCACACCCCATCCCCGCCGCGTGGGATGACCGCTAGGGGGCCCGCGGTGCCTCCTCCGCCCCCCCGTCCCGAGTGAGCGAGCCCGGGTGGACGGGTGCGGGGCTACCTGGTTGATCCCCTGCGGGGGCGAGGGACCGGTCGAGAGGCCCCCTCGCCGACCCTCCCCACGGCCACTCCGCGCATACCGGCTCGTGGGTCTTCTCGCCGGCCAGCCTACCGGCGGGGGCGGGGACCCCCCACACCCCGTCCCCGCCGCGTGGGACGACCGCTGGGGGGCCCGCGGTGCCTCCTCTGCCCCCCCGTCCCGAGTGAGCTAGCCCGGGCGGACGGGCGCGGGGCTACCTGGTTGATCCTGCCAGTAGGATATGCTTGTCTCAAAGACTGAGCCATGCAAGTCTAAGTACACACGGCCCGATACAGTGAAACTGCGAATGGCTCATTAAATCAGTTATGGTTCCTTTGATTGCTCCAACGTTACTTAGATAACTGTGGCAATTCTAGAGCTAATACATGCCAACGAGCGCTGACCTCCCGGGATGCGTGCATTTATCAGACCCAAAACCCATGCAGGGTCGCCCCCTCGTAGGGCGAAATGGCTACCACATCCAAGGAAGGCAGCAGGTGCGCAAATTACCCACTCCGGACTCGGGGAGGTAGTGACGAAAAATAACGGTGCAGGCCGATCGAGGCGCTGTAATCGGAATGGGCCTACTTTAAACCCTTGAGTGGGGATCCATTGGAGGGCAAGTCTGGTGCCAGCAGCCGCGGTAATTCCAGCTCCAATAGCGTATCTTAAAGTTGCTGCGGTTAAAAAGCTCGTAGTTGGATCTGGGAGCTGCGCGGGAGGGTCCCCGCCGCGCCGTCGGCGGGTGCACCGCCCGTTGCCTGGCCCCTGCCTCTCGGCGCCCGCAGCGACGCCCTCGGCTGGGTGTCCCGCTGGGCCCGAAGCGTTTACTTTGAAAAAAATTAGAGTGTTCAAAGCGGGCCCCCTTCGCCCGAATCGTGCAGGGTCTCCTTCGCCGACAGGCGCGGGTAATCCGCTGAACCCCACTCGTGAAAGGGACTGGGGACTGCAATTGTTCCCCACCAACGAGGAATTCCCAGTAAGCGCGAGTCCCCATCCCGTGTCGATTAAGTCCCTGCCCTTTGTACACACCGCCCGTCGCTACTACCGATTGGATGGTTTAGTGAGGTCCTCGGATTGGCCCCGCCGGGATCGGTCACGGCCCTGGCGTAGCGCCGAGAAGACTATCAAACTTTACTATCTGGAGGAAGTAAAAGTCGTAACAATGTTTCTGTAGGTGAACCTGCGGACAGATCATTATCGGTTTTTCTCCGCCTCTCCCGCCGTGGGCGCGGAAAGCAGGGACGCGGGTGGGTGTGTGTGTGTGTGTGTGTGTGCGCGTGGGTGCGCAGCGACATCTCCCCCGCTCACGTCCGTTTTTTTTTTTTTTTTTTTTTTTAAATTTACTTCCCTTCCTCCCAAAGGACCCGTCCCCGATCTGCGATACCCCGCCGGCCTCGGAAAAACGGAGCAAAGAACCGCAAAGAAAGCGGACAACTCTTAGCGGTGGATCACTCGGCTCGTGCGTCGATGAAGAACGCAGCTAGCCTGCGAGAACTAATGTGAATTCCGGGGCCACGCCTGTCTGAGGGTCGCTTTGCCATCCATCGGAGAAGGGTCCCCCCCCTACCTCCGCGGCTGGGGTTGTTTTGCAGGCGACCTCCGCGCCGGCCTTCGTCCCCCGAAGAGCAGACCTTGGGCGACCAACGCACTCAGTCTCCTGGGGACATCTCTTGGTCTCCCCACCCCTTATCCCTCCTACCAGGGGCGCGAGGCTTCTGGGGCCGCAGCTGTCTGTCGGAGTCCGCGGAGGGGGTGCTTAATAGTGGGTGCACGGAACCAAGAGGTGCGCAAGGTGACAGATGGCCGGAAGGGCTCCTTGGCTGAGGTGCACTCATGGTGCACATGTGTCACCCCCCAGGGGAAAAACCCCAGAGAGAGGCCTGGCTGGTTGGCTAGAAGTCATGGGAAAAGTGGGATGGATGTCGGGTAGTCAGGAGCTCCATCCCAACCGCCCCAAAGGCGCGCACCCGCCTCTGTCCCTGAAGGGGCCCTGGTAGGCGGAAATAGGTTGAGCCGAAGCTCCATGAGATTTCAATTGTTTTTCCAGGTTGAGCTCCAGGCGGGGCCCCAGTCGGGCGCCCCTCTCTGCCTGGGAAGGTGCCCTGCTCCTGGGGGCCTGGGCGGGTTTCAGGGGATGAGGCTGGATGCCTGGAAGTCCGGGGCCCCCGTCAGGCACCCCTCTCTGCCCGGGAAGGTGCCCTGCTCCTGGGGGCCTGGGCGGGTTTCAGGGGATGAGGCTGGATGCCTGGAAGTCCGGCGAAAACGGTGATCAAGAACCGCACCTCTGGAGGACACCGAGGGCAGGATTTCGTGGCCCGGTTTTTCAGAACCTCAAGACCTCCGTGATGGCCAAGGGGCTACTGAAGGAAACATGTCCGACATATGGGAACATCTTCAACGGACAAGTTTCAAAGTGCGTGGCCCTGTCCTTGCGGTTCCCTGTTTGTCTGCAGTGTAACAGACATAAAAAAAACAAGAACAAAACTTGGAAGAAGAACAAACAAGTAACAAACTTGTGGTGCGTGAACCACCCATGTTCTATGGGCTCTCGGGGGCTCCCCAATGGGGAAGTGTCCACCGGCACGGGGGGGCTTCCCCGGGATGGCCCCAGGACCATCCCCCCCTGGTCCCTGCGGTTCCATTGTCTCGGATCAAAGAACAACCGCTGCTGCGCGTGGGTGGTCGGGCGGGTGCAGTGGGGCTGTCCAATGGGGGAAGCGTCCACCGGCTCGGAGGGCCTTTCCCCGGACAGCCCCAGGACCATCCCCCCCTGGTCCCTGCGGTTCCGTTGTCTCGGATCAAAGAACAACCGCTGCTGCGCGGGGCTGGCCGGGCGGGCGCAGTGGGGCTGTCCAATGGGGGAAGCGTCCACCGGCTCGGAGGGCCTTTCCCCGGACAGCCCCAGGACCATCCCCCCCCGGTCCCTGCGGTTCCGTTGTCTCGGATCAAAGAACAACCGCTGCTGCGCGGGGCTGGTCGGGCGGGCGCAGTGGGGCTGTCCAATGGGGGAAGCGTCCACTGGCTCGGAGGGCCTTCCCCGGGACAGCCCCAGGACCATCCCCCCCCGGTCCCTGCGGTTCCGTTGTCTCGGATCAAAGTACAACCGCTGCTGTGTGGGGGTGGTCGGGCGGGCGCAGTAGGGCTGTCCAATGGGGGAAGCGTCCACTGGCTCGGAGGACCTTTCCCCGGACAGCCCCAGGACCATCACCTGGGTCCTTGTGGTTGGAGGCGGGTGGTGCTTACGTGGATACCACCCGTACCGCTTGATGCAGGGATGATTTTGCGTCGGCGCTTCACCCCGAAAAATGTGTGTACTCAACAAGTGGCGAACCGGTTGTCAAACACAGTCTTTAATGGGAACACAAGCTTATACATGTAATCTGTGTGTTGCAGAAGACCCATGGCATCAAAAAGGACTTCGGACCCCTTTGGGAAGCCTCAAAGCAAAAAAAGGCGGCGCGACAACAGAGAGTTGATGGAGGCACCCCCGGAACCCCTGGCACCCCCGGCACCCCCAGACTGTGATGCCCATGACCCGGAGTGTGGTGATAGCAGCTGTGCTCAACCTGACTGTCATGCTACAAACGCGATGGTTTCAGAGTCACCGCATCAACCAACTGGCTTCCCTTTTCCAGGAAGGTCATTTGGAAAAGAGAGGTTTTGCCGCTCATTCAATGCGAGCTGGTTTACCAAATGGGGGTGGCTGCATTACATCGAAGATGGGGATTGTGTCGTGTGCTTCAGCTGTGTCAAGGCAGTGGAGAAAGGCCTGATCAATGAAGAGCATGCACGGTTAGACAGCCGCTTTGTCAAGGGAGGCTTCAGAAACTGGCGGAAAGCCCGGGAAAAGTTCAAAGTGCACAAGAAGTCCAAGCTGCACGTTGATGCCATTCGAAAGGTCTCCACTCTGAGAAACACCCCGGTTAATGCACTGTTGTCGGGGGCTTCCGGCCAAGCCCAGAATACAGCGAGACATGTCCTGGAACTGATGTTCAGGTCGGTGCGCTTCCTGGGAAAGAAGGGGGTGGCTTTCCGGGGTGACGGCAGCCGTGACGGCATCTTGTACGAGCTCATGCTGGAGCGCACCTATGACCTCCCGGAAGAGAGAGCGTGGATTCTGCGGAGACGGAACTGGCTCTCGGACACGATACAGAATGAAGTCATTCGACAATACGCCTGTGCCATTCAGTGTGAGATTGTGTCCCGCGCAGCAAAGAGTCCCTACTACGGGCTGACGGCCGATGCCACAACGGATGCCAGTACGACCGAACAGTTTTCATTGTCCCTGCAATACGTGGACGAGAATATGGAGGCTCGCTGTGATTTCCTCGGATTTTACAATGCTCCCGACAGCAGCGGAGAGACACTGTTCAAGTGCATCAGGGATGTATTTCTCAGGCTGAACATCCCGATCAGTTGGCTCCAGGGATACTGCTTTGACGGAGCGAGTAACATGTCGGGACGGTTCTCGGGTGTCCAGGCACGGCTGAAAGAACTGTGTCCCGGGTCTCTGTTTGTGCACTGTGCCAACCACTCGCTTGACCTGGTTCTTCAGGAGGCCGCCAGAGAGGTGAGCCTGGTCGCCGACTCCATGAACTTTGTTCAGGGCGTAGCCGTGGTCATCCAAACGCAAGGAGCTCTACCAGTCGATGTTTGGCTGTGGTGAAGTGGTGCTTACCATATTGGCAGTGTGTCCAACAAGATGGTGCATACGAACGACGGCTATCAGGCGTGTGTGCAGTGCCTACCGACAGATCATTGACACTCTGGAGCGGCTTAAGGATGACAAGAGTGTGAGAGGAGAGACCAGAGCCAAGGTCGGAGGCCTGCACAAGCAGGCGCTAAAAGCTAAAACCTTCTTCGGCCTCCTGTGCTGTGAGGCACTTTTTGAGCCGTGTGAGTCGGTGGCCAGGGGCTTACAGTGCACCAAAGCCAGTGCACTCGGTGCCCTCGAGTGCACCAAATTGCTGGGGAATCGCATAGAAGCGCTATGGGACGCTGCGGTGATGGAGAACATGCTTCACAAGATATCCACGGCTGGACTGAAAATGCCAGAGGCGCGCAGGCCGACAAAGACCCCGGTCCGCTATCGGCACACGGCAGAGCCAGAGGCAGCGGTGCAACAGTCATGGCAAAGTGAGTTCTATGAAGCGGTGGACTTGGTTGCGGAAGAACTGAAGCGGAGATTTGACCAAGATGGGATGAAAACGGCTGCTCTTAGAGAACAGGTGCTTCTTAAGGCAGCCAAAAAGCAACCTGCGAGTGTGGAGTGCCTGCACCTTCCTTTGCACTTCGACAGGGACCGATTGGAGGTGCAGCTAAAGATGATCAGCGACGTCCTTGGAGACTTCACCGGTAAAACCGTACAGGACGTGGCCGCATCTATGTCCAGACTCCATCCACAGACAAGGGCCGTTTTCAAAGAAGCGGAAGACTTCATCAAACTGTGTCTGTGCCTCCCCGTCTCAGCGGCGCCATCGGAGAGGACGTTTTCCACTATGCGCCGCCTGAAAACGTGGTTGCGCACAAATATGACCAAAAAAAGACTGACACACCTTGCTCTCATGCATGTTCATGGAGATATTTTGGACAATCTGGACATTGGAAGCCTGATGAGGAGCTTCATCAGCAAAACTTCAGAGAGGAGGTCCACATTTGGGGATGTGTGATTCTGCTGCTGCCCCTCAGCACCCCTCAGCACCCCTTGTTGTAAAAAATGTTCCCGCGGCTATGCCCTGACAGTCTGCTTGAAGTGAATTTCATTCATCTGAGTGAGAGAGTACCTGATAGCAGACAGTTCTCGATTTAACTGTTCGGCTACTGATGAGTTTACAATGGCGCGTAAATCAGGACACAAGTTCAAACTCCTGAGGCTTTCTTCTGCTCTCTTTTGATTTTTCTGGTGGAATCTGTCATACAAAGCATATCTCTCGGTGTTTTTTTAAACTGGATGGGGTAAAATCCAGGGATTGCTGTTTTTTGGTGGAGCTTGAAAGGGGGGCTGTGTATGGAGATTTGTAACCCATGGCATTTTAAGTTCAAGTTTTTTTCTGAGCAGCAAGGGTTAGGTTCTCCTTTTTTGGCTGGCACAATCTGCCTTCATCGGACTGGAAGAAGAGTTGCTTGGTTCCATTGTTCATGTGTCTGGCAACTTGGCCAGACACATCCGAGATAAAGCATGTTGGGTATGCTTTAAAACTCAACAATCCATCAACATGGTCCCTTGCAGACTCAGCCCAGAACAGAAAGTTTACATAGTAAACCACTCCATGATAACAGGAAAAGTGTAATACACCACCTGTAATTGATTTGAGAGCTTTAAACACAACATTTACCTTAAACAACAGATCCAAAAAAAATTGTTTCCAAATAGTGTTTTGGGTCTGCATTCTTACCTCCTGCTTTTTGTAGCTTCAAAGAAAGTTTTGGGTAAACTTCTTTGACGTTTAGAAGCTCTTCTAATCTGATTCTTAGGCCTGTGATGGATCCCTCATCACTGACTCCAAGTGCAAGGCAGGCCTCCTGCAGGTCTTTTTTCTGTGGCGGTTGAAATTAATGACTGTTACTTTTTGGATTGCATTCTGTAGACAACAAATCAGTCAGAATACTGCTAAAAAATTTTAGGGCACATACCTTCTTTGACTCAATCAATGAGAGAATGGTGTCCTCATCCACCTCTTTGACTGATAATTTCACATCCACTTTTCGCTTTTTTAATCCTTTCTGGGCCTCTGTTTTTGGAATGCTGTCACCATTTCTCACATCTCCCCCCACCCATGGTGCAAGTGTGGATTGTGCTGTCTTACACTGGTATGGAAGTTTATGTTTTTAGATGACCAACCTAATGGTAAACAAGTTGTACTAAGTCACTGCAAGACTCAGGAGAGACCACACTGACAAATGTTTATATATTTATAATACAACAAAGCTCAGAAATTGTACACAAACTGACCACCTGGTATCTCAAAAAAGAAAAATCCTCTTGGTTGAAACAAGATTAATTTCATTTATACATTTTTTTACAAACAGAAAGACAAGTCAGAATGATACAATCTTAAACAAACCAAGGTATACCTTGGATAGGACCTTTTCACTACTAAATACACACACTCAATGCACTCACTCACCAGATGTAAAGCCTTCAGCAATTAGTTCCTTGTTCAGTTGTGCCCAACTTTGGGTGATGTTGATGTTCAGGTCTTTTTCATTGATGTTTTCCAACACAGGCTTCTTGAATGTACCCACTGTAAAAATAATTATATTGAGAAAAGCGGTAATAGGTAAATCAATAATTTTCTCAATTTTCAATTGCTAATAGTAGTGATTTCAAATATTAGAGGGGAATCTATCACAGTTTTATTAAGTACATATACAGCCTACTTGGGGCTTACCTGGTATGTCAAAAGCTACTTTCCAGTTAGCGTCTGCAATTATTATTTGTGGACAGTCACCACACTGATTGCAGCTGAACTTAAATTTAAAATCAGTCAGAGACAGAAAATGGTGGAAATCCCTTCTGACAGTCTGATGCTGGAAGCGGTTGTCATTAAAGAATGTTATGGTTGACAACATTCGCCCTGGAGCAGTTTTGTTCTGAAAAAACTAGAAATGACACATTTGGCCACTTGATCTGATATGAATTCTCTCATACCATAACCAAAAATAATCTTACAAATTAAAAACAAATCTAATTAATGTATTCATACATTCAGTATAACATGTGATATATTTGCCCATGGTTAATATAATAGCACTAAGACCTGGGGCACTTGTACTAGTTCTGCTTTGTTAACAGCATAAAACAAGAAAGAGGTTATATAGTCTGGTTAAGGTTTCCACTGTAAAAGTTGACACCTACAGCCGGTCCCGAAAGAAGTAGTTCACACAATGAAAGAGTCAAGTACACTCTGTCGTTGAAATTGTGAAAGCCGGACTTGTACTCTTGGAACCGGACATGGTTTAAGCAGACAGCGCACTGTTTGACTGCAACAGAGATGCCTGTAGAAAATAGAAGGACAAGTCAAATAGAACATAGTTAAAGACTCAAAGCATACTTTAGATCACAAAAAGAGGAATGATCATCAGGTGGACAGACAGATTAAAAAAAAGATAAAGCAGCATTTATGTTCTAACTTTACTTGCCTTTTTTATGTATATATAACCATACACCGTGGCTTGATTAGTCACTATCTTCAAATCCAACAGCTCTGGTGGTGTGGGAACTTGGCAATAGGGGCATACTGTCTCCTCTGGGATGAAGCACTTTGGGGGCTCCTTCTCCCTACTCCTCAGAACCACTGGAAGGTCATGTGGTGAAGGTGTTTTTTTTATGTGTGTACAAATATTCTGCCATTTGACACACTTAATTTTCATTTTCCACATACGATGAAACCTCTGTCACAGTCATAACTATTTCTGTCTCTTTTCAATGTCTTCTGTCAACACGTCCGAATTAGGCAGGAGAAGATTTGGTGACTCCTGGTAGATCCACCACATTGCCAACATACAGCGGTGGGAATGTCCAGTCCCTCTGCATGGACAGTTCCACCTACCAGACACAGAGTCAAAACTAACTCTAGTTCGGCCAAGTTTGCACCAGTTGTCGGTGATACTGGTATAGATGGAAAAAAACACCCATCTCTTGGAGTAACCTATTTCCCCGTAAAAAAAAAAGAGGTAAAACGTATCTACTCCATGCTCTAAGGCTTTGTTGTGTAATTCCTTGCACTGTTCTGCCCAGTCATTAAGTTGAAATGCTGAGTCAGCATTTCAACTTATAGATCTTCGACTTTATATTCACTTCTTCTTCTTCATTAGGGGCTCGGGCTTCGCATGAGCCACTATTGTTCTTCCGTTTGTTTCTTTCATCTTCTTCATCTTCCGGACAAAATTTTGGACTTTGGATTTTGGCTTCTCCTCCCAGAGCTTTGAGAAAACCCCAACAAATTATACATCAAAACGTGTGGCTCGGTCCAGAATGGTGTGCTATGAATTTTCTAAGAATTTCGGCAATTTTTGGCCGAAAAAACCCGGAAAACCGACGAAACAGTCCCATAGACAACTAGAGAAGTTGCATTTCCTTGCAGAAAATGCGTTGAAATGCTGACGCTGAAGACTTGAAATCGTGAAAAAAAGCTGAAAATGTGGAAAAATGTGAAATAAAATTGCTGAAAGGCGTAAGAAAAAGCATACCATGGAAATGTGAAAAAAGTGAAGAAGAAAGAGTGAAGCAGTAGTAGTGAAGAAGACCAGGAAGTGAGGTAGAAGGATTGAAAAAGAAAGAGTGAGTAAAAAAGTAAAGAGGAAGATGGAGTGTAAAAGAAGTGAGAAAGAAACAGTGGGGAAAAAAGAGTGAAGAAGCAGTGAGGAAGAAAGTGAAGCCAGAGTGATGAGGAAAGGAGTGAGGGGGAAGGGGTGATGAAGAAAAAGAAGTAAAGGAAGTAAAGAAGAAGGAGTGAGAACAATTAAGAAATGAGAAAGTTGTATGAAAAGAAGGAGCAAAGAAGAACTAAAGAAGTCTTTAGACTGTTTAAACAATAAAATGTTGAAAAAAATGTAAATAACAGCAAAATCGATGAGTTATGTGTAAATAGCATAAAGTCATGTGAAGTAAAGAAGTACACACACACACACTCACCCAAACATACACACACACACAGACACACACACACGCACACACTCACACACAAACGCACAGACACTCACACAAACATACACATAGACACACACACACACACAAACACACACACACACACACACACACACACACACACACACACACACAGACATGAGCATTACGTGCACTTAAATGTGAGGGGGTTTTGTGTGAACTGAGGTACCTTTAACATCATCAATACACACACACACACACATACACGTTTGAACCCTTTACATTTCCTTTCAAGGATAAGAAAACCTTTGTGTGTAAGCTTTCATTAAAAATACATGGTTTAAATTGAGTTATTTGATTCAAAATGAATCCTGACTCTGTGTGTGTGTGTGTGCGTGTGAGTGTGTGCTTGTTTTGATAATATAGCCAGGCTCTCCCCAAATGCCCCAGAATGTCCTTATGAGTCATCATTCATGAGCAGCTGCGTGGTTTCCATGGTGATGGGACTTCAAAGGACAGCTGCTGAGTTTAACAGTCACCTCTTTGTGACAGCTGCTCTCAGGCTGGATTTTGGGGTGAGAAATGATCCGAAAAAAACGCTCGCTGTGGCCAAACCGTAATAGCAACCTACAGCATATACAACCAATAGCAATCCTTCAACTTTGAGCTCCTCAAACTTCATCATGCTTCCACTTACAGACTCCATTCTTGCTTCAAAATGTCCACTTATCTTTTCACTTTTCACACGTCTTTCAACTTTTTAACTATCTTTCACTGTTTGTGAGATTTCACTCCTTAAGCAACACAAACTTTTGAGATTTTTCACTAGAAACTCAGCTCTCAGAGTGCGTGACATCATCAGTCAGAGTGGAGCAGCAGCTGATGACACATCAGAAATTTCACAAACAAATCGCTCGTAGGCCCACAAATTTCACCCCAGAGTCATAAAAATGGCATCAAAATGTTCCCTGACTCCTCCTGCTTCTAATAAAAATGCTTTTGGTGGCAAAAATTGTATCCTTTGGCCAGTAAGTGGCCAAATCCTGGAGAACACCTGATTTTCCTGCAATAGAGGCCCTATCATTCTCTGATCCGAAATTCCTCCTTTGTAACCACTTTTTAAAACAAAATTTTAAATACTTTTTCCTGGCCCTACTTATATAAATTTGACATTGGCAGATTCCTCCGATCCTCTGGATTCTCACGGTGCGCTCATTTCTCTGATAGCTATTACGGTTTGGCCACAGCGAGCGTTTTTTCGGATCATTTCTCACCCCAAAATCCAGCCTGAGAGCAGCTGTCACAAAGAGGTGACTGTTAAACTCAGCAGCTGTCCTTTGAAGTCCCATCACCATGGAAACCATGCAGCTGCTCATGAATGACGACTCATAAGGACATTCTGGGGCATTCGGGGAGAGCCTGGCTATATTATCAAAACAAGCACACACTCACACACAAACACACACACACACACACACACAGAGTCAGGATTCATTTTGAATCAAATAACTCAATTTTGTATTTTTAATGAAAGCTTACACACAAAGGTTTCTTTATCCTTGAAAGGGCATGTAAAGCGTTCAAACGTGTATGTGTGTGTGTGTGTATTGATGATGTTAAAGGTACCTCAGTTCACACAAAACCCCCTCACATTTAAGTGCACGTAATGCTCATGTCTGTGTGTGTGTGTGTGTGTGTGTGTGTGTGTGTATGTGTTTGTGTGTTTGTGTGTGTGTGTGTGTCTATGTGTATGTTTGTGTGAGTGTCTGTGTGCGTTTGTGTATGTGTGTGTGTTTGGATGAGTGTGTGCGCGTGTGTGTGTTTGGGTGAGTGTGTGTGTCTGTGTGTGTGTGTGTTCGGGTGATTGTGTGTGTGTGTACTTCTTTACTTCCCATGACTTTACGCTATTTACACATAACTCATTGTTTTTGCTGTTATTTACATTTTTTTCAACATTTTATTGTTTAAACAGTCTAAAGACTTCTTCAGTTCTTCTTTGCTCCTTCTTTTCATACAACTTTCTCATTTCTTAATTGTTCTCACTCCTTCTTCTTTACTTCCTTTACTTCTTTTTCTTCATCACCCCTTCCCCCTCACTCCTTTCCTCATCACTCTGGCTTCACTTTCTTCCTCACTGCTTCTTCACTCTTTTCCCCACTGTTTCTTTCTCACTTCTTTTACACTCCATCTTCCTCTTTACTTTTTTACTCACTCTTTCTTTTTCAATCCTTCTATCTCACTTCCTGGTCTTCTTCACTACTACTGCTTCACTCTTTCTTCTTCACTTTTTTCACATTT
The DNA here is from genome assembly GCA_030710495.1 of Labroides dimidiatus. Taxonomy (NCBI): domain Eukaryota; kingdom Metazoa; phylum Chordata; class Actinopteri; order Labriformes; family Labridae; genus Labroides; species Labroides dimidiatus. The sequence continues at coordinate 33,052,063 of CM061151.1, forward strand.
CCATGGTATGCTTTTTCTTACACCTTTTAAGCAATTTTATTTCACATTTTTCCACATTTTCAGCTATTTTTCCATGATTTAAAGTCTTCAGCATCAGCATTTCAACGCATTTTCTGCAAGGAAATGCAACTTCTCTAGTTAGAAATGAAACCTTTGTCTTTCATTTCCGAAAGTGAATTCATTGTCAGCCTGGCAGGTGGTATGTATGGCTCGGCATTCTTTGACCTTTCCAGGTGAACACACTCCTTGGCAGGATGACCTGAAGTTCTTGCAATCTTCATCAGCTGCTGGCAGCTTTACAGTTCACATTCAATGAGTCCTGTTGTTATGGACTTTCTCACATGAATGGGGAATATTGGCCCATACTGATATTTTGGTGTTACATATATTCCACTTTTGGGGTCTATGCAAATCATAGGTGTTGACTGCAAATTATATACTTCTTTTGTGTGCCTTCTCTAGCTACTGGTTGAGTTTAAGGCTGAGTCACAGTATTTGCATGTGAAGCCTGTTTGAGAAGTCTTCTTTGCTTTATGGCCTTCCTTGCTGATGTCGTCAGAGGTTGTTTGGTCTGTGGACAAAAAAATCAGAATGAGAAAGAGTCCATTGACAAACTCAAATGTTAAATGTGATTAGGAAAATAGCACATATAAATATCACATCATCAAATACAAATCTTAATCACAAGAGTCAAGTTAAGTAAGTTAATGTTTAACTCAAACTCTATTTAGAAATATGCAATGCAAATATCAAACTATTTTAATTATTATTGTCATCACTTGAGATAGAGAAAGGTGTTTGCTTTGGATATTATGTTCTTGTTATCCATGCAGTGTTGTAAAAGTAAGCTTTAACAGTTTCCAGTCAGTGAATAATGTAGATTGTAATACGAAGAGAGCATTAATTTGAGTTTATTAAAGAATATTTGAAAGGATATTCATGTGAATGAATGCCCTTTAGTCAAATATCAGTGCCACCATGTTCTGGCAAGCCACCAGAGGGGAAAAATATCTGTAGATGTGCTTTTGCTGATAGCCTCGCCATACACTCATATGACAGGAAAAGCATTATGGAATGTAATGACATACCCTTCTTTTTATGCCCAGCAATCCCTGTGCAATAAACATATGAAAATAAGTCAAATGTTGTACATCACAGAAAAAAAACATTTTAAAAAGGTACACTATTATCATAACTGACAAAGTAACAATCTATAATAGAAAATAGCTATCTCACTGTATATTTTTTGCAGATGATGTATAAAGGACACATCCCTTGCAATTGGGCGGGAGTTGCAGAAGGGGCAGTGGTGATGCGTTGTTTTGGAATCTGCTGTTTTGTCCCCACAGAGGCATGCCACCACAAACTTTTCTGTGGGAAAAAGGGACAAATGGTTTCACAAAACCTGTTTGGATTTCATAGAGGTGTTATAAATGAAAATATAGCCTGGTGCAGAATTTCTTAAAATTTGATGACTTGCATTCCCAAAATGGAGCTAAATTTTTGCACCATATATTTAAGGGAAGCAACTTGATTGGGTACTTTTTTCTTGAACTCATTTAAAAACATCACTACTATGCACAAAGGGGTTGTTATACAAGATCAAGATCTGAATACACATTAAGATCTTTCAGTAAAGTTAATTTCTAAATTATCACAAATTTCACAGTGTTTGTCATCATCTGGTGACCAAAAAAGGTACTGCAAAAAGCGCCAGTTCAACGCATGCATTTTTAAAGAACTTTATTGAACATTTAACCACACCGATCAAAAATCCTAATCTGAAGTTAGTCTTGGTGAAAGAGAAAACATATTGTGTGAATGTATGTGTACTCACTGATATATCTAACTTATATATGGGATATATATATATATATATATATATATATATATATATATATATATATATATATATATATATATATATATATATATATACATATATCTCAGTGGCGATTGCTCTAAGACTGCAAGGGAAGCTCAGCTTCCCCTAAAATGTCCCCCAAAAAGTGGTGATATGTCCTGCTGTGTGTACATTTCATTGCCTAAATATGCGCTAGAATACCTTCATCTTTTGTTCTGAATCAGCTACTTATCACAGGTAACTGGTGCCACTTCCTTCTCATTCATCCCCGCAGCGTCTCAGCGCTTTAACACAGTCGGACGCTGAGCGTCTTCAGACTTCAACAGTGTAGGGTAGAGTGGGTTGTTCCACTGTGGAAACTGGACGGTCATTGGATAAATGCTGGGCTTTGTCCTGCCCATCTGACGCTCAGCGTCTCTGGGGGTCTATGAGGCAGTGGGCTGGCCTGGACGCTCAGCTTCTGCATGATGATTGGATGATCTTTCTGGGGCGGAATCCCTTTTTGATTGACAGTGAAATGAGCCAATCAGCGATCTTGAAGTAAAACCCTCTACCGGAGACTTTCTAACTTCTACATTCAGTTGTACTGGACTGATCCGGAGGCTTTATCGATCCCCAGCGAGTTTACCTTTCTTAAAAACGACGAGTGTTTTGTTTAAAGATTCACTCTTTTTTCACCAACAAGCAGCTACAGCTGCAGAGGTCACAGATCATTTCCTTGAAAAGGAACGGAGGGTAGAATTTACGTTTAAATAAATAAACAACTTTATGATGTAGGCCAGAAAAAAAATGAGCTTCCCCTCCTTGACTGACCAGCAGCCGCCACTGATATATATGTATATATATATATATATATATATATATATATATATATATATATATATATATATATATATATATATATATATATTTATTTATTTATTTATTTATTTATTTTTATTTATCTATTTGAGAAAAGGACCTTGAACTTTTTTTAAAATGCTTTAACATGTTACATGATTTAATGAGAGTTGTTGCTCTGTCTTGACCAAGAAATTTTATTTAAAAAAAAAACTGTAAAGCAGCAGTTCCACAGTTTTAACTGTAAGAAAATACAAATTTCATTGATTCAATTTAGTGCTACACACACGTGTACAGTAGGTGGCAGGAAGCAAGTTGTTTGCAGTCGAAGAAGAAGAAGAAGAAGAAGAAGAAGAAGAAGAAGAAGAAGAAGAAGAAGAAGCAGAGAAGAAGAAGTGACGCTCTGTGTTCAATCTATTCAGACTGGACACGGTGGCTAGGCTAAGCTAGTGCTCAGTTAGAAAAGACAACTGAGGCAAAGGTTTGCCTGTAAGAATGTTTAATTTTTTTTTTTTCTGACACATACATAAAGCAACACCGAAAGACCACATTATATTATTAATACATTCATTTTAATCACAGCTGAAATTATATTGTTAAAAAAATGGTCAGAAAACGGAATATACCAGTCCTAGACAAGTAAGTGGTATACCACTAATGGAACTGGTATGCCAGTTTTGAAAAATGGAATATTCCAATAAGAACTGGTATATTCCACTCAGCTGCAGGTGGCATACCAGATACCACTTTTTGCTCTCGGTGTCACTCTCAAACTGGTGTCGGTGTTCCACCTGCACTGTACATTGCCCACTTTAGATTACAGCTTGAGGTCCTAGAAGGCTGTCAAGAAGACCGAGATCAATGAGAAAGAGGTAAGCCCGGTGTCATTGGACCCAAGCACACAAGAACTGGACCTGCAGGAACTGGAAGAAGATCCTGTGGTTAGATGAGTCCAGTTTCCAGCTTGATCTTCCTCCTGCTAATGTGAGGGTACGTTGAAGACCAGGCCAAGCATTATATCTAGCATGTACAGGACCTACTGTCAGCATGGTGGAGGCAGAATCGTGGTTTGGGGATCCATGATTGCTGCTGCTGTTGGTCATTTCACTGCCTGTGACGGCACATTGAACTCTGACAAGTATTGTACCATACTCCATACCCAGATGCTGCCTTCTGCACATGCTCTGTTCTGTCCAGATGAAAACTGGATGTTTTAACAAGATACTGGCCCTCACCAAACATCCAGGGCCAGGAAAACTTGGCTGCAGGAGCACAGGATCCAGGTCTTAGAGGGGCCAGCTCAATCCCAGGACATGAGCCCCATTAAAGATCTGTGGTGGATTATTTAACAGTCTGTTTCAAAGCATAAACCAAGGAATTTAGAAAAACTAAACACAAGAAAAATGGGACAAGATAAGCTCTCAACAGGCTGGAGGGGAACATGTCAGCCAGGATTAGAGCTCTGCTGTGTGCTCATGCAGGACTACTAAATAGTGATATAATAATAATAATGAATAATGATAGTATTTGAGAAAAAAACATTTTCTAAGTTGACAACCTAGCTAGAATACATGTTAAGGGTTTTGGCTCCCTGACTATCTGGAATCTGAGAGGGAACTCTGGTTAGAGGTAGTTGACTCTTATATTGAACTTACACTGAACAATGTCGTGTTTTAGAAAATTATAATATATTCATCTTAAAGAGGGGGTATTCTGCTTGGCCATATTGTAAACATGGATATAAAGTACCAAAGCTCAAACCTCTACATGTTCATATGCTGTAAAAATGCCTGAATCTGTCTGTAAACTGATCAAAACACCCTCCTCTAAAAATAGCACCAGATCTTCACCAGATCTTCACCAGATCTTCACCAGATCTTCACCAGATCTTCACCAGATCTTCACCAGATCTTCACCAGATCTTCACCAGATCTTCACCAGATCTTCACCAGATCTTCACCAGACTTGCTGTAACGATGAGGTCATCCCATGAAGATCTCCCTCTGCTTCATGACTCATTGGAGGTACGGGCCTCAAACACCAAGGTCTGCCCCCAAGAGGCCTCCATATGGGTTGGCCAGTCAGAAGGAAGGGGTTTCGTGGAGCAGGGAGCCTTAAAGAGAACGTCTAAAGGGAAGTGTTTGAAAAACACCAGGGAGAGAAATATAGTGATATTTTTTTATCTGTAAATTATGTAGAGATAATATGGTGGCACCAGAATTAAAACTAAAAGAAAAGAACAATAAGAACAACACCCCTCTTAGAGTTTAGAGACCAGCAGTTGTAACAAAATGAAGCTAATTTGTCACAAGACTTTGTCACTTCATTGGTTTAAAACCAGTTGTCTTTCACTGTTAACGTTGAATCCTGTTTTCCCTTTAGTGTGGTGGTTCACAGAGACTGACTTGCTTTGGAACAAGGCTTAAGTGGAACTGCAGTTCTAATACTATTTTCTTTGCTCCAGTGTAACAGAGGTGAAAAAGAGAGAGTCTGAGGACACAAAGGAAAGGGCAGAAAAATATGCTCTGAGAAATCTTCTCCGTCTACGCTCCTAAATGAGTCCCATCCTCAAAGTCTTAGAGTCATGAAGGCAGAGCTCTGAGCTGTGGCTGCATGGAGGGGTCCAGAGTTCAAGGCTCCTGGCTAAAACAAACTTTTAAATCAGACAAACAAAAGATGGTTTTGAACAGATCCACAGTAAATGAATGAATCACATTGTGCATCCATCGGTTAAGGAAAATGCTTCCTGGTTGATCTGAACATCTGAAAATCTCACAACTTCCCATGAATAACTGGCAAATAAAAGCTCTCATGTTTGGGTCTAAATGGTGGTTTAAGCCCCCTGGTGCTGCCCTGCTGTCCCAGCACACAGTCATCACCTAAAAATGATCAGAATCAGGGCGTCAGGTTTCACTCAGACATGAGTCAGGGATGAAGAGGAACAGAGAGCGAGCTGGACCGGAGGGGGGACGTGCCACTTTCCCAGGCTTTTGACAAACCCAACAGCTGAGCCACCCCACCACCAACACCCACACACCCACTGCTCCCAAACACCCACTGCTTCCACACACAGATGAATGCATGCATGTACTGTGTGTGTGTGTGTGTGTGTGTGTGTGTGTGTGTGTGTGTGTGTGTGTGTGTGTGTGTGTGATGCTCTGATGTTGTGCCAATAAGGGAGAGTTGTGTAATGAGAATGAGGCAGAGAGTGGAGAGATGATGATGATGATGATGTTTTTCTTCCTATCAGTGTCAGATGATGAGAGTGGAACAGCAGCTGTGCGCTCTCTCTCTCTCTCTCTCTCTCTCTCGCTCTCTCTCTCTCTCTCTCTCTCTCTCCCTCTCTCTCTCTCTCAATCTCTCAGGACGCAGTACAATTAAAATCACCAAGAAACCAACAACAATCAAAAAACAACGATAAAGTCATTCAAAACCAAAACCAAACCAATAGAAAGAACAATAACAAACAAACAATGATCTATGTTTACATGGATATAGATGTTTGTTTTTCTTTCCTTAATAACACCTTATTAATCATCTTTAACTGACGCCTGTCTCACTCTGTGACAAGCTGTCACATATTCGGCTGACAGTTGAACAGAGCTCTCTTCCCCCAGAATCTTTTGGATCTGTTCCTCTTTGGGCATATTAAGAAATTCAGGGATTCAATCTGTAAATTTGGGTAAAAACATGTCTCTAATATTTGTCTAATTTGGACGGGTGATCAGGAAAAGGATCTCAGTTTCTACCTGTCCTGTGTGACAGAGCCTACAGACTGTGGGATCTCTCTAACCACTGATTTCTGAATCCACCCGTTTCCATGGCCACTTTGTGATCAGAGAGTCTTTATTTAGTAAGTGTCTTTCTCTTTAAGGGATCTTTAATTAAAATTAAATAATTTGCATATTTAAATGCAAACTTTAAACTCTCTCTTTAATTATTGATAACCTTCTAATTTGATGATTGATGAGTTTCCAGCTTCCTCTGATGGTTAATATTTGTCCTGTTTATTTTGCTCTATTTTCTGTAGTTGGGAGTTGGTGATGACTTGTAGGCTCTTGTTTTGAAAAATGTTGTATTTCCTGTATCGTTATATTTTCCTCTGGGTTCAGAGAGTGTTGCTGTTCTAGATATGCTCTGTGTTTGTCTGAGTCGGGCTGAAACTCCATCAGGTGGTTGGTTAATTGAATGCTTAATTGGAGTCAGCAGTCTCTCTCTCTCTGTTTCACACCAACATCATTCTTTTTACTGTAAAAATTTACAACAGTTTTTCTGGATTATTGTGGTGTATTTCTTTAAAGCATGTTTCCAGCCATAGTTTAATTCCTTGACATGTATTATTTATTTGTTTTTTGTTTGTTTTCATATATACATCTTTCCTAAAATTGGTGCATTACAGACACTCTGATGGCAACACAAAGGTTCAGAGACCCCCTCGAAAATGAGATGCTGGCATCTCAGAGGTCTATTTTGAACAAACTGAAGGGATGTGGCAGAGAAAACCGTTTTCTTTTTTTTTTTTTTTGTCTGCATTATTCTTATAGTTTATTATCATATGAGGATCAACTCTTTCAGAGGTTAATGCAGTTTTTATTTTGCAGCTGAAAGTTTTGTTTTCACTGCATTTCAGTGACCGTCACCAGCCCTCTCTGGAAACTAAACTAGCAAACTTTATTTATTGGAAATTTCCTACTCTAAGCCAGAGGGGGCAGTGCAACACCTAAGTGACAAAAAGAAAAGAAAAAAAAGAAAAGAAAAGAAAAGAAAAGAAAAGAAAAGAAACGATAAGACAGAAGTGATACCAAATCCACAGCTCTTATGCTCCAGCAAAAAGCACCATTAAGGCATCAGTTCATCTTTGTTTCCTGTTCCTCCTTTGTGCTATAATCTCCTCCTCAGTCATTTACAGTAAGCATTTCTGTAGTCAGCACATTTATCATATTTATTCAAATCCTGCAATCTCCAAATGCAAAGTATCAAAGCTATGTAAGCAGGGATCCAATTTCACAATCAATGCCAAGACCCAGCATCCTAGAGCCTCATTGGGAATCCTTCAATTCATCTGCCCCTCAGTGGCCTTAAAGGCATGTCCTTCAAGCGATGATAAAGAATGCCTCTCATTATATCACTGGTATCAAGTTGGTGTTGTGATTAAGTCACAGCTGTTTTAACCTTTATCGATTACCTGTTAGAAGCAGGTCTCTTATGGCTTTCCATGGTATCTAAGGTTCGAATAATACATTCCTAAGTCTCTCCTTAGTCCAAAGCGTGATCTCACCTTTTCTGATTTGAATATAGAAGAGTATTGCATATTCTTGAAACACTCTAAATTGACAGGTCTTGCCAAGGCACTCCTACTGCTATTGCTAAAATGAATATCATTTTTCTTGTCCTTCCTTTCCATGATGAAATATATGCATCATCGATTCCCTACTCAATAAACATCCGCCTGTTGGTCATCGATGGTCACTATTATGACGAGGTCCTGGTTCTCTTCCAAGCTGCATGTTCTCTGCCTGAGCGGCTGCCTGCCACCTGAATGCTATTCCCTGAGAGGTGGTGCAACTGCTACTGCAGCGCTCCATCTGCCTACACTAAAATCCCTGTCTTGCTGCTCCTCTTCTGCATATGAACTCATGTCAGGACTCACAAAAGATCCCGTCTGCGCAAAACTCATGAGTTCCTGCATCTAATCTGTATTATAGAATTGCTTCTTCTTTGCTGCCAAATTTTGCATATCAGGTGGACTGCTTTGTATAGTGCTTATCAGATTCATTGTGCTAAAAGGTCTGCATTTTCTAGGTAGTATATTCCCTTACAGCCAAGGTGCTTATGGGGAATGGCCACACGGTGGCTGGTGCCAAGGCCCACATATAGTAGATTCTACATCAGTAGCGCCAGGCTCTCAAATATTTATGTTTTGGGGGGTTATGTTCTGTATGTTTTACTCATCACTCCTCAATGTTTCCATGTTAACCTTTCTGCAAGGAGTGATGAGATCGAAGCCTGGTGCCAAACATGAAAATATATTTGCTGTTGCAATGAACTATTTAAAACGTGAGTTGACTGACTGAACTCCAATAACATGATATTATCTGACAAAAACTATCAATAAAAGTTAATTTCATATACTTGCAACATTATAAAACAGCATGTGGCGTTACTCAATCTGCCATTGCATAGAAAGAAGGAATGCAGCTGTAACAAGTTAACAGGAGTAAAGAATAATGTTCAAGGAGGAGAGAGAAACTTATTCAATTTTAACACAGAATGTCTAAAAGTTCTTGAAGTCATCTTTACAATGAACGTGAATTGAGGAAAAACAAAGCAGCCGTATCTGCAGCTAGCATCACCAGCAAAGCAACGATGAGTGGAGTGGTTTGATTTTGGAGCTGCAGAAAGCTTATCAGAGAAAAGGTTTCCAGGTATGAGAGGATTTCAGCTGCCAGTGGCGTATTTGGAACAAAAATCTACTCTGCAGATGTATCCTTGCCTTTTCTGTAGGTTGTGACCTACATGTTCAAGTATGACATCCAAGTATGACAGCATCCAGATTGACCTCTGATGTTAGTCCACTGAGTATCTCTTGTCCACCAGGTGTTTTTCACTAACTATAGTAGAAACACTTTGTAGAAAGGCTGTAGCCCTGCAGCCATTCTCAGATTGTTTGAGGTGCAATATGATTAGGGCCCAATATGGATTTTTTGAGGCTGAGGCTGATTCCAATATTTGGCAGAAAAAAATCTGATAACCGATCAAACGGCTGATTCTTTTAAAAAAATATAGAATGAATAGAACAACAATTTTCGGTCCCTTAATGCTGACAAAAATAGAAATTACAGGCTAAACATTTTTACTTTTTTACATTCTTTGTCCTTTAGTATTTGTTTAACTTCACAACAGAGAGAAGTGTTTAAGTATAAAAACATGCAGAAAAGCATTAAAAATCTGAGAAATTATATAACCTTAACTAAAAATGAGTTATGAATGACATACAGACTTGTACTTCTTGTTTCTGCAAATTAGAGGTAGGTACACGTAGAACAACTTTAAAAAAATAAGTTGTGAACAGGTAATTTTTTTAACATTTACATTTTATTCAGTTTATAAGTAAATAAATATGAAATTGGTCACTGAATTTGGATATCTCCGGATGTAAATAAATAAAATAAGTAACAAAAACGCAGGACATGTGATGTGGATGTATTGTTTTACTATACGTTGTTGACTGAAGTAGGCTATTAAACCATTGCTTTGAGTTGTTTGGAACCTTCAATGAGCCTGCACATAACTTTTATTTTATCTTCCTGTTAATATTTTAAAATTTAGAGTTTTCATTAGTTTACAAATAGTAATTGTGATATGATTCTGTAGTGAACGTGGAAATTATGTCTTAAAAACAAAGTTATATCAATAATTGCTAACTGCTAGCATATCGATGCAATTTCCCATATATATTAGCATCAAGCTAGCTTGATGTTCTATCATTGTTTTTGGTACATTAGTAGATGTATTATACATGTTGAACGTTTTGAATAGGAATCTCTGGTGAGAGAGTTTTGTACATTTATTTGTGTTTTAAGTTTTACAAACAGGGAGGAACTTAAACTAGGTTAGCACAACTTTAGCAACACATGACCAATGTAACAACATATGCGTCACTCGTCATGATGTGGCAAAGAGAGTTAAGCTGAAACAGGGGACATGTTGAGTCTGGGCACCAAACCTAGGCTGTTTTTAAATTCACCTGCTATATACTACATATGAATATAATATGTAGAAGGCACTAGAGAGTAAGAGTACCCCCCCCCCCTGCTGTCAAAAATGGAATGCAGAAGTTGTAAAAATTTTGATTGATGGGACCTTTGGGGTCACGGGTCACGGGGTCATGGGGTCAGTGGGTCAAGCTGAGGGGGGGTTGGGGGGATAATAAAACACCGGAGGTAATAAAACACCCAAGGTAATAAAACACCCGAGGTAATAAAACACCGGAGGTGATGACATCATGCCAGGTGTTGTTGAATAATGCTGTATAATTAGGGGCTCGGGCTTCGCATGAGCCACTCTCCCCCATAGCTGGAAGCCACGAGCCACTATTGTTCTTCCGGACAAAATTTTGTCCGGTTATGTATCAGCTTAAGACCTGAGTTCTTTGTTTATCCTTAAACACTGACATTCTCATTCTTAAATCAGGTACCTGTAGGTAGATTTGTTATGCATACAAACAGAAGAGTCTGATATTTAAAGGCAGGAGGGTAATAAACATAGGACAGTGAACTCACCACTGATATCTGAGTGACCCTTTATGGTGCTCAGTACTACTTTTTGGGAAAATCAGGTCACAGTATCTCTCTGAAAAAAAAGAAGATTCTTATGTGAGATATTATATTTCACAAAGTACTAAAGACTTTTATTAGCAAGTACTAAATGCAAACTGACAGCTTTAAGTTGACCAAACCTTGCTAAAAAATGTTTGTGTAAAATATTTACATACAATAGCAGCTTGTGACGAAAATTACTGAGGAAGCCAGAAGGAACAGTGAGTTTAATTCATTATTAAATTGTTCTTTTCATGCAAACATATGTTATGGTGTATGGTTACTGACTTCTCATGAACTCTCAGTGTGTTAAAAAAGACAAACTGGTTTGTCACATCAGGTGTCAATATGACGAGCGTATGCACGATGCCACTGTGAGGGAGAGCTGTGGGTGTGTGCTTTGGGCTGTAAATGGAGCAGTACTTATATAGCGCTTTTCTAGTCGTTCTGACCACTCAAAGCGTTTTACACTGCTTGTTTCATTCACCCATCCACACCACATTCACATACTGATGGGGTGAAAGACCAAGGGTGTAGACCAGGGGTGGCCAACTAGTCAGAGACTAAGAGCCACTTTTTTTTCTGTGTTACTGCAAAGAGCCACATCATACACATGGGTACACATGAACATCATCTTTTAATCATGTATGCACGCATACACAGACCTCTGCTCAGCCAGATCTTATTAAAATAACCACACCAACATGATAATATCAGTAATTTTCAACAGTTAAAATTGTGTGCACTGTCTCACACACACACACACACAAACTCTCAGTTCAAGCAAGTCCACAAACAATAATAGAATAATTTTCAATAACATCTTTCTCTTACTATGCTGCTTAGTGAGACTTCTGGCATTACTTATCTTGAACAATCCTCTTCAAGTCTGGCTTGTATTCTGTTGTTGCCACTCTAAGCAAGTCCCTTTTGGAAATTCCTGTTCGATGTTAGGGTGGAGTGAGCTGAAATGACGCTGAAGATTTGAAGCTTTGAAATGCGTTAATGCTGCGTGACATATAAGCCAGATCGGCTTGCCATTATGTTCAACAAAAAAATATAAACTCTCCCACTCTGGCAAAAACGTCCTGTGTTCTTCTTCATATTTTCGTTTGGCTGTGCTTTTTTCCCCTGCCATTCCAAGAGGTAACTTGACGGAAATTGTTTACAACACAAATGATGTCACACCAAAGATTCTCTCGTCACTCGTTTGACGTCACTCAAACAGGCTTACATGGTCAGTGTGCCATCTAGCTGTAGGGGGAGTGAATGACAGCGCCAGCCAAGCGTTTGTGACGCATGTCATGTGAAAGCTCCTGAAGAGCCACATGAAACTAGTTAAAGAGCCGCATGAGGCTCGCGAGCCGCGGGTTGGCCAGGCCAGGTGTATACCATCAGTTTTTAACTAACACATTCGTACACCACTGACCAACAGTGGGCTCTATTGGGGGTTCAGTCTTGCTCTAGGACACTTCGGGACTGCAGGAGCTGGGAATCGAACCCTTGACCTTACGATTGAGAGACGCCCCCTGTGTCACACAGTCGCTGTGTGCGTGCTTATGGCACACTTGAACAATAGTCAGTGTTTAATTAGAGAAAGCTCATGCAAAGTTGGTTAACGTCTCATAGCTTCAATACAGCAGAACATATAGTTACAAATGTTTAAATTAAAAGGATATTTAATAGTGGTGGAGCTATTATCTGTTGTAAACTTTACAGCTGATAGTGCAGCTGGTGTCAGCGGGCCTAAATGCCATTTCTGTGAGGATTAAAAGTAAAAAAAATAAAACAGAACGAGAAAAAAAATGCAAAAATACAGCTAAGCTAAGTATTTCATCATGAGGAGCATGATATATCATGCTCCTCATGATACATTTAACATGACAAGTAAAATAAAGACTAAAGCATTTCATATCTCATGGATCACACAACAAGAACATGTAATGTGATATTATGTGATATAAAGACAACAAATTAGTCATCAAAAAGAGTGGTGGTGGTGGGGGCTGTTAGGGGGTATCATGGGCTGTTTGTGGTGCTGAAGCCAGACAGGTACAGGGACATACCAGCCCTTTCATAACCAAATGCATAAAAACTCATCTCTACTTTTTTTTTTTTTTTTTGGGGGGGGGGGTCGTTCTCCTTTCCTTCATCGTGACAAAGCATGTCATGATTCTGTCATATAGCTCCAAACAGGACTTCAGGTCTAGTGATACTGAGCTCTGGAGTCCATCTACCATCCTGTTTGACTTTGAGTTGAACCTCAAAAGGCTCTTTTGTAAAGTTGCTTTTCACTAGAAACTCAAGGTCCTGTCTCCATTCATTCTCTGACTTGCTAGCTATGTTGCTGTGTCAGCTAGCTAATCATGACCGTAGGTCATGACCACAGGTCTCCACAGGCCAGATGCACAGAGTGTGAGTGTTTTTCTTTCGACAGTTTGTGATTGGTTGGATGCCAGGTTTGACCTGGCCTCCCTCAAGTTTTTTTTTTTTTTTTTTTTAATGATGCATCAACCATTAAACAATGAGCCTTGCTTCAATCTGATTGGCCAATACATGCTGTTTTTTCTCTAGGAGAGGTGAGGTGAAGCCGGCCTCTGAGTTAACAGACAGGGCAGAGGGCATGAGACATGCAGTGTAATACACAATGAACACTCGACAAGCAGGGCTCTGTCTGGCTCCTCACACTCCGCAAAAGCAGAAGTACACTGTTGTTCACTGATGTCCACTGATGTACGCTGATGTACGACAATGATGTCGTTTTTTAACAATGAGGAAATCACGAAAAACACAAAAAATTATTTATGGGTGAATCTTATTCATGTATTTATCTTTCTTGCAATATTTGACTGGGGGGCCAGACTTCCCTCGGCATCAATGAGAAACCGTCGCTGTTTACATACTATAGTGTAATGAGGAAAAAGGTGTAAAACCTAGACTGAATTAAAAAATTTTCATCGTGTTTCTCCCTTTTTTGAAAAATTTAACAAAGAAACAAAAACTAGTAGTAGTAACAACTGTGCTTCATGAAGTGTTTAAATCAAACAGAGTCCTTTATTAAAAAACAGAAAATACTAAAAGCAGACTGGCAGCATGTCTCTATTTGTCCTTATATTTATATAGCCAGTTTTTTTTTTTTTTTTTACATACCATCAACCACCTCTCTGGTAGAAGGAGAAGGTTTAGTAGTCTTTGGGCTCTCACCTGTGAAATATGTCAAAGGTCAGATATTAGTGACCAGCGTTCAGGAGTAAAGACGTAAGAAAAGGAGCAGTAAACTGTTTATTTTATAGATAAACGGATGAAGAGCAAATATTTTACTATCATTAGTATAAACTGTTTTAGTGATGGTGGCTTAGAGAATTGCAAACTCTTTATGTGAAAGCAGTGACTAACATCTATTTATATTAAGTTTTCAGCTTCATTATAATTTATACAGCTGCATTGCATGTACTAAAATCTTAGTACATCCTAAAAAATCTTAAAGCTCTGCTGTAAAAGTCTTTTTTTAAAAAAGCATCATGAAGAAGCAATATTAGCTAACCCTGTAATGGAAAGACCTTAATGCAGTTTATATGATAATTATGTTGGATATGATAAAAACACAAATCAAACAGCGTATTAACAGAATCAATTTACATACCACAAAGAGAAAGACTGATGGTGCTGACGTTCTTCCCATTTGAGATGATTGAATTGATTGAAATAACAAAGAAAAACATCCCCTCAGTGATATTTTACACACAATGTTCATAAAAGTTTTTATATCATGAAGAAAATCATCCACTCAGTGATATTTTACACACAATGTTCATTAAAGTTTTTATATCATGAAGAAAATCATCCCCTCAGTGATTTTTCATTCCTTTAACAATATAAAATATAAGCTGCAGTGTTAAGAACAGGGTATCATTATCATTTGAAACCAATGACATCTCATGTTTTTGACAATGTAAACCTGTGCAAAGGTAAACATGTTTCGTTTCAACATGTCTTACTTTGTTATTTAATTTGATGTTCTAAAAGCTGACCTTTTAAAACACAATGCTATTAAACACGGTATAAAGCAGCAGTCTGCTAAACACTTACCTGACTATAACTCATTACTTAGCATGCTAGCTTACTGCCGTCCTCAGAACTGTGGCAGATTAAGTTCAAGCTAAACCAGCATCCTCTTTGCTAAATAAAACCTCCTGCATTAACTTTCAGGTCAGAATTTTCAGTTAAATACAAAGAGAAAAAAACAACTATTTCTGAAACTTACCATCTGTATTAAGTTAAACAAACATTTATGATTTAAAATCAAAAATTTGACATGAAGCATGCTAACCAATATTTGATAATATTCCTTACCTTTTAATCCTTCTTTTCCAAAACAAACCTTGTGGTAAAAAAAAAAAACTCCCATATAACACACATATACAATAACATCAAAGTAAAAGTAGACAGTAAAAGTGAGCTGTAGATTAAAATTAATCGTGTGACTGCTGAAGTGGACATCATGCAACACCATGTACATTTCCAACACAAAATTTAAATGTGTGAAAATACATACAAATGTTTTGCATCACATAAAAGGAAATAATTATTCATGGAATTAAAAAAAGTGCAAACACAAATTCATTTCTCATTGAGTTCCTACTGTTTTATTTTGAATGCTCAGGGACTTGAAGTCAGCTGGAGTAGACATGTCTTTAACTTTTTGAAAATAATAATTTGAAGAAGTGAAGTTGATACCCTCAGAAGAATAAAACCACTTCAGAAAAGAAAAATCTCAACTGCAGTTTTCCTATTCAATGCATCAGAAAGTTAAAATATTAGCATCTAATTATTACAGTAATAGTTGTAGAATTGATTTCTACCTGTGTAATTTCCCATATCAGCTTTGTGGACACTATGTGGATAACAGAGAAACACATCTTATTAATTGAGGAGGGGTAAAACAAAGAAATCATTGAGTTACAGAAAAAACAACGATAAGTGTTATATTGTTACCCATGATAATTCTTATTCTTTCTACTAATCTACTAATCCACTAATCTACTAATCTACAATTCTATGGTTTCATTTAGCAGACGGTTTTGTCCAAAGCTATCTTGCAATACGGATAGTAGGGATAATATGGATAATACGTCCGCAGTAGAAAGAAAGAGTGAATGACCGTGTTTTTATGCGCTCTTCATAGACTTCTCACATATGTCAAACACTTCACACACTTGCCATTGGTCTAGTTATCGGCTCGATCAGCTCGGGCTTCTCATTGGTTTGTTCAAATATTCAACTTTTTTAATGGATTGACCCTATTTCACGTTTACCAGTTATACAACAACATCTGGCAATTGCATTATGAAAAATTATACAGCATTATACAACAACACCTGGCATTATGTCATCCCCTCTGTGTTTTATTACCTCTGGTGTTTTATTACCCCCCCCCCCCCCCCCTCAACTTGACCTCATGACCCCATGACCCTGTGACCCCATGGCCCCAAAGGTCAAAGGTCCCATCAATCAAAATTTTTACAACTTCCACATTCCATTTCTGACAGCAGGCGGGTACCCTTACTCTCTGGCACTGCATACTGCCCACTGCTTTTGATTTGATTTGATTTGATTTGATTTGATTTGATTTGATTTGATTTGATTTGAAGATCCCCTTGTCCACTTGGGGCAGTGTGGTTTGCAACAGAAGTTAAAAAAAAACACACACATTCTTACACAACATGACAGACACAGTAAAAGCATACAGACATACAGCACACAATATAGATAAATATAATCAAAATTCCAAATTCACTACGATCAGCTCGACCTACAACCTGTTTAAAAAACCAATAGATGTTGGGACGAATTTCAGATACCTTTTTGATTTGGCTTTGCAAATAAAAGAACAGCTTCTTTTAGACAAAAGAAGCTGAAACTCTGAACAAAGAGGGTGGAGAGGGTTTGCCAGAAGCTGCCCTCTGTGTGGCTCTAACTTTATAAACAGAATCAAGATCTTGTGCAAACAGTTTTGTGGCGGAGTTTCACAATGTTCCTCAGCCTGATTTTATTTGAGATGCTGAGGTTACAAAACCAACAGATCATAGCAAAGGTTAAAAATAACAGTAAAAGAAAAACAAAACATTTTAAGAAGCTTTTTGTCCACATTAAAATACCTCAGTTTCCCTGCATTGGTCTTTTCAAAAGTGCTCTACACCCTGATTTTATCTATCTGAATCTGAATGCTAACTGGAGCAGCCATGACTTTGCAGAGTTCATCAGAAAAGTTGTTTGAATCAAATCTCAACTGAAACTGATTTAATTCTTCTGCCAGGGCGGAGTCAGCTTTCTCAGTATCAGACAGCCTTTTTTTCTTGTCCTGGATTCCCACCATAGATTTCATTCTTCTCCAAGCAGAGCGAGCAATCCTAAATTCCATTTGGACCCTGTCCTTGGACTGCATTTTAGCCAGCTTGAGTTCCCTTTTCACCAGTTTATGGGCTTGTTTTTAGTTGAGTGATATCCCACTGACGATAAGACAACCTATCTTTTGTTGTGGGAGTTCTTGAGGGATTTACTGACCCAAGACTCATTATTGGGATACAATTTGATTATCTTTCTTAGGATGATCATCTCTTCACAGAAGGCAATGTAGCTCACCACTGTGTAGGTCAGCTCATCTAAACTGGTACAGGAGTCTTTAAAAACATCACAGTTAATATTATGGACATTGCCATTCAGCTCACGATCTATACTCTCTGACCACAGAGTAACTTCTTTGTGCTCAACTTCCCCCTTCTTGAGAGCCAGCAGGTAGACTGGAGCAAGCAGGACACAGCTGTGGAGTCAGTAAAAAGGATTTGTAGGCCCCGTTTGTAGTGCCATGGCACAGATCCAGTATTTTCCCATGATGTGTTGGACATTTTTTGTACAAGTTACTTTTTCAGACAACAAGTGTTTATGTAACCAAGAATAAAATGTGGGGCATCAAACACTTTGCAAAGTGGTGTACAAGTTTAGCAATGGAGGACACTGCTTCTGCGACAGATAAGAGCTCTATGTTTGGATTACATATAGCATCTCTTGAATGTAGTATGTAATCTGACTGTTCGGTTGGGTCTGTTTTGTAGTATGCTACACTGGTTTTCGATTTCAGGAAAGCTGAAGTACAGCTGATGGATTTATTCTTTGAATATTTTAACTTTATTATAAATGTACAAAACAAACTATAGGTAAATCTGAGCATTTCAATAATAGATATGCAAAGAGATTTCCAGATCAGTGTTAAAGATGAGATGTTATATTTCAGTGAGGAATTCTTTAAAGTAATTGTTTATATTCTTTGTTTTTGGTTCTTTCATTATTTTCAAAGGTTTGAAGTACATATTCATGTTGAGAAACAACAAGTTTTGAGGGGGAATTTCAGAGTCCTGTTTTTATGAAAAAAAAACAAAAAACAAAACAAAACAAAAAAACATCACGGTCAGGGTTAGGCAATAAAATTATACTACAGCAGAATTCATCATTTCTGATTTTTAATCTTACACCTCAAAAGTTATAGCATTGAATTGAAAATAAATCTGGAACAGATTAACTTTTTTTAATTTGCAGCTAATAAAAAAAAAAAAAAAACTTTTGTATGATCCACATGTGTTTTGAAAAAAGTAAGTAAGTGGTTAAATATGGACTTTAATGAGTTTTGTGGAAGTGAACAGACACCTGTGAAATGCTTACCTCCTCTTTAACAACAAGAAGTAAGAAGCTTTAGTGGCATTTCTTTCACATCACTTCACTGGAATTTCTCTGAGCCTGACTGTATTATTTACCAAAACCATCTTATGACAGCTTAACCATAGACACACCCATCAGTTTTAAGCTCTGTAAAAACACAGCAGGTGAGTCCACCTGTCTTCACCCAGAATGGAAAGAGTCAGTAGAAGAAGAGTGAGAGTAAGAGAGGGACTCCATGGAGGAGGAGGAGGAGGAGGAAGACCTGAAGCAGAAGAAGAACATGCTCAAAGAAGAAGAGGACCAGATTTATCAAATGAAATCTGTTCAACAGGAATTGACCACTGGGTGAACCGCGGATTGACTCTGAGGGAGGCTGGACTAGGAGTTCATGTTTTGTTGTCATTCTCCATGTTGACATGTTTGTGTTTATGGAGAGAAATACATGATACTGTCATCAGTCTGCAGCGTTGGTCCTGTGTAAGACCAACACATGGGTGTGTACATGGTTTAGAAGCAGAGTGTAACTGCTTTAGACACAATGAAGTCATATAAAACGTGTGTTTCATGAGGTAACGAAATATGTTTTTTTATAGATTAGTGAAAAGTTTTTAGAGGAATGTCTCACTTTGTAAAGGATCTGAGCTGTTCAGTTACCTGTTTGTGTGGCTGTGTGTAAATTATGTGTAGTGTTTTCATAAAATGTGCACTGTTTATAAAATCATGTTAAAGCAGTCAATTTTAAAAAAAAGAATGAAAACTGCAACCAATTGGTTCATATATGTGATAAACTGACAGTCAGTGTTTTGAAATTAATAGGAAGTGACATAATGATTAACTTCAGTGTCTAATGTGTACAAGTGTGTTTGGTCTTTTTCAAATCTTTTCAAAACAGTGTGAAGCTGACTTTGTGCTTATAGTGGTAAATCTGGCCCATGTTGTAAAGATCTGATAATTGTGTAAAACTTTTGATTTTAAAGTTTAAACAGTCAAAAACAAGGCCTTATATATATATTATTTATTTATTTATTTTTCCTTTTTTTTCCCCCACAAAAACAATGTAGACAGTGTATATCCCAACCATCACAAAGCTGCATTTACAGTGGTCTACACAAGAAACAACAGAAGACTTTACTGTAAACTGTTATAGATGGTACTGTTATGGTCTTCGGCTTCCCTCGTCTTTGTCCTCATCCTCCTTCTTGTCCTTTTCCGTCCTCATGAACATTGTGCCAGATGCAGAGTTGAGTGTAGTGTTTTGAAAAAAGTTTGTTTAGAACAGCACTTTGAGTGTTAAGCAGGAATTATGCTTGTAGTTTATCGGAATTGGTTCAGGGGGTTGGTGCATGGGTTACATGTTGTGGTCACTGTGTCTCAGGTACCAGAATTTTGTGTGGAAACCATTGAGAAAACTGTAAAGGGACACAACTAGAATAAAATGTTAAGTCTTTGCTGTCCTCTAGTGGTGGATGTAAAAAAACAAAACCAAAAACATTTCCTCTTAAAGGCTCATACTCTCTTTCTGTCTGTCTTACATCCACTCAGTATCTAACAATGCAGAAAACATTTTAAAAAAAGTTCTAATTACAGGTGAAATTAGTGGAGAGATTTGTTACATTACTGTTTGGATTCCTGTCACTCATGTCCTGGCCCCAGGGCTGGAAACCAAATGAGAAGCCACACACAGATTCTTTTAGCTTTGATGACCCCAAACACTGAATATTCAATGTGATAATATAACAAACAAAAGAAAAGGCTAAGAGAGCGAGATGTCACATGATTTCATCATTCTCATTGATGAATCTCTCAGTATTGGTATTACTGGAACTTGGCACACACCCATCAATCTCTTAATAACAAGCAGACTCCAAAATGGTCTCTGATGCATCCCTGGTGGTTTGTGAGCAGACCTGGAATGGTAAAAACTCTCTCAACATCCCCACACCACAGGAGAATCTGCAAAGCTGATCTTTAAAACCATCTAAAATCTGGGTCTTTAACATTTGTCAGGAGGGAAGAATCAGCCTCAAGATTGGCCTTTTTGGCCTCGTTTAGTGTGTGTGCTAAAGCAGAGTTTCCATTGCAGGATAATCAGGCTGATAAAGTCAAAGGTCAGAAGACTAAAGAAACTGCCCTGAGTTGAAGGAAATAAATATCAAACATAAGTCAATATTCACGACCAGATATCCTGGTGTGTGGGAAAAACTTCGTGCCAGACACTGTGTGGACACTCACATGGAGCAAAATGACAGAAAATCAATTTGAAGGCAAGGTGACAGAAGACAGAAGCACAATGACAAATGGACTGTTTATATAGCTTTCTATATCTTCACCTTTTCCACTCTTCAGGCCATTCAAAAACCCATCAGTAAATGTGAAGCAGAGATGCTGGCAGTAGCAAATTTAGCAATTTGAGGGCCCAATGCGAACTTGGCTAGGAAGTCCTCCACATCCATTCTTTTAACACAAAAAGTAGGAAGGGCCATCCCAAAGGCCCCGGTCAGTACTTGCCCAACTTAAATGGTGAATGGAATGAGAGAATTAGGTTTGAGATATAACACCACCATATGCCAAAATGCCAAATATTTATTTTTCTAAAAATTTCACCAGACGTGTGTGTGTGTGTGTGTGTGTGTGTGTGTGTGTGTGTGTGTGTGTGTGTGTGTGTGTGTGTGTGTGTGTGTGTATGTGTGTGTGTGTGTGTGTGTGTGTCTGGTGTGTGTATTAGTGAATGTGTGAGTGAGCCTGTGTGAAGTGAAATTGCAATTACAAAATTAACAATCACAATATCACAATAGTAAAACAATATATGCAAACAGTCATACAACAGTGGAATATAAGGTGTGTATGAGAGGAAGTGATTGAAATGGGGATAAGGTGGGGGTGTGCAATGATTTCTTGAGTTTGTGTACATCTGTGTGTGTGTTTGTGTGTCAGAGAAAAAAGAAAGAGAGAGTGAATGAGATTGCTATTATGAAATTACAATAACAATTAAACCACAGGTGGAGATAAGCGGGCCCTCACCCACGTGTGCCATTCGGGGCATGTTGTGGCCGCCGTACATGCAGCATGATCACATACAAATATTCATACGTTTGTATATGGGTCTAGAGAGAGACTTTGACCGTTTCTGACTAAAAGATAATACCATACATTTCCAGAGGGTGGCGCAATTGCAGTAGCACAGCCTTAAGTATATGAATATGTTGGGAGGTGAACCTTGATCATGTGTGTGAAATTGGAATCAGATTTGCGGTAAACTGAAGGAGTGGGAATGATTTCTTGGTTTGGCAGGAAAACTCTGCAGTCATAAAATTTCACACAGGGCAGAAATTTGTGTGTTTGGTTTAACTCAAGACACAGGAGGCTGCTTTGCACATCAGCCATGGGTTCTCTTGTTCAGGCACTGCCAGGTCATCTTGCACAATGGTCAACATCACTATTGTGGTCAGAAGAAGGAGGGCTATTTGATCACTCACCACCACATCTTCATCTTCATCATCTATATTTGTCATTGGTCGGTTGTTGTCACTATTTGACTTGGGAACAGCGGATTGTAGCTCCTTATTTTTGCCACAGCACAGATCCTGGTCCTGTTAAGGCTGCTCGTAAGGCAGGCTCTGAGTCTGCAACTTGTTCCTCAACATTTACGTAATTATTTGTGTCAGCTGGTGTGGCACAGCAAAATAACTGTTACCTTTGGTAATGTGGCGTTTTTCTTTTCAGTTTCTTTTTCGATTTTTGCTCTTGTTGGATAAACTTGAATAAATACGCTTTCACAGAACCCCGACTGCACCCAGAAAACTTTAAACACAACGTCGACCTTCCCGGCTGCTTTAGTCATAATGACTCATGGAATAGTCCATTACGAAGGGGTGGGCAGATAATATGACCTTTTTTTTCAAGTAATTTTCTTTTTTTGAATTACACAATTTTAAGTTATAAAGACAACGGTAGATGGCTAGTGGGGTAGGAGGAGGGGGCAGCTGGTTGGGGCCCCTGCAGGTTTGGGGGCCCAAGGCGATTGGCTACCTTTGCCTTAATGGTAGAACTGCATCTGTATGTGGCAACAACACAAGTGTTGTCACAACGTTCGGTGAAACAAACCGCAATCAAACTGACAAAGAGACAAGTTGAACAGAAACTGATGCTGCCATGGATGCACCAGAAAGCAACACAGCTAGCAACAACAGTTAGCTCCACCTCGATTGCCCACTCCTGACTCATGTTTTGGTGGGAGTGATTATGCAGAATTTGCCGAGTCCGGGCTCTCAGACCTTCTGTGTGTGGGGTGTGATTTTGGCAACATTTTTGGACACCACACTTTAAGAACTAAAGTGTTGAATCTGTCATCATGCGTTGTCATGTCTAAGGTCTCCTATGTTTTCAGAGTGAAGCAAGTCTTTTAGTTTGAGTGAGTCTGCACCTGAGGATTTATCTGATCATGCTTGACAACTGCAAGCTTGACCTCTGACTGATTGTAGGATCTGCCTAAGGAAAGTTCCTGCAGTGGGAAGGCATTTTTAGATGATTATGCACCTTGGTGCACCATTATAACATACTGATACTGTTTAGGGTTTAAACGTGTTTAAAAAAAAGACTGTATGATATTTTTTTTTTTAAATGTTGGGTTTAGTTGACAATATGTAAGGATATTTCCTCATCCAATCCTGCATCCTTTATGTTAGTGGGTCCTTTAAATAAAAAGTTTGTCTGAAGATTGTTACATAACTGTGGAACAAGAAAACATGAAACGAGGCAAAATGCTTTCAGCTGCTTTCTTCTGTTTCACAGACTCACAAGCTTTTAGTGCAGAGCCTGGTTTTAGTGTCAGGATCAATTATTTACTCCTCAGATGGTTTTCTGGCCTCTGCAGTGCAGACATGGTTTCTGATTGGCCCATGTGTGAGTCATGTGACCCAGTAGGAGGGAGTGGGAGTGACACATCACTACCTCCACAGTCTACCTTTACAGTTCTCCAGGAGTAGCTGTGCAAGACATTAGAGTGAAACAGACAACTTTATCTGGACTTCACTGTGCTCCACCATGAGCAGTGTAGTCATCGGGCGCACCACGGCAAACACCCGGGTGAGTACAGACAGATTTCGGAGAGGACTGAGCTGCATGTGGATGCTGCTTATGTGTGGAACTTTGACATGTTTAGAGATGTTAACAGTTCAAAGATAAACAAAGGGTGTTCAACACCTTCTTCTCTGATGTCTTTTTTTCTATTTCCCAAACTGTGAGTGTTCAGTCTCAGTGAGGTAACAGGATGATATAATGCGTCTTTGTCAGCGTCAGGATGATGAAAATAGGGCTTTCAATTATTGAGTGGTTAGGGGCTTTCTTGGCATTGTGCTGAAGCAGAGTAGGCAAGAGGAAAAAGGAGAGAGAGTGTGTACATGCATGTGTGAGGACAACTCAGAGGTTGTGTTTAATGTTGTTACACAACTGTATTTATAACTGGTGTATTCATGAGCTGTACAAGCAAAGTGTCTTTGTAGGAAGGCTCACTGTCCGTTAAAAATGGCATCAGGATGATTAAACTGAACACTTTAAAGTTGTGCTTTTGGAAACTAGTAAAAAGTAGAAACTGCACACAACATTAACATGTCACACCTGGACTAGTCTGCTGACCTGTGAATTCCTGAAAATTCCTTCCAGTTTACTCTGCAGCTGCAGCAAAACATCACCAAGAGTCTCCTTCGAATTTATCACTTGTCATGCATCATTCACTGCAAAATCGAAAGTCAAAACTAACTCTGAGTCATTTCATCAGCATCATACAAGCAATAAAACACCTATATTGCCTGTATTACCTGTATTTTCTTTATCTACACCTGTCCTTTATTCAGCTGCCTATCAAGTGATACAGCTGTAGGATCAAGCACTTTTAAAACTGTAAATCTTTTTTTTAAATTTATTTATGTCTGCTGCACACCTTATCCATCATTTAAAGTCAAAAGACAAAATCTTTACATCATCATCTCACACCTAGTTGTGTGTATTACTTGCACTGAATGCACTAGCTGTAATGTTACAACCACTATCAGGTGAAGAGAGAAACACTGAATACTTCTGCAGAGGTGCATGTTAGCAGGCGAGGTATGTTAGGCAGCAAGTAAAGCAGTCTTCCCAGTCTGCAGGGATCAGTAACTTTAGAAAATGGAGAACGCAACTTAAACTGTTGAAGCAGCGACAGAGTCGGGCGGTTAAGGCTTAGTGTTGCACGTGGAGAGCAGAGGTTGGGCCTGTGTGCTCTGATAGAAAAAAATCAGTTTTTTTGTACATGGGGCTTTGTAGCTTCAGACAAGTCAGGGTGTCCATGCGGACCCCTGACCCCCTCTGCTCCTATAACTGACACTTCAGAATAAGAGCTGGACCATGTTGACTTGGCCTCCAGTTTACCCAATTCTCAGTAAAGTCCAGCATCCATTTGATGTGCTGGATAACAAGTCTGATCCACAAATGAGAGTGGGTTCTGCACAACATTAGACAGCTGGTCGAATGGATGATGCAACGGCTGGCCAGTGTATATCATCCAAATTACTGCAGTACAAGAAGAACTCACCACTTCAACCTTAGCTGCCTTCTTGTTTGACTCTGTGAGAGACGCCTTGTGCTCTCAGCCTAGCATGGCTCTAAATCTCTTCAAGACTCTTCTCCTCTGCTGCTCCCAAATGGCGGAATGAATTACCCAACTCCATACGATCCACAGAGTCTCTTTCTACTTTTAAGAGCTGTCTGAAGACTCACCTGTTCAGGGGACACTTAGGCACTTAGGACGGTCTTTAACAGCCCTGTTATTCTTTAAAATAACAGTTGAGAGGATCATTCGCGATGATCATGTCCACATGCCCGTGCATGAAGTGTACTGTACCAAAGCGCACCTCACTGAAGCATGCCAAAGAGGCAATGTGAATTGCGCCTGAGTATGGTATACTTGCGGTCACACTGGCCAAATGAACTGGATATTCGGGCTGAAGCATGCTTAATCACAGTACAGTTGGCAAGTGTGACTGCACCCTTAATCTGACCCTTCTCCTGTTTGTCCTCTGGGGTAGAATGAATCAGAAGGTCTAAGCTGTTACTGTGTTACAGAACTGAATATTTAAGGTTGTTGAATGTTGACTAATTTAAACAGTGTTGTGGTCCTCGTGGGGCTGTTCCTTTGGAACAGCTTAACATGAATGATACGAGAAAGGGTGTTGAGTGAACTCTGGTATTTAACTTTATGCTGAAAATGAAACAAACAGAATGTGATGATAATCTTAATTGCAAGGAGAATACAAAGATGTTTTGATGGCAACAGAGAAAATTCCTCTGTAAGACACTAATACGCCTGATTTAAGCTCTTCAGTGAGCTTCCTTTCCTCATGCTTACTCTCTTAAATACTGAAGATATGTGGTTGTGTTGTGGTGTACCTAAAAGGAAGAGGCTCAGAGTTCTGTCCATGTAACCTTTGCACAGTCAGCAGTGGTCTGAGCTGCTGTACTTAAGATTCAAGACCTGCTGGGTGAAGATCAGATCCTGACTGACAAACCTCTGCAAAAAGAAAGAGAAATGTCTGCTCACTCACCTGCACCTCTGATGCTTCTATTTGCCTTAAAATTCAATCTTCATATAAACTTTGCTGGAAGAATACATACTAAATAACTTCCGCTTGATTTGGAAAAATAAAGCATTTTTTTCTGGAACTACCTGGATAGAAAATTGCATTAAAGCTTGAAGTACACTAGAGTCTGGATTTCCCATGTTGTCTTAGAAGCTTCGTGTTGAAGCAACATTTTAATTTTTAAACAATAAAACTCAAGAGATGGAAGAAGTCAATAAAATATGAATGCAAGGTGTTGTCCCAAATCTTCAAAAGACACTTCAAGTGCCAGAGGAACTTTATCAACTGAGCAGAGGCTTTGAATGAAGCACATGTATGGAAAAGAATATGGGATGGGTTTTCTTGTCAGTTCTGTGACCTTTTCTAGTACTTGATGATACAAATCACAGACTCTTTGCTGCATTTTTGGGACTATAAGATCATTTTGTTTTTCAGTTCGTCCTTCAGCCAACACTGAATTTTCCTTATGCATGTCACAAACCCACAGATGTCACCCCAGGCACCTGGTATGTGAGTACAGATCCTGCACTGTCTGAAACAGCATTGTTGTGTGCATGACTGCAAGTCCATCTCTTAATCTCTACAGCTCTGCAATACTTCACTCAGTCATTTATTATTCAGGGATTGTACTTCAATAATGCAGACAGCAGAAATGGAGCAGAAAGGCAGAAATACAGTTGTCATTAGTCATATTCAAACAGATCACCAGAGAAATCTGTGCTTATGGCTGTTTCAAGATGTTTCACTGTGACCAGATCTTGCTTTATTGTCCTCCTCCAGATGCCCAAACCTGGGGGCAGTGGGGGAGCACCATCTGGGAGTCGAGACAGCAGCGGGATATGTCGGAGCAGCAGCATCAGCAGCGGTTCAGGAGGGAAGATCATGTCCCTGTCATCAATGAGTGAGAGCGTGAACAGCGGCCTGAGCTGCTTTCTGTCAGAACAAGCACTGGAGCAGGAGGAACGGCAGCAGCGCAGCAGCCATCTAGCAGAGTTTCAGCGCCTCAGAGAGGTCAGAGCGGCTGCACAGCTCAAAAACCTGGAGGACTTCCTCAGGATGAACCATGTTTCACTCAGAGACACCATGTCTTACACCACAGGCATGATCTACAGGTGAGAGAAAGACACTCATACACACACCAACACATTTAGGGATTATCAGGTGGTGCAGAATCAGCTCATTAGGGCTGCACATATGCACAAACAGAAGGCTGGTCCACAAGACCGTCTAAACTGAGACCAAGACACTACCAAGACCGGAGGGTATCAAGACCAATACAGACCATGTCAAGACCAAGACCTAGTCAAATCAAGACCAAGACCGAGGCCGGAAAAATAATAATAATAATAAGTAAGTAAGTAAGTAGGTAAGTCAGTAAGTAAGTCAGTCAGTCAGTCAGTCAGTCAATCAATCACTAGTGTTGGTGTTAACATTACACCATAAGTTGTATGAATTGTGGAACAAAAGCACATACTTGGATTAACCTGCACAGTTTAAAAATTAGATTGTACATTTGAACTACAGGCACAACAAATAGAGAAAATGCATACCTTGTGTATGAACTGTGAGTCAATGTGTCCGTGGCGGTCCAGCTGTGTCCCTGCTCTGGCAGGTTGCATATATGTCAAGTCAAGTCAAGCCAGGTTTATTTGTAGAGCACCTTCAAGAAGACAGCAGTCGATCAAAGTGCGGTACACAAATACATAGAAATAAATACATATAACAATAAAAACAATAAAAAATAGAAAAAAGTTGTATTAAAACAGTAAAAATTCAAAATCTAAAAACTAAGGTGCCTGTGATTTATAAGAGCTCATTGATGAAACGCCAGGGAGAAGAAGTAGGTCTTTAAAGAAGATTTAAAAATCTCTATGGTCTGGGAGGCTCTTATATGGATGGGGAGACTGTTCCATAGTTTAGGGGCCGCTACTGCAAAGGCCCTGTCACCTCTTGACTTAAGTCTGGTTTTGGGAATCTCCAATAGCAGTTGGTCAGAAGACCTTAGGGCTCTGGTTGGGGAGTAGCAATGTAGCACTTCAGACAGGTACAGAGGGGCAAGACCATTGAGGGCTTTAAAAGCGATTAAAATAATTTTAAAATCGATTCAAAAGTGGACTGGGAGCCAGTGGAGGGACACCAGGACTGGTGTAATGTGGTCACGCTTTTTTTTTGCCCGCGAGGAGTCGAGCAGTGGCATTTTGAATGAGCTGAAGGCGGTTAATTGATGACTTATCCATGCCAATGTATAAAGAGTTACAGTAGTCCAATCTACATGTAACAAAGGCATGGATAGTCTTTTTAAGATCTGCCTGTGAGAAGTAGGCCTTATGTAACAATCCTATTTGTGCTGCATGCCGGAGCACTGTCGCATTAATTTAACAAAAAAGCAGATGGAGCGGGACAGGAAGTTGAGCACAGATACCACCCAAAAAGGCCCAGTTGCTTTCAAAAGCTAACAGTGTTGAAACCAGATCATTTTCAGCTTGACTACAACAATAAACTGACAGAATAAGAGCAGCCAGACCAGGAGTCAACAGGTTTGAGGTTTTACATACAACATAAACCAGGAGAGGCTCATCAACCCTTAGCTCGCTGAATTTAAATTGCCTTACATGTCCCCCAGTGCTGAATTTATTTTAGAAATTACTGCTTCTGAAATCATTCAACATGAAATGAGATGTTCACAGAGATGTCCTGGGAGTGCTATTAAAGGTAGATTTTTTTTCTGTATCTCCTGTGATGGTTGTGACATTTTACTGGACTCTCTGTCCTACATAATGGGTGCATCTCAAAGTGCCTAGGTTCCATCCTTCCTTCCTCCCTTCCTCCACTTGCATCGTTCACTTGTGTCTTAGTCCCTCTCACCGGAGATGCATGGGAAAGATGAAGGAAATGAAGAGAGGAGTCGAGGAGGTTCGTTTTAAGAGAAATGAGATGTCCTCTCCTCCAGAGCGTCACATGAAGCAACATGTTGACATGATGACAGCATCAGCTAATAAGCTCTGGATCATCTGTCAGTCAGCTCTAACAGCTGTTTGTGTGTCTGCACATGTGCGCTGTAATAACTCCAATAGAATAAAAACAGTAACAGAGCTTTGTCTGTGTTTTTAACCTGTTTAACAAACACTTTCACATGAAGAAAACCTGACCTCTGTTTATTCTGTGTCCTGTTTAGAAGCACACGGATCACTTTACCGCTAAAATGCCTCATTATTTATTATTTATCCTTTATCTAGTGTGTATCTGATCATGAACCCTGAAACTTATTAACATTACCTTGTTTATTGTGTCTCAGGAACACTGGATATTAGCTATTTATTAGATCTCAGGGAAAACAGAAATCCTGTTACTTTTTACAAACCCTATGATCATGAATAAAATTAAACGTCAAAGGTGTTTTTTCTCTCAGACTTGAATTCTTTTTCATAAAGAAAAAGAGAAACAACAAGAAAATGAAGAACAGAAATAACTGATCACCAATATTTATTTTCAGTCTTTTTTATTGCACTTTATGAATTATTTTTCTGTTAGATGATGAATTTGACCTGAACAGTTTTATAAACTCAGCAGTGATCCTCTGTTATATTGATTTTATGACGGCTGTGTTCAGTATTTTGTGCTTTAAACTCACAACAATCTTTTTTAACCCCAGCTCTATGACCTGTTTCAGGATTATCCTCTGGATACTGACTGTTTTCAGCTCTGTCTTTTCACTCTCATTAAACTCCGGTGGTCAGAAGTTTCAAAGTTTCAAGGCTGAGCTGCTGCAGCGTCCAATCAGTGAGTGATATCCTGTGTCTGTCAGGGAAAAGACTTCAGCGGTGTCAGCTCTCGTGTCTCCTCGCTCATAGCTCCTCCAGTCAACCTCCTCCCTCCTCTCTCCATTCTCCTCCGAGCACAATTAACTCTTTGGGACATCCTTTAATATGGTAATATGGCGCCTCAGAAAGTACTTCCAGTGCCGCGGAGGAGAGAGGAGACTGCATTTTGGCGCTTTGAGAGCTTATAGATGCAGCCATTGTGTGTGTGTGTGTGTGTGTGTGTGTGTGTGTGTGTGTGTGTGTGTGTGTGTGTGTGTGTGTGTGTGTGTGTTCACATGCACTCTAGTGTTCCTGTCTTGAATTGGGGCGGTACTGCTGTGCGCAATACAGAGAGCATAGGAGAGTTGCTAGCTTAACCATGCTGTCAAATAAATAAGATAAATAACACGGCTGTTTAGTCTGTAAAATAAAGAACAGGGTATTGATCTGATCTATAAGAGAGGTATGCCCCTCATCTGGTTCAGAGTGACGAGTCCTTTTTCTGCACTCTGCTCTCCCTCTCCTGCGCTCTGCGAGTCTCCCTCTCCTGAAGTCATCTTCGCCTGGATCATTTCTCATGCACGCATCAAGCACTTTACAAATCACAATCTGTGGGTCTTTCTCAGAAATTCTAAAATACCGTATGTTGGCGCTTAACCAGACAAGAGCGTGCAGGCTGCAGTTTTAGCTTGCGTCATCACAACATGTTGTTTCGGTGATAAAAGTCTTTTGGCTGAACACCAAAAATGCAATTTTGGGCCATTTTTGGTGGCTGAAATTTCAGTCCATCCCTAACAAAAAATGAACATTCTCACTGGTGGAAATGAGAGGGCTGACTGAGTATTTTTAGTCATAGCGGGCAGTGGGTTAATGGAGTGGGAAATGGGAACTCCTCATTCTCGCAACTCCAGCTGTGTGGTGTCCTGCAAGGTGCCATACTGAACATGTAGCCGGTGTGCTGACAGTCAATATGCAACAGAGTGGAGCCTCATCTGGTCTGGTCTTTTTCCCAGTTTAAACAGACCGCTGAATTTTGAGGCAGAAATTGATGAGAAATTTCCCAGGAGAATGCTTTGGCTGGAGAGAGCCATCTGACTGCCTTCGGGTGTGGGTCTATCTTTTTGACCAGTGGATTCTGTGACCGCTTGAGTAACCAGTGGTGTTTCACAGAACCAAGAAGCAAGGCAGAGGCAAGAAGGCGATTTAGCAGTCTTAATTGTTAACACTAAATGAATGAATGGTGAGTCCAGTAACTGATCCAACACAGAGATCCTGTGAGTGAGCTGGGGCTGCAGGTTTTTCCCGAGACAGTTGTGGCTGTGAGTTTGTAGGTTAGGCTGCAGGATTAACTCATGGAGACACTGGAAAAAAGGAGAAAAGACACAAGGATAAGTCACACAAAAAACTCAAAGATGCATGCAAAAAACTTTAGATCAATCAGATACTCAAGCGGCCGTAGTGCCACGATGCAAACAGGAATCCACTGGCACTGGGATATTCCTCAGGCAGGGTCTGAATTACTGATGATTACTGATGCGCCTCAGGTGTGAAGACTGCAGGCGCGGGAGGTGAGAGCAGGCACAACAGGGAGGGGAGGGGGGATAGGGAGAGCCATGCTCAGACCCTGCACACAGGGATCATGGGACATATCATTGTTTATACTTGAAGGGCACGTGATAATAATAATAGCAATAATAATGATATTGCATTAGAACATTGTGTGTCACATAGCCAGCAGCATGCCTGGATACTGTGGGCTCCAAATTCCTTTGAGACTGCTATGTCAGTCCAAGACCCATTGATGAGACCCAAGACCAAGACAAAATTGAGACCAAAGACTGTTGAGTCCATGACAAGACCGAGAAATTTTTGCATGGCTGTATATACAAGCCTACAATGAACCTACATGTCCATGCTCTGACCACCCAGTTGTGACTGACAGAAGTTGTTTACCTGATGTTGTGGAGGAAAACTTTGTAAGGTCAAGTTTTTGCACTGATGTTAGTTTCACAGAACAGCTGTTCATGGGATTAGTTTTAGATTACTACCATAGCAGGAACACCCACCAAAGCTTCCAGTGATCTGCAAACATCCACTAAACTATAAACTACTGACTGAATAAGATGAATTAGTATAAAGCTGGACCCAAATCATTTAGAGCTCCCCCTGCTGACTGTCTGTAGAATAGGTCAGAAATCCAGCTTTCTTCACATTATGTCTGTGACATGGGCATATCTGCCAACACTCCAGATTTCTATGTGAGCCTTTCACCTTTTATCCTGTTCTCCCGCTGAACTCCCACTGTACTCCCACTGTACTCCCACTGAACTCCCACTGTACTCCCACTGAACTCGCGCTGAACTGCTGCTGAACTCCTGCTGAACTCCTGCTGAACTCCCAATTTTTGATGTTGATAACAGTTAAAGGCTTATTTATAATTACTGTATAGGATACTTGTCATCATGTATCCTACACAGGGGTTGAATCTCTACTACTGTTGGTAGGTGTGTCTGCTAAAGGACATTTCGCAGCGGATTTACCACAAACATATAGATCTAAAAAGCGGAAAAGTAAAATCATGTTCTTATTTATGTTAATCGCAGATTTTTAATATAGCCTCATAAAAAAGGCCTAGACATTTTTTTTCGTGACAAGCAACAAGAAGCTAAAAAAAATCTTGCTGTGTGTTATTGACATTTAGAGCAGAATACAGTGGTAATATGGTACAGATTTTATTATTTGCTGCACTCTGTGACATTTGATTTTCCTGTCAACAGAAATCTGGGGAAGTCTGGTCTGAGGGTGTCCTGTCTTGGACTGGGTGAGTGTGATATACTACAAGAAGACCCCAAATTTAAAAGTGCTCTTGAACCTGGATCATTTTGAGTGTTTCCCTCCTTGGCCCAGGTTGTTTTGACATAGGTGAAGCTGTTAGAGAGCAATGGGTACCCACCTGCTGTCACTGAAAAATGCAGAAGTTGTAAATAATTAATTTATGAAACCTTTGCCCTTTTTTTTTGGGGGGGGGGGGGGGGGGGGGGATAAAACACTGGAGGTGATGATATTATGTCAGATGTTGTTGCCAGATGCTGTGTAATGTGAGTGTGGGTCAAACCATGAGAAAATGTGAATATCTAAAGACACACACAAACACACACACACACACACACACACAAACACACACACACACACACACACACACACACGCAAACACACACACACACACACACACACACACACACACACACACACACACACACACACACACACTAAGTCCTCAACACACACACTCAAAACCATATACACATACGTAAGCCCCAAACCTACACACAGAGAAACAAATCTGTTTCTTTGTTTTATCTGTTTGGACTGGGCAGAAATACTCTAAGTATAACGGCTCTTTAGGGACCAGTTAAGTCCACTGTCTTGTCCTGACTTTCCAAGCTTTCTTGTATGAAGAATGTAAGTCCCCGAGGTGAACTCATATGTTTAGAGAGTGAGTGTAGAATGGGTCTGAGCAGTGACATTAGCAGTGTGAGCATACATAGATGCAGAACAGGTCAAAGTAATGGTGATCTAAATCAGGGTTTCCCAAACTTTACCATGCCAAGGCCTCCCAAACAGCATTAGCTTCTGACCGAGGATCCTCTTTGCAAACCAAGATTTTTAAAAATTTTTTTGGCATGTGATATGAGAGTAAATATGATGCCTTCAGTGCCCGCTCGGGCAAGGTAGCTTGCTGTGTGAATTCAGCAGATTGCCTGACCAAATGGTCTTCCTTACATCTAAAGAAGTCTATTGTTTTAAACTATGTTTTTTTCAGCCTCTGCCGGGTGTTTTTGTATCAAGTGACACTGAAGTTTCGAAGGTTTTAAACACTTGAGAGTTTTCCTGTCAAAACCTTTTCATTTTTGCAAGATATTAGCTTTATAACAGGCGTAAAACTGCCAGTTGACACAGATGATGACTTTGTCATGCCCAAGTTTGAACTGTCACATGACGTGCAGTTAAGTACAATCCGGAAATTAAGAATCTGATGATTATGCAGTTTACGTCTTGTACGTACAGGACAAATGGTTATATAGAAAGAATTTAAAAAATGATTTGATTCTATTTTTTCCCCTTCCCTCCAATTTTCTGAGGCCCCCAGGGGGCCCCGGGCCCCACTTTGAAAACCACTGATCTAAATGATGGTGATCTAAATGACGGTGATCTAAATGATAGTGTTTTACACAACATTTATGATAACACTGACTGAGAAATGAGTTTTTGTAACTGTTCAAAACAGACCTGGTGTATCAGAGAAGACAGCTTCTGAGTTCAGGAGCGTCCACTCCATACCCAGGATCACCTCTTGGTTTTACAAAAGAGAACCAGGGACTCTTTAATTTCACTGATCTATTTTAACCTTCCTTTATTTTGTTGTTCTTAGTGTTGTTATAATAATTGTATTTATTTCATCAATTGTGTTTTCCACTCTGTAAAGTTTCCTTTAGTGTTGAGGAGGAGTCTTTTAAACAAAATGTGTTGTTATTATTATTCATTCATCTTCTATACCCCTTATCCTATCCAGGGTCACGGGTGGCTGGAGCCTGACCCAGCTGGCTTAGGGCAAGAGGCGGGTTCACATTACACCCTGGACTGGTCTCCAGTCAATCACAGGGCTGACACATAGAGACAGACAACCTTTCACACACCAACGGGCAATTTAGAATCACCAATTGACCTTGTGAGCAGGTGTTTTTGGACTGTGGGAGGAAGCCAGAGTACCCAGAGAGAACCCACGCATGCACAGGGAGAACATACAAACTCCACACAGAAAGGCACACCATGCCCGAACTGGGATTCGCACCGCAGACCTTCTTGCTGTGAAGCAACAGCAATATTATTATAATAATTTTATTATAACTATTATAATTATTACTAGTATTTTTGTTTTTACATTATTATTATTATTATTATTATTATTATTATTATTATTGTTGTTGTTGTTGTTGTTATAAAAAGAGTTAATAGTTTCAACTGTTGTTTACACTAAAGAAGATGAACCATTCCCTGTCACTTCTTAGCCATCCAATCTAATAAAGTTAAAAAAGCTTATAATATCCATCCTCTTGCTGCAGAACAAATCCACCCATGGGTACAAATAAAGTAACCTTACCTAGCCTAATAATGATTGGTTATTTGTCTCGTCAGATGTAGCACTTAGGGTTAATTACTATTTGATCTTTGCCGCTACCAAGTGGCAAACTCTGGTCCAAATATGGCATCTGTGAAGACGTGTTAAAAACTGAAACAGAGACATGCTGTCTAACTTGTCAAAGAACGATTATTCCATGTTCTGGCCTAACCTGCTGCAATAAATATACATTGAACAGGAATATGTCTGGCCAAGATGCTTGAGCTGAGATGCTTGGTCCGAGGTGGGGTTTAAGGATGAACCAGTGAGAGAGTGAGGGCAGGGTTTAACAATGAACCAATAACAAGTGTGTAACGAGTGGGAGAGCTTGACCGAGCGAATGATAAGTGTGAGAACTTGACCCTGACGATGAGCATTAGAACTTGACAAAGACAATGAGCGCTCAGTGAAAGCCAATGAGAGCTCAGCGAAAGCCGATGAGAGCTCAGTGAGATTTCAACGGAGTCAGAGTCCTTAAAAACCATCTCTGCCGGAAGAACCAGCATCCTCAGGTTCTGAGTTGGTGTCAAAGGAGAGGGAAGGTAATCATTTTCCTATATAATATTTCATTCAGTCTATATTGTACTATGGTACTATACTACTATACTGTTCCATAACTTTTTTTTCTCCTCCTGTTTGCCTCTTTTGTTCGAATATCTGGATGTGGTGTATGAAGGAGAGAGAGGATATGACTTTTGTCACACTACAGTTGTGTTTGAAGTGGATATGTTTCAGACTTCAGATCATCCCTGAAAAAAATAAATAAATAAATATATCAATGAAAATTTGTCAGCCAGGTAATGAGATGCTGTTATAAATGGATTAGGATATTAAAAAAGACTAACAACTTTCTTTGATTCTTTCTTTGTTCTTACAGCAACATTAACAACAGACTTTCCAGCAACATCAGACACTCCAAGAGCCTCAGATTCGTCTGACACACCTGAAATACCTGAAACAGCTGCTGAGAGAACCAAAGGTCATTTCCTATATTTAAAAAAAATCATTTATTGTATTTTTTTATTTTATTAATTTTTTTCATGTTTTTTTCTTGTTTGTTTCTGAGTACAGGGACAACAGAGACAACAGAGACAAAGTTCTCCAGCAGAGAGAGCAGGGTTTCATCTAACTCTGAAATAGCAGCAGAGGAGATGGATGAGACAAGCAAGAGTCTGTCAGCTCATCACCTGTCACAGTGACCACAGGGAGTTAATCATTTGAGGGATCATCGATGTGTGTAAAACGTTGCTTCAGACTATTCTTATGTTAAGCCAGAAGTTGTAAAATGTGACAATTTTTCTTTTTTTTCTGGTTTTTAAAAAGAAATATAATTTTTTTTTTTTTGAAAAACAGCCTATTTTGAGAGGTTCTTAATGAATTAAACAGAGAGTCTGACTGTCATTTAAACTGTCAAACTTTAAATGAATTAAACCAAGAACCTATTGACCCTACTGACCCTACTGACCCAACTGACCCTACTGTCGTCGACCCAGATCTTAAACTTTACCCACTCCGAACTACGATAGCATTAGACAATGCTGTCCAAGCTTATGAAAATACTCTTCAACTCGTGACTGAAAATGTGATAGAAGAATTAAACCAAGACCCTGACCCAAACCCTGACCCAGATCTCAAACTTTACCCACTCCAAGCTCTCAAAGAGAAAGACTGATGGTGTTGACTGTGCATTATCTAATACTATTACACTACAGTATGTAAATTGAATCTGTTAACATGCTGTTTGATTGTCATATCCCACATGATCATTATATATCTGCAGTAAGGTTTTTCTATTACAGGGTTAGCTAATATTGCTTCTTCATGATGTTTATATATATATATATATATATATATATATATAATTTTTTTTAAGATTTTTTAAAATAATTGGCCTGTTTACAGTTAAAATCACTGAAGTTGGTATTAGTACCTGCAATACAGCTGTATAAACTAAAGTACAAAAGAAAAACACAGCAAACGGCTGATATCCTAAACTACTAGAACAATGAAACAAAAACATCAGACAGATGGAATCAAAAACCTAAATGGTACAGACAAACTAGAGATCTTTACGTGATGAGACAATAGGATTTGGCACATGGGCGAACAAAATAAACTGGCACAGGACAAGGGAAGACAGGTACTAAATGCACACAGGGTAAGGGGAACAGCTGGAAACAATCAGGGCAATCAACAACACAGAAGTAAAACTAAAACTAGTAAAACACAATACTAAACCATAAAATTTCAAAATAAAAGTTAAAAAACACAAACGGAAACAGAACCTGAACATAGAATCAGACTTAACATGACCTGACATGACAGACTGTACAATAACAACTGCGCTCCATAATGTGTATAAATCAAACAAACTTCTTTTTTTGATTCTGTTTCATTTTTCAAAAAAGAGAGAAACAATGAAGAAAAAAAAAAATTCTGTCTATGTTTCTTTTTTCTTCACTACATTGTACATTGAAGCAAGGCGCATTGTTTAATAAATGATGCATCATGAAAAAAAAAAAAAAAAAAAAAACTTGAGGGAGGCCAGATCAAACCTGGTGTCCAACCAATCACAAACTGTCAAAGAAAAAACACACAAAGACTCTGTGCAACTGGCCTGTGATGACGTAATTATACAATCTATGGTTGTGACCTATGGACGTGACTAGCTACCTGACACAGCAACATAGCTAGCAAGTCAGAGAATGCATGGAGATTCGACTTTGAGTTTCTAGTAAATAATGACTTTACAAAAGAGCCTTTTGAGGTTCAACTAAAGTCAAACAGGATGGTAGGCAGACTCCAGAGCTTAATAACCTGAGACCTGAAGTCCCGTTTGGAGCTGTATGACAGAATCACTACTTT
The DNA here is from genome assembly GCA_030710495.1 of Labroides dimidiatus. Taxonomy (NCBI): domain Eukaryota; kingdom Metazoa; phylum Chordata; class Actinopteri; order Labriformes; family Labridae; genus Labroides; species Labroides dimidiatus. Next base: position 33,090,255 of record CM061151.1, read on the forward strand.
TGTACTAATGAAAGAAAGGAGAATGACACTCCGTCCACAGGTAGAGGTGACTTTTTATGCACTTGGTGACGAATGGGCTGCTATGTCCCTGTACCTGTCTGGCTTAAGCACCACAAACAGCCCATCACACCCTCATTCTTTTTGATAACTAATTTGCTGTCTTTATATTACATTATATCACATAACATTTTTTTGTTATGTGATCCATAAGATGAAATGTTTTAGTCTTTATTTTTCTTGTCAAGTTAAATGTATTTCATCATGAGGAGCATAATATAGCTTAGCTGTTTTGTTTTTTAGGGCCTGAGCCTGCCAACCGCAGGTGTGGTGAAAGCCCTATTAAAACCTTTGTGATTATTAGGGCCCAAGCCCGAGAATTGGGGTGAAGGCCCGATTGGAACCTTAAGGATTAATATTTTCATGCGTGCATGTAAAAGACAACAGACACATGACCAGGTCTCCCAGCTGCCAGCAAGTCACCACTTTTTAAACTTGTTACTTCATTGTATCATGCATTGCTTTTCCACACACTAATCACTTGTACATAGACAATATCCACTGATACCCTTTAGACCATGGATGCCAACAAGTCATATTTTACTTTGTGATGTATAAACTATATAATTAACATATTTGGTTCTCATTTCTTTAAAAAAAAAAGGACCTTCATACTCAGCTTGATATACATTCTATCACCATCACCATATACTATCACCATCACCTACTGTTATCATACCTCTGTGAAACAGGGCATTATTACCGCTCACTCATACAAAACATTATCTTTTCATATACAGTGCTGATTGAAAGTTTGTGAACCCCTTGAACAGTTTAGATAATTGTTTTGCCATGATTTTCTTATTCTATCATCACTAGTTTTATTTAGAGGAACTTGTATACATTCCCCAAAAACTACATAAAACATAGAATTGGTGTATCTGCAAAGTAAGTGAACCCCCAGCTGCACTGGTAGTCATGCAGGTAAAGGACTACTGCTTAATTAATCAGTAAGGCAGCCCAATGGCATGAGACATCCTTGGGAAAGGGCCTGGCCAGCACTAATTAAAAGAGAGAAGAAACCAGCCAAACCACTTTAGGTCCATAGAGATTAACAATACCAAGAGGGGAGGAGATATCTGATGACATAAGGGAGAGGGTAGTGACAGCCCATCAGTCTGGTGAAGGATACAAGACCATTTCCAAAAGATTCCAGCTCCATCCATCCACTGTAAAACAAATCATCTATACATGGAAGGCCTTCAACATTACAGCAACTCTGCCTAGAAGTGGACGCCCATCAAAAATATCACCCAAAAGCACCAGAAAAGTACCAGAAAAGTAATAAATCAGGTAGAAGTCAACCCACATATCACCTCCAGAGAGTTGCAGACCTCCTTGGTAGCATCTGGGACTAATGTGCATGTGTCTGCAATCAGAAGAAAATTGAATAGCCATGGCAGTCATGGGAGGGTTGCCAGAAGGAAGCCTCTGCTCTCAAAAAAGGACAAAGCTGCCAGTTTCAACTTTGCCAGAGAGCACTTGGACAAACCAGAGGCCTTCTGGAAGTCCATCCTCTGGACAGATGAGTCCAAAGTAGAATTATTTGGTCACAATCAAAACCGCCACCGTCTGGGGCTGCTTTTCTTCTTCTGGACCTGGATGACTTGATTCATTCAGTGTGCATGAGTCTACCGCGCAGGCTGCCTGTTACTGCTACTCCTGTTCATTTCTAACTTTTTTTTTTACTTAATTGGTTTATTTCTATCTTTTATCGCTCTTTCTCTACTGGAACTCTTTTTAAGATGTGCCCTCTCAATTCATGCTGTCGGGAGAGTGTTTTTTTTTTTTTTGGACTTTTTACACCATGCAATCAAGTTCATTCATTCCCACCATCACAGAGCAGAGACTCCGCTTTGTTTACAGCCAGGATCAGCTGTTTGCGCTGATGCCGGCCAGCTCTGCATCCACACCAACTTTTACTAACAAAGCTTTGAGGGAAGAGAGCGGGACCAGGATTCCGAAGACGTTTGGAGAAGAGTTTCAAGCCGTGTCTCCCCACTCTAATCATGGGTAACGTGAGGTCCCTGGCAAATAAGATGGATGAGCTAACGGAGTTAGCCAGAAGTCAGAGGTAATACTGGGAGTGCTGCTTGATGTGCTTTACAGAATTGTGGCTGCATCAGGACATTCCCGATAACGTTTCCCTCAACAGATTCCAGATCATCCGGGCTGACCAGGATGCCACTGAGAGCGGTAAGAAGAAGAGAGTGGGTCTTGTTGTTTTTGTCAACAATCGGTGGTGTCATCCCAGTAACGTTACGGTTAAGGAATATTTATGTTGCCCGAATATTGAACTGTTGGCTGTGGGACTCAGGCCTTATTATATGCCCAGAGAGATCTCTCACGTTATCATTCTGGCTGTTTACATCCCCCCATCCGTTAACCTGACAATGGCGTGTGACGTCACATACTCCATAGTGTCCAAACTACAGACTGCTCACCCGACTGCTCTAATCACGATCTCGGGTGACTTCAACCACGTCACCATGGCTAAAACATTACCAAATTATAGACAGTATGTGAGCTGCTCAACAAGAGGTGAGAGGATCCTGGACCTTCTGTATGCTAATGTTAAAGATGCATATAGCTCTTCATGTCAACCCCCACTGGGACGATAACCTCACCCCCTGTATGTGCCACTGGTGAAAAGAATGCCTGCGACAAGTAGGGACGGGTAACTTTCACATTTTAACCGATACAGTACCAATACCAGGTACCTGGGAATCGATAACTGTACTCAACGGTGCCAATTTTCTGTACTTTTGTGTGTGTTTATGTATTAAAAAAATGTTAATTAGTTTAATAATAAGATCTAAAAAATATTTAAGTTAACATTTATTTCTCAAAAATGTATCTTTAACAGATGTATCACAACAACATTCAACTCGGGCTGCATGATACAGCCTAAAACCAATCCCAGGTAACACAGAGGAGCGGCCTGCTTCCGCAAAACCTGTGACACTATTGGCAGAGCCTTGGCATTGGCTGAGATAAGGCAACTGCATATTAGCTGAGTCATTTTTCTACCTACAGATATGCCTCTCTGCAAGGCTCCGCTGTAAAATTCACTTTGGTGCACCTGTAAATGCTGGGTTACTGAAAAATTAAGGTAAAAAAAATATTATATTTTATTTCAGGCCATAATTATATATTTTTTTAATTTTTCATTTTCATTTGTATTATTATTAAATATAGGCAATTATAGATTAGCGTGGACATAATGCCATGACAACATGATAACATACATTATACAGTCTAAAACATTTTGACCGCTCAAACCTTTGGGAGCTCAGCTTAAAGCCTCCTTGCCAGCATGAAGCCGACTTCAACGGACAGCACTGAAAGATAAGAAAAACTTGCACCAATCGGATCAAGCAGTGAAGCGTCATTTGGATGGAAGTTCAGTGCATGCATCAGATCAGTTCTTTGAGACCCTGCACCACAGAGTGAATCGACGGTAAGTGTGTCGTTTTTCATTTCATTAAAAGGCATTAATTTGTTTGTCATTGCACATGTTCTGTTAGGTTGAGGGTAATTAAATAATGATCAGATGCAAACTGGGCTAGCTAACATTAGCACTATTAGCACTACAAGGAAGCTACCGCTGCAACATCTGCAGGGGTTGGCTAACTTTGTCCTGTTTAAACTACTTTTGAATTTTACAAACCTGGTAAGGGATCACAATGACGTTAATAAACCAGACCCGTCTTAGGTTAAATTCCAACAACAAGAACGTTATTAGACTTTCACAGTGTTGTGCAGAGACCTCAAAACACTCCAAATTTGGACGTGAATCTCCCCCATTTTAACCCAATTTCTAGCTCGATTCCCGCTTTTTAATTTCTCCCGCTTATTTCATATTAATGCCATTCAAACGGGAGTTGCTCAACCTCAAGTTTTTTCATTCTGATTCTCTCAGTCTAGTTATAATGCTGGTGATAGGTCGGTGATAGTGAACGACAAGATGGCTTAATTTTTACACGAAATGCCTCTAAAACAAACCTCTGGTTACAATTAGCAATGTAAGTCGGCTTCTACAACCCCATCCCTTAGGTGTGTGTCAGGACTTGTTTTAAATGTGTTTCAAGGTATTTTTTATCGACAGTGCCCATGGGCGCTAGCTCAGCTTGCCACCTTTTAATATATGGGCATCACTATGACTGTCATGGCTTGGCCCTAGCTCCCATGTTATTTAGCTATTTTTGTAATGCTGTTCATTTCCATATTGTGCAGTTACTCTCATGTAAAATGTGTAATAATATATATATATATATATATATATATATATATATATATATATATATATATATATATATATATGCTGCTGTCAGTTGCTATTTTCATGTTGGCTAATCATCGGCTGGATGTAGAGATGTGTGAATTTGCCAAGACACTGCTTTTGTCATTTGTGGAACATTTTGGCAGACTTTATGGTGAGGGCTATCTTGTGTACAACTTGCATGGCCTTGTTCATTTAACTGATGATGTGAAGAGGTGTGGGTGTATTGATGAGATATCTGGGTTCCTTTTTAAGAATTTTCTTTGTCATGTTAAGCGTATGGTGAGGGGGGCCAAATTTCCCAGTTGCTCAGATTCTCTGAGCATTCTAATAACAGAAGAGTCCATTATGGTCATGTGGAAGCTGGAACTGTATCAATTAAAGAACATGTCGGTGGCCCTTTACCACAGGGAATTAAAGGGAGAATACAGGAGTTTAAAGAGTTACACATGAACCACTTTTGTATTAAAATTGCAGAGGGGGATAATTGTATTAAAATAAATAGTGAGTTTGGCTTACTTCAGAATATCATCTTGCTTGAAGGTGATACTTTCGTGATGTATTGTCAGTTCCATGCTGTTGAGCCATTTTACACATATCCCCTTAGTTCATCTAGCTTAGCCGTGTTTCTTCTCTCACAGTTGTCTGAGAGTTTGAAGTGCGCAAAAGTTAATGGTGACCTTTGTAAATATGTCCTCCTCCCCTTCTACAATAAACATGTGGGGTTGCCTTTGTTGCATTTACATTAGGCCATTTGTGTTGAGATTATTGAGGTTAAAACACGAGTTACCACATTTTAATGTTTTGTTTTGATATGATGCTGACTGTCAGTCATTTTCTTAATTTTAAAATTGTAATACATTTCTTGTGTTGTAATGTTTTTAACTAAGATTTTGAAGATAAATTTGTCCTCTGTTCAAAAAAGTTGACTTAATTGACTCATTACTATGAAATACTTGACTTGAAAATCATTCTATTTCTGCTGACCTACATTTCCTTTTCTTTTTAGAATGTATCACGTTGTGGAGTTTCTCTGTTCAAAAGAGGTAGAAGTCATTCACTCTAGTTGGCTGAAAGGAGGCAAAAGTTTCTGGCCACCTTTTAAATCTCATGCAAAGCTGCGTAGGGCAATTAAAGATGGGGCATTGCCAGATGCTGACTGGAATCAGTACAGAGTCCGAGTGATGTATTCACATGGTATAGTGATGCTTTATTCTCATTATACAATTATAATTTTTGAAATTAAAATTACATAATGAGGATGCCTTCCATTTAGACCTGATCTGCATTATGTTGACAGATGTGTATGAGATTGCCTGTGCAAAGGTGTCAGAGGCTACAATGACCTCTGACTTAAATACAGAAGAGGAGGACAACAGGCCAGAGTACATGAAGAGAAAGAATAGGTATGAGCGGCACATAATTTACTATTCTACAGTATATGCATTATATACTACTTTTTCCTTACAAATTAAGGACTATGTATTGTGCATGGTATGGAGGAAGATAGGGCATGCCTTGATTGATGGTATGAGCAGCATATGTCTCTAGATGTTGTCTAACATCAAACGAGACTTGTCCCATCTTCTTCCATATTATGCGCAAAATGTAGTCCTCTATTCTATATGTTTTGGCTTCAGATATAAGGAAAGGGTTTTTGGGGATAGTGCATTGTAAGGCCCTGTAGTTTGCAGCCTAAATAGCTTTTGTATTCTGGTGTATTCATTGTTATTTTTAACTGCAATCACAAACTGACATCCCAGTTTTATCACTGTCAGAGGCTGTAGAAGAATAAGCAGCAGCAGTGAAGAGGAAGAGGAGCAGGGGATGACAGCTGCACCACTTGCCCGGGCCAGAGAGAAATCATACACTCTGCTTGAACCAGCTCCCAGCATCCCATCTTTTGGTGGTAGGCCTGCTTCACTTGTTACATGACAAAAGTGGTTTCCATTCATCTTTATGTGCATCTGAATGAAACTAACAGCGGACAATTGCACTCTCCTGACAGCTCTCCCTGAAAGAGGTGTTTTTTCTGCAGGCTCCATCCAACAGTCAGCTGGTCAAAGTTTTTGGTCCCCAGGACATATTTCAGAATCCACAGTAGAGTGGCCACAGTGGTGTCCCCCTTCTGTGAACATCCAGTGGTCCAGCCTCTGACACTAACAGCTCTGCAGCAGATTCATGGGCTTCTCCCCCTTCAGTTAACAACACAACTTCTGGTCCACTATCAAGGTCTCCAGTCTCTGTTACCAACAGCCTGATAGTTGGTCATTGCTAGTCGGCTCCACCTCCAGCTCATTATCAAGGGAAAGGGGTAAGACAGCCTCTCAAAAAAAATTTGAGGGAAAATGAATTCAATTTGGTATGAGTGGTATGAGATTAAACCATCTTTCTTTTTTTATTTTGTTCTAGAACACACCACAAGTAGCTCCTTGTCCTGTCCTTGAAGTCTCCTCAGAACACCAGTTCTGTGTGCCAACAGGTAGGAATTTTACAAAGGGATCTCTCAATTTATTCTGACTCATTGTACAATGTTTTACTATTAATTAGGGCCCAACCAATGAGGATTTTTTTCTCTAGTATACTTGCAGCGCGCTTGGCTATGCGCATTGAATCAGGGCTGAAATGTACGTGAAGGAAGTGGGCAGAACAGCAGGACAGGATTTGATTGGTTGTTTTTCCAGGTTTACTCCTGCTGTAGACAGCAGACATTTTTCGTACTATTTTAAGAACATATCATGCATTGGTTGACATCAGGACATAAAGATCATTTTAACTATAATAACAAAAAGTCTATCTAAATCTGATTAACAACACTGCATTTAAAACAAGAACTGACTGTCTCATGACTGAATTTATTTGGAAACACATTGTTTTGTTTGCAGAAAAAAATCCTTAAGTGGGTCAAACTGCTAAGAGTTTCTGGCTTCAAAACAACCAGAAATGGCCAGTGGATGTCAATGACATTCAGGCCTGTGCAAATATAACACCAAATTTTAAATTTATTTTACTTTGATAGATAACATTTGACATCCCAAGATATCACAACAAAAGTAATGTGGGCCTTAACTTTTTTTTATTAGTTTACATATGACCAACGGAATCCTTAGTTCCAGGTACATACATTCACCCTGTTCAGTAGGTAAGTGCTGTAATGGTCAGAACATCCTGTGTCTCATCACTCATAACTTATTATTCCAGCTGTTGACATCACATGATGCACTTGTAGGAGTCCAGGGTCAATCTCTGACAGTTTTTTTTTTCTTCTAAAAATCCCTCCTCTTGCCCAAATACAGATCACTCAGTTACAAAACAACATTATTCTGACTGACTCCAACACTTTAAGATAAATTGGTCAGGACCTAATATTAATCTGGTATGCCTGCTTTTTGTTGTGTCACACAGAAATTGCCAAGGAGATACTCATTGAACTGAAGTCCATCAGGGAGCAGCAGATGCACATCCTGGTGCAGCTCCAAAAAATCTCTAGCGCTCAAACTGTCCCAGACATCCCACCAGATGCAACACATTTTGGGCTCCCACTTGCAAATATCAAAGAGCTACAACATTTGGAAGAGATGTGAAGGTGTATATAAGACACTATTTTTTAATTTTTTTCCATCTAAAAATTGGGCTGCACTTTATAAAGTGGCACAACCAATATACCAGTATAAAATCCAGATGAGTATGATGTATTGATTGAGAGAAATTAGATTTAGCTGTTATAATGAAAATAATAACGCTGTCAATCAAGGCCCCAGGCAGCAGGAGCAGCTTTTTGGGTAGGGGTGGGAACAATGTAGTGACTCAACAGGGAATCCTCTGTTGGTCAGGCTATGAAGCAACACTTTCTCTACTGTGTGCGGTTGTGAAGAGCATGCAGCCCGTGTGTGTATGAATTTCTGTTTTGGTTGAGAGAGTGTAAAATCAGCTGTTCTTACATATTGCTGGCTTCATTTGATTTTTTTGGGTCTTCATTTTAAACCTGGCTCACACTAAAGGATTTTAAAAATCTTATAAGATTCTGAATCAGGTTGTATCACACACATAACCCGAATCTTCACAGATTATTTTTTCTCAAATCTTAAACACAAACTACAAGATTGAAAAATAAAGACCAGTGCACACTACAGGATTTCATCAAGAATATCGGACCAGAGAGAGCAACGCACCATGTGATCTCATAAGGAAGGGAATGTAAACAAAAGCACAAAACATGAAGATGAGTGTGGTGCTGGCTATAGACAATAATACTTTAACATTGAAACATAACTGCAGGTATGGTGCCTGCCTGCTCTGCTCTTCATTAACTTAATACAACAAGGCGAACACACAGCGACAACACCTACACGCACGGTGCAACATTTTCCTGAACTGTACAGTATATTGAATAAGGGCGCCATCTAGTGACAACATTTAACAGAAGGCAAAAAACATCTGAATGAAGAAATAATTAGGGAGACATGGGTTGTGTCTACTCCTTCCAACATTTCATACAACAGTTCGCCTCTGATAACTTCTGATCATTTCTGGTCCCTCATAGGCGTCTCTCTCTGATTGGCTGTTGTCATCCTCACTGAAAATGAGTGGCTTGTTGATTGTTCCAATAAATATCAAACATGTTTGAAAGTTATTGGGGTGGCTCAGATGAGTCTGTGAACCGATTGTGGGGTTTAAGATTGATCTATCACCTTCTCACACTAGAAGATAGTCTGGACCAATGATTGGGGCCAGTTTTTGTGTCAGACCAGATTTTTCCCCCAACCATCCGGAGAGCTGAATCTGAGTCAAATTGGCCTGAGAATCCTGTAGTGCGGCCAGCCTTTACTGTTTGTTACATCCATGTTCTGATATCCTTTTTCACTGAGCAACAGGTTCAGTGGGAATCCTAATTTTCTTTTATCATTCTTATGTCTGAATGTTTTAATGCATGTATACATGACTAGACTGGACTTCCCAATTGAACTGTCAATCGTGGCTTTGGCCGGACCCCACATCCTTGGGAATATTCACAACGACCCTTTGCTGTGTTCCTTAAATGACTAATGAGGTGCATGTGTTTTGTAAATCATGTTTTTTGTTTTTTTTAGACTGTACTTCTTGCCATCAGTGGAGGCCTGTCTCTCAAAGACACTGTAGGGCGGGTCCTTAAGAGAGCGATGAAGACCTCACTGGCAAGACAAATTAACTGGAGTGGGGCAAATCAAAAGCCTGCAATGTGGGTGATGACCAAATGACATATTGGTAGTTGTATAGTCCTCTCATGTATGTCCTCTGTCTGGTCAGGGTGTAGGAACGCCCTGACCAGAGATGCAACTGATAGAGAAATAGAGCAGCTCATCACCAGGTGGCTGCAGCTGGCCTCTGATCGAGATGGTGGACGCAGCCAGAGGGCAAACAGAAGTCAATTATCTTCATAGGCAGTGCCTCATTTGGAACTTTTTTGTGTTTTTCTTCATAAAAAACCCCCACTGTCAACTGGACCATCAAATGTTTTACTTTTTGGAGTGCAGGGTGATTGTTATGTTTGAGATTTTTTTTTTTTACTGTGTGCCAACTGTTTACTTTTCTGCACTTTTGAAAATGTTGCCATGTTGCCGTAGTTTTGCTGGTGTTGCAGCTGTGGGAATTCAATAAAACAACTGTAAAACTTTCAAAATACTCTATTTACTTGGTGGCGTCTTTTTTGTTGGAAAAAAAGATGGACTTAAAATTGTATTTAATGTCAGTGGCTTAATCGTGATTTAATTTTACTTTGTTGATTTTAGATTACTGTAGTAGTACAGTGGAAAATCTTAGGTGGTTGTTTATTTGTATGGGCCAGAAAACTAAAGAGGTTCAGTCAGTCAACTCATGTTTTAAATGGTTTATTGCAACAGCAAATATATTTTCATGTTTAGTGCCAGGCTCTGATCTCATCACTCCTTGCAGAAAGGTTTACATGGTAACATTAAGGAATGATGAGTAAAACATACAGAACATAACCCCCTCAGAGCCTGCAGGTGGATGCTGGGATGGCGGTGGGGGTGAAAGAACATGCAGCAACACAAATGCAAGGCAGCAGTGGCATTGACAGGCAGAGGGAGAGATGGGAGATTTCCCCAGTTTAAATAGACCGCTGAATTGAGAGGCAGAGAACATGATTGGAAGAAGGTTATGACGAGTGGGACATGTGGCGTGAGTAGCAGCGCAACTTGAGTTGTCTGCCTGAACTAGCTCACAGGCGTCGCTCCATAAATGACCACTGCATGCCGAGCCTGAGGATGCCAGATTAGGACTCTCTCACTCGGCCTTCCGCAATCAGGCTGAGTGAAAGCCGAGCGCTCGCAGAGCAATCGGACCTAGATTCATAGTCTCGGCCAGATGTTTCAGCCGTAATCAAGCCGCTTCCGGCCCGCACAATTTTTGCTGACTGGGATATCTTGATATTTTGAAGTGATATTGCGATACACTATATATATCTCAGTATTCTGATTTCTCCTCTAAATCACTACATAAGTGTTAAATTTAATCCTTTGATACATAAAATGACACCAGTATAATAATTCAAGCAGTGCCTTCAGTAGTAATTTTAAAATTTGCAAAAAGGGGGAAATCACAGTCAGGTTAAGTTTAGTAAACCTTTTGTTTCACACCAAACTTAATGTAGTTACATATTTTCAGTTCAAGATAATAACTCATTCAGATTTATTCAGCTGGCTGAATGTATTATATGACTGTCTTAATAGATTTGTAAAATTTCAATAATGATAACAATTACACTTTAAAAATAACATGAACTAAATTTGATGTTATACTTTAACTTCTTTAAATCAGCTCCCTGGATATCGTTGGTCATGCTAAAAGGACTCTGCTTGAGACTTCTGTCTCTCAGTCTGGGGTCTGGTTGTAGATTGGGGATTCTTCTCCACCTTCTGTTTACTTTGCAGCTCGAAGTTATCTTTTTTTGTCGCTTGACGCTTGTAGAGTCGCCATAGAACCTTGTTTTCTGAAAACATTACAGCTTACAGTATTTTGGAATACAGCTGCAAGACTAAAAGAAGCAGCGAGTAGCACAGCTGAGTGTGTGTGTGTGTGTGGGGGGGGGGTAAGCAGAGTCGGGGAAAGAGAAAATGAAACTAAAGTATGCATTGTCGCTTTCGGTTCTCATCGCAGAGAGCTGTGAGAGAATCGGGTGGGGATTATACAGACAGCAAAACAAGCCCAATTAAGCAACTACACTTTAGAAAATAAACCCCAAAACCTGCGACTGATGAGATGTGCAAGCGACTGCTTCCCCCGCCTCTCCAAATACAAAAACACGCATGCACTGGAGAGTATTCTGGATGAGCACTCCTATACCTGCATTTAGGTATCGAAACATGGTACAGTTTAATTTTGCGTGAATCGGTACTCGGCAGTACCGATGTAATTCGGACGTTACCTCTAAAAGTACTGAATTCAGAACCCATATAGGGGCAAGGAAGGTAGTGAGAAGCTGGTCAAAGGAGGCCTATGACACACTGCAGGGCTGCTTTGAGGTGACTGACTGGCAGGCAGGCATGGAGAGGATGTCAACGGGCTCACAGAGTAAATCACCAATCACATCAACTTCTGTGTGGACAGCTCTGTCCCAACAAGGACTGTCTTTTGTTATCCACGGCTTTTTGTTAGAATAACAAAGGACATAAAGACCATCCTGAATGCGAAAGAGAGCTTTCAGACATGTTAATCAGGATGAGCTGAGAAGAACCCAAAGATCCTGAAACAGAAGATCAGGTAGGCCAAGGACAAGTACAGGAGGAAGCTGGAGCATAAGCTAGAGCAAAACAACATAAGGGAGGTTTGGAGTGGCACGAAGACCATCACAGGCTTCAAGATGACCAGCAGCATGGGTGTAGATGGCAGTGTGGACAGGCCAAACCAGCTTAACCTGTTCTTCTACATATTTGACACAGCCCCTACTCCCTCACTCTCCCCAGGAAGTTGAAGCTGGGATGAAAATGGATTCTGCAACAAGACAATGGCCCAAAGCATTCCAGCAAAACTACAAAGAAATGGCTTCAGAGGAAGGGTTTCCCTACTGTGGATTGGCCCAGTCAAAGTCCAGACCTTAGTAAGTAATAGCAACAAAAGGAGGAGCCACAAGCTACTAACTACAAGGGTTCACATACTTTTGCACATATTAAATTCTCAGTTGTTGTCAAATAATCCACTTTTGTTGAATTAAATAATGAAAATATCTCTTTATAAGTATGTCCATTATTTGAAAATGTTTTATTTACAAATTGGGATTTGGATGTGCATTTCATAAGGTTATTTTAATGATTTTTTTACAAAAACAGTGACCATGTCTTCTGGGGCTCACAAACTTTCAAGAAGCACTACATGCCAAAACTTGCACACATGAAGACTTTTTCTCCCCTCAGGAAAATAGTTGTCATTAACTCTTAAACATACAAGAACACTTCAATACTTTACACTCTTACATATATTTTAATCTCTTATATAGCCAAGCTATTTTGATAAATATATGACAATCAAATAATACACCTACACTAGGGCTTGTTGGAAATGGTCACCTTTCACCATCCTAAAAAATATCAATTTGTCTAAAATAAAGAATCTGACTCCTAATTATCTTTTACCATTTCCAGCATGAACACATGAAGTGGTGTGAAGAAGGAGACGTATGAATTCTCAGTCTATTCCAAATTAATGATTACAATGGATCAAGAATGTGCGACAGAATTCTGGGTTCTTCTTTAGCTCTCCCTAACAGCCTTGATAAAATTCCCAGGGCCTCCCTTTAGAGAGGAACCCCCTTGCTCATTCTGAACCGGCTATTATACTCGTAGCTCCTCCTATTATAGACATTTAGTTTATGATCTGAGACGGTGGCTGGATATTACTCCACCAGTATATGATTCTTCTGAACCTGTTTACAGTCCAAGACTGCCTTTGGATGAATACTAAACCACTGGTAGCTGGTTTTTATGAACCGTCGGGTCCCAGACCCAGACCCACACATGAAGTTGTGTGAAGAAGTAGAAGGAGACGGCCGAGAATTCTGGGTTCTTCTTTAGCTCTCTTTAACAGCCCTGATACAATTCCAGGGCCTTCTTTAAAAGAAGAACCTCAATTGCTCATCCTGAACCCCTTTTATACTAGTAGTTCCACCGATTATAGACATTTAGTTCCTGACCTGAGACAGTGTCCTCTTCAGTGCAGGCTGGCTCCCATATTTCCCATCAGTCAGCATCTGTCAGGGTGTACCTAAAAGGAAGTTTTAGTGCAACTCTGACATCTCACATGTTTGTCCTTCCTTCTGAGAGAATGCTATCTGGTACCAGGCTCTTCCTGCCCCCCCGATTTAAGGGCAGACAGTTTTACAACCTCCTGCAGCTGCATTTGTCTCAAATCAACTTTTACACTGTCAAAAACAAGACACTAACACAGATTTTCTTCCTGTATTGCTAAAAAAGTTTATTATATATGTAACCCAAACGCCCGTGTGATGTTGACACCCGGAGCCTCTGCGTTGTGTTAGTAGTTCTGTTGGTGGTGGTGGGGTGCAAGGTGAGGGACGAGTCGGACACACTGGTTGAGATCGGGGCTGAAACCGTGACGTTTATTGAGCTTCGATGCCAGCAGCTTTCTCTCAAACCCCTTTCAAACCATAAACGAACACTGAGCCAAAACATGAAGGACAAGCTGTTATGATCTGTATAACCTGAGGGTGTAGACGGCACAACAGCTTGTCCTTCTGGCTTATTTAGGCAACTGCCTTACATCCACCCCTTCTTTAATTGATGGCGTCCCAGTCATCAAACTTGGTAAAATTAAACAAGAACCCGACACTAAACATAGATCATGTAAACAGTAATAATAATCACATGAGGAATGAATGTCTGTGGTATGTGATGTGAAAATGTGTACCCTCTATTAGGGTGGGTGCATGTGCTGTGTAAAGCTATATGTGTCCTGATGTTCTTCTTGCTTTGGCTCACTGCCACAACTTCCACCCCCTTTCTATCTTCCTCCGATTCTCTTCTGAATCCACCACTTGTGTCTCATAAGACAGCCTCTATGGGGCAGTGGCGATTTTAGGGAGTGGCCTGGGGTGGCCGGTGCCACCCCTGAAATCTCATTGGCCACCCCTGTTGCCACCCCAGATCTGATAGGTAGTTGGCCAAGTTCATCAACACAAGAAACAAGAGAAACGCTGTCAAGCAATGGTGATAGCTAACTGACAGATCTAGGGTCAGTTTTATATATATATATATATTTGTGGTGGGACTTTATCGTGTTAATTCGATAATTAACGCGGGGGAAAATTAACAGCGTTAAAAAAAAAAAAAAACGCATTTTATCGCATTTTATATTATATTATATATTATAGTCTATATCACACAGAACAGTTCTCAGTGCACAAGTTTCTGGCAGACGGATTATAGCGACGCACTGAGTGATGGATAACACTGATGACAGCGCCTTGCTTAGCTCGGTGGATGGAAAATTTACTTTCAAAAAACAGTCTCCGCGGTCCGTCAGCACGAGCCAACTCACACTGCATCCGTCTCAGGAGCGGAGCGCAGCTCAGCGTACTCATAGCAGCTGGATACACAAGATCACAGGAGAACCACATGTTCCTGCAGGAATCACACCCATGACAACTACTTTCATGATATTTAGTATGTTAAACTCACCTGCCCTCCCAGAGCTTCATTAATTCAGTCCTTCCCTTTTAGTCTCTGTTGGTGTCCTTATATAAAGGATGTGTTGTATCGTATATAATTATAAGGTTTTCCGCCTCCAATATAAACTTTTCCTCGTCCATGGCGTCAGATTTCCTCTGGGTCTGACCCGCTGATGACTGCTGGCCCTGTGCCAGTGTCGTAGTTTTGATATACAAGAATAATTTTACTATCGACAGGCTGAATATGGTGCTTTATTTTGAAAAGACCGGAAACTCTGATTGTTTTTCGTGTCTGTTTTCCTGTTTGGTACAAGCTGCTCTGCGGAAATTGACCTGTTTTCAAAAAAACATCTTTTGAGCAAAATCAACAGGATTTTATAGTTTAAACTTCTGTATGTGACTATTCAATGATTTAGTCTTCTACCAAAATCTGTTTGAAAAGTGTTGCTTCTGATGTTGAATATCGATGCGATTAAAATGCGATTAAAATGCGATTAATTACGATTAATTAATTACAAAGGGCATAATTAATTCGATTAATTTTTTTAATCAAGTCCCACCACTAATATATATATGTGTGTGTATATGTATATATATATGTCAAATACTGAAGACGTATGAATTGAACCGCCCTGAGTGAGTATATACTGTCTTGTACTTGTACACAATGGGTATTTTTCTTAATGTGTGCCACATTTGAGTCCATCTCTGTCATTGAGCATTTGCTCAGTGATGCAGTGAATCCACTCAGTACTTGGGTGTGGGATACACAAAAGCAGCTTAAACAGAATGATTAGTACTCAGGCACTCCTTACAGTGGGGACTATAAAAGGCCACCCCAAAATGTCCAATTTTGTCAGAAGCCTCAGATGTCTGTAGTAATGCGAGAACGTGCCATTGGCATGCTGGATGCAGGGATGTCCACCCGAGCAGTCGCTGCACAGCTGAATGTTCACTATGGGACGATAGGCCGTTTAAGAGTTTGTTTCCGTGAGACTGGCAGTACTGCAAATCGACCTCATCCATGTCGGCCACATGTGTGTCCGTGATCGTGTTCCAGTTCCGGGGAATGTGCGACAGCTCCGTGTGTCCCTCCAGGAAGAGTGGAATAACATCCCACAGGCCACCATAGACAACCTCATCAACTCCATGCGAAGACGATGTGTGGCTTCCTTTGAGAGACGCAAATGGTGGACACAAGATATTGAAAAGTGAATTTCTTGGCCCTGACCCCACCATGTTCTACTGAATGCCACTCATTTTGAGATGCCACCACCAAGATGTAAATGACTGTTATCTGAACGTTAATCAATAACAAAATGAATTTTGGTTGATTTCATGTGCTGATTAACTGTAATGGTAATAAAAGCTGAAAAGAGTGACATGGGGCGTTTATATTTTTGTTCAGTATATATATATATATATATATATATATATATATATATATATATATAAATATATATATATATATATATATATATATATATATATATATATATATATATATATACGTGTGTGTTTGTTTGTTTGTGTGAGTGAGAGAGAGAGAGAGAGAGAGAGAGAGAGAGAGAGAGAGAGAGAGTATAATTCCGTGATAACATGGCCACCCCAGTTTAACTTTGTGTCCCATTCTGGCCACCCCGGTAAAAATATCCTGGATACGCCACTGCTTTGGGGGTCATCGATTTCTTGGCAAGTTCTTCCTTGGAGCACTGGGTCCGGGAGGCAAGTAGGTGCTCTTGGCAGTTAATATGTCCTCTTCTCCTTCACTCATTTCCACATCCACCTTCTCCATTTCTGTGTGTTCAAACTGCACATTTGAAGCCTCAGGTACGGCTTCCTCCACAATTCCCTCCTTGCTATCCACCTCCCATTCCGCCTCTGTGTCTGGGTCGATCTCCTCCCTTGTCTCCTCATCCACCTGCTCCACAGGAAGAAACATACACTGTGTAACGAGATTTTGGTGGAGTACCCTCTCTAAGTTACCATTTTCTGTTGGACCACATACACAGGTGTGCCAGGCTGCTTCTTCACCACAATGTATGGCCGAGGTTCCCACTTGTCTCCCAGTTTCTGCATCCCTTCCACATGACACACTTTCACCCCATTGCCTTGGGGGGTGATAGGGGGTAGTGTGGGTCTTGGTTATGCCAGTACACTTACACAGCTCCTTCACAATGGCATTTTCGAAATTGCGCCCCTGGTCTGCATGCAATTTCGCAGGGAAACCAAATCAACAGAAGAAGTTTTTCCACAGCACTCTGGCCACGGTGCTGGCCTTTTGGTCTTTTGTGAGGTATGCCTACGCATAACGTGAGACGTGGTCAGTGACTACAAGGACATTTTCTATGCCACTCTTCGATTTCTCCAAAGTCAGGAAGTCCACACAAACAAGCTCCATGGGGACACTACTGTGGATGCTGACCAGCGGAGCCCTGACACCTGCAGTTGGGGTCTTTCTGAGGCAGCACCTCTCGCACAGCTCACACCATGCTTTTATCTCCTGGGACATCCGCGGCCAGTGAAATCTTTCTCTTATCATTTACACTGTCCTCTCAAAACCCAAGTGCCCTGAGTCATCATGAAGAGCCTTTTTGACTGATTCACGCAGTTTCTCTGGTAGTACTAGCTGCTCCAATAACCCTCTTTGGCAGTCTCGGATGCGGCGGAACATGATACCATCTCTGATGGGTAAGACAGTCCCATGCCATGCCCGAGCTCACCAGACCTCACCTGCTGGGGGTGTGTTTGTAGGATCTCAGCAACCTCCTGGTTAGACATATGGGAGAGGGCATCAGCGTTAGCATTGTTCTGGCCCCTCCTATATTGGACATCAAACTCAAAAGCAGCCAGTTGGGATACCCACCGCTGGCCTGTAGCATCCAGCTTTACAGAGGACATGACATATTTGAGTGGGTTATTGTCTGTCAGGACTGAGAATCTACGTCCATAAAGGTGATCATGGAATTTGTCTGTCACCGCCCATTTCAAAGCGAGGAACTCGAGTTTGTGTGCAGGATACCTCGTCTCAGCTGGACTCAGACCTCTGCTGGTGAAGGCTATGACCCTCTTTGCACCACCCTGCACCTGGACCAAGACAGCACCAAGCCCCTCCCCTGAGGCATCTGTTTGAAGGACAAAGGGTAAGCTGTAATCCGGATAACCCAGCACTGGAGCAGAGGTCAGTCTTTTTTTCAGAGCCTGGAACGCCTCTTCACAATCATCAGTCCACAAAAAAGGGTGGGTCAAGCGTTGGGCTTTTCTTCCCATCCTTCCTTTTCTTTCTTGGGTCACCACCAGTGAGACGGTACAAGGGAGCAGCTAAAGCAGAGTATCCATTCACATTCCGCCTGTAATAACCCGCAAACCCCAGGAACCGCAACACTTCTTTATGGATTGTGGGTCTCACCTAGTCCTTAACCCTGCTGATCTTCTCTGGATCTGTCCGGACTCCCTCAGCAGACACCAAGTGACCCAGATACTGCACTTCCTGTCTGATCAGCTGGCATTTGGAGGGTTTCAACTTCAAGCCGTGCTCCTGAAGCCTATCGAACACCAAAGTCTCTCCAGATGTTCCTCAAGGGTTTTGGAGAATATAATGAGGTCATCCAGATAAATCAAGAGGTGAGTAAAGTTCAGGTCCCCAAAGCAGCAGGTCATGAGTCTTTGGAAGGTGGAGGGGGCATTCTGCAGTCCAAAGGGCATTCGGTTGGCCTCAAACAGCCCCATTGGTGTGCTGAATGCTGTCTTGTGTTTGTCATGCTCCGCAACTTCCACCTGCCAGTAACCCGACGTGAGGTCAAGTGTTGAGAAGGACTTTGCCTGTCCCAGAGCTTCGAGGGCCTCCTCTATTCTGGGAAGGGGGAAGGCATCTCTTACGCTGCAGGAGTTTAGCTTTCGGTAGTCGATACATAACCTCAAAGAGCCATCCTTCTTGGTCACTATCACTACAGGTGAAGCATAAGGACTCTTACTGGGCCTGATGACTCCTGCTGCCTCCATCTCCACCAACAACTTTCTCACATCTTGCCACTGTGATGGAGGGATCCTACGATAAGGAAGCTGAAAGGGCTTAGAGTCAATCAGAGGGATTGTGTGCTGCACTGTCTTTGTGTGGCCATAATCCATAGGATGCTGGGAAAATACACCTGCATTCCTCTCCACAAGCTCTTTTAGAAGGGAGCGCTGGTGTTCATTCGCAACTGCTGCTGCACTCAAGTCCACTTCATAGCCTGCAACAGCCTGGTTCAGACTCAGGCATGTCTCTTTGTGCCCACCATTGTGACCTTTGCCCTACGGGAGCACATCCTCCCTTTACATCAACAAGGACTCTGGCGACTAAGAGGTCTTGGGGGAGCCGCAGAGAAGAGTGGCCTTCAATTAGTGCAGTGTAAGCCTTTCTTTGTGGGCCAGCTTTTACCTTGCACATGAGATCCATCTCTTGTCCTCCAGGAATGCATACTTTTCTGCCAATATACACAGCAGGGCCCACTATGTCATCCACATTATGCTGTCCTGTGTCCCCAATCTCTAACAGAGAGGTGTACCACTCCGGGTGGCTCTGTTTGACTTGGTGGAGAAACTGCTGGCCATAGGTCACTTGGAGGTGGCTTTTGGAGGCGCGAATGACATTACTTCCCACAAGCAGAGGGACAGAGAAGCGATACTCAGAGTCAGTTACAACAAAAACAGGCACATTCTTAAACTCTTTCCCCAACATATTCAAGTTAATGCACAGGACACCATGGTGAGTCACACTCTGACCAGCTGCACCTTCAATTGGAATTTTAGAGGGCTGGGGCTTTTGTTTCTGAAGTATGGGGTGGTTGTGCCAGTATCTGTGCGTAATACTGGTAATCTGAGAGCCAGAGTCAATGAGTGCCCTGCACTTTATTCCATTGACTTCCACCTCCCCTCATTCCGAGGACCCACTAAGTGGGTGCCCTCTCTTTCATAATCAGTCTCGTCCAGCTGCTGTGGGGGGTCTTGCTGCTGGTCCATAGTAGCCCCACTTACCATGGGCTCTAGCCATTTAAAGGCTGAGCTGAGTGTGGTGTGTTCCCCTCTGCAGGAGTCAGAGTCTGAGGTTGGTGTGCCCATGTCTGATCTGGGAGCAGTGCTCTGCAAACCTGGGCTATATGCCCTTGTTTTCCACATCGGTAGCATGAGACAGTTGGGGACTGGGTTGCAGGCCCTGGAGGTGGCCGGACTCTTGATGGGGGGGCAGAGGATGAAGAAGCAATGTTTGTTTCTAGGTGGGACAACTTAGCCATCTGCTCCTCTTGACAAAGAGCTAATTTCTTGACCAGCTCTGTTAGCTCCGACCAGTCTGATGTATGCTTAGCCTTCTCAGTCTTCATGTGTGAGGCACACTCTGCTGCAACCTGGACCTGAGCATTGGTTTTCTTGGACTTGGTTAGTGGCTGGAACTTTTTTGTTTCTTTTCCTAGATTTCAGAGTTCATCTTGCAGTTCCCGGAAGCTCAGAAGGTGTGGTTTCATTGGTGCAACCCTGAGGTACACATCCTCATCATTAAGACCTCTTAAGGACTGTCGTGTGAGTTTACGGTCACGGTCGGGGAAAGTTCTGCCACTTCTTTGGCTTTCTTCTACTGCTCGCAGTGTTGCCTCCAATGCTATAGCATAAGAACAGGCTGACTCCCCTGACCTCTGACTACGCTCATATAAGTCTGCTAGTGGGTCCAATGAGCCCTGTGTGTCACCGTACTCTGCTCTCAGTTCCTCAAATGCTTTTTCAGGAGTTTGGTTCTGGGGGGGCAAATTCAGAACCAGCTTTCTGGCTTCACACTTAGGTGACACACAACAATGGAAAAGCAGAGGGGAAGGGGGAGCTCTATTGCTTCCAGCAGATACTGCATGAAACGAATCCAGTCTTCTACAAGAATCCTGCTATCAGTATTACCAGTGAAGACTTGTACATTTTTTACCTGATGAGTCTGTAGGAAGCCACCATAAGCAGCAGGTGTGGGGTTTGGGATAGCAGCAGCTCTGACTAGGGGATTCAGGGGTGCATGCATCTGCTGTGAGACGTGTTGAGGTGGCAGGGTTGGTTTCGGGGCTGGTTCAGGATACAAGCGGACTTGGGGGACTGAAAAAGGGAGCTGATGCTGTACTGGGGCATGGAGAGAAGCTGCAATGGGACCCCATGCACCGTTGACAGGCGAGTTGAGGGAGATCTGAGGGTGTTGGGAAGCAGATTGTGAAATGTGTGGCTGGGGGGCTTGCCCAAACTCAGCACCTTGAGGGGTCTGCTCAGCTGCAGAGGGATTATTCATGACATTCATCGGTTGTGGTGTTTGGAAACTTGACACAGGTGCTTGGGGCACAGGTTGAAGATCTGCAATATTGATGGAGACTTCAGGGTTAGGCTGATGGACCTGAAGTGCAGACGCCCAGGAGGTTGGATGGGCCATGGTGGGCTGCTGCAGGGGCTGTGTCTCTGGGAAGTTGGGATGTGGAAGATTATGGGGTGGCAAAGTGGTTGTGGGTCTGTGCATTCTTGCTTGAGGCAGGGGGGTATGGGCCATGGTACTCTGCACAGTTGGCTGGAACACTGCAGAAGTAGCACTTGGGGTTACAGAAGCTGGTAATGTGGATGCTTGAGCTGGAGCAGTGCGGGGGGGGGGGGTAAGGTGACAGCATCAGGGGTGATGGGGTGAGCTGTGCTCCTAGTCCTGAGTCTGTGCGCTGCTGAACTGGAGTTGCAGGGAACTGGTTAGCCAGCTTTGACCTCACAGATGGCTGCTGTCTTCAAGTGTCAGTTGTTGCTCCTTCACTGGCAAAGTGAGTATGTGCCCTCCTCTGTGAGTCATAGCCATGACTGGTTACATGCACAGGAGTAGGTGGGGGGGGGCTGATGTTGGCACAGAAGGACCCTGCTTCAGTGGAGAGTCTGTGTATTCACTCATCATCTTCAGTGTACTCTCTCTCAAATGTAGGCAGCAGGGGAAAAAAATGGTATGTGTGTAGATAATTTGTTATATGCTTAGCTGTGCGAGAGTATAACAACTTTTGGATGCAATAACCAAAATAGAATGTGTGGCACCAATATCACTTAATAACTCAAAAATTCCCTTTTAACTTGAGAGTAAAATGAAAGTGCCGTTACACATATTTGTTCAGCACAAGAAATATGAATGAGATAAACCTTCAACACTTGCTAAATATAAATTATAGATACTACTTATGGAAATGTTTCACACAAATTATACTCATTTACCATTCAAGTTATTCAGTTCAATTATTTCTCACATTTTTTTTTTTCAAACTCAACAAAATACAAGATACACTTCACCTTTCAAAGGATATGATGAAGAGGAGGAATATCCTGTAAAATAACTCAGTCCGTCACCTGATTAACGTGACAAGAACAGTTCAATGCAGCGGCATCGTTGGGGTTGCTGCAGACGGCTGACTCCTTCACTTACTCTTTGGTCTCGGAGCACCACGATCTGGGTCGCGGCACCAAAGATGTAACCCAAACTCCCATGTGATGTTGCGCCTCTCGACACCCGGAGCCTCTGCATTGTGTTAGTAGTTCTGTTGGTGGTGGTGGGGTGCAAGGTGAGGGACGAGTCGGACACACTGGTCGAGATCGGGGCTGAAACCGTGACGTTTATTGAGCTTCGATGCCAGCAGCTTTCTCTCAAACCCCTTTCAAACCATAGACGAACACTGAGCCAAAACATGAAGGACAAGCCGCTATAATCTGTATAACCTGAGGGTGTAGACGACACAACAGCGCCACCTTTTGGCTTATTTAGGCAACTGCCTTACATATACATGGATAAATCATTTATTAAAGCGTTAAAATGAACCCTTCATATTAATGGTGACGATTCTTCCTTCATGCTGGATGATCTGTAGCCCTCCAGGAGCTCTCAACCTTCTGTATATACACACATTGAAACAAGACTCCGGTGATCACAATTATTATTGATTAATGCAAAAAAATATAGGTAATAATGCTTAATATTTTCTCCAGGCTCCAGGCTCTAAGGCCCTGTTTATATGATGTTTCACAGCGTTTCACTCAAAAACGCAAAAAACAGAGAAAAAAATCTGCGTTCACACAGAAACACTGAGGTACTGAAAATCCTGTAGTATGCATACAAGGCCTGTAGGTGGCAATATAACTGTAGAGTCTTTTGGTAGTCTGCTGCTGAAGAAGAGGCGGGCTGATCACCTGGTGTATATATTAAACACATCTTATCTGAGTGTAGAAGTGGAGCAACAGATGAACGTTTTGTTAAAGGCAGTCAGCAGATTCAGCAGCACAAGCACAACCCGGTAAGTCTGCCATTTAACCGATGTTGTTGTCCAGTTCGCAATAGTTCCTACAACGAAAGTGGAATGCACACGCGCAAAATGGAGCATGATGTCAGCGTTTTAACTGAAAATGCCAGCTTGCCATTTATACGGCAACTGAGGCTGCAGCGTTTCAGAAAAATTCCACTCTGAAGGGCATTTTAAAAAAATTATGTTTTGGGTCTGCTGAAATGGCGTTTCCATAAAAACAAGAGTCCCTCAGTCCACACAGGATGAAACGCAACAAAACTATTGCGTTTCATCCTGATACTGTTTTCTTATGAACAGGGCCTAAATTTACATTTGATCACTAGCCAAGTACCACCAAGCTTAAACATGCTGACCAAACAGAAAATTGCAGAATCTCCCCTCCAGCTGGGAAAGTGTGAGAGAATGAGCACAAGAGAATGTATCTCCTCCCAGCAGCGAAGCTTCCTGTGTGTTTTCCTATGAAGCAAGGACAGCTTCAGGAAGTCTACGTGCAGTCAGGGGTGAGAGGCCTCAGACAACTTGAGACTGAAACATCCTACCCCACCTGGACACAGAAGCATCTGTGTACATTGAGGTGTGTGACCATGCATCCCATTGAAACCATGCTCACACATCACACAAAACAGATGATAAAGTGCTTTACTTATCATTTACTGGCCAAACTGGCTGGCAAGTCAAATTTTATACCTGCCAAACTGAATTTCCACTCGCATTTGGCGGGTTGGTGGGTGTCCATTCAGAGCCCTGATCTGCACCTTCCCAAGTTACCCACTAGCATCTGTCAAACTTGTCAACACAGCAGGAA
Organism: Labroides dimidiatus; assembly: GCA_030710495.1. Taxonomy (NCBI): domain Eukaryota; kingdom Metazoa; phylum Chordata; class Actinopteri; order Labriformes; family Labridae; genus Labroides; species Labroides dimidiatus. The sequence goes on from CM061151.1 coordinate 33,114,395, forward strand.
AATCCACACAGATGTCCCACGCATCCCTTTACTAGTTAAATGTGTCATTATTATTTAAAAGAAATGAAAGAAGTGTTTTTGTTTGTTTATTTGTTTGTTGTGTTATATAATTTTCTTCTGGACTTTAATTCTCTTCAGAAAGAAAAACTGAATTAACAGGAAAATGACCAAGAGACCATGAACATTTCTATTCCTTCTTTATTGCTAAACTATATTCATTATTTCTGTTACATGATGAATCTCACCAAAAAAATTCTATAATCTCAGCAGTGATCCTCTGTTATTTTTATTCTATGATGGTTGCAGTGGCGGCTGCTGGTCAGTCAAGGAGGGGAAGCTCAATTTTTTTTCTGGCCTACATCATAAATTTGTTTATTTATTTAAACGTAAATTCTACCCTCCGTTCCTTTTCAAGGAAAAGATCTGTGACCTCTGCAGCTGTAGCTGCTTGTTGGTGAAAAGAGAGTGAATCTTTAAACACAACGCTCGTTGTTTTTAAGAAAGGTAAACTCGCTGGGGATCGATAAAGCCTCCGGATCAGTCCAGAACAACTGAATGTAGAAGTTAGAAAGTCTCCGGTAGAGAGTTTTACTTCAAGATCGCTGATTGGCTCAATTCACTATCAATCAAAAAGGGATTCAGCCTCAGAAAGATCATCCAATCATCATGCAGAAGCTGTGTCCAGGCCAGCCCACTGCCTCATAGACCCCCAGAGACGCTGAGCGTCCGATGGGCGGGATAAAGCCCAGCGTTTATCCTATGACCATCCAGTTTCCACAGTGGAACAACCCACTCTACCCTACACTGTTGAAGTCTGAAGACGCTCAGCGTCCGACTGTGTTAAAGCGCTGAGACGCTGCGGGGATGAAGAGTATGATAAAGGTATTCTAGCGCATATTTAGGCAATGAAATGTACACACAGCAGGACATATCACCACTTTTTTTGGGGACATTTTAGGGGAAGCTGAGTCTGAGGCTGCAGTCTTAGAGCAATCGCCACTGGATGGTTGTGGTCTGTATTTCGTGTGTCCTCAACACCTGCTTGGACTTTTCCTGAAAGATACCTCTGGTAGGATTTCTGTCACCTTAAGAATACTATACAGGCCTATTTCAAACCTCCCATTTGCCTCAAAAATCCTGGAGAAAGTAGTGGCTGACCAGTTATGCCACTTCCTTCAAGTCAACAGCCTGCTTGAGGACTTTCAGTCAGGATTTAGAGCTCATCACAGCACAGAGACTGCTTTAGTTAAAGTAACAAACAATCTACTTTCAGCTTCAGATGAAGGATTTCTCTCTGTACTTGTTTTGTTAGATCTTAGTGCTGCTTTCGACGCCACTGATCATGGTGTTCTTATACAGAGATTAGAGACGTTACCTGGGATTACAGGGACTGCCTTAAATTGGTTTAAGTTCTACTTATCTGATAGATATCAGTTTGTACACGTTAACAACAAGTCCTCTGTGTACACTAAAGTAAGTTATGGAGTTCCTCAAGGCTCAGTGTAAGGTCCAATTCTCTTCTCCATATAATGCTTCCCCTTGGTAATGAGGAAATACTCTGTTGATTTTCACTACTATGCTGACGACACACAGCTCTATGTATCACTGAAGCCAGGTGAGACAAACCAATTATCTACACTAGATGCTTGTTTAAAGGACATCAGAACCTGGATGGCCAGAAATTTTCTTCTTCTTAACTCAGACAAAACAGAGATCATTGTGCTGGGCCCTCGACACCTTAGAGAAGCTCTCTCTAGTGATTTAATTGACATAGATGGCATTAGCCTGGCACCAAGCACAACTGTTAGAAATCTGGGGGTTCTATTTGATCAGGATTTATCCTTTAACCTTCACATAAAGCAAATTTCAAAACAGTCTTTTTTTCATCTTCGTAACATCGCTAAAATCAGGCCTATCCTGTCCCAGAGCGATGCTGAAAAGCTAGTCCATGCTTTTGTTACCTCTAGACTGGACTATTGTAATTCCCTGCTTTCAGGCTGTCCCAGCAAGTCGCTTGAGATGCTTCAGCTGGTCCAAAATGCTGCAGCACGTGTACTGACTGGAACTAGGAGAAGAGACCACATTACTCCTATATTAGCTTCTCTGCATTGGCTTCCCATAAAATATAGAATAGAATTCAAGATTCTTCTCCTTACCTATAAAGCTCTCAGTGGACAAGCCCCAGTCTATCTTAGACAGCTTGTAGTGCCATACAATCCCTCTAGAACATTACGCTCCCAAAATGCTGGCCTGCTTGTAGTACCGTCAATCTCCAAAAGTAGTATGGGAGGTAGAGCCTTCAGTTATCAGGCTCCCCTTTTACCAACCATTTACCAACCACAGTTTGGGATGCAGAATCCCTCTCTACCTTAAAGGTTAGACTTAAAACATTCCTCTTTGATAAAGCTTTCAGTTAGGGACCATCTTATAATCCATAAATTAGTTCATAAATTAGACTCATAGTTTAGATGCAATAGGCCTAGGCTGCCGGGGAGGGGGGGTCTGGCACATTGGACTCTATCTCTCTTTCTTAATCTCTCTCCGCATCTCCTTTTGCCCCTTTTGTCTGCTCCTGTACTCGTCTCTGGCTCTTGTCTTGTAGGTGGCCTGGGATCCTTGGTGGAGACTGTCTGCTGCTGTGGAGTCATGAAGACTCAATAACTGCACCCATAGACATGACACATTATTTGGCCATTTCATTAGGAACATTCATTGCCACTATCATATAGCTTCTAATGTAGATATTAGCATGATCTCCTTATCCATGATCAATACATCTATAGTAACTATAGATTTATCTATAGTAATCTATATCTATAGTAATCACCACATAGGAATGAGGTCCCTCTGAAAACGGGATGTCACATCTCAAGAGGCCTTTAACACACCTATACTTAACGGAGACAAATATGGTAGGGATGCACTTGTGGTCTGGGCATCCATGAGTTCATCAATACCATAAATTATTATTTTCAGCATGAACATCATTGATTATGCCATTGATTATTACTATTCAGACATGAGGTCCCTCCCGAAAATGAGATGTAGCATCTCAAGAGGCTAACCTCTAATAAATCAGACGACAGGTCTATGGTTCATGGATCTGTCACTAACTTTAGTTCTTACTTTAGTCCACTTGTCTCCTCTTACCTCCCTTCCTTCGCCCACACACCCAACACAGCATGGTGTGGATTTGCTGTTCATCATGAGACTGGGGTCCACATTCGAGATTTCCTGGTGCTTAACAGAAGGTTTTTTCTTGCCGCCATGATGGAGGGATTCATGATTGGCTATATGGATTCATGTTGGGTGTTGGATGCATATATTTGTATATATATGTATATGTGTATCTTTATATGTATATATGTATCTATGCATATATGTATATCCTTAAAATGAGGAGCTTTGTGCTCTATTGTAAAGTGTCTTGAGATAACACTTGTTATGAATTGGCGCTATACAAATAAAGATTGATTGATTGATTGATTGATTGATTGATTGATTGATTGAGTGATTGATTGATTGATTGATTATGTTGTACTGACAGCAATTCAACTTTTGTTTTGTCATTTTTATTTTCACTAATAATAATGATGACAAAGCTGTTGTTTATAGTTTGCTTGGTAGAGAGGAGTTGAACCCAATATTCAGGCAGAGGCAGAGGAGGAAGTTTGAGGGGTTTTTATTGCACAGAATGAATGAATGATTTTGTGAATGAATCCGGTGGAGAACTGCGGCTGCATGGCAGTGAATGGGCTGCAGGCGGGAACTTGAGGAGACACTGGAAAAGGAGGAGAGAGAACGAGGATTAGTCAGGTAGATAACTCCTAACATGTATAACTCACTGAGATAACTCAATACTGGATACAGGCCGTAGTACCGTGTGGCAAGCAGGAATACTCTGGTGTCGGCTCCTCCTCAAACCAAGGCTTTAGAGCTGGTGCTGATGAGCACTGATGTGAGGCAGGTGTGATGAATAAGTCGCAGAACACTCAGGGAGGGGTGGGGGGAAAAGAGAGTGGAGCTCCACACAGCCAAAGGGATCATGACACTGTCTGGTCAATTTCAGTAAGAGAAAACAATTGTTTATTTGACTTAATGTTAATGATAATGTGTTCTTTTGTGCTTTTTGAAGGTTATCAACCTGATTATATTCAATCATTGCTCCAATGAAAAAAAATAACAAATTACCTGTTAGTTTTAATAAATGGAGAAAAGAAAGAAAGATTTCTAAGTGTTCATGTATCTTGGAAATCCTCACCAGTACCCTGCTGTCATGCAATGTTGTATTTTATTTCCTCAACACATTAGCATAATATCTATACTTTTGCCTGTAAATATAAACAAGGACAGCTAAAATGTTTCTTTTATGATTCTGTGTTCAAATCACATCTTTGATTTTATCTTTTGATCTGATTTTTTATCTTCTAATTAAACAAATACAGTCAACTTCAATCACCATAAAAATCTTTGCTTATGTAATGTTTATGTATACATTCAATAAACTTTGTGAAAATGTTCACGCCCTCTTTTAAGTCCTTTTAATTAACATGGCTTACAGTCAATACAAATCCAAAATTCACTTGAAAATTCAAAATGGCGGGGCTGCACGGTAGTGCAACTGTTAGTGCTGTTGCTTCACTGCAAGATGGTCGCCGGTTTGGGCATGGTGTGCCTTTCTGTGTGGAGTTTGCATGTTCTCTCTGTGCATGCGTGGGTACTCCGGGTACTTCCTCCCACAGTCCAAAAACATGCTCACTAGGTCAATTGGTGATTCTAAATTGCCTGTAGGTGTGAGTGTGAGTGTGAATGGTTGTCTGTCTCTGTGTGTCAGCCCTGTGATTGACTGGCGACCAGTCCAGGGTGTACCCCCCCCCCCCCCCCCCCTCTCGCCCTTAGCCAGCCGGGATAGGCTCCAGCCACCCGCGACCCTGCACAGGAGAAGTGGTACAGAAGATACCTAGATGCCTAGAGAAACTCTGAACTTTTGCAGAACTAAAAGAACACACAAGGCATGCAAATACAAACCTTTTTTGTATTTTTTTTTTGTTTGTTTTGTTTTTAGCAGTACACAAATATTTGAACAAATGCAGGAATTTTTGCACAGCTAAGAATACTATTTAACTACCACTTACAGATTACAAATAAAAAGTACAAGGCATGCAAATATGTAACTTTTTGGGGCTTTTTTTATTTAAATATTTAAACTGATAACAGACATACAATGACATGAATCCAAACAGTTACATACTTGTACAATTCTCATAAAAAACCTCACTATTTCAGTAAATTACAAGGTGAGCTAACTACTTAACTAAAAGCTACCAAAACAACTAACCACTAAAGTCAAGACACAATCTTACAACTACACTGAAATGCCTAAACAAGCAACTGTTTCATGAAACAAGTGCGTTGTTGGACAAAAAAATAGAAATAGCAGCAAAACACATGCACTCTCAAAACTGTTCAGCCTCATCACTTGGAAGAGATGTGCTTTTTAAAACAGCACAAAATCCCTTCATGGTCACTTAAATAAGTAGGCCACACTACTGACTGTACCTTGTACTGTGTTGTTTTCACATGCACATGGTCAGTGTGCCTCTCTCTGTGGTGGGTTGTTGTTGTGAACTTTGACCCAGATAAGGACACAAATGCAAGCAACAACCAGGTTCCAGAAGGCATAAAAGGATTTAATGTAACAGGCAGAGTTTGGTACACAAGCGTGGTAGTCAGACAGGCAAAGTTCGGTACACAGGTAGACAATCAAAAGCCGAACACAGGTATCCAAAAAGACTTGAGGCAAAAAACTAGGTCAAGAAGCAGGCAAGAATCAAAAACAACTATGACTAGACAAAAGCAAGGCTGGAAAGAGGACTACAAGTACATCAAATGTAAAAATGTCATAATTAAAATCTCCCATCACAGCAATAGTGTTACTTAGTGGATTAAGCTGATCAAGCAACTTGCTGAGATACTCTTTGAACAAAGACACAAGATAAGCTGGTGATCGATAAATGACCACAAGTACAATATTCAAACCAATATACTTGCAAACCAAGCACTCCAAATTCACCTGTGGTAATTTGATTAAGTCAAAGGCCACATCGTCTGCACTACACATGCAAACACCACCATGTTGTTGGGTTTGCAAAGCTGATAAAGGTGTGTGGTTACTGGTGTAACACACACTTCGTGGGCAGTTATGGAAACTGTAACCCACCATTTGGACATTTTCTAAAACAGAAACAGTGGTTACCCATGTTTCTGTCACACCAATACAGTTAAGCTGTAAATGCTGTGTACATGACATCAAATCAGATACATGAAGAGTCAAGTTTTGCACATTTATCAAAAACACAGAGAAAGTCTGTGTATTTGTGTGCATTGTTCTGCCTTCAGTCAAAAATCTGGGCATACTATGTATTGCCTCTTTGATGTCAGCTTTACAATAAATCTTTTTCTCATTAAAATCCTGAATGATCAGGTCTGACAAACTCCTGATGCGGCTTAAGGCCACATATGCCTGCCCTGCTGAAAATATCCTTTCAAAAGATACAACAGCATTATCAACAGTAAAACCTTGCACTTTATGGACTGTATGAGCTAAGATAAGTTTGAGTGGAAATTGTCTTCGCAATCCACCTTTACTGCTGACTCTCTTCCTCTGATTCAATACTTGTTGAACACATTAAATCTTTGCACACAATAACACACTGTTTCTCCCCCGGAGCTCCGATTTCAGGATCATCAAACTTCACAAACACCTTCTGAGGGAACTTCTGGCCATCAACGATCACTATGTGGGTAACAGTATTGTACACATCGTTAACCAGGCTGTCACTTACATCAACATTTTTATACAACATGACACAAGCATCTTTTCCCAAAAGCAGTGTTTCCTTCAAACACGTGTTATTGGCTTTGGTATTCCCGATCATTGACTCAAGCTTCCCTGTTTTCTCACTATTAACAAAATCTTGAGCCTTAATTTCAACATATTCAGGACAAATCCTGAATAGCTCCTGAACGTTGTGCTCATTTACTTGCAAATTCATTGGAAATATGTGCAAAGCTGAGCTGACTTCACCGGTTTCACAGCACTTCACTTTCTTACTTAATAATTACTTAAATTTGACCTCAGTTAAAACCAGAAACCAGATGTGTGGATGTGTTACACATCCACACATCTGGTTTCATGACATATTGTTATTGACTTAGAAAAGTAAATAAGTCAAAGTGTGTGAAGCACGCATGTGTTTGAGTAAATTAAAATTAACCTCAGTTTAACCAGAAACCAGACACGTTGATGTGCATCCACACATCAATCTCACCAAACACACCCACAGTTCATGAGAAGCCATTATGTTCCCACAACTATTATGGACGGGAAACACTTCCAGGTATATCAAGAAGTATATTCAGTACGTCAGCCAGCATGCCACCCGAGCCCCCCTTACGATTTCCGTGTATATCGTCTTGTTATTCTCTTTTCCTTGCTTATCCCCTTTACTCTTTCCTTAAACACCAAATTTCCCATGTATTGCTCTTTTTTAACGGATTTCCTTTACTCTCTGCCTAAACACCAAACTTCTGTTAATTTATTTTATGCCTCTCCTTATTTTTGCACTGTACTGTCTCCTTAAACAACAAATTTCCCTGGTATTTAACTTTATTTCTTTCCTTGATGTTTTGGCTAAACAACAGATTGCCCTGGTATTTGATCTTCTCTCAGAAACTCTTTTTTTTTTTTTTTTAAATATGGAGACAATGTACCATGTTGCTGATCTGAAACATTAACTTCAACAGGCTCAACTACAGAACTTGCATTTAAAGTCAAATCTAAACAAAACTCATCATCTACTCTACTGTGCCGCCCAGTGTTTTCCCTGTGGAACTAGCCTCGTTCACTTCACAGTATCTATAACATGTTTGAGATGTAGGCTTCTGAACACAAACAACTGTCTCATAATGGTTGCTGTTACAGTTTTCTGAATAAATCCCCTGACTTGACTATTTCTCAGTCCTGCAGCTTTTTTCAAGCCAGCGATCACGACAGTACGTAAATATATTTACTCCTAAACAATCTGCTGCTTGAATCTCTAACTCTGTGGCCAAGCTACCAACAAACGTCATTCTTGATACCCTAAGGCAGGGGTCCCCAAACTTTTTCCTGTGAGGGCCACATAACTTTTCCCTTCTCTGATGGGGGGCCGGGATCAGTTTGTAACAGAAAAAGTGTGACGATCGCAGGGGTGCCTAAATGTAAACATTTATTGTTTTCCAGAAAGCCACACATAACCAAATATTAACAACCCTTTCCAGGATCTTCACAGAAAAAAAGTCAGGAAATAAATAATAACACTATTAATGAAATAAAATTACATTGATAGGGGCACAGACTGCAGAAGGGTGGAATTGAATGTCATTTTCTATGCGTGTATTCGTCTTGATCTTGTGGCCAGACTGAAAAAAAAAAAAAATCATAATGCGTCTCTGGTATTGTTCAGGGGGCCGGGCCAAATCTGAAGGCGGGCCGTATTCGGCCCATTGGCCATAATTTGGGGACCACTGCCCTAAGGTATTCTGCCACAAAGGAATACTGACTCCTCAGAAGACTAGCATAATCCAACTCATTCCCTTCTAACTGCTTCACAACTGCAACTCTAATTTTCCTGTGATTATCGTGTGTACCTCGCTTTACTGACCATTCTAAAAAATGGTTACCGTCACCAGCTATCCTCTCACTTCTACAAAGAGCCCCTAATGGACCTACCTCTGCAAATACTGCCTCAACTTTTTCAGACTGTATTGTTATGGCAACACTGTCCCTGATAGGTTTCGTGGCATGGCTGTCAAGCTAGTAAGGAGGGGGGCGGGCCTTCCTGATGGGGCTTGGCCAATGGCTGGGAAGCCATGGGCTTGATGAGCTGAGGCAGGCAGGTGTGCGAGAGGAGAAATGTTTGAGACTATTTTCGCCTCCTTGGTTCCTTATTGTAAAATCTTGAGTTATCGTCACGTGTTTGGTGTACCATAAAAAACAAAACTAATGAACTAGCATCTAACCGAGGGACAGGCTGGTCGGGACGAAGCTGTGTGAGCTGGTCCAGAAGGAGGTGCTCTGTCACGCTGGGAGAAGACTGCCGCAGGTAAGGACCGTTTCCCTCATCTTAGCTGGCAGCCATAACCAATAAATGCCACAGGCAACAGACGCATGGAAGCTCTAGACGGGAACCGATGTCCCAGGGTTGTGTTGCCGTGACAGTACCTTCAACTGTTTGCACAAAGTCTCTGACACCTCCTTACTAAAAGGACTAAACTGCAGTTCTTTACTCATGAAATCACTAACAAACTCAAAATCTGAATTTCCTTCATTAAAATCCCTACTTTTAAACTTCTTGGAAACAAAGCATCCTGTTGACCTCTTGCACTTACCAAATCTCCCATTACTGCTGCTGCAGCTGGTCGCTGCCAGACTACTAAAGGTGTCACTCATACTACTACCAAACACTCTGCTTTTGCTTTCTACAGTTTCTGAAAGTCCCAGGGACACATTACTACAAACAATGGGATGTGAGGCACAGACATAAACACCAACAATCTCAAATAGCTTTGCACCTCTTCTCAACATTCTTCCAAGGCTACCTATGTGATCAAAAACTTCATCAAGACAGCTAAAATATAAAACAACACTCTCTCCTCTCAAATATATCAGACCATCTGAACCGTGGGCATGAGAATCCACTAGTGCATACTGTCCGCCTTGATGAACAACAACACAGGTGCTACCACACACTGTAAAAAGACGTGTCATACTTACAGAGCATCTCAGGGAATCCGTTTCTCAAAGGGCTGTAAACCCTCTGCTCAATAAAAGGGCCATCAACAACATCTACATCTCCACTGACCACCTCACCAAAGTCAAAGTCAAATCTCTGACCATCAACAACATGCTGTCTGGGCAGTTCAGGGGCAATATGATAGTGACTCACGGTGTCACTGATGAAGGTGTTCTCTCTTAAAGAGGAATATAACTTGTCCCCTGACACAACAACCTCATCCAGGGTGTGTGACTGCCATGAAAAAACACTGTTGGTGGTGTGTTTGGCTATGCTAAGCAGGCTTATGGCCAGACACTGTTTCACTGTTTCAAAGTGAGGGTCTCCCTGATGGAAGGATCCCTGCACAGATCCTTCATGATGTGCAGGTCTGAAAGAGCTGTTTCCCTCAACCTCAGCTGCAACTTGAATCTCTACATCACTGTCTGCAGCCTCTGTGGAACTCTCCCCAACAATCTTAACATCACTGTCTCAAACCTCAACAACACTATCTGCAACCACTGTGGAGCTCTCAACGTCTAACTCATCCAGACAGCATAGGGCTGTCCTTTTAGTGACTTCTGCAAATCCCTTATGTGAAACATCAGGTCATCCAGGCATGTGGTAAACAGCCACAGATCTGCCACAGCTCGAAACAAAGCCAGAGTCATCTTGTCATGGGGACACGGTGTATGCTGGGGACGCGTGGGGTGCTAGCATCTGACAAAAACAAACCAAGCGAATAACTAGCATAGAGAACAACTATATAAATTTATGAAGGTATTTAATTAAATGTCCATCAGCTTCTATTTCAATGCGTGCACTTGAACAAACATTAAATTCTTACTTTTATTGCATACAGATTAAAGGGCAAAGATCATCTGTTTTAACCATTAAACAAGAAAATATCACATCCAGTCAGAAAGGGAAAAGTTTTGCATTTATTGTTAAGAAAACTAAATTCACCAACCTCCTCCTCCACCATCCCTCACATGACAGTGGTAGATGCGCCCCGGAATCCACACCCACCACACACAGTACTGCCTCCGCCTCAAAGAAAAACCACAACATGCATGAAAGAGTTGTATTTGAGCTGTTAAGCAAACACTGCTTACAAAATGACACTGCTGTTTTTAAAGCGGTCTATAAATCAAACCCTTCTAAATAAGTCAAACCATTGTGTGACAAAATAATTAGATAAAACTTACCTGCCGGACAGACCGACTCCTCTTGGAGACAGCAGCCTTCCTCCATTCCACAATGGTCTTCTAATTAAAACAGAAACAGAGGTAATGTTACAATATTACATTGACACAATCAGAGAAGTGTGGACATTTAAGTATGTCAGAAGGGACAGAGTGTCTATGAATGTTTCCTGCTTACCCTTGGGAACGGCAGTGCAATCAGCAGGACCAGGCAGATAAGATGGAACAAACTTATCCATCTCATCCAACAGGGCAGCGCTAAACCAGACTGGGTTTAGCTGGATGGTACACTCCTTCACCACCCATGAAATTACATAAGTGGATTGGACTGCTGAGGACCGGGGTAAAGTCATTTTCTCTGATGAATCCCCTTTCCGATTGTTTGGGTCATCTGAAAGAAGACTTGTTCGGAGAAGATTAGGTGAGCACTACCATCAGTCCTGTCTCATGCCAACAGTGAAGCATCCTGAGACCATTCATGTATAGGATTGCTTTTCAGTAAGGGAGTGGGCTATCTCACAATCTTGCCTAAAAACACAGCCATGAATAAAAAATGGTACCAGAACATCTTCTGAGAGCAACTTCTCCCAACCATGCAAGGGCAGTTTGGTGATGAAGAATGCCTTTTTCAGCATGACTGGGCACCTTGCCCTAAAGCAAAAGTCATAAAAAATGGCTTGGGGAACAAAACATTAAGATTTTGGGTCCTTGGCCAGGAAACTCCCTAGATCTTAATCCCATTGAGAACTTGTGGTCAATCCTCAAGAGGAAGGTGGACAATCAAAAACCTACAAATTCTGACATACCCCAAGCATTGATTATACAAACCGGATTCGGTTGAAGTTGGGAAATTGTGTAAAATGTAAATAAAAACAAAATACAATAATTTGAAAATCCTTTTTAACCTATATTCAATTGAATACACTACAAAGACAACATATTTAATGTTCAAACTCATAAACTTTATTTTATTTTTTCAAATAATAGTTAACTTAGAATTTCATGGCTGAAACACGTGCAGTAGAAGTTGGGAAAGGGCATGTTTACCACTTTATTACATCACCTTTCCTTTTAATAACACTCAATAAACGTTTTGGAAGAGAGGAGACTAATTCTCTTAGCTTCTCATGTGGAATTCTTTCCCAGTCTTGCTTGATGAACCGCTTCAGTTGTTCAACAGTCCGGGGTCTTCTCTGTCGTATTTTACGCTTCATAATGTGCCACACATTTTCAATGGGAGACAGGTCTGGACTGCAAGCGGGCCAGGGGAGAACCTGGACTCTTTAACTTCGAAGCCACGCTGTTGTAACACGTGCAGAATGTGGCTTGGCATTATCTTGCTGAAATAAGCAGCGGCGTCCATGAAAAAGACGTGGCTTGGATGGCAGCATATGTTGTTCCAAAATCTGTATGTACTTTTCAGCATTTCTGTTGCCTTCACAGAAATGTAAGTCACCCATGCCATGGGAACTAATGCACCCCCATACCATCACAGATGCTGGCTTTTGAACTTTGCGTTGATAACAGTCCGGATGGTCCGCTTCCTCTTTGGTCCGGAGGACACGACGTCCAGTGTTTCCAAAAACAATTTGAAAAGTGGACTCATCAGACCACAAAACACTTTTCCATTGTGCATCAGTCCATTTTACATGAGCTCGGGCCCAGAGAACCCGGCGGCATTTCTGGATGTTGTTCATAAAGGGCTTTTGCTTTGCATGGTAGAGTTTTAACCCACACTTACTGATGTAGTGACGAACTGTATTTACTGACAGTGGTTTTCTGAAGTTTTCCTGAGCTCATTTGGTGATATCCTTTACACACTCCTGTCGGTTTTTAAGGCAGTGCCGTCTGAGGGATCGAAGGTCACGGTCATTCAGTCTTGGTTTCCGGCTGTGGCGCTTATGTGCAGTGATTTCACCAGATTCTCTGAACCTTTTGATGATATTATGGACCGTAGATGTTGAAATCCCTAAATTCCTTGCAATTTTGCTTTGAGAAATGTTCTTAAACTGTTCAACTATTTTCTCACGCAGTTGTGGACAAAGTGGTGAACCTCGCCTCATCCTTGCTCATGAATGACTGAGCATGTTTGGGGAGGCTCCTTTTATACCCAATCATGGTACCTATCTGTTCCCAATTAGCCTGATCACATGTGGGATGTTCCAAATAGGTGTTTGATGAGCTTTTCTCAGCTTTCTCAGTATTTTTTGCTAAGTTTCCCAACTTCTACTGGACGTGTCGCAGCCATGAAATTATAAGTTAATTATTATTTGGCAAAAAACAATTAAGTTTATCAGTTTGAACATTAAATATGTTGTCTTTGAAGTGTATTCAATTGAATATGGGTTGAGAAGGATTTTCAAATCGTTGTTTTTTGTTTTTATTTACATTTTACACAATTTCCCAACTTCAACCAAATCCGGTTTGTACAAGAATGGACTGCCATCAGTCAGGATTTGGTCCAGAAGTTGATCGACAGCATGCCAGGGAGAATTGCAGAGGTCTTGAAAAAGAAGGGTCAACACTGCAAATATTGACTTACTGCATGAATTCTGTCTAAATCTCAATATAAGCTTTTGATAATTATGAAATGCTTCTAATTGTATTTCATTATACCATAGAAATATCTGACAAAAACACCTAAAAACCCCGAAGCAGCAGACTTTGTGAAAATGTAATATTTGTGTCATTCTCAAAACTTTTGGCCATGACTGTAATAATGATATGAAAGATGATTTTATTACTAAGCATGTCAAAGACATAATTTCAAAGTTCATGAAAAAATTATAAATACAAGAGTTTGCCACTCAAAAGTATTAGAGTATGAATAAAATTAAATCAAATTTAAAAAATAATAATAACAATAATAATAATAATAACCAGAACAACCATAATCTCATTTTACCTAGAGACAATTTACAGCATAAGCAGCATGCCACAGCAGTCATGAAAGGATTGGCATCCCCAAAGTATGAGACAGGTGAATCTGTCAAAAAATAGGAACAAAATTTGCAACGCTAAAATAAAAGAGAGAATCTTTCATGTCCAAATACAAAGTTTTACTTACACCATCTCTGGCCAACAGGTCAGTCTCAGTCAGAGGGAAGTCTTGCGCCACTGGAAAGTAATTCATACCTTAAAAAGTAAAAATCGATATCATAAAATACCACATTTTACTCTACTTCCACTTACAAAACCATGTTAAACAACAGAAAATTATGTAGAAGACATACCCATACGAGCCAACATTGCAAAAAATTTAAAACAAACAACATAAAACATTAAAACAATGGAAAAAACTCAGCATTCTGGATCACATAAAGTCATCAGTCAATCAAACAAGCTGATACATCTTCCTCCTTCAGTCTGCTTTTGAAAACATTTAAAGAGACCAGCTCACTCAAACCCACTTACTGTTTTATCCCATCACTCAAGGTGACCTTGAGTGACGGGAAAGGAACCCACAAATAAAATGTATTTTTATTCATTATTATTTTCCTGCAATAAATTCCAGGCTGCAGGAACAGAGTACCTAAAGCTCTTTTTCTCTGTATCATGACACAGTGAGGACAGGGAGCTATAAAGAGCAGTGATGACTCACAGACTCTAGCTTTATATTGAACTGCAGAGTTCTATCCAATCCACTCAGAAAATCAAGTTTCAAAGATGAAGCATGCAGATAAAAAACATCACCAAAGCTTCATTTAAGTCATTTTACTGTCAGTTGTATAAGTCTGAATCTCCCGGTGATGAAACCCAAATTAATCTTTTCTTTCAGAAACTTGACTTACCCTGGGTTTTCCTTACAATTATCAATCACTCAATTGCTACTCACATTGCTGGAAATAAAGGAAGCAATAAATTCAATGAAAATCTCCTGGCCCAAACAGGTATCCTGTTGAATTTTATGAAAAAAAAAATATCAGCTAGCCCCTTTACTTTTGAAGATGTTTAATTACTCATAAAAATGGCTCTCTACCAACTTCTTTAATGCATGCCTCCATCTATCTATCTCTTAAAAAAAAGTCAAAGAGCCTTTAAATTGCGCATCGTATCGACCAATCTCCCTTTTACCTTTCGTCGTGAAAATGCTAGTGAAAATCCTTGCCTGCTGAACCTATTTTGCCTTTAGTTGTGTCAGAAGTCGCCTCTTTCCCCACTCCTGTTCACCCTTGCTATCAAACTGTTGTCCATTTCATTAAATCTGAAAAAGACTTAAAAGGAATAAGGAGACATAGTACTGACCATGGTAAATGGTAAATGGTAAATGGACCAGTACTTATATAGCGCTTTTCTAGTCTTTCTGACCACTCAAATTGCTTTACACTGCTGGTGTCATTCACCCATCCACACCACATTCACACACTGATGGCAGAACGATCTACCTATTGAAGGCCATCAGTTTTATCTAAACCAGTCATACTCATTCACACACCACTGAACAACAGTGGGAGCAATTTGGGGTTCAAACCTCTCAACCTTCCGATTGAGAGGCGACAACTCTACCACTGAGCCATAAGGTCTCCTTATATGCGGATGATCTCCTGCTTTATGTAAGTGACCCTTTGTCAAGCCTCCCATCTATTCTCTCACTCTTAGACTCTTTTAGCGTGTTCTCAGGGTATTAGTTGAACATCTCCAAAAGGGAATATCTACCTATTAACCAACAGGCTTTAGAAATCCCTACTTCTCTTATGCCATTTTGAGCCGTGGAGTTGGGCATAAAATACCCAGGCATAACAATTACACGGTCTCTGCACTCCTTGAAGGATCAAAATTTGACAGCCTTGACAGCAACAGTTCAACAACATTTGCAGAAGTGGAACCGTACAACTTTGTCTCTAGCAGGAAGAGTGCAAACAGTAAAGATGAATATCTTGCCAAGATACCTTTACCTCTTTCAGTGTCTGCCAGTTTATCTTCCCCTTTCCTATATATTAAGATCTCCCAGTTCTTTGGACAAACACCTCCCAAGAATCACACGAAGAAGAGCTATTTCTCAGTTCAGCATTTATTCTGGTCACAGGCACGGTTCACAGTGCTGGTCTCAATAGAATGAGCCCAGATATCTGGGTGCAGTACAGTTTTAACAAATTCATTGGTGACGCCTATACAGAGGTTGAGCTTAACTAAACAACCTAGAATAAATGGCCATCATTATGATTGACACAGCTGTCTCAACCCACAGCTGACGTCAGGTTTCAAAGAGATGTACTATTCAAATGTGTGTGTGTTGTTTGAGCATGGTGTTAATGGAGACTGTGTAGAAGGTCAATCAGTGTCAGTAAGGTCTGCAGACATGAGCTGGAGACAGGAGCTATCTGGCTATCCACAACTATAAACGGATTGTCCCTGAGATTGTATGAGAACACAATGTAAGACGCAATAAAATGCTGAGCTAAACCAACTATATTCTCTTCATGTTTGTGATTGGTCAGATGCTGCAGACACCACCCCTAATGTGAGCGTGCACTGATCAAGGCTGGAAGACTCTGGATTGACTCAGCGAGTTGATATCCAGCTTTGTAGTATCGCTTATCAGGATTGCAAATGTCTCCTTAAGTCAACCCAGGTAACAGAGAGAGATTCCGGATGTGTTAATCTAGCTTTGTAGTACAGGCCTCTGGACTCAAATTAGGAGACGACATGGTTGGTCTACTCTTCCTCAATCAACATGCTTATGTAACAACTACTTACTTGTTCCAGCCAAGATTGATCCAAGCTGTACAACACTTGGCGACTTATACATAGGTGGAATGATTTCTAGTTTTAATCAACTATGCTCAACCTTTAATTTAAGTATTACAGACTTCTTTCGCTTTTTCCAACTCTGCGATTTTGCCAGAACTCATTATCCTCATTTTCCCCAACCACCACCTCTCAGTGGTATAGATTTGTCCTTCAGCTCAAATTTCTACCTAGAGGCCATATCTCACATCTTTATAACCTTCAGCGCCAATAACCAGTTTAGCTTTGGAGAGGAGTAGGGTAGATTGGGAAACTGAGCTACAAAAAAATATCTCAGATACTCTTTGGGAAAGAGCACTTAGCATGGTCAATTCTTTTTCTAGTTGTGCCAGACTTTCAGTGATACAGTTTAAAGTACTATTTAGATTACATTACAGCAGAGATACACTTTTCAAACTTTACCCTAACAAAACAACCAAAGCTTGTGACAGATGCTCACAGTTGCCCTGCAACCTAGCTCACATGTTCTGGTCATGCTCGAAACTGTCCAGCTTTTGGCAGTCCTTTTTTAAATCCATTTCTGATATTTTTAGCCTAACAATAAGTCCTTCTCCAAAGAACTAGTAACTGCATCTATGCAGAATAGAGTCATAGCTTTTGCATCCTTAAATGCAGCTAGGAAAATTCTCCTTTTGTGGAAATCTTCCCAACCACCATCTTTTAAATTCTGGTTACATGACTTACTGCACTTACTAAAGCTTGAGAAAATCAAATTCCAATTTAGAGGGTATTGCAAAAGTTTAATTCTTACTGGGGTCCACTACTGAATTATTTGAGCTTCCACCTACTGATTTATCTCCATGAAATTCTTATTCTCATTATGTCCACCCCCCTCTACATTTGGTTTTGTATAATTTTAGGCGGGCTGGTAACTAATTGATTGATCATTAATTAAAGCTGAGTTCATTGAAAGGTGGGAAGCTAACAGTGGTAATCCAGATATTCGACCACAAAGCACTTACAACAGATGGTACGGTAATGTTGATAGTATTAAATAGCAGTCCTTCATCACTTAATGTTAAAGACTGTCTGTCATTATGAATATTCAATAATTGACAAGACACTTTTTAACTATGACTCTGAGTGATCTCATGCCTGGCTTAACAGCTAGTTAACATTGCAAAAGTCTTCAAATAAACACACATCACTTGTTTGGCTCAATATTATGAAACCAAATCATCACAAAGAAAATAAACTGGACCAGTATGCATGCCCTGACATAAAAGCACTGTGCATCAACAGTATTACACATGCACTGGAACAGTCTAAAGTTTCTAATAACAGTTTGACTGCTTAACAAAATATGACAGAAAACTTATAGCATGCCATTCTCTTAACATGCATAGGTATTTTTTAATTACAAGTAGTCTCCAAGACAGAAGTTAGCATAAAGAGATTAAATGAACTGAACTAAACCTAACACAGAGATAAGGAATATGAAGAAACGTCAAAGATTGTCCATGCAATGTGAGTGGCACTCTGTGGAAAAACGTGTCTTCATCTAGCAGCTAAACAGAGCCTCTTACACACACAAACAGCAGTAGCAAAAACAAATATAATAAAACCATAGCTCAGCCTCTCAGACAACACACAAATAACTAAAGGCCCCACTTAAAAATGCCATAGTAACATAAAAAACAAACTTGTAAAACTTCCCCTCTTTAGTATCATAGCCTCTCTCCACCATCATTTTTACAGAAACACAAACTATGCTCTTCAAAACCAACACTGCAACACGTTAGCACCTCAGCAGCTAAAAATAGCTCACCTGCTATCAGCTTGAAGAAATACCACACTCGGTACTAGTTCAAGCTTAAAAAATCAACACACATTGCTCATGAGTTGTAAAAAAGCACTTCTCCTTTTGAAATTATCTGAAAACACTCTTAAACCCTGCTGTAAAACTCATTTCTTAAGCCAACAGCCATGCTGAGTCATCCTTCACAGACAGCTAATTGAATATTTGTATCGCTAATTACTCAAACATACACAGACACAAGCATTCCTCTGCAAAATTGTCATGATACGAGTGAAGACACATTTTTTGTTTTGTTCACAACCGTGGTTTAATATCTCAACCAACTCTGAGCAACACAACGTCACATACTATGGTCACATACAATTGGGTATTGGCGCTCTATAGTGATGTTAACAAGAATAGACTGAACTACAGTATTCACAGGTGGCTAACAGGTAAAATCTCACATCTCCCCCTTTTTTTTTTTTTTTTAGAAAATAAATGCTGTAGAGTGCAAGAAAGACAGCTTATTTCTTAGCATCAAACAGAAAAATTACTAAATAAACAGTCCCATTTTTTAACTTCAGTCATCGATTCCTGTGAGGGAAAAGAAAAGAACAAACACTCATATAGACCTGACAGGACAAAATTAAATGTCATTTTTCTAGTCTCTAAATCTGAGAGGGAGCTTAACCTCCCAGCCCCTTGAAGTCAGTCTCTGAGGGGTAACAGGCTGGAGAGGAAGCTCCAAGGCGCGACCAGGCTATGGCTGGCTTAGCGATGGCACCTGAGGAGCAGCCACTGCTTCAGTGAAGAATCCTGCTGTGGTGGGTCTGAACTAGCAGGCTGCTGTTGCTCCACTGTGTCAACCATCTGAGAAACAGCTTGGAGGTGTCTCCTGTTACGTCTAGTCACTGTGCCATTGTTCATTTCTGCTAAGTAGGATCTCGTCTCCTTAGACTTGTTGATGACACTGGCAGGTGTTTGCCAACTCTTGTCCCCGTCGGGCTTCACCCTAACATCCTGACCAGGGAGCAGCTCAGGGAGCGTTAGAATGTCCGCGATTATAGAAGAACCTATATGTTTCTTTTGCTGCAGCATCTCTCTGGTTGACAAGGTCCAGGCTGACTGGGTGGGGCAGCAATGTCTTCCAGTCATCAGCTAGACAGGTCTTGCTCCAGTTGCAGCGATTGGTGTGGAATGATAACACATTAAAGCTTGATAGTAGTCTGGCTGTTTAAAGATATTTTTTGCTGTTTGGACTGCTCTCTCAGCATTCCCATTCACCTGAGGGTAGTGGGGACTGGAGCTTATGTGTGAGAAACCAAACCTCTGTTTAAAGTCAGTGAGAACTGTGTTGCATTGTCACTGATGAATTTGAGTGGAATTCCTCATCTCATGAACATGTTTCAGATTGTTTATGACCTGCCTGCTGCCTGTAGAGGTAAGGGGAGTGGCTCGCCCCAGATCCATGTACTCTCCTTTTTGAGCAGGTTTGTGATCGGGTGCAGTGTGGTGGACACACCAGGCAGAAATTTACCCACATAGTTTATCAGTCCAAGCACCTGGCGAAGTCCTTCCACATTTTTGGGGCATTTTGACGATGCTTTCCACCTTGGTTTTGTCTGGTTTTACACCATCAGCGGTTATGATGTGCCCGAAGAACTGTAGTTCTGCTTTCCCAAAGTGGCACTTGGCTCTGTTTAGTTTAAGGCCTGATGCCTTAATTGTCTTCATCACTGCCTCCAGGCAGCAGTCTTGCTCCTCTTTGCTCAATCCGAAGACAAGAATATCGTCCATTGCAACAACTGTCCCCTCCAGGCCCTGCAGCAGTGTACTCAACAGCCATTGGAAAATCTTAGGTGCTGACATTATACCAAATGGCAATTGTTTAAAGCAGAACCTGCCCATGGGAGATATGAATGTGATGTGTTTTCAGCAGCTGGGGTCCAATGGAATCTGCCAGGAGCCACTTGAGGCATCCAGAGTAGAGAAAACATTGGCTCCTACCAGTTAAGGAGTTATATCATCAAGTGTGGGCAGGATGTAGTGCTCACGCTTTACTACTCTGTTCAGCCGTTTTGAATCAACGCACACCCTGACCTCCTCTGAATTGTGTTTCAGAGCTAGTACCGTTGGCGTGCACCAGTCTGTGGGTGCGGTACTTCCTCTGTAATGTCCAGGCTAAGCATGTGCGTTTACTCCTTTTTCATTTTCAGGAGGAGGGGAAAAGGGATCCTGCGTGGCATGTTTAGGCTGTAGGGCACAGCGTCATTGGTCGGCTCAATTTTAACAGGCTCACAGTTCAGTAGTCCAGTTTCTCCGAACACATCCCTCGTTAGGTCACTATTAATTACATTGAGTCTTGCAACAAGTCCCATATGTCTTGCTACAGCTTTGCTCGGTAGGTTGCTTACATACTGTCCCTTAATTACTTTAATCCAGTACTTATATTTCTGTCCTTTGTACATGGTGTTGGAAAGGAATTTACCTGCACACATGACTTTTCCTCCCAGGCTGTACACTGGCAGCCTTGAGCGAATCAGCTTGGGCCTTCTGAATGTTGCCTCTGTCATGACTGTAGTGTCAGCCCAAGTATCTATTTTAAAGTCGGCTGGGCTCCCATTCACCAGCAACTCATTGTCCCAACCATTGTCTGAGCCTGGCTCATGTATGACTTTAGGCTTTGAATCAGTCACAGTTTGAAGAAAAAGTCCTCCTGTGAACAATGAATCCTCAGCCAAATCTGCCATGGTCTCTGTCCTGACTTCTTTTAACATTTTGGTTTTTCATACCACTTCAAAATGACCTGTCTTGTTGCACTTTCTGCATCTTTTGTTTCAAGTAGAGCAGTTCTCATTTTTGTTATACATCTTGTTACATCTCTGGCAATTCAGCTGAGACTCACTGTGTGACTGTCCTTGTCGTGCATGCTGTGGCTTATCATAGTTCTGCCTCATGTTGCTGAACTGTCTTCCCATGTGCCATGTTCTGCTGTTTGATTAGCTCACTCTGACACGCAAGCAGGATGGCTCTTTCCAGTGTTAAATCCGCCTCTGCTCATCTTTACTGTTGCAAAACTCACAATGTCGAATAAGCTCGTACAGATTCTGCACAAAAGCCTCCAACTCCAACTCACTGACTTGTTGAGTCCTGTACTTCACCGCTCTCCTTGTCCAATTTTGACACTACCCGAGAGTGGGTAACTGCCTTTATCTGTCGTGGCATGGATCCTACCAGTTTGTGGCAAATCTCGAGGGTTATAGAAGACCAGCATGCTTCAATTGCAGCCTTTAGCTCTTCTTTATTGTTTAGTCTCTTCCCCTACAGTCTCCTGACAATGCCCCACAGATTTTGTATGGGTTTCAGGTCGGGTGAGTTTGCAGGCCAATCAAGCATGGTAATCCCATGGTCAATGAACCAGGATTTTGTACTTTTAGCAGAGTGAGCAGGTGCCAAGTCCTGCTGGAAGATGAAGTCTGCATCTCCATAAAGCTGATCAGCTGAAGCAAGCATGAAGTGCTCTAAAATGTCCTGGTAGATGGCTTTGGTTGTGTTTGACTTAATGAAGCACAGAGGACCAACACCAGAAGCTGACATGGATCCCCAAGTCATCACAGACTGGGGAAACTTAACACTGGACCCCATGCATCTTCTATTGAGCTCTTCTCCAGTCTTCCTCCAGACTCTGGGACCTTTGTTGCCAAATGAGATGCAAAACTTGCTCTCATCAGAAAAGAGGGCTTTTGACCACTGGGCAACAGACTAGTCCTTATTTTCCCTTGCCCAGGAAAGGCACCTCTGGCCCTGCTTACTATTGAGGAGAGATTTGACAACAGGAATTCGACATTTGAAGCCCATGTCCAGCATCCGCCTGCGTGTTGTTTCTCTTGAAGCAACAACTCCAGCATCAGTCCACTCATTATGAAGTTCACCCTCACTTTTGAATGGCCCTTTCCTGGTCATCTCTCTGGCTTGTACATCGTTTCCTTCCACATTTCTTCCTTCCACTTGACTGTCCATTAATGTGCTTTGATACAGCACTCTGAGAACATCCAGCTTCTTTTGTGCTTTATCACCTTGTGGAGGGAGTCAATGATAGTTTTCTGCACAATTGTCAGATCAGCAATCTTCCTCATGTCTGAACTCTTCTGAGCCAACCCAAGACAGACTTTTTAAAGGCTCAGGACCCTTTGGAGTTTTTTAGGACTACTTGCCTGATTAGAATTTGACTCTTTCAACCTAAAAAACTGAAGTTTTTCACAGTTTTCTAATTTTCTGAGTTTGTGGGTTAGTAGTTCTAATAGGGTGTAAATCTTAATCAGCAAAGTTACAACAAGGAACTGCTTGAGATATGTCAAATTGCGAGTAATGGCTCAATAAAATTTGTTGGTTTCATCTTTTATGTTAAATTGTCAAAATAAAACAACTTTTACTTGATATTCTAATTTTTCGGGTAGTACCTGTATAACCATCAACAGGACCCTCAGAGCACTCCTGCATTGCAAACAGCATGTTGCCACACATCACCACTCACTACACACAGAAACACACTCACAGCATATGAACATAAACATATGGAAACATCACACAGGTGATTTTACTGGTACATATACATACATGAGTGTAACATGCATGCTCAAAAGGATGCATGCATATGGGCAAATACACCTATATGCCTGCTCGTGCACACACATCTTTCTTAGTTAACTCACTCAGCTAGCCTAGATATGTCACCACTCAGGTTTATTTCATGGGATATGCGTGGAGAGAAGGTGTTGAAAGTGTTTACTCGACTGAAAGATCTACATGCAGACATTTTGCCACAAGAGACTAATTCATCAGAGACAGCAGTGGGTTTACTTTCCACTGTACAGTTTCCTCATGTGTATTCAGCCTGTCTCAATTCCAGACAGCCATCTTAATAAGTAGAAAGGTAAATTTTACTATTGAAAGCACAATCACAGACCCAGAAGGTCGATATATAATTATTAAATTAACTATTCAAATATGAAGCTATGTATTGCTAACATATGGACCAAATGTAAATGACCCCTCTTATATTTACTCCCTGGTCACCTCACTCTATGACCACTTAGATAACACACTCATCATAGGGGGGACTTCAACATGGCCTTGGACTCGGGAATGGACAGGCTGAGTGCAACAGGGAACCATCGGCTCTGACAATCCACTTAGGTCGTTAAACAGTACATGGAGGATTTTGGTCTTTGTGATGCATGGCGTTCACACCACCCCATGCTTAAAGAATACACATACTTCTCATCAGTGCACCATTCGTATTCCACAATAGATTTTTTTTCTAGTTAGCAGTTCAAGAATGAGCGATATATTAGAAACTAGTGTCTATCCTATCACCATAATTAATAAGAAAATAAAACCTCCAACAAGAAGCTGGAGATTTAATACATCATTACTTAAAAATCCTAATTGTATCAGTTATTTTGAAAAGGAATGGTCTCTTTACATAGAAATAATGACCTACCAGAGACCTCAGCTTGTGTTCTTTGGGAAGCAGGACAGGCAGTAATGAGAGGGAAATTAATTTTCTTTCTCATCACACAAGAAAAAGGAAGAGAAGCAACAAGCATCTGCATTGGAGTTGAGAATCAAATCACTAGAAGAGGGGTAGAGTGAATCCCTTGAAGAGCACATACAGAACAGTATCAGGAAGGCTAAACTTGAGTTGAATGAAATAATCAAAAAGAAATCAAGTTTATGCTGAAAAGACTACGCTTGGAGAACTTTGAACATAACAACAAATCTGGTAGATTCCTAGCAAATCAATTAAACAGAAAAGGTCACCTTTCTCACCATCCTGAAAAATATTACTTTGTCTGAAACACAGAATCTGACTCCTAATTACCATTTCCGTGCAGAATGAATGTGGATGAAGAATTAGAAGGAGACAGCCGAGTTCTCAGTCTATGCCAAATTTAATGATTTCAATGGATCAAGAATGTGCAAACAGAGTCTCTGGGTTCAGAATAACCTTTCCCTCTCTCTAATATAGAGTGTAGAGGTCTGGGCAGTTCAGACACCTCTCCAGTAGAAAAGATGATGAAACCCTTCTTTTGGCAGCAGGACTTTGGTGTGGGTCCTCCTCACTGATTGCTGAGCTGGCTGAGTTGTGGTCTGGGTGGGCCTCCATTTTTATCTCTACCTCTTGCTGGATGAATGCACAATGAAAAAAACAAGTAAAGCTAAAGTTCTACTGAAATCACAAGTCCAAAATCATAAAACCACATTTGACAAAAAAACACTTTCTATTTATTATTTAGGATTTTTTTTTAAATAGGACATCATAAATCTTTTATGATGGAATACCAGTATTGGTTTTTTTTTCTTGGTTAGCCTAGTAGGACATTTTACACATTAGATTTTTTAAAGAAAATTAAAGATTATTACCTCTAATGCTGCAGCCTCAGCAATCACTCTTCCATATGTATCATCTCTCTCCTTCTCAGAAAGGAAAGCTAAGGCCTTGAACTGTGGGTCAAGGGCAGAGGCTGTGTGAAGAATGTTTCTCTCTTGTTCAATGCTGTATCGCTTGCTGAGATCTTCACTGAGGGCCTGTTTTATCTCTCGGACCAGTGGTGAATCTTCAGCACAGGGCCTTGTGTTCTGGATGAGCTTGGCATGTACAGGAGTAATCAAGCACACAATTGGGGTTTTCTCCTTAGAGATGAGAGTAGTGGCATCCTTCACTGGCTTGAGGGCAGCTATGAGATCTTCTGCATTTGAGATGTCAGCTTCAGTGAGAGTGGCAATGTCTGTCTTTTTTTCTCACCTGAGGAGACAGCAGGGTGGCACAGATCGCAGGCTGTTGCTCAAGGAACCTTTGAACCATTTCATATGCACTATTCCACCTTGTACACACATCAGTCTTAAGCTTGTGATTTTTTTTTTCCCCTTCTCTGCATTATCTTTTTAGCTGAGCACTGTGTCTGGTGACAGCGTTTAAAAGACATATGCATTGATTTTTTTATTCTAGCAGTGACAGCTATGAAGACGTACATACATAAACATATACATACATACATACATACATACACACACACACACACACATACATACATATATACATACATACGTACATACACATACATGCACATACATGCATATGATTCACTGCTACTAGCAACCATGACCAGCCCTCCCTGTAGGAGGTACTGTACTCCATCAAATCAAACTTTATTTAAACCCCGATGTGAGCTGAAGGGGAGGGCTGTGTTACACCATAGTGTGAGTTAAGGGGGATATAGTGACAGAAAGGACAAGACAAACAGGGAGCAGGACAAACAGGCAGGGACTTTCACTTAAGGTTGCAGTCCAGGTGCTATGCAAATCTAGGTCTGTGCAAGCGAGAGAGGTCATAAGAAATCAGGGACACCAGAGATGTGGGGTCTTGATAGTAGGTGGTGGGCTCACAGGGATGAGGGGAGGGAGGAGGCACGCCTCACAGGAGGTGAAAAAGTGTGAGAGAATACCCAACTCAGCATGTTCTGCAAAACAAATCACATCTTTGGAATAAGTCTCGTCAGGAGCTCGAGTATTTGAACAGGCATGCAAGTGGGATGATCACCGAATACCCAGGAAGACCATGGCCAGGGGCATCCCCAGGGCACCAGAGTACCTGGAACCCACCACTCGGACCCCCGAAGCTACCATATCCAGGAACAGCCCCAGGGCCCAAGGGGGCACTGACCCACCCCCTCAACGGCACCAAGGGCAACACCAGGGGCCCAGGGCAGGGGCCACACACCCAGCCGCCCAAACCCCCCCACGGCAGGCAGGGGGCCCCCGGCCCTCCAGGAGCCCTTTCAGCCAGGACCAGCCCCCCCCCCCAGAGGAAGGCGGTCCAGCTGCAGCGAGGCCAGGTGGGGAGGTATGTGGGTATGCTGTGGTGAGATCGTGGATAAGCCCCAGTCCCCAGAAGAGTCGGGGCCAAGAGAAGTGCCGGGGACCGCCCGCCCAGATGACCAAGGGGGGGCCACGACCACTCGCAGAGAGCACCAACCCAAAGGAAGGCGGCCACGCCGAGGTCCCCAGGGAGCGACAGGCCCATGGAAATCCGCACTACAGACTGCCGAGAGGCACGAGACCCCGCCAGGCCCATCCGCCCCCAGATCCCCGTCCCAAGCCTCCGCCTGCAGGCACCCAAGCCCAGCATCCTCCCGTTTAATGGATAAGGGGTCTCCGGCACAGAGTCTCAGCCAGAAAGAACCTGCCCCCATCTGCCACACCAGTCCTATATTTGTGCATCCCATGTCCCCCCCTATTATTCTGTGTCCTTGATTCCCGACAAGGATACATTTTCCCTGTAATGTGGTGCATTAAAAGTGGGGGGAAAGACAGATTGAGCAGGGGCCTACAGACCCCTACTCTCTCTGCCTGCCCTCAGTGAGTGAATGTCCCCACCAGTGCCCCCTGCACCACCTCCCCTCAGAGTTTGTGTATGTAGTGCAATTAAAATTGGAGGACAAGAGTGGAGGTGGGGGGGGGGGGGGGGGGGGGGGGGGGGTCGGGGGTCAGGGATGTCATCCCTGACTCCAAGAGCCCTAAATGTTATGTGTGTGCCCAAAGGTGAAAATATTTACAATAGTGCAATGTGTGGGTAGTGAAGTGCAGATTAAGAGGCTAGGCAAATGAGGGTCCAGCTCCAACTGGCAAAGACAAAGTGGGAGCAAGAGAGAGGTGCCAGATGGCCCCGAAGAACGGCAAGCCCCAAGACCCACAGGCGATGACCAAGACAGGCCCCAGAGACCAGACGGGACCAACAGGGACCTGCCCCCGGCGCCCCGCAGCACGAGAGCCATCGACCCATCGCCCACCAAAGACCCGACCAAGGTGGACCACCCCAGGACACCCCCTCCCCCATCCCCACGGGGAGACCGCAGGCCCCCCCAGGGCACCGAGCCAGCAAGTCTCCACACCCTCCTCCAGGCCCACACCCATCAAACGGAGGCAGGACAGGCGCCAGGCGACACCCACCTGGAACCGCCCCACACGTGCTGCGGTGACAGATCGCCCACCCTGGGACGAGCCCGGCTCCAGCAGCAGACCCCCAGGTGACCAGAGGCCCCCAACCCCCGGCGAGAGGCAGGGGCAGGCAGGGCAGGGGGCAGAGGGGGACAGGCCACAGGGCGGACAGCAGGAAGGCAGAGGCATGGGTGCACTGCGGGGGTGCACCCACCCCGAGGCCCCATGGCCAGCCTAGGCGCCGCAGTGGAGAGACCACACACTGTCCCAGCAGCTCAGGGGCGCAGGAGGCAAGCCAACAGGATATCCCGGCTTACCCACTGGGAAGCTTTTAAAGCTTACCTCCATGGCCAAATAATCTCCTATACATCCTATGTTAACAAATGTCGCAAAAGCAAAATCTCTGACCTTACCTTCTCTATTCTTCACCCAGATCAACAGTATGCATCAAATCCTACAGCAGAGCTTCTGAAAGAGAGGACAACCTTAAGGGCCGAATTTGACCCTCTAACAACCCAACGTGCAGAGAAATCTCTTCTTAAATCTCGGCAAATGTTTTTTTGAGAATTGTGATAAGCCTACCAAGCTTTTAGCACAACAACTTCGTCAAAAAGTGGCCTCACGCGTCATCTCTGCTGTCAAAACCTCCCCTGGCTGTCCTACCTCAGATCATAGACTTATTAATAATGAGTTTAAAAGTTTTTACTCAAAACTATACACTTCTGACTCCCAACTCAACCCAGATTTATTCACAAATTTTTTCAATAATTTAAAAATTCCACAACTAAACGCTGGTAACGTTACATTGCTTGAAGAGTCCATAACCCCCGAAGCTATAAAAACTGCAATTTTCTCTTTACAAAGCGGAAAGATGTCGGGGCCAGATGGCTTGGTCCTTCCCTCTGTCATCTCTAGCATTCAAACTGGCTTTATCTACAATAGACAGTTATTCTCAAATGTACAAGACTGCTTAACATTTTACATACTCCCTCTCAATCCTCTGACCATGAGGCCGTCATCTCGCTCGACGCGGAAAAAGCCTTTGATTGTGTTGAGTGGAATTACCTCTTCTTCACCCTCACTAAGTTTGGCTTTGGCCCTAAATTTGTCTCTTGGGTCAAGCTTTTATATACATCACCCTTGGCCTCCATTCTAACTAACCGTTTAGTATCTGACCACTTCCGCCTTTACAGAGGCACGAGGCAAGGGTGCCCCCTGAGCCCCCTTCTGTTTGCTGTGGCTATAGAACCTGTCGCTACAGCTCTCAGGCAGAATAATGACATTGAGGGAATCATCCAGGGAGATCAAATTCATTAAGTTTCTCTTTATGCAGACAACCTCCTTCTTTTTATTTCAAACCTCATCACTACCCTTCCTCATGTATTTTCTGTAACTCAAAACTTTTGGAGCCATCTATGGTTATAAGCTCAATTTACAGAAAAGTGAATATTTCCCTTTAACTCTC
Organism: Labroides dimidiatus; assembly: GCA_030710495.1. Lineage (NCBI taxonomy): Eukaryota > Metazoa > Chordata > Actinopteri > Labriformes > Labridae > Labroides > Labroides dimidiatus. The sequence goes on from CM061151.1 coordinate 33,143,369, forward strand.
TCCTCTACATCCCTAACCAATATTCCTTTCAAGACTCTTTTAAATGCCTTGGTGTAACGATCACTCAAACTTTCTCACAACTTTTCCAAGCTAATTTTATTTCTCTACTTGAAAGATGTAAATCAGACTTTACACGATGGGCTACCTCCCGTTTTCTTTAATAGGTAAAACGTATCAGTAAAAATGAATATCCTCCCCAAATTTCTTTTTCTGTTTCAGTAAAAATGAATATCCTCCCCAAATTTCTTTTTCTGTTTCAGTGTCTTCCCATTTTCATTTCTCGTGGATTTTTTTAAAACAGCGCAGCAACTAATCACTCACTTTATTTGGGGAGGGAAATCAGCCAGGATACGCAGAGAATTTCTTGAAAGGCCTTTAGGGTCTTTCCTCCCCTAATTTTCAATTTTATTATTGGGCTGCTAATCTAAGTAACATGTCTCTGTGGCTTCTTTCTCATGATAGCACAATCTGTCCTGCTTGGGTTAACACTGAGGTTTCACTGTGTAAATCCTACTCTCTAGCAGCCCTCCTCGGAGCATCTCTTCCTCTTCCAGTCTCCATACCGAAACATAATGTGGCTGAATGGCATTCTTTAAAGATTTTAAAACAGTTTAATTCTTAATCTTATGGCATGCAGGGCACTTCTCTTCTCTCTCCTATTCTAAACAACCCCTTATTCCTTCCTTCTATTCACTCCTCTTCTCTTAATACTTGGGCTACCAGGGGTGTACATAGTATTCAGCACTTAAACAAACATAAGTGGTGTAGTCGAGGGTATATGCCGGTATACGGCAAGAATAATTTATGACCCAACACATCCTTTTTATAAAGATAATCTCAAAAAGGAAATGGCATGGAAGAGTGTTTCAAGTGTTTTGGGAGTGAATGGTGAGTAGTGCACCGTACAGTATTGTAGTACTACTGTTTGCTTCAACATTCTCACGGGATCGTGAATTACCGCAAGAAGTCCTTGGTCTCGCGACTCCAGCTCTGCGGCTTGCCAGACTCGCGACGCAGCCGGTGTAAGTTGATAAACACAGTCAACACGCAGCGCAGCGGAGCTGCAACACAGACGCACCCGGTGTATTTGAGGCGTAACACAGATCCATACTGCTGTAGATGCAAAATAGAACCTGAAACCCTCTATCACATTTTTTGGGGATGCTCAGATCTAACTTTAAATAAGCATCCAAGAATGCCCTCTCTGAGTTCTTTCCCAAGCCAAATCAATGAACCTTAAGTTCATCTTCAAGGCCTCCTCTGTCAAGTTTCCTGGATCCTGGATTGATTTTTCATCAACTTTAGGATGGCACGTCTGCGGGACCCCTTCACTTCCAGCAAGCCAAATCATCTTAGCTAACTAAACTAAGTGCATCCACGTCATCCCAGTTGTACTGAAAACAAGCAAAATGTCATTTATAAAGGCATTCCAACATGTATCATTTGATGTTGGATGATGATAGATCTTAGACCCTACCTCATGGTCATGGTACAAACTGTAGATGAAACAATTTATTCGGCCATTATCATGACCGAATCTATCACAATGAACAGTATTGTCAGGTATCAAGAGTTGACAGAAATGAAAGGTTATTGGCTAAAGTATGCAATTCTATGAGAATACTAAATGTGTAGCACATTGACATTAAAGATGGTGTCTTGAAAATTAACTGCCTTTGACTATTGCAAATATGAGAACAGCAACTATATGAAGGGATAGCAATGATATTTGCAGCATGTTGGTCCTTAAGTAGCAGGGTGCTGATTTGCATATGTTGCTTACACAAAAAAAGGATCCTGAAATGGGCATAATCTACTTCCCCAGCAGAAGTTGTGACATACTGTATAAAAATGAACTTGATGAGAGAATGGTACGTTTACTTGGATCCTTGCACACTGGCAGTGCAGAGGGTGAGATTAATTGAAGCTAGACTGTATAATGATCCTCTCTCACATTTACCTATTTACCTTTGGATCAAAAGTAGATTTTGGATCCATATTGTAAACATTCAATCAGCCTTTCCTCAATATTAAGCGTGAATAAACGGATTCACTTCACATCTTTAACAATAAACAAGTGATGACACCATCATCATGGGTTGTAGAACTCCGAGATGACATAATTTAAAATAATCTCTCAACAGATGGTATTTAGATAATATATTATATAGTGTATGCATATATCATCAAACATGACGCACGTTTCTTAAAGGCCTTCTGAGTAAAACTGCTAATAAACAAACTAATCTGGATTGAACAGATCAGCAATATTGGACCATATTCTTACATAGTAGTGTATCTAAAACACAATCAGGGAGAGACAAGGAGAGAGAGCCCAACCTGTGCATGATTGTCCTCCAAGATGCTAAAGGAATGTGTGATCTGCCCACATGGTCAGTCCTTCTACCTGCTCCTGTAACACAATTTCAATCAATCAATCAATCATTCAATCTTTATATGTATAGCGCCAATTCATAACAAGTGTTATCTCAAGACACTTTACAATAGAGCACACACACAGCTCCTCATTTTAAGGATATACATATATGCATAGATACATATATACATATAAAGATACACATATACATATATATACAAATATATACATCCAACACCCAACATGAATCCATATAGCCAATCATGAATCCCTCCATCATGGCGGCAAGAAAAAACCTTCTGTTAAGCAGCAGGAAATCTTGAATGTGGACCCCAGTCTCATGATGAACAGCAAATCCACACCATGCTGTGTTGGGTGTGTGGACGAAGGAAGGGAGGTAAGAGGAGACAAGTGGACTAAAGTAAGAACTAAAGTTAGTGACAGATCCATGAACCATAGACCTGTCGTCTGATTTATTACAGGTTAGCCTCTTGAGATGCTACATCTCGTTTTCAGGAGGGACCTCATGTCTGAATGGGTGTGGTGATCATTTTATAGAAGTATAATCAATGATGTTCTGACTGAAAATAAAAATTTATGGTAGTGAGGAACTCATGGATGCCCAGACCACAAGTGCATCCCTACCATATTTTGTCTCCATTAAGTAAAGGTGTGTTAAAGGCCTCTTGAGATGTGACATCCCATTTTCAGAGGAACCTCATGCCTATGTGGTGATTAAAATAGATACTATAGATGTATTGATCATGGATAAGGAGATCAGGCTAATATCTACATTAGAAGCCATATGATAGTGGGAATGAATGTTCCTAATGAAATGGCCAAATAATGTGTCATGTCTATAGGTGCAGTTAATGAGTCTTCATGACTCCACAGCAGCAGGCAGTCTCCACCAAGGATCCCAGGCCACCTACAAGACAAGAGCCAGAGACGAGTACAGGAGCAGACAAAAGGGGCAAAAGCAGATGCGGAGAGAGATTAAGAAAGAGAGATAGAGTCCAATGTGCCAGACCCCCCCCCCCGGCAGCCTAGGCCTATTGCATCTAAACTATGAGTCTAATTTATGAACTAATTTATGGATTATAAGATGGTCCCTAACTGAAAGCTTTATCAAAGAGGAATGTTTTAAGTCTAACCTTAAAGGTAGAGAGGGATTCTGCATCCCGAACTGTGGTTGGTAAATGGTTCCAGAGAAGGGGAGCCTGATAACTGAAGGCTCTACCTCCCATACTACTTTTAGAGATTGATGGTACGACAAGCAGGCCAGCATTTTGGGAGCGTAATGTTCTAGAGGGATTGTATGGCACTACAAGCTGTCTAAGATAGACTGGGGCTTGTCCACTGAGAGCTTTATAGGTAAGGAGAAGAATCTTGAATTCTATTCTATATTTTATGGGAAGCCAATGCAGAGAAGCTAAAATAGGAGTAATGTGGTCTCTTCTCCTAGTTCCAGTCAGTACACATGCTGCAGCCTTTTGGACCAGCTGAAGCATCTCAAGCGACTTGCTGGGACAGCCTGAAAGCAGGGAATTACAATAGTCCAGTCTAGAGGTAACAAAAGCATGGACTAGCTTTTGAGCATCGCCCTGGGACAGGATAGGCCGATTTTAGCAATGTTACGAAGAAGAAAAAAGGCTGTTTTTGAAATTTGCTTTATGTGAAGGTTAAAGGATAAATCCTGAAATAGATACCCCCAGATTTCTAACAGTTGTGCTTGGTGCCAGGCTAATGCCATCTATGTCAATTAAATGTTTTGTTTTGTTTCGTTTTTTTTGTTTTTTTCCCCTCTTTTTTCTTTCTCTTTTTTCTCTTCTGTTCGATCACCTGCCTAAGGACAACGGATGAAAATTAGCTATTGTGCTAACTCCGGCACATTTACAATGAAGTGTATAACGAAATTGTTAATTAATGTGCACTGTCCTAATTAAATAAATAAATAAAATAAAAAAAAATAAATCACTAGAGAGAGCTTCTCTAAGGTGTCGAGGGCCCAGCACAATGATCTCTGTCTTGTCTGAGTTAAGAAGAAGAAAATTCCTGGCCATCCAGGTTCGGATGTCGTTTAAACAAGCATCTAGTATAGATAATTGGTTTGTCTCACCTGGCTTCAGAGATACATAAATCTGCGTGTCGTCAGCGTAACAGTGAAAATTAACATAGTATTTCCTCATGATATTACCAAGAGGAAGCATATATATGGAGAAGAGAATTGGACCTAACACTGAGCCTTGAGCAACTCCATAACTTACTTTAGTGTACACAGAGGATTTGTTGTTAACATGTACAAACTGATATCTATCGGATAAGTAGGACTTAAACCAATTTAAGACAGTCCCTGTGATCCCAAGTAATGTCTCTAATCTCTGTATAAGAACACCATGATCAATGGTGTCGAAAGCAGCACTAAGATCTAACAAAACATGCCTTAAGGCTGTCATGTAGTGATTATGACTTTCCCGCCAGAGTATGCGTGACTCCTCCCTTTTATCGGAGCGCCACATTCTCTCTAATTTACGGATTGTTTGCTTAAGTGTACGAGTATTTGTGTTAAACCAAGGAGCTGTCCTCTGACGTTTAATACTTTTTTGTTTCAGTGGGGCAATTGAGTCCAAAGTGGTTCTGTCACTAACTTTAGTTCACACTTTAGTCCACTTGTCTCCTCTTACCTCCCTTCCTTCGCCCACACACCCAACACAGCATCGTGTGGATTTGCTGTTCATCATGAGACTGGGGTCCACATTCGAGATTTCCTGCTGCTTAACAGAAGGTTTTTTCTTGCCGCCATGATGGAGGGATTCATGATTGGCTATATGGATTCATGTTGGGTGTTGGATGTATATATTTGTATATATATGTATATGTGTATCTTTATATGTATATATGTATCTATGCATATATGTATATCCTTAAAATGAGGAGCTTTGTGCTCTATTGTAAAGTGTCTTGAGATAACACTTGTTATGAATTGGCGTTATACAAATAAAGATTGATTGATTGATTGAGCTTTTAATCTTCAATGAGTCTAGTATACACAAAAAACTATTTTGAGATGATTGGAAAAAAAACTGTGGCGACCTCCTGTGGCCACATCGATTGAGTTACGAAAAATCTTTTGATAACTTACGTAATTGTCAGTGCATTTAGGATGCCCAAAAAATGTTGAAAGTGTTTGGGGAAAAAAACTGTGCAAGTAGTTAGATCAAATACATACCCTAATAATCGCAAAAATTGGAGACGTAGCTTCATTTTCCAAACTTCCTGTTTGGAATTCTCTATAGTTGTCAGAAACTTTTTAGTAGATCTTGGCATGACAGTTTTGCTAACTGAAAATTAGACCTGTAGCTCAAAGTAGCCCGAGGGACTGCAGTTTTAATTCACTAGGGGGCGCTGTGGAGCATGTATCAGCACGCAAACACAGGAATCATAAATTTTTCGTCATGGCTGAATTTTGTGGCGAGGTGTGTTCGTGTTTATCTCAAGCGGAAGACGCGCAATTTGGGGTTAAAGTGGCATAAGACAAAGAAAGAAAGAAAGAAAGAAAGAAAGAAAGAAAGAAAGAAAGAAAGAAAGGAAGAAAGAAAAAGAGTAATCCTTAGAGTTTCAGGAGGGCCTTTGCCCTGATTGTCGGGCTAGGGCCTATCAAGAGGTCCTTCGACCCATTTCTCAGTCTCGGGCCCTAATTAGGCCGCAAGCAGTAATAAACAGGCTCATGCCCACATGCACCAATTGAGGCGCGTTGCAGCCGCCGCATGTCCAACAAGATCAGCACACGAACATGTTATATGACTCTAAAATGACTTCCTGGTTCATGGCCAGAGGCCTGTTGCACAAAACTAGGATAAGGGATTAAGCCGGGCTATCTTGGTTATCCTGGCTCAACTTATCTGTGATCCAGTTGCACAAAAGCAGGATAGAGGAAAGCACAACATGTTTTGATATTAGTTACCATGGAGATTTATCCTGTGGTGTGAGCCTGCTCCAGACCAGGCTAAGTTCCAGGATCTATTTAATCTCATCCTTCATCTCAGCCAGCAGCCACCACGAATAGAATAGAATGTTATCACATTCAACTAGACCCACTGTCATTATCTAAACATTTCAGATCATTAATATATGATTATATATATATATATATATATATATATATATATATATATATATATATATATATATATATATATATATATATATATATTAGTGTCATATCAATCACACCACCACAAAAAGGTGTTTTTCAAATAAAATTAGCAGAATAACCCATGTTTTAAGACATTCAATGAAATTTCACTCACAGATCAATCCAAATGCATAACTTTACTTATTTTAAGCTTTTATTTATGAAAAACATGTTCTCACCATCTAGATAACAAATACCTTTTAACTGTCTTACAGAAGTCTTTAATCAAGTTTTTTTTTTTCCAGAATCGTGCAGGTTTTTTAATCCAAGACTGGAACTTTTAAACATAACTGTCTAATTTTCAAAACTCCTAAATATTATGAGTGTAGCTGAGTTATTTTTATGAATTTTCTGGAAATAAAAAAGTTTTGTGCTGTCATTTCCACCAACAAATGTCATATCCATCATGTGTCGGAAATGAGGAGCACTGCTGAATTTCAGTCACTTTTATTGTCCTTGACTTCAAGTGAGCCATTTTGGTATCTTATGTTAAACATGAAAAAACCCTTTAAAAATCATGACAACTGATGAGATTGCAAGTATATAAGGGTTAAAAAAACATATATCATAACATTTTGTGGTGTGGTGGAAATGACAGTAACCACAAGGGACAGGTGTTTTTATAATGAAAAATAAATAAAATACTAATATTTTACAAAAACTTATTTCTTTAGAATAAGTAATTCCTATTGAATCAAAATTCATTTCAGTCTTATGAGGGACTGAGGATACACAATATGGTCAATGGACAAAAGACAGGAAAAAATACTCATAAAACCATGTTTTACATAATAAAAATAGTAATTTAATCATGATTTTTTTCAGAGTTCTTAAAAAATGACAAACATGGGGGGGTTTTGCTCACTTCCACCTGGGACACAAATTCTTTGATAGTTGGAGAATCACCCATAAATATAAATACACAGTAACGTGATGATGTTCCTTTATTTACTAAATAAATCAAAGCAAGTGAACCATCAGCTCCTTTCAAAACTGAACTCACACAGTGACTCTACAAGCTAGAAAACGTGAATTCAAAGCATGTTATAGAACATAAGAATAAATACACATTCAAAGGTCTGTATATAACACACCCCACATGTCTGCACACCTCATACACACAATGTACAACATAAACATTATAAGGAGGCCCAATCAGCTTCCTCTGCGGATGCAGCCATATTTAATTGAAATTCACAGCATGCGCCTCTGACAGAACATGTATGTAGCTTATATTTAAAACATGCATATTTACTAAAATAATTTAACACCTATTCGTCCCTGACCGGCCGACCACTGTCGTCATCAGGGCAGATGACAGGATTGTCCCAGTCCATGTGTGATGGCACTCTGGAGGCCTCCGCGGACCACATGGAGGACAGCACAGGCCACAGTGATGTCACATGACCTCAGAGTGCTGACCCTTATACCGTGACAGTGAAAGTGTGCCTTCAGAAGGCCAAAAGTCTATCATTCCCGGTCCTTGTCCTGGAAGGGGCGTGACTGTAGGCCTGCTGTGCTGCCTGGGGGTCTGTGAAGGGTGTCAGGAGAAAAGGGCGGCAGGCAGACCCCCTGTTCCCCAGCAGCACACCTGAGGATTCACCTGTCAGTACAAAATCTCATCATCACAACTTATAACAGAAAAACACTCCTGATACAGTCATGATGTAAAAAAAATGTTTTTTATTACCATGTGACAGGTGCTGAGAGATTCCAGAGGTCCAAAGACTCTGGAGTCATGGACCGAGCCAGACCACTTTGTCACATTGCTGATGAGAGTCAGCATGCAGACCATCTACAATTATAAGATGAAGATTATTTAAACCAAAGACCATCACAAGAAACACACAGTGTTCGTTAACTGACAAATTTAAAAAGTGATGTTCGCCTGGAACATTAATGCTGGACCTGTTATGTTTAACCTACACACTCACACATACTACAGTCTAATGACAAGAGGAGCTAAAATAAGATTTTATAATCTGTGACGTTTACACAGTTTCGTCTCATTCATAATCAGAGCACAGGTACGTTTACGGAGCTGTTAATTAACTCTTTGGATTGTAATCGTGATGTTTCGGCCGAGGACTGAGTGTGTATTTCATTACTTACTCATTCAGGCGGTCTGCAGTGCTTTGCCAAGCTTCTGTCGTTGTTTTAAAACAGTTGCGGTGTTGTCGTTGTTTTATTTGGTCCTTTACCTTCTCATAAAAGCCTCCGATATGATTTCCGCCTCCGACGGGGAACAGTACGCTGCTCTCGTTGTCATGGTAAATCGGTGAATCTGTGATCAATAGCGGGGTCTTTTGAGGAAGCCGCGTGCGCGCACTGATCCAGGATTGGTTTCACCTGGCTTGATGAATCCGTGTCCACTCATCCTGGTTTGGTCTTTGTGCAACCGATTAAGCCTGGACGCTCATGTTTTGGATTCGCTGAGCCGAGCTCACTCATTTATCCTGGATGTCTTAATCCTACTTTTGTGCAACGGGCCCCAGATATGAGAGTTTGATGCATCGCCATGGACACACTGTTGAACTACAAGACATAACCAGATCAGTGATGCTTTCATGAAGGCTTCAAAGACATGACAGAACAGAATAAAAAGAAATGTTGAAAAAATTGAAGTACTTCTTAACAGCAGAGTAAAACATATGACTTCCTGTTGACAAAATGGGGTGTTGAACTTTTAGGTGAAAAAAAGCATATGTATGCATTCAGGATGTTACACCGAACATGTGTGTGCATGTATTTTGGTCCATATCTGATGTATTATGGTCCACATCAGAGCTATTAAGGTTAGCCTGAAGGGCTGCAGTTTTAACTCACTAGGGGCCGCTGTGGACTGCATTCATAAGTCTGACTGAATTTTGTGGCTAGGCGCATTTGTGTTTTGTTCAAGTGCATGGCACACAATTTTGGGTTATAAAGGGGGAAGAAAGAAAAATAATGATTGCAGGGGTTTCAGGAGGGCCTTCGCCCCACCTGCGGTTGGCGGGCTCGGGCCCTAATTAAAGCCGCAAGCAGTGATAAGGGGGGCCATGTGTGAAGGACTGTGATCATTTGCGCTATACGTGATACTTCTATGCATTTCTAAAGGGTGGTGCTATTGCAATGGCACAGATTTGAGCCTAAAGATGTGTTAAGAGGTGGATCTTGATCGTGTGTGAAATAAGGATCAGATTGGACTGAACATGTAGGAGCAACAATGACCTCCCTGTTCATTGTGATATTAGTGTCTGAGGCATTGCTATGGACACACTGTTTAAGTAGAAGACATGACCTGGTCACTGATGGGTAATGAAGGCCTGAAAGATTTCTGAGCCCAATTGAAAAGAGAAAAAAGGAGGAGTTCTTAATCACAGTCTAAAACATACAACTTCCTGTTGCCAGTAAGAGAATAGGTAGTTTCAGGTGAAAAAAAGCAAAAACAGCCAGTCAGGCTGTGACACTGTCCAACATGCATGCATTTTGGTTCAGATCCAACTTTGTACATGAGAGTTAATAAGGTTCGAATGTTCTGGAAAAGACCAGTCCAGGGTGTACCTTCGCCTCTCACCCTAAGCTAGCTGGGATAGGCTCCAGCCACCCGCGACCCTGAATAGGATAAGCAGTATCGAAGATGTATGAATGAATGAATGAATGAATGTTTTGGAAAAAAAATCATCAAATTTTGGCGACCTTGGAGACCTTGAATTGAGATTTGAAAATTCTTTGAATAACTTTTGATCATCAATCTGTCTAGTATACATAAAAATATTCAAGATGATCTAAAAAAAAAACTGTGGTGGTAGTTCAATAAAATTTGTATCCTAAAAATCAAAAAAATTGGATTAAGTCCAATTTTGGAACCTCCTGTTCGGAATTCATCATGGTTGTAAGAGACTTTTTTTTAGGTCTTGGGATGATGGTTACATACACCAAATTTCAGACCTTTCAAGCCTGGATGATTTTTCAGTGGCTAGGGCGAGCTGTGGAGCACGTATTGGCACCAAAAAACTGCAGTTATAGAACTTCACATGTGGGTGAATTTTGTGGCAAGCTTGTACCCTAATAATCGCAAGGATTTCAAGAGGGCCTTCGCCGCACCTGCAGTTGGCGGGCTCGGGCCCTTAAGATAAGAGTTGAAAATGATAAGTGCAATTTAAGTACTGGTCCATTTAGCATTTTTCTAGTCTTACTGACCACTCAAAGCGCTTTACACTGCTGGCCATCAATTCTACAATTCTACAATTTCATTTAGCAGACGCTTTTTCCAAAGCAACGTACAACACAAGCAAGAATTTTGACAAGAAGGAGAAACCTTATTAAGTGCAAATAAATGCTTCAAGTTAGATTTGTCACAGGTACTCTGTCATCAAGTGCCCACTGAACCCCCCCACCCACCCGAAGTGGTACGGAGCCAGCGTTGCCAGACATACAATAATTATCGTATTTGTACGATAATTTAGCCCTCTGTACGATGTACGATCAATAATTCCAAAAAAGGCTAAATGTACGACAATTTGACAATTTCGTGTGGTTGTTACAGATCTACCCCAGTCTGACGGATTTATCTGTAAACCCTAAATGCATCTTATATTATGTGACGTTTCCAGGCAATCATAGTTTAAGTGTCATTCATCTCAGAACAATTGACAGCCAATCACGGTTGTAGGAGCTCCGTCAGGAAGAAGTTAGTCAGTTGAGAGAAAAATGAGCTCCAGAGCCTCGAGCTACTGATCAAACGCTGCTGATGTGGGGCAGGGTGATGAATGCCTGCAAAAGTGCCTGTAGGACACTAAACAGAGTGATCAATTTTGATTTTCGCGCAACAATAAGACAGTTGTTTTGATCATTATCAGTTATTTTGATTATTTTGTCGGGTGTACGATAATTTCCCCCAAAATACGATAATTATGAGGCTCTGGTACAATAGTTTTATATTTCCCACCTGGCGACGCTGTACGGAGCACTGTGAGCACTGTGGAGGGTCACTCAGATATCAGTGGTGAGTTCACTGTCTTATGTTTATTACCCTCCTGCCTTTAAATATAGGACTCTTTTGTTTGTAAGCAAAACTGATTTACGATTGAGAGTGTCAGTGTTTAAGGATAAACAAAGAACTTAAGTCTGAAGCTGATATTTGACATTGTCCTTGTGTACAGTCGTCCAGTTACGACTGATACATTTGGCTGGTGATGTGAATAGAAGAACTTAGCTCCGACGCGTGTTCTTGGCAACAATAAAGAACTGTCCAAAACAGGTATCTTTGGGTACGGTGACCCATTTATTTTCCTTCTCTCTTTCCTTTAACCCTTTCCAACGTGCTGGATTCCATTGTTACTTTTGGTTGTTACATGGTTAAACACAAAAGACAGAACCGCACGTGTCACACCGACACGGTCAAAAAACTGTTTGCCTCCTCTTTCACACACACACCTGCCTCATTACCTGTGCCTTACTTAAATACCTTTTCTGGTGCCGAGCACCACCCGCTGGTTAAAAACAAAAACAGCACATGGTCTTCAATATAACAGAAGCAAAGAAAAAATGGAAACAAATGGAAACAAAACAAAGAAAGACTGTATTTTGGCTCCAACACACCGGCCCCTAATTGGTAATGACAGGAAGGCATAAACAATTCAAAACATTTTTTACATAATGGAGCCAATGATATTTCATAATAAATTTATGAGTCTACATAGGTAAGGGTCACAGAAAATTTTCACACACAATTTATTTTGCAGCTTCTTGCAGAAGACAGAGTTTAGTTACTGGCCTGTCCAGTACATTGGATTTGGTTCGCACTTGTGCAGAGCGCACCAGTCCTTTCCTGTCTGGATATGTCTGTAAGACTCTTCCAAGTAACCAGGAACTACGGGGGGCTGTGGAATCTGCAATAAGCACCACATCTCCAGGCACAAGACTTCGCCTCTCCTTACTCCATCTTTGACGTTCCTGTAGCAAAGGTAAGTATTTTCTTATCCAGCGCTTCCAAAAAAGGTCAGCGATGTACTGAACTTGTCTCCACCTTCTTTTGATGTAGAGATCAAGCTTTTCAAACAAACCAGGTGGGAAAACTGGTTTTCTTTTCATTGTAAGTATGTGATTGGGTGTAAGAGCCTCCAGATCATTGGGGTCACTTGACAACTTTGTGATGGGGCGATCATTCAAAATGGCTTCGACCTCACACAAGACTGTACTGAATCCCTCATCATTCAGGGTCTGTTGATGTAGAACTGAAGTTAAAGTTCGTCTAACCATCCTTATGATGCGCTCCCATACACCTCCATGATGAGACGCTGTTGGTGGGTTGAAGCTCCACTTTATTCCTTCCTGTAGAAAAGCATGTTGTATTTTGTTGTGATTTAAAGCAGTGAGAGCTTCCCTCAACTCCCTTTCGGCACCAATAAAGTTGGTTCCATTGTCAGAGCGAAGATGAGCGACTGGACCTCTTCTACAAATGAACCTGCGCACAGCATTTATGCAGGAATCGGTATCAAGTGAGTATGCCACCTCCAGGTGAACTGCTCTGCATGCCATACATGTAAAGATTACACCGTAACGCTTCTCCAGGTTACGTCCTCTTTTTACCTCGACTGGTCCAAAATAATCAACACCAACATTGGTGAATGGGGGAAGATCTGGAACAATTCTTTCTATAGGCAGATCTGCCATTTTCTGCTCACCCAGCTTCCCTTTATGGCGTTTACAGAATCCACAGCTGGACAGAATCTTTCTGGTTGCTGCATTAGCACTGGTGATCCAATATTTGCTCCGCAGTCTGGAGAGAACATGGTTTCTCCCACCATGGCCCAGCTGTTCATGAATGTTCTTTAGTATTAGAGAGGATACATGCTGGTCTTTGGATAAGATAAGTGGATGTTTTGACTCCTCTGACATAGCAGCTTTACTCAGTCTACCTCCAACTCTAAGCAATCCGTCATCCAAAGTGGGGTCCAGTTTGTAAATTGCACTTTCCTTTTTTACTTCACATTTGCCAGAAGATAATGCAGCAAGCTCTTTAGAGAACCTTTGCTGTTGAGCAAAGCGAATGATGCACATCTCTGCCTCCAAAAGATCGTCTGGGGTCAAACTCTGTCCTCTATGTGCAGCTTTGAGTCTTTGCATTTCTTGTTCCACTTTGCTACCATCGATGCCTGCATCTCTTTGACTCAGTTGTTTTCTTTTTTGACTCATCTCCAGTAGAGCCTTCCTTATTTTCAGAATCCATGCAACTGACCTCTTTAACCTTTGCCAGTCAGAGAAGTAAGTTATCAGCTGATGAACACTTGATGAGTTTTCGACAATCACGGCATTAGCCATGAGATCCCTTTTTACCTCCGGGTCATCAGCAGCAATGTTGAGATCAAAGCTGGTTACAGGCCAGGCCTCTTCTGTTTCCCACAGAAATTCAGGGCCTTCAATCCATCGTTGGTTTACCAAGAAGCGATCAATTGTCAATCCTCTTGAGGCTTCGTCTGCAGGATTCTGAGTGGTATGAACATACCTCCATTGTAGGACATCAGTGGCTCCTCGGATGGTAGATATCCTGTTTGCCACAAAGGTTTGAAACCTCCTGTCCTCATTTCTGATATACTTCAAAACTGAAGTACTATCGGTCCAGAAACATGACTGTAAAAGTGGAAGTTGTAATTCTGTCCTTAGAGTTGTGTCCACGCGAACAGCAAGAACAGCAGCTGTAAGCTCTAAACGAGGAATTGTCACATGTTTCAGTGGCGCAACTCGGGCTTTGCCAAGTATGAAAGACACATGGATGTGGTTGTTGTTTTGCAACCTGAGATATGTGACAGTGCCGTATCCAGTTTCACAGGCATCTGAGAAATGATGCAGTTGAGCATGAGTGGGCTGTCCAAAATCTGGTGGCTTGAGGCATCTGTCAATTTTGAATGCTGTCACCCTTTCCAGATCTCCTAACCATTTGATCCATTTCTGTTGGAGAACTGAGGGTATTTGCTCGTCCCATCCAATACTCTTTCTACACAGATCTTGCAATATGAGCTTTGCTGGGAGTGTTAGTGGTGCTAGAAACCCCAAAGGATCATAAACAGAGCTAACCACGGACAGAATCCCACGCCTGGTAGGAGGCTGTTCTTTGAGTGTCATCTTGAATTTAAAAGAGTCTGTTTCAACACACCAATGAAGGCCAAGGGCTCTCTCAACTGGAAGCTGGTCTCTGTCTAAATCAAGTTCATGTAGGATCTTTGCTCTCTGCTCTTCTGGAATGGATATCAACACACCACGACTGTTGCTAATCCATTTTGTCAGATGGAAGCCTCCCCTCTGACAAACAGCTGTCAAATCTTTGACCATTCTGACAGCATCCTCCTCAGACGACAAACTTTTAAGACAGTCATCCATGTAAAAGTTCTGCTTGACTGTATCAATTACCTCAGTGGAGAAACTGTTCTGGTTATCTTCTGCAGTCTTTCGTAGTGCATAGCACGCACAGCTGGGTGAAGACACTGCCCCGAACAGATGTACAGTCATTCTGTATTCCACCAGCTCATGTTTTACATCACCTTCAGGCCACCACAGAAAACGTAAGAAATCTCGATCATCCTGGGCTACTTTTACCTGATGGAACATGGACTGAATGTCAGCCATCACTGCCACAGGTTCCTGTCTGAATCGTGCGAGGACTCCTAACAAAGAACTGGTAAGGTATGGACCTTGAAGCAGTTGACTATTTAGAGATTTCCCTCTGAACTCGGCTCCACAATCAAACACAACACGAAGTTTCCCTTTCTTAGGATGATACACACCGTGATGTGGAAGGTACCATACTTTTCCATCGGACCGTTCCAACTGATGTTCAGGTACGCGTTCAGCATATCCCTCTTTGATGACATCGCAGAGAAAGTTGGAGTATTCCTGACGGAATTTCTCATTTTTCTCAAACCTCTTCTTCAATCCAAGAAGGCGTTGCTTGGCAACACAACGATTGTTTGGCAGAGAGACTTCTTCCTTTTTAAAGGGGAGTTTCAGGTTGTAATGTCCATTCTGAAGCTCCACTGAATCTTTCATGATTTCCATGAACTTGACTTCATCTCTTGACATCTCCTCTTTGTCACCTAATGAATGCTCATTAAAATCATGTTTATACTGATTATTTAGTAGAACCTCCAGCTTCTCTATGGAGATCCTATTGACAGTAGCAGTGAGGTCTACACTTTCACTCCTCTTGCTGCTACCTCCTCTAAGAGGGCCATTAATAACCCACCCCAATAGGGCCTTAATGGCATATGGTCCATTTCCGTGGCTGTTGATTACTTCCCAGGGTTCAAGCATTTTGGAGGCATTGGTGCCTATCAACAACCCCACATTAGCTTGGATACGAGGGATTTCAACACCATCCAAATATGGCCACTTAGTCAATTCCTCTTCTGTGATAATATTGTCCGTGCTTACAGGCATCCTCTTCTGGGTATAGACCTCTGGTAAGCTATAAAAAGAGCTTTCAGTGAGACTGGAAATCTCCAAGCCTGTCAACCTATAGCTGGAAACTGATGCTCTTGGGCCCATGGTTTGTAGAGTGATTTTACTTTCTCTTCCATTCATGTTGAGCTTCATCATCAAGCTTTCGGTACAAAATGTGGCTGTACTGCCTGGATCAAGAAATGCATACGTTTGAATAACTTTGTTCCCCTTGCTGGATTTCACCTGCACTGGAAGGATGGGTAGGATTCCATCTCCACTCCCGGCCCCTGTATGACCACATGTTTGCAGAGAAACCAATGTACTGCTTACAGATGGTACCTTGGGTCGTTTAGAGTCTGTGCTGCTTGCTCTTACTCTTTGATTTATGTGAAGAATGCTGGGATGTTTTTGGCTGCACACTTTACAAGTCAAGCGCTTATCGCAATCTTTGCTCATATGCCCAATGCTAAGGCAACCAAAGCAGACTCCTTTCTCCTTTAGAAGGTTTATCTTATCCCTATGCGATTTCTCCTCCAATTGTGGGCACTGTTCCAGTGAGTGAACTTTAGAGCAGCAGACACAAATTCCAGTTGTCTTCTCAGATGAACTATTTTGCAGTTGAACCTGGTGAGACTTGTCCTCCTTGAATGCAGGCGTCTTAATGGTAGAGACAGTGGTTGCAAAACTGTCTCCTTTAAACCGTGTCTTTGACTGTGATTTCATCTTGATCACATTTTTGCTTGTTGTAGTGGGTTGTGTATTCTGAATATCTCCAAATATGGGGTCAGATACAATTTTCACTTGATGCTCTATGAATGCAACGATGTCCATGAAGTGTGCCCTGCGGTTGAATCTTTCCATTATTTCACATGCAGAAACTCTCCATCTCTCTCTTAGCTTATATGGAAGCTTCAAAATCACTGCTTTCATGTTAGATGGCATGTTTAGTTCTCTCATGTATTGAACATCCTCCATTGCATTACAACATTCCCGAAGAAATAATGCATAAGCTTGAAGAGATTTGACATCCTCAGGTTTTACTGCTGGCCAGTTAAGGACTTTCTCCATGTATGCTGCAGTGATCTTGTGTTCATTTCCAAAATGTTCCTCCAGCAAACGCTTAGCCATAATGTAGCCTCTATCAAGGTCCATATGCTGACAGCTGCGCACTAAATCTTTGGGCTGACCTTTTGTGTATTTGTCCAAAAAATATTAACAATCCCCTTTGTTGCTAGTGTTCCTCTCCACACAGTGTTCGAAGGCTCTTATGAATGTTCGATACTGCAGCGGATCTCCATCAAATGATGGGATTTCTCGTGGTGGCAATAAATGAGCAGTTTGTTGTTGAACTAGCAATGTTGATATTTCATTTTGTCTTTGCAGCAAGTTACAGAGTGCTGATGTGTCTTCATTTACTTGCAAGGATATCTGAGACTGATTGACATTTTGAGTGGTTAGTTTCGCATGAGCATCCGAAAAAGGTTTGTCAATCGTTTTTTCCTGCCTTGCTGTTTCCTTCAGTTGAACATCCCGGCTATTGGTTTGTTGTTGCATAAATGGTTGCGATTGTTGCAAGTCCACAGGAATAGGCAGATATTCATTTTCCTGTGGGTTGAGAGTGGTGGATGTTTCCTTTAACTTTGCTCCTTTTGAGTGGGTGTTAAAAGTGGTGGAAGCGCCCTTTAATTTTTCCATCCTTTCAAAATATGATTCCATCCCGTCTGAGTGTGTTCTTGAGAGAGCTTGGCGACTGGAGGCTGATAGCACTGTTAATTTAGCAGCAGAAACGGCCATTTCCGTGTCGAGCTCCAGTCTTTCTTTTCTCCTCCTCAGCTCCTCTGTTTGTTCCTCAAGAGCGTGTTTCTCCTTTAACGCCGCCGCGCGAGCTTCAAGTGCCGCTCTCTCTGCCTCAGCCTGAATGCGTGCTGATGCTGTAGACGACATACCGCTTTTTGAGCTGGCATGACTCTTCCGGCTTGATCTTTTACCAGAAACGTTCGTTTCAACGTTGGAAATACTGTCATTTGGGTTGACTTCACTTTCAGCACAATTTTCATTACTTTCGGCAGGTTTGGAAGTGTCAGTATTTTCAAACCACCTGTTCACCGCGTCTTTAAACTCATTTACACTCAACAATTTTGCTTTGAACCATACCTCATGTTTCTCCCTTTCAGCAGGTGGCAGATATTCTAACAGAGAGTCATGTGTTTCTTTTGCTTCATTACACAGAGTTTTGTATTTGTTAAAAGCGCACTGCACCTCTGTTTCATATTCTTTACCTCGCATCAACTCTACAATAGCGGTTTTCAAATTTGATGCTTTGTTTAGTTTAGATTTCCTTACCTTTTGCAACGTTTCTAATTTTTCTAGAAATGCTTTTTGTGTCAATTTAATGGGACGTTTAGTGACAGTTTGCATTTCAGTATTAACACCGGCAGCGCCTCCGATAGGCTGCGCATCAGCTGTGGCGGACCCATCATCGGTACCCTCTTTCAGCATCTTTGCATTAAATTTAAGAAATTAACACAACCAGATACTTATTTCACCCAAAACCTTTCGTGAAAACCAAAAGATCACAAATCATTTAAACCCATTTGAACCAATGCATTGGATTTTCAGTCATTACGTGTGCACACTTTGTTTAAATGGCCAAGTTTGTTGGTAGCGCGACACATACCTCTGATCCATTCATGTCCTGATCAACAAAAGGTGTCCTGATGGCCCCAACTCAGTTCGTCCTCGTCTCCAATTGTCCAAGCGATCCACTCCAGAACACAGAAATCCAGTAATTTAATCCACTCGTCAGCTGCTACCACAAACGGAGGTTCCCCGGCTCGCTATGTCCTGGATCCCCATTGACCAAAACGATCGACTCCGGAACGCAGATATCCAGCGACGGTGTCCGGCAAGTTAGCTGCTCCCGTGAATGGCGATCCCAGCGACTTCCCTCCAGGCAAGTTTTTTGACCTAAATGTACAGTCGTCCAGTTACGACTGATACATTTGGCTGGTGATGTGAATAGAAGAACTTAGCTCCGACGCATGTTCTTGGCAACAATAAAGAACTGTCCAAAACAGGTATCTTTGGGTACGGTGACCCATTTATTTTCCTTCTCTCTTTCCTTTAACCCTTTCCAATGTGCTGGATTCCATTGTTACTTTTGGTTGTTACATGGTTAAACACAAAAGACAGAACCGCACGTGTCACACCGACACGGTCAAAAAACTGTTTGCCTCCTCTTTCACACACACACCTGCCTCATTACCTGTGCCTTACTTAAATACCTTTTCTGGTGCCGAGCACCACCCGCTGGTTAAAAACAAAAACAGCACATGGTCTTCAATATAACAGAAGCAAAGAAAAAATGGAAACAAATGGAAACAAAACAAAGATAGACTGTATTTTGGCTCCAACACCTTGTGTCAGGAAAGGTTTCCCTGTGCCCTGACTCACAGAATAAACAAAGAATAAACAAAGAATAAAGTTTGTCATGCATACCATATTGAATCAACTTTTTAGTCAAATTGATGCACAGATAGACATTTAGTAACAGTTATACCTTGGATCAAATCAGTGCAGAGATACTAATGTTTGAGTTCAAAACCAAGCCAGGTAGAGAGGCTCTCAAAGAAGAAACAAAGCAAACTGAATTACGTTGAAAAAAGGGGAAATCCTTAAAGATTTTGACCAGTATTTGCTCTGTGTTAATGTGAGTTGTGTATAAAGGGTAAGAAAATTCCCACTGTACTTCATAGAATCAAATTATAATAATCTACATATGCTTTGTCCTTTTGTAGAGCTACATAAAGCTACTATAAGGAGACCACAGACTGAAATGGAAAAGAAAGCTGTTACCGGTCAGCTGGGGATGTTCATGGTGGAGCACAGGGTACCAAAGAAAGAGGCCCGTATGCACACCATCACCACCTCACCATCAGCCTCAAGTAGTCATGGAAGGATGTTCAGAACTTTGTGATAAAAACAACCATGACTTTTTACACCTCTGAAGCTACCCTAATGACTAAGGTTATAATACATTTTTTTTTTGTGATGTGTTTCACTGACATGTTGAAAGCTGAATGAAATTCAGGTAGGCTGAGCAGAGTTTCTTTATGTTTTTCATTAGGAAAGCTTACGAATAACAATAAAATAATGTATGAAAAAATCATCAAATGTATGAAAAAAAACAGATGTATTTTAAAAACAATGTATTAAAAAATGTTTTACTAAACATTGTATAAAGTTAAAATGTTTTACAAAAAACTAAAAGCCTTTCTTTTTTTTCTCTGCCATAATTTACCAACAGTATCCAGCTGCCTAATATTCACTATGTTGTCTTTTCCAACCAGCTCATCATATGTGTCGTGAATGGTACCATAGACGAATTTTACAGATTCTATCTCATGCAAAAGAACTTAGGCCATAACTGTGACTCTTTGCCTCTCCGCCTGGATGTTATTCAGCACCAGGATGTGCTGAATTGCAGAGATAAAGTTTGGTTCGTACATTCTTTTCATCAACTGTCGGAAGTTGTTCAAGTAAAAATCTTCATCCACAACGTCTTCAGAACAATCATGCTCTTTTGGACATGCTCTTTTGGTTGCCGATTTGACATCCATAACATGTCTCTGTCAGATAGTTACCCAGAGTGATGTGGACCAGATGGGGCGGCTGTGGTAGAGTTGTCGCCCCACAATCAGAAGGTTGTGTGTTCAATTCCAGCTCCTGCAGTCACGTGCCGAAGTGTCCTTGAGCAAGACACTGAACCCCAAGTTGCTTCCACTGTTGTTCAGTGGTGTATGAATGTGGTGCGAATGTATTAGACATAGCTGATGGCTTCTACATTAGTTTCAGCCAGCCATCAGTGTGTGAATGTGGTGTGGTTGGGTGAATGAGGCTAGCAATGTAAAGCGCTTTGAGTAGTTGGTAAGCGCTTTGAGTAGTCGCGCCATAGAAGTACTGGTCCATTTACCATGATACACAGCCGTTTTACCCCTGCTGGAATATTTTCCAACCATGGGGATCTGTATCCTCCCACTCCATCTTGGGTGGAGAGGGAGTGGGACAGCATGGACCTGGGTAAGTGTCCCAAATTGGGTTCGGTCTGTCAGTTTGCATTGAGTACCTGCTAATAAAAGTCTTTCCTACACTACACGGTATCTTACATGTGGTTCGTCTTTTTTTTTTTTAGAGAGATACTGGAAGTGTGCAGGGTCAGACTGAGATCCAAACTGGGAACCAACACTTGTTTTTGGTTCATTGTTAAACCTTGACCTCACTCTCTCATTGGTTTATTCTTAAACCCCACCTTGTAACACTCCCCAGCATCCTGAACTTCCATTTTTTAAGCCCAATCTATTACAAGACTCCCTACAATGCATCATGTTTTCAAGCTTTTCCAGCAGTACTTCCTGTGAATGAAGCATCTCGGCCAAGCATTTTGCCCAAGCATCTCAGCTTAACATATTCATATTCATTGTATATTCATTTTAGTCAATTGCATTCAGTGTCTCTGCAGTCACCTCGATACCCTGGGTTAGGCCAGAACATGGAATAATCCTTCTTTAACAGGTTAGACAGCATGTCTCTGTTTCAGTTTTAACACTTCTTCACAAATTCACATATTTGGTCCAGAGTTTGCCACTTGGTTACTATACAGATGAAATAGTAAGTAACCCTGACAGGGATTTTTTTTCTTTAGTGTAAACCACAGTTAAAAACTATTAGCTCTGTTTGTCAATCCCTGGTTCCCTTTTTAAAATCAAGGGATGATCTTGCTTATGGAGTAGCAGGAGTAGAAGCTCCTTAACTCAGAAGCAGTCTTCAATGATACACCAGGTTTGTTTTGAACAGTTGCTAAAAACTTATTTTTCGGTCAGTGTTTTCATAAATGTTGTGTAAAACACCATCCTTAAATCACCATCATTTAGGTGTGTGTGTGTGTGTGTGTGTGTGTGTGTGTGTGTGTGTGTGTGTGTGCGTGTGTGTGTGTGTGTGTGTTCAGATATTCATATTTTATATACAAAATACAAAACCAGTGAAGTTGGCACGTTTATTCAATTGAATACACAGCAAAGACAAGATATTTAACTTTCAAACTGGTAAACTTTGATATTTTTTGCAAATATTAGCTCATTTGTAATTTGATGCCTGCAACATGTTTCAAAAAAGCTGGCACAAGTGGCAAAAAAGACTGAGAAAGTTGAAGAATGCTCATCAAACACTTATTTGGAACATCTCACAGGTGAACAGGCTAATTGGGAACAGGTGGGTGCCATGATTGGGCATAAAAGCAGCTTCCCTGAAATGCTCAGTCATTCACAAACAAGGATGGAGCCAGGGACACCACTTTGTGAACAAATGTGTGAGCAAATTGTTGAACAGTTTAAGAACAACATTTCTCAATGACCTATTGCAAGGAATTTAGGGATTTCATCATCTACGGTCTGTAATATCATCAAAAGGTTCAGAGAATCTGGAGAAATTACTGCATGTAAGTGGCAAGGCCGAAAATGCCTGAATGCCTATGACCCTTAATCCCTTAGGTGGTACTGCTTCAAAAACCAGCATCACTGTGTAAAGGATATCACCGAATGGGCAAAGTGAAAGCCATTTATCAACAACACTCAGAAACGCCACCGGCTTCGCTGGGCCTGAGCTCATCTGAGATGGACTGATGCAAAGTGGAAAAGTGCTCTGTGGTCTGACGAGTCCACATTTCAAATTGTTTTTGGAAAATGAGGTTGTCGTGTTCTCCGGACCAAAGAGGAAAAGAACCATGCGGACTGTTATACGGGCAAAGTTCAAAAGCCAGCATCTGTGATGGTATGGGGGTGTGTTAGTGCCCATGGCATGGCTAACTTGACCATCTGTGAAGGCTCCATTAATGCTGAAAGGTACATACAGGTTTTGGAGCAACATATGCTGCCATCCAAGCCACGCCTTTTTCAGGGACGTCCCTGCTTATTTCAGCAAGACAATGCCAAGCCACATTCTGCACATGTTACAACAGCATGGCTTTGTAGTAAAAGAGTGTGGGTACTAGACTGGCCTGCCTGTAGTCCAGACCTGTCCCCCGTTGAAAATGTGCGGTGCTTATGAAGCGTAAAATACAACAATGAAGACCCTGGGCTGTTGAACAACTTAAGCTGTACATCAATGGGAAAGAATTCCACCTGAAAAGCTTCAAAAATTGGTCTCCTCAGTTCCCAAACGTTTACTGAGTGTTGTTAAAGGAAAGGCGTAACACAGTGGTAAAAATGCCCCTGTGCCAACTTTTTTGCAATGTGTTGCTGCCATTAAATTCTAAGTTGATGATTATCTGAAAAGAAAATAAAGTTTCTCAGTTTGAACATTAAATATCTTGTCTTTGTAGTGTATTCAATTGAATATAAGTTGAAAAGGATTTGCAAATCTTTGTATTCTGTTTTTATTTATGATTGACACAATGTGCCAACTTCACTCATTTTGGGTTTTGTATTATTCAACAACATCTGGCTGCTAAAACAACATCTGGCACAGTGTCATCACCCATCACCTCTGGTGGTGTTTTATAACCCCCCCCCCCATGACCTCAAAGGTCAAAGGTCTCACCAGTTACATTTTTTACGACTTCTGAATTTTTCACTGACAGCAGGTGGGTACCCATAACTCTCGACTGTTACCAGCTCTCATGGATAAGCTTTGATGCATGCACTTGAACTCTTTGACTTTGGTTTAATTCCAAATTCGATTTCAGCCTTTTTAAGGAACATTTTTGTTATTATTATGTCCTGCTTTGCCCATCAGACATCTCTGAAACCACAACCAGTTAGGGAGAGTGTTTAAAACTTCAGATCCTCATTTTAAAGCTTAATGTTACTGGTTCATGTGGATCTGGAGGCAGAAGTACCCAGTCCATCAAACTGCCAGAGAGCATCATGTTATTCTACTAAAGGCCTGTCAGTGCAGTCATCACAGAAAGAAAGGAAGCCTACCTAATAACACTTTAGGACACACACTCAGATGACATGATATAAACCTGTCTTCATTTCTGCAAATCATCACCTTATTATCAGAATGTTTTCTTAAATCAGCATCAGTACAGGTGGACCTCAGCGGGTGTGTAAACATCTTTACTGAAATTTTAAATTGCGAGTGTCTGTAAGAGTTTGGACAGTCTTCATTTAAGCTTAGACTAAGATGGAAATATCAGTGGATTGTGTGTGAGGCCCCCAAAGTTAGTGATGAAGGACAAAAAACTGTGCAGGATCTTGTGCTATACTATTAGTGTAGCACACCGCTGCAGTTCTGAGACTGAGTGAAAGAGCCATTAGAAACTTATCCCTGAAGAAACGCTCTCTACTCAAAGCTGCAAAATAAAAATCCCCACATTTAGAATGCTATTTACTCTAAAGACATTTATTTCCTTGTCTTTATCCACCTTTAGAAATGTCAAATCTTGCACATGTACATAGGCAGTAATCATTGTACTTTTTACAGGCACATGGGTCACCTTTGGAGGCCAGATATCAGATGAGGTAAGAGAGAGCATCTAAACACCTGTACAGTGTCATGTAAAGGAAAATGTAAATTCAGCCAGTATCTTGTCTTACTATAGGAAGAGAGATTCATTTGACAGCCACCTCTGGCATATTTTGAAAGTTGTTCCTGAGAGGTCAGAGGGAGTACAGATCCAGCAACTTTAATCATCCTCATCTTATTTAACTTCTGGTTTGAAGGTAGCAGAGGAGCTGGTGACTGTGGCGTATGAGAATGGCATTAATCTGTTTGACACAGCTGAAGTTTATGCAGCTGGAAAGTAAGTCTGACTTCTCTTTGAATCCTGGAGGACACTTTTTATATCTACTGTGCCACATTAATATGCTCATTCCTTACCTCAGTAAATAAATTCTGCTTAAAGAACGATTTTGCATTTCTTGTGACCTTTAAATTGATGATTTTTTTTTTTTAATTATTATTTTGCTTTATCAAAATATCTTTCCTGTCCATCTGCAGGGCGGAATTTGTTTTGGGAAGCATCATAAAGAAGAAAGGATGGAGGTTATGTTTTCAGTGTTTATGCTAATAAAGTTGAACTGTCATATGATCAAAGGTCAAATGTCAGGTTATTATACTTTCCCCCCTAAAATTCACTTTGTTGCTGCAAACTGTAAAAAGGTCAGACAGGTACATTTATTGTGGCTTAACTGCTTTGTTTCCTCTGTTTGATATTTTACTTACCTTGATAATGTAGATAATAAAGACTAAGGATAATACAAGCAGAGAGGACTACAGACGGATTATTTGTAGTGTGTGAAAACAATCAGAAATTATACAAAATTTTAAGTGTACTGCAGAAAGGTAAAGGTTTTGACCAAAGTACATCTGCAACTTTAAGAGAAGTTGAATTACTCTCTCTAATAATTTACAGTGAAGGAAAATGCATTACTATTTCAACAAACTAGTTTTAAAGTTTTTATAACAAGAAACTTAATATTTCACTGAAATAATTTTGTGTTAACCTGACCATGTTGTCTGTTAACCTGTCACAGTTTTCAATCATTAGATCTTATGTTTTTTGTTTGTATTCCCACATGCAGGCGATCCAGTTTAGTTATCACCACTAAAATCTTCTGGGGTGGAAAGTAAGTTTGAAAAAGTGAAACATCCACTGTCTGTCTTTAAGAACAACACTTTATATAGTATTATAATTATATCAATCTAATTATTTGTTTCTGTGCATTATGCTGACACATTTCAACATATGGAATGACTCTTTAACTTCAGGGCAGAAATGGAAAGAGGATTATCTCGAAAACACATCATAGAAGGTAAGAATCTCATTTTATTTTGACAGCTAAGTAGAGTTGTCTGTTAAAAGATAAAACCATTGCTGTGTCCCAAATCACGCACTTCTGCACTTACTCCTACTATTTGAGTGCATAGGTGCATTCACACTGACAGTATGGAAAAACAGTGCACTTTGATTTCTCATCAATCGCACTCAAATCAGGCAAAAAGTTGAGTGGTAAATGGACCAGTACTTGTATAGCGCTTTTCTAATCTGTCTGTCCACTCAAAGCGCGTTATACTGCTGGTGTCATTCACTCATCCACACCACATTCACACACTGATGGCAGAACAGTCTACCTATTGAAAGCCATCAGTTTTATCTACCATTCATACTCATTCTCACACCACTGAACAACAGTGAGAGCAATTTGGGGTTCAGTGTCTTGCTCAAGGACACTTCGACATGAGACTGTAGGAGCTGGGAATCAAACCCTTGACCTTCTGATTGAGAGGCGACAACTCTACCACTGATCCACAGTCACCCCCCAGTGCAGAATGGTGGATGCTTCTTGCTCTCAACAGTAGCCATATTGGCTTCGTAGCAGAACAGGCAGTACAATTGAAACTTTTCTAAATAGCAGCAACACACCATATAAATGTAAGTATACAAAATTCTTTCCCCAGAACAATTACAGTTATGAGATACATGAAGCTGCTGTTTTTATTTGGTTAATTCAGTAAACAAATTAACAGGAACGACAGCATGATCATTCATTTCTTAGGTATTGTTATCCTATGTGTTATGGCTATCATTACAGTTCTATTTTTTTGTATTTTTTTTTCCCCTTGTCTGCATACGTCCTTCAAGTTGAACACTGTGTCCGATGTCAACGTTTAAAGACCAATGCATTTTTTTTTTTTTTTATAGCAGTGAAACAGATAGTTATGATTCATTGCTGTCAGTGACCATCACCAGCCCTCCCTGTAGGTTACTCCATCAAATTAAACTTTATCTATTCCCCGATGTGAGCTGGAGGGGAGGGCCGTGCTATACTGCAGTGTGAAGGAGGGGAAATTAGTGACAGATAAGACGAGACAAGACAAACAGGAAAGAGGACAGACGAGGATACAAAGAGGGGGAGAGGACAGACAGGGAAGAGGGCAAACAGGTAATGTTGACAATATTAAATAGCAGTCCAGGTGCTGTGCTGTTCTAAGTATAATTCAAGGAGTGACAAATGTAAGAAAGCTCAGGAATGCCAGAGAAGTGGGATCCCAAAAGAAGTGCATGAACCAACGGATATGAGAGAAGGAGAGAGCATGCGTTTCACGATAGAGTGCAGAAGTGCCAGAAGTAATTCAGCATGTTCTGATGGGACAGATCACTTATTTGCGGTGAGTCTCGCCAGGAGCATGAGTATCTATGCAGGCATGCATGTGAGGTGATCACCAAAGCCCCAGGTTGACCATTCCCTGCAGTACCCAGAGGCCAAGAGACACCCCTGAGAAGCCAGCACACCCAAGACCAACAATCAGAGCCCCAGATATCACCCAACCCAGCAACAGCCCCAGGACCCAGAGGGGGGCCAACCCCCACCACCAAAAGCACAGAGGGTGTCACTAAGGGGGCCATGGGTGGAGGGAGGCCCGCCCCCAATGAGTAGTGGTGGATGTGTGGAGCATCCAAGCCTCCTTGTGTCTTGGTTTTTGTAGAGTTGTAAGTTTTATCCTTGGTGTTTTGTTCTTCCAGTAGAATTTAGTGAACAATGAATCTAAAGCTTTGAACCAGGTGAGCGTTGGATGAATTGGAATCATTGAGAAAAGGTAATTTATTTTTGGAAGTACCGTCATTTTGATTGTTGCTATTCTTCCTAAAATGGATAGTGGTAGGTTCATCCAGCGTTGGAGGTCATTGTCTATTGTTTTCAATAGAGGTGTGAAATTTCGCCCTATCAGTTCTGTCAGCCTGGAGGAAATATTGATGCCAAGATACGTGATGTGACCTTTGCATGGAGGGATGGGTGATATCGGGGCTACAGCGATCGATCGGGTGTTGCATAATGGATTGAGGATTTGTTCCAGTTTATTGAGTAATCTGAGATCTTGGAGAATGATTTGATGAGATTTACTCTTTCTTGCAGAGACAACTGAGGGTCTTATAAAAATAGTAAAATGTCATCCGCATACAAACTTATTTTGTGCTGTATTTGGGGCGTTTGAATTCCTTTAATGTTGATATTCTGGCGAATGGCTGCAGCAAGGGGTTCTATGAAGATGGTGAATAGAGAAGGAGAGAGAGGGCATCCCTGTCTTGTTCCCCTGTGCAGTGTAAAACTTTGTGAGCTTAATGTGTTGGTGGTGACAGTAGCTGAAGGAGCCGTGTATAGAGTCTTAATCCAGAGAATAAATGAATCCCTAAAGCCAAATTTTCCTAGTGTGGAGAAGAGAGTTTTCCAGTTTACCTTGTCAAAGACTTTTTCTGCATCTAAGGTTGCTATGATGGTGTCTTCCTGTTGTAATGATGCATAATGGATTAAGTTGAATAGTCGACGTGTGTTATTGGATGCCTGTCTGCTTTTGATGAAGCCGGTCTGATCGTGGTGAATTATGAAAGGTAGGGATGCACCCACATGAAAATTTGTGGCCGAAGCCAGTGGCGATTTTAGGGAGTGGCCTGGGGTGGCCAGTGCCACCCCTGAAATCTCATTGGCCACCCCTGTTGCCACCCCAGATCTGATAGGTAGTTGGCCAAGTTCGTCAACACAAGAAACAAGAGAAACGCTGTCAAGCAATGGTGATAGCTAACTGACGGATCTAGGGTGAGTTTTATATATATATTTTTTTTGGTTTGTTTGTTTGTTTGTTTGTTTGTTTGTTTGTTTGTTTGTGTGAGTGACAGGGAGAGAGAGAGAGAGAGTATAATTCCGTGATAACATGGCCACCCCAGTTTAACTTTGTGTCCCATTGTAGCAATGGAGGAGTCACCAGACAGGCACAGAGTTCATGCAACAAAAATCAGGTTTATTTAACTCTAGGGGAAAAGGGTAGGGGAGTGCAAACAAACTCAAATTCTTCCCGACCCGGGGTAGTAGTGCAGGCTTGGGGTGAGGCTGGTTCCCTCCTGGAAGCATAGGCAGAAAAAGGTGTCAATACACGTTTCCACAGGTTTCTTTTTTCCTCTCTGTCCTTTCTCTCAGCTCTCCTCCCCCTGTCTGCCTTCTTCCTCCTTACTTCACTCTGCCAGCCTCTGATTATTGATTACCATCAGCTGGGCTCTCTCCAGCTCCTGGGTGATGTGGCAGGGCAGGTAGGCCTGATCCACCACTCTGCCCAGCAGGTGTTGGCCCCGCCCTGCTCTCTGGCGACCTCTGCTGGTGGGTGAGGCAACAGTGGCATTCTTGCCACCCCGGTAAAAATGTCCTGGATACGCCACTGGCCGAAGCCAAAGCCGAATAAACTATAAACGCTTGGCTGAATACCGAATACCGAATAGGGCTGTCACTTTTTCAAAAAATCATATTTGAACGAATATGAAATGACCTGTCCATTCTTCGAATATATATTCGAATACCCCCCCCCCCCCCCCCCCCCCCCCCCCCGTGTGTGCTCTCCTTAACAGTCTCCTTAACAACAAGAGAAAGCTTCGACAGCTTTGAATAAGAAGGTAAAACATATAACTGATACTCAAGCCGAAACAGCCCGTCTTCATTTCTTAATTATTTGACAGAAACACAAATCTATCAACTTGATCGGGATCAGGTGTGACTCTCTTTTTGTTTCCAATATTACCTGCACGGTACATTTCACACATGAGCATGCGCACATGATCACTGTGACCCGCTCCTCTCAACAGTTATTTAAACAATAACATGGTGTTAGAGGGCTGTGTGGGACCCAGAACAACTTAACATGAGCCAAAAAGTCTCTAAAGTTATAATCCTGTTCTCTGTCTCACTCTACTGACTCTGATCAGACCGCGCTGCATGTGAAACGTTTTTGATAGACGCTTCATGGTGACGTAGGCGAGCCGTGCATGCGCCCGAAGTCTGCTTTATGTTGGAGTAGTATCCGCAGACAGACCAGCGGAGGAGCGGCGCTTGTTTGAACGTGAAGCAGCGGGGTTGTTGTCTGCAGACTCTGACATTTTTTAAATATTCCAGTAGCCTTTGCTGTTTGATTGCGTCATTGTGTCACACGCTACTATTCGGCCTCGCTTTTAACTCACTTCACTGAAGGCCGAATGTGGCTTTTTTTGCAATATTCGGCCGAACATATTCGGTTACCGAATATTCGGTGCATCCCTAATGAAAGGAGTTATTTTTTCTAACCTGTGTGCTAGGGCTTTGCTTATGATTTTTATATCTACATTGATTAAAGAGATTGGACGATAATTTGTTGGAAGAGTTGGGTCCTTGTTTGGTTTATGGATGAGTGAAATTTCAGCTGTATTCATATGTGCTTGAAATCTAGATTTTTGTTTAATTTCAATAATTGTTCTCATGAAGAGTGGGGCTAGAATAGGCCAGAAGTGCTTGTAAAATTCAGCAGGGAAGCCATCAGGACCTGGTGCTTTGTTTTTTGGCATGAGGTTTAGGGCTGTGGAGAGTTCTTTTTCTGTTATTGGTGAGTCTAGTGCCTTGGACTGTTCTGGATCAATCTGTGGGAGTTCAATATTATTAAGAAATAAGTCAATGTCTTCCTGCTTTGGTTCATTTTCAGATGAATACAAGTTAGCGTAAAAGTTTTTGAAAATTTCATTTATTTCCTGAGGTGAATTGGTAGGCTCTCCTAATGAGTTCTTAATGGTTGTGATCGTTGTCCGCTCTTTGTTTCGTTTAATAAGATTTGCTAAATATTTACCTGACTTATTGTTATGATGGAAATTTTCTTGTCTGAGTCTGTGAATTAAAAATTGAGTTCTCCTATTTATGATCTCATTCAGTTGGAACTGATATTTTCTGAACTCTTTCTGGATTTCTTCTGTTGGGTTACTTGCATTCAGTGTTTCTAGCAATTTTATTTTTTGTTCTAGTTCTTCTTCTTGATCTTTTTCCTTTTTTTATGAACGGAGAATGATATGATTTTGCCTCTCAGAACTGCTTTACTTGTTTCCCACAGAATGGTGGGTGAGGTCTCTGAGGAATCATTTATTTCGAGGAAGGAGGCCCACTCTCTCCTGAGATAGCTATCAAACTCTGGGTCTTTAAGAAGAGATGAGTTGAAACGCCATTTAGTGAAGCGTTTCGGTTGGTTAATAGGGTTCCACCTGAGTGTTACTGGGGCATGATCACTAATAATTATGGGGTGGATTTTTGAATTTGAAATTTCTGGTATAATAGAATTACTGGCCAGGAAGAGGTCATTGCGTGAGTAGGAATGGTGGACTGGTGAGTAGAATGGTATTCTCTGAGAGTGGGGTAATGTAGACGCCAGCTATCACCAAGACCAATATCACTCATGAACTGTTTTATGGTACTGATAGATTGCCAGGTGCTGTTAGATTTAATTTTATTAGATCTGTCAACTGCTGGGTCCAAAGTTGTGTTGAAATCGCCTCCTATTATTACTGGGCAGTTGGAAATATGTGATAAAGAGTCAAAGAAGTTATGAAAAAAGGACGGATCATCAGTGTTTGGGCCGTATATATTACCAGTTGTTACCGGGCTATTGTTGATGATATGTTAATGATTATAAAACATCCTTCAGGGTCTATGATGGTTCTGTTATGGACAAACGAGATGTTTTTATTCATCAGGATACATACACCTCTTTGTTTTGAGTTATAATGAGCCGAGAATCTGTGAGTAAACTGTGGTGACTGTAATTTGTCATGGTCTGTATCTGACAGGTGTGTTTCTTGTAATAAGCAAATGTCTGCTTTTAGCTTATTGAGGTGATTTAATGTTTTAGTTTTTTTTTATCTGGGAGCCAATACCCCTGATGTTCCAGGTTACAAAAGTTAGTGATGTTATGTTGATGGGGTTAGTATTTGTAACAGAGTGAAGATATGAAAGATTCTATGCAAATGTGTGTGTGTGTGTGTGTGTGTGTGTGTGTGTGTGTGTGTGTGTGTGTGTGTGTGTGTGTGTGTGTGTGTGTGTGAGTGAGTGAGTGTGTGTGTACTGCATTGAGAGTCTCACATGATGGGCATACCAGGACCTGTAACACGGGGCAGAGTAGCACAAGCAAGCAGCAGACAGATACACAGAAATAACCACAACAACAAAACAAGCAGCAGGGAGATACACAGAAATAACAATAACAACAACAACAACAACAACAACAACAACAACAACAACAACAACGAAACAAGCAGCAGGGAGATACACAGAAATAACAATAACAACAACAACAACAACAACAACAACAACGAAACAAGCAGCAGGGAGATACACAGAAATGACAACAACAACAACAAGGAAACAAGCAGCAGAAGCCTGTACTACGAAGCTTGATTAACTCATCCAGGATCTCTCTCCGTTTTCTGGGTTGACTTAACAAGACATCTGCAGTCCTGATAAGCGGTACTACGAAGCTGGATATCAACTCGCTGAGTCAATCCAGAGTCTTCCAGCCTTGATCAGAGCGCGCTCACATTAGAGGGGTGGAGACTGCAGCGTCTGACCAATCACAAACATGAAGAGACAGGAGAAAACCTGCAGCGCAGCCTACTTTACCGTGAAGGAGCAGACAGTTATTCTTTAGAAATACAAAGAATTTAAACAGAGGCTAAAAGAAACACTGTTACTGCAGCAAAATCTAGGAAGAAATGCGGGCAGAAAACCCTCGACTCTGTTAATGTGTAATTCATGAGATTATCGAAAATTAATTCATAGGACAATATAAACACACAGCACTCTGATCACTCAATTTGACTTTATTACAGCACAGACGTTCGGAGCAGAGCTTTTCCTCAGTGTCCAAACTTTCCATTGAGTTTTGAGGCTCAGCCCGTCTGAATGCATTTTGTGTTGGAATATTAATAAATAAAATTAATATTAATTCTTAACTCCCACGAAGTTGCGCGTTCAATAAATTCCTGTTTCTACAGTTCTGCCATGTGTGACCATTATTATTAACATCATTATTTAAGATGCAAACAGTGGAGCTAAACAGACTTGGGGAACAAGAACAAAAACCTCCTTCAAAGCGGTCAGTGAGGCTTTATTTCTTCACTCTGTCTCTGATGTTTGGATGAAATCAACTGAATTTATTTATTTATGGATCCATCAGCTGACAAATGAAGTTCAGACCATTTGATGAAAATCTGAATCTTTTGTACAGAATGACCACGTGAACATTAAAAGGATCGCATCTATCCCTAAAAACTCTCTCTCTCTCTCCTGAGCGCTCTGCGCACCAACATTGACAGGATCTTCTAAAAATGGGCAGGGTCTTTAACAAGAAAGCTGATTGGACAAGAGGTGTTGTTTCTCTACTCATTGATCTCTTATCAAGATCTTAACCTGCTCCGGAGCAGGTTAGGCCTTTCAGCATAAGTTGCCACGGCAATTCATCTCGGTAAGAAGTGAACCAGCTTCGTAGTACAGAAAATCCAGGGTTAACTCAGAAGTTATCTCGCTAAGAGAAAATCCAGCTTTGTAGTACAGGCCTCAGGAGGCCTGTTGCACAAAACTAGGATAAGGGATTAAGCCTTAAGGATATCTTTATCCTGGCTCAATTTATCTGTGATCCGGTTGTACAAAAGCAGGATAGAGGAAAACACATGTTTGATATTAGTTACCATGGAGATTTATCCTGTGGAGTGAGCCTGCTCCAGACCAGGCTAAGTTCCAGGATCTATTTAATCTCATCCTTCATCTCAGCCAGCAGCCACCACGAATAGAAACCAATAGTTAGTCCACTGCCCACCACACAATGTTATCACATTCAACTAGACCCACTGTCATTATCTAAACATTTCAGATCATTAATTAATTAATATATGTGTATATATAAAGTGTCATTTCCATCACACCACCACAAAAAAAGGTGTTTTTCAAACAAAATTAACAGAATAACCCATGTTTTAAGACATTCAATGAAATTTCACTCATAGATCAATCCAAATGCATAACTTTACTTATTTTAAGCTTTTACTAATGAAAACATTTTCTCAGGTGTAACAAATACCTTTTAACTGTCATACAGAAGTCTTTAATCAAGTTTTTTTTTTTTTTTTTTTTTTTTTTGCAGAATCATGCAGGTTTTTTTTAATCCAAGCCTATAACTTTAAACATAACTGTCTAAATTTCAAAACTCCTAAATATTATGAGTTATATATATATATATATATATATATATATATATATATATATATATATATATATATATATATATATATATATATATATATAATTATTATTATTATTATTATTATTATTATTATTATTATTATTATTATTACCTTTAAAAAACCCTTTAAAAATCATGACAACTGATGAGATCAAGTATATAAGGGTTAAAAAAAAAAATCTCTATCATAAAATTTTGTGGTCTGGTGGAAATGACAGTTACCACAAGGGACAGGTGTTTTTATAATGAAAAATAAATAAAATACTAATATTTTACAAAAACATGTATTTCTTTAGAATAAGGAATTCCTGCATCATCTGTCTTTAAAGTAACTATTGAATCAAAATTCATTTCAGTCTTATGAGGGACTAAGGATCCAAAATATGGTCAATGGACAAAAGACAGGAAAAAATACTCATAAAACCGTATATTACATAATGATAAACATGTTGTTTTTTTTTTGCTCACTTCCATCTGGGACACAAATTCTTTAATAGTTGGAGAATCACCCATAAATATAATTACACAGTAACGTGATGATGTTCCTTTATTTACTAAATAAATCAAAGCAAGTGAACCATCAGCTCCTTTCAAAACTGAACTCACACAGTGACTCTACAAGCTAGAAAACGTGAATTGAAAGCATGTTATAGAACATTACAATACATACACATTCAAAGGTCTGTATATAAACACACCCCACGTCTGCACACTTCATACACACAGCATACAACACAAACATTATAAGAGGCCAAATCAGCTTCCTCTGCTGATGCAGCCATATTTAATTGAAATTCACAGCATGCGTCTCTGACAGAACATGTATGTTACTTATATTTAAAATAAGCATATTTACTAAAATAATTTAACACCTATTCGTCCCTGACCGGCCGACCACTGTCATCATCAGGGAAGATGGCAGGATTGTCCCAGTCCATGTGTAATGGCGCTCTGGGGGCTCTCTCCTTCCTCAGCAGACCACATGGAGGACATCACAGGCCACAGTGATGTCACATGACCTCAGAGAGCTGACCCTTACACAGTGACAGTGAAAGTGTGCCTTCAGGAGGCCAAAAGTCTATCATTCCCGGTCCTTGTCCTGGAATGGGCGTGACTGTAGGCCTGCTGTGCTGCCTGGGGGTCTGTGAAGGGTGTCAGGAGAAAAGGGCGGCAGGCAGACCCCCTGTTCCCCAGCAACACACCTGAGGATTCACCTGTCAGTACAAAATCTCATCATCACAACTTATGACAGAAAAACACTCTTGATACAGTCATGATGTAAAAAAAATGTTTTTTATTACCATGTGACAGGTGCTGATAGATTCCAGAGGTCCAAAGACTCAGGAGTCATGGACCGAGCCAGACCACTTTGTCACATTGCTGATGAGAGTCAGCACTGCAGACCATCTACAATTATAAGATGAAGATTATTTCAACCAAAGACCATCACAAGAAACACACAGTGTTCATTAACTGACAAATTTAAAAAGTCATGTTCGCCTGAACGTTAATGCTGCGGCGGGATTTCTATTCACAAAATTTGACCCGTCATGTTTAATCTACACACTCTCACACACACTCACACACTATAGTCTAATGAAACAACAAGAGGAGCTAAGATAAGATTTTATAATCTGTGAAATTTATACAATTTCATCCCGTTCTAAATCAGAGCACAGGTACGTTTACAGAGCTGTTAATTAACTCTTTGGATTGTAATCGTGATGTTTCAGCCGAGGACTGAGTGTGTACGTCCTCATTACTTACTCATTCAGGCGGTCTGCAGTGCTTTGCCAGGCTTCTGTCGTTGTTTTAAACAGTTGTAGTGTTGTTGTTTTTTTATTTGGTCCTTCACCTTCTCGTGTAAGCCTCCGTTATGATTTCTGCCTCCGACGGGGAACAGTACGCTGCTCTCGTTGTCATGGTAAATCGGTGAATCTATGATCAATAGCGGGGTCTTTTTGAGAAAGCCGCGTGCGCGCACTGATCCAGGATTGGTTTCACCTGGCTTGATGAATCCATGTCCACTCATCCTGGCTTGGTCTTTGTGCAACCGATGAAGCCTTGACACTCATGTTTTGGATTCGCTGAGCCGAGCTCACTCACTTATCCTGGATGTCTTAATCCTACTTATGTGCAACGGGCCCAGGGAGTTACACAGAAAAAACAACAACAAAAATAAAATAAGCAGCAAGGCAAAAGGCCATAACAGTACAGGGTTGTGAGACTATTGCGCCATGAGTATATATATATATATATATATATATATATATATATATATATATATATATATATATATATATATATATATATATATACAAGTTTCTTTGACCAAGTGTCATAGAGATAGAGAGAGGGCGGGTGAAAGAGAGAGAACAAAGAAGAGAGGGAGGGAAAAAGGGAGGCACAAAAAGAGAAAAAGAGAGAGGAGGCGAAGGGAGTGTGTGAGCGTTTGTGTGTGTGTGTGTGTGTGTGTGTGTGTTTGTGTGTGTGTGTCTGGGTGTGAGTGTGTGTTTTAACTGATAGGGAGAAGGAGGTTGAGAGGAGGTTTATGATGTATTGTGGTGTTATGGTGTTTTTAAGAGAGCCAGGATGCGATGTCCTTATCTCTAAATAACTGTCCATCAATGAATATTTCATCGACTGAAATGACGGCTCTATTACCTTCGTTCATCTTCTGTTTGCGGATGGATAGTAGGATTTTACGCCTGCGGATGATTTCAGGGGGATACTGATCATTAAGTCCGTAGTTGGTGCCTTTCAACTGCCTGCCCTGGCGTTGTACTTGCTCCTTCTGTTTGAAATGTTTGAATTTGGCGATGATGGGTTGGGGTCGGGTGGAGTTGGCGTGTTTATATCCTAAGCGGTGAACTCAGTGAAACGAGATACTGTTGACAGTGTCCGAGGGAAGTTTGAGTTGCCCAACCATAAAGTCCTTTATTATTATCTCAGGTTCGTCTGTGGGTGATTTGGGGATTCCAGAAAAGATGAGGTTGTCTCTCATACTCCGTGATTGAATATCCAGGATGTTTTCTTTCATGGCTTTGTTTTCCTCAGTGACAGCTGCAAGCTTAGAGGTGACTGAGGTGAGCTGAGAAGCCATGGTGGAAACGGAGTGTTTGAGAGACTTACTTTCTTGCGTAATGGTGTCAATCTGTTTTTGAGAGAACTCTAAGCTATGGTGGAGGTGTTGGAATTCCTGGTGGAGGACCTCGATAATGACGACTCTGGCATCCAGGGCGGGGAGTTTATTGTCAATAGAGAGGAGTATTTCACTTACTTCGGGACAGCAAGGCGGTTTAGGTGATGTGGATGGAGAAGAATCGGCAGGTGAATCCGGGGTGCGGGCTTTTTGAACTTACGAGGATTCCCCATGATGCAGAGTCTTTCGTGGTATTCCTCAATGAAATCTTCCAGCTGGTCCAGATTGGAACCAGATATCTTTTTATCTCATGTATTCCTATCATGATATTATTAAGGGCCAACAATGATACCACATAATTTATTCTCTGGCGAACTGCAAACATTTCCTTCACAGGGAGGCATAATGCATCTGTTAGTGGTTATGAGTAAGTGAAGTAACTATCATAACATTTTCATTATATAATACATATTCACTTTCCTTTCAATATTGCTACAATATTACAATATTGCTTTATAGCATGTTTGTGATATAGAATGGGGTGTCATTACGATGTTGTGATCAAACTGTATTTCATTCAGGACCTTCTTACTGAAAGTCACCTGGAGGGAAAGGTGAACCCAGCATTGGAAAAAAAAAAGGGGGAAAACCTTTGGCAGAAATACAAGGTTGCTTAGATGTCTATCACAGTGTTTATGACATTGTAATGTAAACAGGACACAGCATTAAATAATCACATGCAATATAAAAGCACAAAGACTTTTTATTCATTTTATTCCTCCTGTCCTGCCTCAACAGGACTTAAAGTGTCCCAGAACTGGGGTTTGCACAGAGGGTGGCGAGACCACTGCTGTATCTTGGAAGTGGTATGGTTTGATGGATGAGGCAATTGGGGCCAGCCATCAGTCACACCACCTGTCCTCATTGCCTCATCCCCCCAGGATGTGGCAGTGGTCACCTACCCCTCTGAGATCAACCCAGAACGTGAAACTCCCACAGCATCCCCTTCAAAGAGGCGTCGGGTTGATGCCATGGGGATGTTGAGAGAGCTGCAGGAGAGAGAAAAGAAATATGAGGAGATGCAAATGGAGGCCTTAGAAATAGAGGAGAGGATGAGACAGGCTGTGGAGAGGAAGAAGAGCAGGCAAAAAGAAGTGGTGGAGAGGGAGGACAGGAGGTACAAGGAAACTGTGGAGAGAAAGTAGTGTATGATGAGAGAGATTAGGGCGAGAGAAGACGGAAGAAACAGGGAGCTGGTACAAAGATATGAGCGATTTCTGTCCATCCTTGAGCAGCTCCTAAAAAAATAAGTATCGTAGCCACCATGTACATCTTACATGAATATTTATTTTATGATTCCATGAAGAATTCTGTTCATATACAGTTATTTTTGTTACAACGAATTGTATAATAAATTGAAAAAAGAACTACGTGCTTTCTCATTTATTCTTGATACTGTACATATTTTGTATATCTAAATTCATGGTCAGTACCATGGCAATGCAAGTGGGTTTGTATAGCATATTTTAACAAAGTGACAATGTCTCTATACAGGTAAGCTGACAGTACCTCCGTCTGCTAGTGACAGACTGGTTTATTGGGAAGATTAATGGCATTTTGAGATTATCAGCAACAGCCAGTGATGATGCCAAGTTAAACAAATATTCAGACACAACTGCAGGCACCTTTGTCAGAGTTACTACTGTCAAACAAAGGCAGCACTTAGTACAGCACTTTAACACTTAAAACATAAAAACTATCAGTGAAAACAACATGAGCTTCAGTCTTAACAGAATCGATATCAGAGAAAATTTAACATGGGGGGCATTAAGGCAACTGCAGGGGCACAATTCCTGTTCATTACTGGATTTATTCTATATATGCATATGTTTGTCTCTTAAAAACACAGCAAGTTTCACTCAAAACATAATGCAAAGTTCAAATTCACATGGGCGTGTTAGCACCAACATTATAGTGAACATTAAACACCATTCAACCCAAACAATAACAGTAATCTAAAGATAGCTGTACCTTTAGAACAGCTCGAGGCAATGAGTGTTGCTGCCAAACCTCCTCAGAACAGTGTCCTCCACTCCGTGGTACATTTCTGGTCAAGTCTCTTTCAAAGACAAGATGAACCAGCTGGGCCTTTCTCCTGTGGAGCATCGCATGTCTGTAATCGGAAAAAGATGTTCCTCATTGTGGAGATTGAATTCTCACACATGGACACACTTGGACAGAACGCACTGGCAACGCAACTCAGTCTCAACGACAGGAAATGTCAACACTTATTTTCCACTGAACGTAACACAACGCAATGAGTAGACATCTGCAGATACGATCAACATATTATTTTCTTCTTTATTTTTATTCACATTTAAATACACATTTGTAAATATTACAATGAATACTATTAATATAATAAAAAGTTTGTCACAGGGATCCCCCTGGAGTGTGTGTGTGTGTGTGTGTGTGGGGGGGGGGGGGGGGGGGGGGTACACGGTATATCAACTGAGGGGGGGAGCATGCCTACCACAGGCAGCCTCTGGAGGTGCTTGTTGTTGTTGGTCCTCATCTGCTGCTTCCTCTACATCATCATCTGGCTCCATCAGGTCCCCATTGCTGAGGTATATGTTGTGCAAACTGTGCAGCTGGCGATGACTTCTGGGACACAAAGGATGTCCATCTCCAGTGCCTTCAGGAAAAAGGACCTCGACCTGGTTTTCAGGACACTGAAGGCTGTGTCTAAAACACATCTTGCCTTGAACAGGTGACTGTTGAATTACATTTCGAGTTGGTTGTGAGGTGCTCATGAAGGAAATAGGTTGCTTGAGGCATGGGTAGCCACCATCTCCAATGATGCAGAAGCCTTGTGGAGGGTATTTATGTTCATAGTAAATGGGGCTGTGCCTCAACACCCTAGCATCATGTGCTGACCCAGGGAAACCGATGAACACCATCCATCCATCCATTTTCTATACCGCTTCTCCTGTTCAGGGTCACGGGTGGCTGGAGCCTATCCCAGCTGGCTGAGGGCGAGAGGCAGGGTACACCCTGGACTGGACGCCAGTCAATCGCAGGGCTGACACAGAGACACAGACAACCATTCACGCTCGCACTCACTCCTACGGGCAATTTAGAATCTCCAATTGACCTAGTGAGCATGTTTTTGGACTGTGGGAGGAAGCCGGAGTACCCGGAGAGAACCCACGCATGAGAACATGCAAACTCCACACAGAAAGGCACACCGTGTCCGAACCGGGATTCGAACCGGCGACCTTCTTGCTGTGAAGCAAGAGCTCTAACAGCTGCACTACCGTGCAGCCCCACCGATGAACACATCAAGGAATTTTCCTGTGTAGTCATACACTGCCTGTTTTGAACAGAATAAAACAGTTTCTTGTTCAGGTAACAGGCTGCATTTTCTTTAGGTGGCTTCACCTGTACATGGCAGCCATCAATGCTGCCAACGACCCTGGAGAAACTGTAACTGTAAGAAGCCATAGCAGCTGGAGTCTGGCAGGTCCATGGCAGCAGGCCGTCCACAGCAACAATCCGAAGGAACCTAACAGATAAACTCAGAGACTCCCAGAGAGATCCATGGTTAATAACTTTAATGAGACATTAAGATTAGAAAGTTAGACTGACAGATAGAGAAGAGAGGGAAACAGGAGCCTTGTGTGTCATTTCGCCCCGGACAGTCTAAACCTATAGCAGCATAACTAAGAGCTGGTTCAGACCTGATCCAGCTCTAACTATAAGCTTTATCACAAAGGAAGGTTTTAAGTCTACTCCTAAAAGTAGAGAGGATGTCTGCTCCCTGAACCTCAGCCGGTAAATGATTCCAAAGAAGAGGAGCCTGAAAACTAAAGGCTCGACCTCCCAGACTACTTTTAGAGACCCTAGGTACGACGAGCAGGCCTGCATGCTGGAAACGCAGCGACCTAGACAGATAATATGGCATGATAAGCTCTTTAAGATAGGATGGCCCGATGCCATAAAGAGCTTTGAAAGTCAGAAGAAGAATTTTATATTCTATTCTTAACTTTATGGGTAGCCAGTGCAGAGACGCTAACACTGGGGAGATATGCTCCCTCCTCCTAGTCCCAGTCAGAACCCGGGCTGCAGCATTCTGAACCAGCTGAAGAATCCTAATAGACTTGTTAGGACAACCAGATAGAAGAGAGTTACAGTAATCTAACCTGGAGGTAACGAAAGCATGGACCAGCTTCTCTGCATCACTCTGAGACAAGATGTGTCTAATTTTTCTAATATTACGAAGATGAAAGAACGCTGTCCTGGAGACCCGTTGGATGTGAGAGTTAAAGGACAGGTCCTGATCCAAAAGTACTCCTAGGTTCCAAACGGTGGAGCCAGGTGCCAGGCTGATGCCATTTAAGAGAGTTATCTGGTTAGAAAAAGCCTCTCTGAGGTGTTTAGGTCCAATAACAATGACTTCAGTCTTCTCTGAGTTCAGAAGTAAAAAATTTCTGCTCATCCAGATTCTTACATCTTCGAGGCAAGCTTTAAGTTTAGATAACCTGCTAGTTTCCTCTGGCTTCAATGATAAGTATAGCTGTGTATCATCTGCATAAAAGTGAAAGTTTATGGAGTGTTTTCTAATTATGCTACCAAGAGGAAGCATATATAAGTTAAAAAGAATCGGACCAAGCACTGAGCCTTGAGGAACTCCATAACGCACCCTGGTATGCAGGGAGGATCTATTGTTCACATGAACAAACTGCGAACGACTTGACAGATATGAACTAAACCAAGCTAAAGCAGTTCCTGTGATGCCAAGAAGCTTCTCTAATCTCTGCAAGAGGATGTTATGATCAATAGTGTCAAACTGTAACATTGAGCTGACAGTACTTCCTGGGGTGTGGTGGCTGGAGAGAAAACAGGGAAAAAATGAATTAGGCTATTAATATAACATTTGTCAGGACTCTAGTTGTATACAAGAAATGATCATTTATATTCATTAAATTTATGTATACATAGTTATTAAAATGCTGTTTACGTACTTCTTTAGTGATTTTTTTCTTTGTATCACACTTGGTATGGCTCTTCTACAGTTCAACAACTCTACAATTTCATTTATTAGATGCTTTTGTCCAAAGGGACATACGAAAAAAAAACCCTCTTTATTTGCAAGTACATACTGAAGTTTATGAAGTAATAGATGTTACTAATAATATTTAATTTGTTGCCTCTGCTTTCACGGTGGATTTTTCAACAGTAATTTGGCATAAAGACAAGTTGTAAGACAAGAATGATTAAAAAATTAAGGTTAAGTAATAAATGTGCCACAACTGTCAGCAATTACTTGCATATATTTTTATGCATTTACAGAATCACGGTATGCCGTTATGTGCTTTTACGTAACCATCATGCTTGCAAGAGCAGAGATTATAGTTTAAGAGCACTACGTCATTATTTGGTCTTTTTACTTTAAAACTAATGCTGGACTGTGAAAAGTAGGCTCTTTGCCATGTAGATCTCAACAGCAAAACATAGTGGTCACTTTATAAGGTGCACCTACACAGTCCAATACAAATATAATATAAAGTGCTCTGCTATAACCTCAGAGTTTATGAAGTTCTGTTTATTTGAAGTTAATGACTTCACAGCTGTCGGTGCCTTACTGTTAATGAGGTGCTTTTTTGTTTGTTTTTTTCTTCTTTACACCATAGTATAAACATCTCTGAATATAAGGCTGCTCAGTACAGTGAAACTTTCTAAATGGAGAAATGAAAACATCTATAGGAATTCCATAGGTGTAATACGGTTGGTACGCGAAAAAAAGAATATATGCGTTACATAAATAAACTTACCTGCACATTCTCAACAAAGAAGAACAGAATACGCTGATAACGTAAAAGCACATTCATTTTAAGACGGCTTTGGTCAGATCTCTTTCACTTATGAGTAGATACTTTTAGCACAAGGATCAAATGGTTGATGATTGCAATTGATGAAAAACAGAAAAAAATCTGTGGATGTTTGTGAAATGCAGTTGTAATTTCCGATAAGTGCAAAACCGCAGTGTTTGATTTGGGACAACACTACCTTGTAAGATTTAGTGCGCTGTTTACGTAAGTGCATAGTGTACACAGTGCACTTCATGTGAGTGCACTTACAAAAGTGCATGATTTGGGACAGAGCATATGTCTCTGATATCTGCTTTAAATATGACTATGAACTGATATCTGTGAACAGGTCTGAGAGCATCACTTGAAAGACTTCAGCTGGATTATATAGACGTGGTTTTTGCAAATCGACCAGATCCAAACACACCTATAGAAGGTGAGTAAATCTTAGATTATTTGCTCCTCTTGTCTGAAATCTTTCAGTCTGAAACTCTTTAACTGAATCATATTGTCTGCTCCCATAAAGAGACAGTGAGGGCAATGACTCATGTGATCAACCAGGGGATGGCTATGTACTGGGGGACGTCACGATGGACTTCCATGGAGATCATGGTGAGTTACTCTGATCCAAAGTACTCTGTAGGTGATTCAAGGGGCAGTTTGGCTTCTTGTGATGAAGTTCAAACATGGTCCAAGACATTATCACACACTCTGGACTTAGACAGTACATTTTCTCTGGTTTTTGTTTTGATTCCATGGCAGAAATATTGGACACATGTAGATTTAATTGGTGCATGTTTGCTCAGTAACTGTTCCATGTGCCCGTTACAGGAGGCATACTCAGTTGCCCGACAGTTCAACCAGATCCCTCCCATCTGTGAACAGGCAGAGTATCACATGTTCCAGAGAGAGAAGGTGGAAATACAACTGCCTGATCTCTTCCAAAAAATTGGTAAGTGACTATCTGAGTCATGATAACATTCATCAGGCAGAAATACATTACGTTCAGTTTGCATTCACCCAAAGTATGAACAAGTTCATGAATGATCGTTCATTGAACTCGTTCAGGAACAACACTGCAGTTCAGATCATACAGACTTAGTTGATACAATGAATCTGAGAAAAATAATAAAGCAGAAATCAACTTAAACAACTCCCGATCTGAAATTCTGTAATTCTATATTAGCTATATTTTTCCAAAATGATTTGGCGACCCCAATTGGGGTCAGAACCTCAAGGTTGAGAATGGCTGGTTTAAGCCACCAGATCCTTCTCAGTGATACTGTAAAGTTAGTAAGTTTGAAAACTGATGTCGATTTTTGACTCTCAGTCCTCCCAAGTCCTAAAAATTT
The DNA here is from genome assembly GCA_030710495.1 of Labroides dimidiatus. Lineage (NCBI taxonomy): Eukaryota > Metazoa > Chordata > Actinopteri > Labriformes > Labridae > Labroides > Labroides dimidiatus. Next base: position 33,187,794 of record CM061151.1, read on the forward strand.
AAATAAATGTCACCATCTAAGGCAGAACCCAAAAGCAGACTGTCAGGTCTTGTTTTCCAAAAAGATATTATTATTGAAAGTTCAGTGTAACAGAATAGCTGTGTCAAGAACCCAGAACCAGAGGAGGACACAAATGCAAGCACAGACTCGAGTTCCGTAATATCACAAAAGGGTTTATTAACCAGTCCAGGTTTAGAAACACCGAGCAGGTAGTCGTCCAGGCGGGGTTCGGTACACGGGAGCAGGCAGTCAGTAAGGCAGAGTTCGGTACACGGTAAGCAATCCAAAAACCAGGCAGAGGTATCCAAAAAACACAAGGCAAAGATCAGGGTCCAGAAAACGAGAACAAGAATCAAAACGGCAAGACAAGACTATGGAAAAAGGCTGGGACGAAGACTGTTAGGTACGACGAACCGGCAACGAGACAGTGAGACACATGAGGTTAAATACAAGAGGTAATGAGGGGTGATGACACACAGCTGGGGAAGACAATCAGGAATCAGGTGTGACAGACAGGGCAGGGCAGACAGGAACAAATCTAGGAGACAGAGACAAGGGTTAGTGATTTCAAAATAAAATGGGAAACAAAACATGAATCAAAATGTGCAAAAACAACAGAAACTTTACAGACATGACAGTACCCCCCCCCCCCCCCCCCCCCCCCCAAGGGCCAGCTCCTGACGGCCCAGGAGCACCAGGATTCGAGGCATGAAAGTCTTGAATGAGAGAGGGGTCCAAGATGAAGGGAGACGGGATCCAGGAGCGCACCTCCGGACCGTACCCCTTCCAGTCCACCAGGTACTGGATCCCCCGGCCCCAACGACGTGCAGACAAGAGCTTCTCAACTGTGAAGACCGGATCGCCGTCCACGAACCGGGGGGGTGGAGGGGGCTTGGCCGGAGGGCACAAAGCGCTGGTCTTGACAGGCTTGACGTGGCTGACGTGAAAGGTGGGGTGGATCCGCATTGACCTTTGAAGCTTTAGCTGGACCGCTGCAGGATTAACCACCTTAGAGATAGGGAACGGACCAACGAACCTGGGAGCCAACTTCCTGGACTCCACCTGGAGTGGCAGGTTCCAGGTGGACAGCCAGACCCTCTGACCTGAGACATACTTGGGGGCCGCAGACCTCTTCTTATCCGCAGCAACCTTGTAAACCGACGAAGACTTGAGGAGGGCCTGGCAAGCCCGCTCCCAGGTTCTCCTGCAGCGCCGGACCAAGGCCAATGCGGACAGAACAGAAGAACCAGAGTCTGTGGTGGGAAAAACAGTGGGTTGATGACCATGAACAATGTGAAACGGAGAAAAACCAGATAATGATGAAGGGAGTGAGTTATGGGCGAGTTCAATCCAGACCAGTTTATTAGACCATGATTCCGGGTTCTGTGATGCCATGATGCGAAGTCCTTTTTCTAATTCCTGATTAGCCCGTTCACACTGACCATTAGATTGGGGATGAAATCCTGACGACAGACTGACCGTAGAACCCATCAGTCTGCAGAACTCCTTCCAGAACTGTGAGATGAACTGAGGACCCCGGTCCGAAACAATGTCCTGAGGGAAGCCGTGAATCCTAAACACATGAGTTAACATGACCTCGGCCAATTCCTTGGCCATGGGAAGCTTTGGCAGACGGACAAAATGACACATTTTAGAGAAACGATCTATGACTGTGAGAACCACAGTGTTACCTTTAGAAGGTGGCAGTCCAGTTACAAAGTCCATTGTGATGTGAGTCCATGGTCGTCTAGGAACCAAGAGGGGCCTTAACAATCCCTGAGGTTTTTTGGATGACCCCTTGTGAGCAGCACACACAACACAAGCACCGACATAATCAAAAACATCTTTTTTCATTCCTGGCCACCAAAACCGATGTTGAACAATGAACAAAGTCTTACTTGAACCAGGGTGACAGGAAGCTTTGTTGGTGTGAGCCCACTCTATAACCTCCCCTCTGAGGGGCTGTACAACAAAAAGTTTGTCGCCCGGACAATCAGTGGGGATGGATGTACTTACAGAGGCCGCTTTAACCTTATCCTCAATACCCCAGGTGAGAGAAGCAATGAAACAAGACTTAGGCAAAATGGTCTTAGGTTCAGAAATGAGATTCGAAGGATCAAACTTACGGGACAAAATGTCAGGCTTAGTATTCTTGGAACCAGGTCGGTATGAGAGGACAAAGTTAAAGCGACTGAAAAAAATAGCCCACCTTGCCTGCCTAGCATTGAGCCTTTTAGCAGTCTTTAAATACTCAAGATTCTTATGATCCGTCCAGACTTGAAACGGGAGCTGAGCTCCCTCTAACCAGTGACGCCACTCCTCCAGGGCCACCTTAACTGCCAGCAGTTCGCGGTCTCCAACGTCATAATTGCGCTCTGAGGATGACAACTTTTTGGACAAAAAGGCACAGGGATGTAATTTGCCATCTTTAACACTCACTTGAGACAGGACCGCTCCGATACCTAGATCGGAAGCGTCCACCTCGACCACGAACTGCTGACAGGGGTCCTGGAGGATGAGCACTGGCGCAGACACTAAACTGTCCTTGAGGTCCTGGAAAGCAGCATTACATTCTGGAGACCAGACAAAAGGTCTGTGGGGAGAAGTAAGGTCATGCAGAGGTGAGGCTTTGGTGCTAAAATTTCTGATGAATTTTCTGTAAAAGTTAGCAAAACCCAGAAAACTTTGAACATCTTTACGAGAACGAGGAGTGGCCCACTCGGCCACAGCAGACACTTTTTCAGGATCCATCCTGATCTCTCCCTCAGCGAGCACAAACCCCAGAAATGACACTGAGGGTTTGTGAAACTCACACTTTTCGGCTTTCACATAAAGCTGGTGCTCCAACAGCCACTGAAGCACCGTGCGAACATGCTTCGTGTGTGTCTCCTCATCGGGAGAAAAGATCAGGATGTCATCTAAATACACAAACACAAAAACATTGAGCATGTCCCGAAGAACATCATTAACAAGATTTTGAAAGGTAGCAGGTGCATTAGTTAATCCAAATGGCATGACAAGATACTCGTAATGACCGGTAGGGGTATTAAAAGCAGTTTTCCACTCATCACCCTCTCGAATCCTGACCAAATGATAAGCATTGCGTAAATCTAACTTAGTGAAAAACTTGGCCCCCTCCAACAACTCAAAAGCCGTGGAGATGAGAGGAAGGGGATATCTATTCTTGACAGTGATGTTATTGAGTCCACGATAATGAATACACGGACGAAGTGACTTATCCTTCTTTTCAACGAAGAAAAGCCCGCCCCAGCTGGAGAGGACGAAGGACGGATAATCCCCGCCGCCAATGACTCTGTGACATACTCCTCCATTGCCTGGCGTTCCGGAGGAGACAGAGAAAACAAGCTACCCCTAGGAGGAGTAGCTCCTGGCAAAAGGTCAATGGAAATATCATATGATCGATGAGGAGGCAGAGACTTGGCCTTTATTTTACTAAATACCTCTGCTAAGACATGATAGCACTGGGGCACACTAGACAGATCAGACTCCGAGGTATCAGAGGCCTTCTGACAGAAGGGACCCCAAGAAGTAATTTTCCCCCTAGCCCAGTCAAAATTAGGGTTATGTTTCTTAAGCCAGGGGAGCCCCAAAATAGCCTGATGTGTCATCGACTCGAAAACATGACAACAAAGTCTTTCAGAATGTACTTTAGCAATTGTGACCTGAACCGACTGAGACAAATGAGTCACTCTTCCCAGGAGGCCACCATCAACGGCCTTAACTTCAACCGGACGCTGAATACGAAACATTCTTAAGTGCAACCTCCTAGCAAGAGAGGAATGGATGAGGTTAGCATCAGAACCAGAGTCAATGAACGTGGAGACTGACAAGGAATTGTCCGCCGAAGTAAAAACGGCCGACATCATCCTAGGCTGAGACGGAGTGTCAATGATAATGTTTTGGCTCACCCTAAAACCCACCTTGTCCTTCACCTTGGTCTGCTTGACTGGACACTCAGAGACCAAATGTCCAGGATGACCACAGTAAAAACACCGACCGTCCCTCCTGCGTCACAGTTGCTCCTCCTCTGAGAGACGAGTGCGCCCGAGTTGCATGGGCTCCTCCTCTCCAACTCCTGTAGACTCAGGAAGAGCAGGAGACGACCGATCAGCAGCCCTGAACCGACTCGCAGGGGAACAAGAAAGGAGTCGGTTCTTGTCCTGTTCCCTGTCAATGAGACGTTTGTCCACCTTGATAGCCAGGGCGATGAGGGAATCCAAATCAGTGGGTAAATCCAAAGTAACCAGTCGATCCTTAACATCGTCAGACAAACCTTGAAAAAATGCGTCCGTCAAAGCCGCTTCATTCCACTCACTCTTGGCCGCGAGGGTACGGAAATCTATGGCATAGTCCGAGACTCTCTTCTTAACGTTCGGGCAGCCTCACGGCCCGGTGAGGTGTGTTGAAAAACCCTCTCAAAAGCTTGAACAAATCCAGACAGTGAAACACACGAAGAAGACCTGCTGCTCCACTCCATCGTAGCCCATGCTTCCACCCGACCCGTCAGATGTGATATTATAAAAGCAATCTTGGGTCTATCGGACAGAAAAGCTGCTGCATGAAGCTCAAAATGCATTTCACACTGGGTAATAAAAGGCAGAATGTCACCCGACTCCCTGGAAAAACGTTCCGGCCGGGAGAGCTGACTACAAGTCCCAGAAGGAGCAGATTGTGCCGGCGACTCAGACACCGCCCCAGGAGGCGTGGAGGAGGTGCTGGGAGGAACAGAATTACTAGGATCCAGCTTCTCCAAAAGCAAAGAAACCTGTGAGCCGAGCGAAGTGATCATAGAGTCCTGGTGCTCCGCTAGGCCTTTCAGACCGGAACACAGGGCCGCCAACTGCTCCTCTTGCTGAGCAAGACGTTGGCCCTGAGCCCGGAGAGCTTGGCGGAACTGATCTGAACTCGCTGCGTCCATGTCTGGCCAGTTCATTCTGTCAAGAACCCAGAACCAGAGGAGGACACAAATGCAAGCACAGACTTGAGTTCCGTAATATCACAAAAGGGTTTATTAACCAGTCCAGGTTTCGAAACACCGAGCAGGTAGTCGTCCAGGCGGGGTTCGGTATACGGGAGCAGGCAGTCAGTACAGCAGAGTTTGGTACACGGTAAGCAATCCAAAAACAAGGCAGAGGTATCCAAAAAACACAAGGCAAAGATCAGAGGCCTGTTGCACAAAACTAGGATAAGGGATTAAGCCGGGCTAACTTGGTTATCCTGGCTCAACTTATCTGTGATCCGGTTGCACAAAAGCAGGATAGAGGAAAGCACAACATGTTTTGATATTAGTTACCATGGAGATTTATCCTGTGGAGTGAGCCTGCTCCAGACCAGGCTAAGTTCCAGGATCTATTTAATCTCATCCCTCATCTCAGCCAGCAGCCACCACAAATGGAAACTAATAGTTATTCCACTGCCCACTACACAATGTTATCACATTCAACTAGACCTACTGTCATTATCTAAACATTTCAGATCATTAATATTAAATTTTGTTTATATATATATATATATATATATATATATATATATATATATATATATATATATATATATATATTAGTGTCATATCCATCACACCACCACAAAAAAAGGTGTTTTTCAAATAAAATTAGCAGAATAACCCATGTTTTAAGACATTCAATGAAATTTCACTCATAGATCAATCCAAATGCATAACTTTACTTATTTTAAGCTTTTATTAATGAAAAACATGTTCTCACCATCTAGATAACAAATACCTTTTAACTGTCTTACAGAAGTCTTTAATCAAGTTTTTTTTTCAGAATCATGCAGGTTTTTTTAATCCAAGACTGGAACTTTAAACATAACTGTCTAATTTTCAAAACTCCTAAATATTATGAGTGTAGCTGGGTTATTTTTATGAATTTTCTGGAAATAAAAAAGTTTTGTGCTGTCATTTTACACCAACAAATGTCATATCCATCATGTGTTGGAAATGAGGAGCACTGCTGAATTTCATTCACTTTTATTGTCCTTGACTTCAAGTGATCCATTTTGGTATCTTATGTTAAACATGAAAAAAAAAACTTTAAAAATCATGACAACTGATGAGATTGCAAGTATATAAGGGTTAAAACAAATTCATATATCATAACATTTTGTGGTGTGGTGGAAATTACAGTAACCACAAGGGACAGATGTTTTTATAATGAAAAATAAATAAAATACTAATAATTTACAAAAACTTTTTTCTTTAGAATAAGTAATTCCTATTGAATCAAAATTCATTTCAGTCTTATGCCAAGCAAGTCCAGGAGCATTTCCATAATCAAGGGGAAGCTGTCAGACCACCGTTTCTGCATCGGCGAGGAACCCATTCCAATGGTCTCTGAGAAGCCTGTGAAGAGCCTAGGTCGCTGGTATGATGCCTCCCTTAAGGACAAAGAGCAAATAGAGCTGCTCAAGAAGGAGGTAGCCAGCAGCCTGGAGAACATTGATAGAACCCTGCTTCCGGGCAAGCTGAAGCTCTGGTGCTGGCAGTATGGTTTGCTCCCACGTCTCCTGTGGCCACTAACTCTCTATGAAGTCCCACTCTCAAAGGTGGAAAAGCTGGAGAGGCTGGTGAACTCATATGTGAGGAAGTGGCTTCGCCTTCCCAGGTGCCTCAGCAGTATAGGGCTCTATGGAAAAGGGATGTTACAACTGCCCATTTCCAGCCTGGCAGAGGAGTACAAGTGCGCCAAAGTCAGACTGGAGATGATGCTGCTGGACTCGAGCGACCCATTTGTAGCCCAAGCGACCCCCGTCCTGGCCACTGGGAGGAAGTGGACCCCATGGATAGTGGCTGAGCAAGCAAAAGCAGCACTCAGACACCGAGACAGGGAGTTCAGGAGGGGAGGAGCGGTCTTGGTCTCGGGGCCAGTACACTGGCCTGGAGCAAGGCCAATCCAGCTCAGAGACACAAGCTTGTGGTCCATGAGGTTCAGCGGGAAAAGGAGGAAAAAAGGCGTGCACAAGCTGTGTCGCAGGCGAGGCAAGGGCAGTGGATGGCATGGGAAGGGGTGGAGAAGAGGAAGATCTCCTGGAAAGATCTGTGGGAGATGGAGGCGTTCAGGGCGAGCTTCACCATCAGGGCTGCCTATGATGTCCTGCCCTCTCCTGCAAACCGAAACCAGTGGTATGGCGAAGACCCCACATGCCCTCAATGTCCAAGTCCAGCAACTCTGAAGCATATCTTGGTGGGATGCAAGACAAGTCTCACTCAAGGCCGTTATACCTGGCAGCACAACCAGGTGTTAAAATGTCTTGCAGCAGTGCTGGAAACTCGACGGACAAGCATTAACGCCCTTCCTCTCCCGTCATCCAGTTGGCAGCCAACACCATTTGTCCATGAGGGCCAAGCTGGCCGGGCCACTGTAAGAGCTGACCCTGGGCAGCTGGGCAGAGCACGGGACTGGAACCTGCTGGTGGACCTGGGCAAGAAACTCTGCTTCCCAGCCGAGATCGCATTTACCAACCTGCGACCAGACCTTGTCCTGTGGTCACCGTCACTCAAGCTCGTCTACATCATAGAGCTCACGGTGCCCTGGGAGGGTGCAGTGGAGGAGGCCTACGAGCGGAAGAAGACGAGGTACGCCGACCTTGCTGCGGATGCTCAACAACGAGGCTGGAAAGCCAAGATCCGCCCAGTGGAAGTTGGCTGCAGAGGTTTTGTAGCCACATCAACATCCAGGCTACTCAGGGAAGTGGGAGTGCGAGGGTGGGCCCACAGGCAGGCAGTCAAGAACCTCTCCATAGCTGCAGAGAAGGGGAGCCAGTGGCTGTGGATGAAAAGAAAGGATCCGACTTGGGCCTTCAAGTGAGCTGTTGGCATCTAGGGAGTGAACCTGGGACGCTGGGATTCACTGCTGAACCCTCTGGAGGTGTCGTGGGTCAATCAGCGAAACACCTGTGAAGGAGGGCGCCCACTTGATAACCTGAAGGATGCCACCACTCACTTGAACTCCACAGAGTCTCATCGGTGCCTTAGACATGCTTGCAATGAGGGATTGCAACACCTAGTCCTACATAACAGATCTGAGGGACTGAGGATACAAAATATGGTCAATGGACAAAAGACAGGAAACAATATTCATAAAACCATGTTTTACATAATAAAAAAATAGTAATTTAATCATGATTTTTTTCAGAGTTCTTAAAAAATGACAGACATGGGGGGTTTGCTCACTTCCACCTGGGACACAAATTCTTTGATAGTTGGAGAATCACCCATAAATATAAATACACAGTAACGTGATGATGTTCCTTTATTTACTAAATAAATCAAAGCAAGTGAACCATCAGCTCCTTTCAAAACTGAACTCACACAGTGACTCTACAAGATAGAAAACATGGATTCAAAGCATGTTATAGAACATATGAATAAATACACATTCAAAGGTCTGTATATAACACACCCACATGTCTGCACACCTCATACACACAATGTACAACACAAACATTATAAGAGGCCAAATCAGCTTCCTCTGCTGATGCAGCCATATTTAACTGGAATTCACAACATGCGTCTCTGACAGAACATGTATGTAGCTTATATTTAAAACATGCATATTTACTAAAATAATTTAAGACCTATTCGTCCCTGACCGGCCGACCACTGTCGTCATCGGGGCAGATGACAGGATTGTCCCAGTCCATGTGTAATGGCACTCTGGAGGCCTCCGCGGACCACATGGAGGACAGCACAGGCCACAGTGATGTCACATGACCTCAGAGTGCTGAGCCTTATATCGTGACAGTGAAAGTGTGCCTTCAGAAGGCCAAAAGTCTATCATTCCCTGTCCTTGTCCTGGAATGGGCGTGATTGTAGGCCTGCTATGCTGCCTGGGGGTCTGTGAAGGGTGTCAGGAGAAAAGGGCGGCAGGCAGACCCCCTGTTCCCCAGCAGCACACCTGAGGATTCACCTGTCAGTACAAAATCTCATCATCACAACTTATTACAGAAAAACACTCTTGATACAGTCATGATGTAATAAATGTTTTTTATTACCATGTGACAGGTGCTGAGAGATTCCAGAGGTCCAAAGACTCAGGAGTCATGGACCGAGCCAGACCACTTTGTCACATTGCTGATGAGAGTCAGCATGCAGACCATCTACAATTATAAGATTATAAGATTATTTAAACCAAAGACCATCACAAGAAACACACAGTGTTCGTTAACTGACAAATTTAAAAAGTGATTTTCGCCTGAACGTTAATGCTGGACCCGTTATGTTTAACCTACACACTCACACACACTATAGTCTAATGACAAGAGGAGCTAAAATAAGATTTTATAATATGTGACGTTTACACAGTTTCGTCTCATTCTTAATCAGAGCACAGGTACGTTTACGGAGCTGTTAATTAACTCTTTGGATTGTAATTGTGATGTTTCGGCCGAGGACTGAGTGTGTACGTCCTCATTACTTACTCATTCAGGCGGTCTGCAGTGCTTTGCCAAGCTTCTGTCATTGTTTTAAAACAGTTGCGGTGTTGTCGTTGTTTTATTTGGTCCTTTACCTTCTCATAAAAGCCTCCGATATGATTTCCGCCTCCGACGGGGAATAGTACGCTGCTCTCGTTGTCATGGTAAATCGGTGAATCTGTGATCAATAGCGGGGTCTTTTTGAGAAAGCCGCGTGCGCGCACTGATCCAGGATTGGTTTCACCTGGCTTGATGAATCCGTGTCCGCTCATCCTGGCTTGGTCTTTGTGCAACCGATTAAGCCTGGACGCTCATGTTTTGGATTCGCTGAGCTGAGCTCACTCATTTATCCCGGATGTCTTAATCCGACTTTTGTGCAACGGGCCCCTGGGTCCAGAAAACGAGAGCAAGAATCAAAACGGCAAGACAAGACTATGGAAAAAGGCTGGGACGAAGACTGTTAGGTACGACGAACTGGCAACGAGACAGTGAGACACATGAGGTTAAATACAAGAGGTAATGAGGGGTGATGACACACAGCTGTACAGATGTTCAGTATTATAGTGCAAGTGCCCACTAGGTGGCATCTGAGAGTTGGGTTAGAGTTGATATAACAGAAGAAGAAGTGTTGTTGTGGTGTGTTCATGAAGCCTGAGTAAAGACGGACGAGTCAATTTACCTGAAGCCTCCTGAGTGTCTCCTTTGGGAATGTAAAACATTCTACATGGTGTCAGAAAGCGGCAAACCTACTGTGAGTATAAAGTAGGTAGTAGGCAGCGTTAGCTGAGTGAAGTCAGTCTGAGATAGTCCGGTAGCCGGTGGTTACGCATCCATCGCGGGGGCTAAGCTAAAGCCACGTGGCTAACAGTGTGCAGCGGACCAGCGCCGGAGCCCAGACAGAGAACGCGGGGATGACGGATCAGGTATTCTCCATCGCACCTCCCGGTAATTTTGATTTTGAGGAGCCCAGCTCGTGGCCGCAATGGATAAGACGGTTTGAGAGGTTCAGACTCGCATCAGGGCTGGAAGGAAAAGCAGAAGAATACCAAGTCAACTCTCTCCTGTACGTAATGGGCGACAAGAGCGATGACATTCTCAGCTTACTGCCACTGACCGACCAACAGAAGAAAGCCTACACAGAGGTGACAAAAGCCTTTGGTGAACATTTTGTTGGTAAACACAATGTGATATATGAACGTGCTAAATTTAATAGTAGACAGCAACAACAAGGCGAGTCAGCAGAGCACTTTATCACAGATGTGCATAAACTGGCAGAACACTGCAAATTTGGTGCCTTAAAGGAAGAAATGATAAGAGACCGCATAGTGGTCGGGATAAGAGACTCCAAACTGTCAGAGAGGCTTCAGTTGGACCCTGATCTGACGCTAGCAAAAACAATAACACAGGTCAGACAGCAGGAAGAAGTTAAAAAACAACAGCAGCTGCTACGAGGGACACACACAGAAATTAAAGGTGCTAATTTGGATGCTATCAACACAAACAGAGGGAGAACACAATATAGACAAGCTCCTTCACGCAGACCAGAGCTGTCAATGCCCATGCCAAGCACTGCAAACAAGACACAGTATGCTGAGAAGTGTAAAAGATGTGGCAAAACTCCACAACACCCATGGAAACAGTGTCCGGCCAAAGAGGCTGAGTGTCGCAAATGCAGGAAAAAGGGACATTTCGCTGCAGTTTGCAGATCATCTCAAAGATTGGAAGCTATTGTGGATAGCGATACAGACACTGATGCCTTCATGGGAACAGTTAACACTGACGGAACAGATGAGGTATGGCTTAAAGAAATTCACCTCAATGGAGAGAAGGTAACATTTAAATTGGACTCAGGAGCCTCAGTTACAGCTATTCCAGCTTCCATGTATTCAAGAACCCGCGACGGCAGGCTGAAGAAACCTCCTAAGAAAATTAAAGGTCCAGATAACTGCCCGTTACAGGTTTTGGGTATTGTGAGAGCACACCTTAAGACTGACAGAAAAGAAACAAAGCAGAATGTGTATGTGGTGTCAAACCTGGTGATGCCACTAATGGGACTCCCAGCTTTAATAATGTTGAACCTGATTCAACAGGTAGCCTCAGTCCAGGAGGAGAAAAAGGATAAGAGCCATCAATACAAAGCCATGTTCCCTAAAGTGTTTTCAGGACTGGGAAAGCTGCAGGGATGCTACAAGATAAAACTGAAAGATGGAGCAGTCCCTTATGCACTCTCAGCTCCACGGAGGGTTCCATTACCTATGAAAGACCAAGTTAAAGAAGAGTTAGACAGGATGGAAGCAATGAGGGTTATAAGAAAGATTGACGAGCCAACTGAATGGTGTGCAGGAATGGTGGTGGTCCCCAAACCAAATAAGAAACCCCGCATATGTGTGGATCTTACCCGACTGAATGACAGTGTCTGCAGGGAGAGGCACTTGTTGCCAGCAGTTGATGACACGCTGGCGCAACTGGAGGGGGCAAAAGTGTTCTCGAAATTGGATGCAACATCTGGTTTTTGGCAGGTTCCTCTACACGAAGAATCACAGCCCTTAACAACTTTTATTACCCCCTTCGGAAGATACTGCTTTCAAAGACTTCCTTTTGGTATCTCTTCAGCACCAGAACATTTTCAGCTGAGAATCTCCCAGATCATCGCAGGAACACAGGGTGCTCTGTGCCATGCAGATGATATCCTAGTCTATGGAAAAGACCAGGCAGAGCATGATGAAAGGCTGCAGGAGGTACTTGAGAAGTGCGAAAAAGCAGGCCTCACCCTTAACGAAAAATGTGAATTCTCAGTGGAGAAAGTGAAGTTCCTGGGACACAACATAAGTTCGACAGGAATCGAGGCTGATCCAGACAAAATCAGTGCCATAGCAAAAATGCCAGAACCTCGCAATGTGGAAGAGGTCCGCCGTTTCATGGGAATGGTATATTATGTTGGCAAATTTTCACCCAGCTTGCCAAACCTCACAAAACCCCTACGCGATCTGTTAAAAAGCGACAGTACGTGGATATGGGATGCACAACAGAAAACGGCATTTGAGAAGATTAAAAACGAGCTAAGTTCTCCCCCAATACTAGCCCAGTATAGCTCTAAGAAAGAAACAATGGTTTCTGCAGATGCATCTTCATATGGACTTGGGGCAGTACTCTTGCAGCGACAAGCAGGGGGTAGGTGGAGACCTGTTGTATTCATATCACGGAGCCTGACACCCACAGAGGTCCAGTATGCTCAGATAGAAAAAGAAGCTCTAGCAGTAACATGGGCCTGTGAGCGACTGAGCTCGTATCTGATAGGCTTGGATTTCACAGTGAGAACTGATCACAAACCTTTAATCTCACTGCTAGGCTCTCGGTCCTTAGATGACTTACCTCCAAGAATCCTCAGATTCAGATTAAGGCTGTTGAGGTTCAACTTCAAGATCATACATGTTCCAGGCAAACAACTTGTCACTGCTGACACTCTCTCAAGAGCCCCTCAAGGACTGGAAGATAGAGAGGACAATACCAACTTGCAAAATTAATGTTGTGCTTATATTGACCACATTGTACAACATCTACCTGCCACTGAAAGTAAACTGGCTCACATCAGAGAAGCTCAGAGCTCAGACAGCATTTGCAGACAGCTGAAAGCATTCACAGCAAAAGGCTGGCCCACTCACAGGAGAAGCGTCCCCGAATATCTTCTGCCATTTTGGTCAGAGAGGAATGACATCCACACTGCAGAGGGCCTGCTTCTCAAAGGAGTAAGGATTCTGATCCCGAGATGCATGTAGGCAGAAATGCTGGAAAAGCTACATGAAGGCCATCAGGGAGTGACTAAGTGTGTTGCAAGGGCACAAGGATCCCTATGGTGGCCGGGGATAACAAGACAGATTAAAGAGCTGGTGGAAAGATGTGAAATCTGCTGCCAGTATTCACAGACAAAGACAGAGCCTTTAATGACCACGCCCCTGCCTGCACGACCATGGGAAAAAGTTGCAGCTGATATCTTTCAGTGGAAAATGGCCATTATATCATGGTGGTTGACTACTACTCTCGATATATTGAAATAGCAAACCTACCAACCCTGTCAACATCTACAACTGTGGACCGACTGAAAGTCATTTTTGCAAGATTTGGAGTGCCAGAAATCTTGGTAACTGACAATGGCCCACAGTTTGCTTCTACCGACTTTGCCAATTTTGCCCAGGACTACGGTTTCAGTCACACAACCAGCAGCCCTCGCTATCCTCAGAGCAACGGGGAAGCAGAGAGAGCTGTTCGCACAGTTAAACAGCTGCTTAGCAAAAGCCTGGATCCTCAGAAAGCTCTCTTAGCTTACAGAGCTACACCACTGGCTCACGGGCTGAGTCCAGCACAACTGTTAATGGGGAGGAGAATAAGATCCACAGCTCCAACCACTCCACAACTGTTGAAACCTGCCTGGCCAAACCTCAGAGCATTCAGGAAGAAAGACAAGGAAATGAAAGAAAAACAGAAAAAGACATTCAACTCAAGACATAAGACAAGGGACTTACCAGTTTTGGTTCCAGGACAGAGAGTGTGGATTAGAACAGCGCAGACCACAGCTACTGTCCAAGGACCTGCTACAACACCAAGGTCTTACAACGTGGAAACAGACCAAGGGAGTTTAAGAAGAAACAGAGCTCACCTGACAGTGCTTCCAGAGAAAGACCAATCCTGTTCTGATGAGACTGTGACAAATCCAAGGCAAAAAGACTCAGGTGAAACAGTGACCAGGTCAGGAAGAGTTTCCCGTCCTCCTGATCGACTGGACTTGTGAAAAACATATAAGTTGTCCAGGAAATTTCCCCTGGCTTTTGGAAAAAATGCATGGGCCTAACTGTTTGTTGTTATGAAAACAGAGGATAATGTGTTTTGTGTTAATCTTACTCTGTCTGAGTTGAGTGCCCCGTTTTGAATACCTTATTACGATAAGTGTGATTATCACCTTGAAATTATTTTGGTTTACAAGCTAAAAGAGGGGGATGTACAGATGTTCAGTATTATAGTGCAAGTGCCCACTAGGTGGCATCTGAGAGTTGGGTTAGAGTTGATATAACAGAAGAAGAAGTTTTGTTGTGGTGTGTTCATGAAGCCTGAGTAAAGACGGATGTGTCAATTTACCTGAAGCCTCCTGAGTGTCTCCTTTGGGAATGTAAAACATTCTACAACAGCTGGGGAAGACAATCAGGAATCAGGTGTGACAGATAGGGCAGGGCAGACAGGAACAAATCTAGTAGACAGAGACAAGGGTTAATGATTTCAAAATAAAATGGGAAACAAAACATGAAACAAAATGTGCAAAAACAACAGAAACTTTACAGACATGACAAGCTGGTGATGTTGGTTTGGTCCAGACTGTGGTGAGCAGGCAGGAGCTGGATGCAGGTGAGTCCTGGAGACAGGAAAAACAGGTGTCAGGTGGGTTGAGACGATTGGACAAAACTGGGGTGACTGTGGCTCAGTGGTAGAGTTGTCGTCTCTTAATCGGAAGGTTGAGGGTTCGATTCCCAGCTCTTGCAGTCACATGTCGATGTGTCCTTGAGCAAGAGACTGAACCCCAAATTGCTCCCATGTGTGTGCATGGTACGACTGATTAGCTAAAACTGGTGGTCTCCAGCTTCCTCCTCCCATCAGTGTGTGAATGTGTGGATGGGTGAATGACACCAGCAGTGTAAAGCGCTTTGCGTGGTCAGAAAGACTAGAAAAGCGCTATATAAGTACTGGTCCATTTACCAAAACTTGCAAAAATCTAAGCAAAAGGATCTCAAATACAAGCTGGATTTGGCCACTTAAAAAGACAAACCATTTTGGTTGAGACAGATAGACAGATAGATGGATCTGAAAACAATCAGTATCCGGGGGATAATCCCGGAACAGGTCATAAAAAGTGGTTAAAAAAGTTTGATGTGAGTTTAAAGCAAAAAATATTGAACATAACTGTCAAATAATCAATTTAACAGAGGATCACTGCCGAGTTTATAAAATTGTTTAGGTCAAATTCATCATCTAACAGAAAAATAATTCATATAATTTTCTATCTTTTTTATTAAAAGGATAGAAAATAAATGTTCATGATCAATTATTTCTCTCTTTCAATTTCTTTTCGATTCTCGTTTTCTTTATAAAGAGAATCTGAGTCCGAGAGAAAAAAAAATCCTGTGACATTTCATTTATGAGCATGAGGTTTGTAAAGAGTAACAGGATTTCTGTTTTCCCTGGAATCTCATGAATAACTAATATCCAGTATACCAGGGACATCACAAACTAGGTTATATTGATAAGTTTCAGGGTTCATGATCATACACACTCTAGATAAAGGATCAATAATTGATAAATAATTTAATAATGACACTTTTTCTCCAATAAAGTGATCCTTGTGCTTCTAATCAGGACACAGAATAAACAGAGGTCAGGTTTTCTTCATGTGAAAGTGTTTGTTAAACAGGTTAAAAACACAGACAAAGCTCTGTTACTGTTATTTTATTAGAGTTATTACTGCGCAGATGTGCAGACACACAAACAGCTATTAGAGCTGACTGACAGATGATCCAGAGGTGATCAGCTGATGCCGTCATTACCAAAATATGTTGCTTTATTTGACGCTCCGCAGGAGAGGACATCTCATTTCTCTTAAAATTAATCTCCTCATTTCCTCTTATTTCTCATCATTTCCTTGTATCTCTCCTACGGTGAGAGGGACTAAGATGCAAGTGAACGATGCAAGTGGAGGAAGGAAGGATGGAACTTTGGAGCTTTGAGATGCAGCCAGAGCAGGGGGGGGTAGTGGGGGAAAAATGTTTTTCAGGCACTCCTGACTCTAAAATTCTGAAAGTACACAAAAACACACACTTACAGGCACACAGGGCTCCCAGAACAGGGACTGTGACAAAAAGGTGATTATTTTGGCCTGTTTTTTTTTTTTTCTTTCTTTTTCTCACACAGGTATTGGAGCAATGACGTGGTCCCCTCTGGCATGTGGGATCATCTCAGGAAAATATAACAATGGGATCCCCCCTAATTCACGAGCCTCACTTAAGGTAACAACACTTTTTCACAAACTATTCATATGTCATGGTACAGTGACTCTTATTTATTCATCTCTGTGATCCTAATAATCACCTACATCCTAATTAAGACTTTAAAGGGATTCTCAAACAGCTGGACATCAGTGTCTGCTCTTTAAAACTAAATGCATGTGCACAAAATCCTAGTTATTCTGATGCCATAAAGAGCTTTGTAAGTCAGAAGAAGAATTTATCCTAAGTTATTACTCAGGAGGTTAGGGAAACTCTGAATACCGGAAATTCTTTACATTTTTCAGACTGTAACGTAAACTACAATATTTTATTTCTATCTTTTTAAGTCTGCACAAAATGTCTTCCTTTAAAAGGTTTACATTACCATCATTATGTCTTCTTTGCATAGGCATAGGAATGGAGGGTGCCCCCCCAATACTGGAGAAAGGCATATTTGCCCCCCCAAAAAAATTATACCGCAGAGGAGACATTTTTAACTCACGTGCTTTCATTTACACATTGCACTACACATTGTTGTGTCAATGGGCCGCCCCCTCCCATCGGCTCTGAGAGTGTTTGGGAGGTGAGAGGCGGGAGACAGCAGCGGATGATAGCAGGCTGTCTAATGACAGAATGTCTCTGAAGAGGTAAAATGGTGTGCAGGGAATGTTGCTTCCTCGTAACATTATGTAGTTAGATCACATTCATACATAGAAACCATATCTTCTGAGTTAAGTCATCTCATTCCTTGGATGGAAATGGTTACACAACACAAGGACAACACCTCGGCATACTCCACCATTAATCAACATGTATGACATATTAGATATTATGTGCAAGCACAATAAGGTCTTATCAGGAGAATGTTAACACAGTGAGACAGACAGCTGAAGACATTTAAGGTGGAGAGACTAAAGTAGCTCAGGTGAGCTTTTTAAACTGATTTGGCTAATATGTATTAGCCTGTTAATACTTTTTAAACAATTTTATAATGAAAAAAACTAATACATTCAGGAATGAGGCAGGTGGAGATTTAGGGTGTGATACAAGTTTAAAAATAATATTATTGATTATAAAGGATTCAGAAAGGAGAACGGATGAGGACTGAAGTTGATTTTTTAAAGATAAATTTTTGATAATTATTTCATTATTTCCACAGTACTTTAATGGTGTGGGTAAGGTTATTATTAGGTTATCAGCTGCACTGGATCGGTCCACTAGTGTTCTGCACATTGATATGGTAAAATGCTGCTCTCTGGTCACCAATGACTGTTTTTTCCTGTTCAGTTTTAAAACAGGCCACCTTTGTGCTAAGGAGCTGTACCTTAGATGTGCATCTCTGAAGCTATTTTGTATGTTTAGGAGCAGAGGGGTATTGCACAAAACCAGGATAAGTGATTAAGCTGGTAAACATTGGTTATCCTGGATAAACTTAGCCTCAAGTCGGTTGCATGAAAGCAGGTAAAGTTCATCCTGGACAAGTTACCATGGTGACTTATTCTCTGCAGCTAGCCTGCTCCAGACCAGGCTAACAACCAGGATAAGATGAATCCTGTAGTGGCTCTGCTGCCAAGACTGTGAGAAATAAGCGTGATTTACAGTATTTCCACGTTTTTTCCACACATTTAATCATCCTGCATCAAAAAAAATATAACTTCAGTCATTTCATTTGCCGGTTGGCCTTTAGTTTTATTTGCACAGAATGTATACAGATAAAAAGCACATAAAAATATTAGAGCAAAATTAAGAAGCCAGACAGTTTATGTGGACTCCTTTCCTTACACCCCAAAACCTACAGAATGAGAGAGGAGAAAAAAAAAGGACAAAGAAATGTATATTATCACTCAAACATTTGTACTGCAATGTAACTGACAGAAGATCACTTTTTTTAACCGTCTCCAAAAAAAAAGGCAAAGAAAGTGATTACTTTACTGGTGGATCTAAAGGGTTCCATGTCTGGTCTGTGAATTCTGTAGAAGAATTGTCAATGAACACAACAGGTTTTTACATAATAGGATTCACTTCAGCAGACAGCATACTCACAATGCTGCCAGGTTGATTCTGAGGCGGTGCAGTCTCTGGGTCCTGTAACAAATTTTTATTAGCACATCACTGACTTTCTATTCATTTTGAAGTAAATAAGTGGTTTATCTCCACAATTGTGACATGATACCTCAAGCCTTCTGGAGTCCAGTGACAGCGTCTCCTCATCTGCAGAGGTCCACTCTACAGCTGCCGATGTGCCTTCCCCCTGCCATATTCATACACAAAACAAGTCAACTCATTCATATTTGAAAAGACATGCCAAGCCTGTAATTTCAACAAAATGTACAACACTAACTGGATTATCTTCTGGTGGCTCCAAAAGCACAACGGTGTCCCCAGACACTGCAAGCAAATTCAAAGTCAGAAAGTATAAAACTGACAAATATGTTTAATCTGCAGTGGAACTGAAATATGTACCTTGTAAGAAGCTACAGCTTTCAGTTGCAAGGACCGAGTCTGTCACAGTCCCTCCCTGGATTCCCTCCATCACTGGCCTCCCTTTATTTAAACTAATTGCCAGCTCTTCTGCTGGGGTCAGACCCTGACAGGGTGGGCCACCCCCAGTACTAGTTATGTTTTTTTCTTGACGGCTTAAATCATAAATTCAAATTCATTCAAAAAAAAAAAAAAAAAAAAAAAAAACACTTTATTTGATATTTTTTTTTGTAGGTTACACTAAAGTAACTTACCAGCCTGCAGAATATTTTTATATTTGGTCTTCACCTGTTGCCAGGTCCTCCTCTGGCCAGATAAGTTTGTTCTTTATGAGGGATGACAGATGAAACAGAACACAACATGGGAAAAATTAATTCAGCAGACAACACTGACACAGAGTAGATCATTTCTTTGAACTTAATTATACTCTACATTACCCGAGTAACATGCACTTTATAGGCCACATTAAAGCAAGAACACAACTATTGATAAGTGAACTTTTGCATAAGTGAAAAGTCATCAACTCTGAATCCTTTAACTGTAATTACGACAGTTCCTGTTGAATAAAGTTTATTAATTGTATGAGTTTGGGCGACTTACGCATTAAGCCAGTCCGTTATTATCTGCCAGGCCTTTTCCCTCTCCTTTTTAACAAAGCTGGTGTTGCCTTTTTTGCGTATTGTGTCTTTCATTTCTTCATATAACTGAAGAAGAAGCTCTTGCTCAGCAGGTGTGAAGTACGACGCGCGTCCGTGTTCCATTTACCATCAGTGTCTTATCCTACTTTTGTGCAATACCCCCAGGAATGCAGTAGCAAGAAAGAGACAGAAAAAGGAGAGGTTGGCACAGGACTCGAGGTGAGGTCTTAAAATTAAATGTGTGGAAACTTTGACTGTTAGGGTTAAGTTATGCTGTAAACAGAGCTGACAGTTTGTGAGCTTATAAACATCTGTAAATCATTTCTTAATATTCAATTCTGAAGACAAAAATCTAACGTACTATTTTCCTCTGTTTTTTAAGTCAAATTCTGATTTGTGTCAAGAATTCAGACCTCAGACACATGTAAACTCAGAGTCAGATTCCAAACAGCAAAATGGTTTAATGAGACAAGCAGAGTTCAGTACACAGTTTTGGCAGTCAGACAGGCAGGGTTAGGTAAACAGACATGACAGTCAGACAGGCAGGGTTTGATACACAGGTAAATCAGTCCAATCAAGCACAGGTATCCAGAAAACGTGATGCTAAAGACTTACAACAAGATTCAGGCAAGGTTCAGAACGGCTATGACAAGACTATGGAAAGGCTGGAACGAAGACTGTGAAAGTATGACAAACTGGTGACGAGACAGTGAGACACATGAGGTTAAATACAAGAGGTAATGAGGGGTAATGACACGCAGCTGGGAAGGACAATCAGGAATCAGGTGTGACGGACAGGGCAGGGCAGATAGGAACACATCTAGGAGACAGAGACAAGGGTTAGCAACTACAAAATAAAACAGGAAACCAAAAACATGAATTAAGAATGTGCAAAATGAGGATTTACAGACATGACAATTTGTTCTTGTCATTACTATGTGTAATGTTGTCCGTTGTAAATACATTAATGTCGTGCTGGGACATGAAGCAGGGAGTCAAAGTGAGGGAGAGACAGGTGCAGACCAACAGGTAAGAGAGAGCAACCTATAAAAGAAGATACTTTATAGGAGTTCACAAAAAAAGTGGAAAAGTGGAATTGCTGTGTGACATGGTGACTTTTCCTGTCCCCCCAATAAAAAAAAAAATATTCCCAGGCCCATGCTTCTTTGTGACAACCAAGTCTTGTCTCAAGACGCTGACAGTCAGTCAGGGTTACCCATGCCCGCCTCTGACTCTGACTTGTTTCTGTCTGCTGCAGGGTTATCAGTGGATGAAGGATAAGATCCTGAGTGAGGAGGGACACCGTCAGCAGATTAAGTTAAAAGAGCTGCAGGCTGTGGCTAAGAGACTTGGCTGCACTCTGCCCCAACTAGCCATTGGTAAAACATAACTTTGATTCCATACTCTGTCTTCAAGTCAATCATACCATGCTTTCTATTTACAACCCAGTATATTAATGAATTATTTTAGTACAAACTTAATACCCCATGCACTGTGTTAAAGTCTGAAGGACTGCTAAAAGGTTTCAGTCATGTTCCATGTCTGTGCTGTAAATTTTCCAAAGCCTGGTGTTTGAGGAATGAAGCTGTAAACTCTGTCCTGCTGGGATCTTCAAGAGCTGAACAACTGCAGGAAAATATCCAAGCAATACAGGTCAGAAAAGAAATGAAACTTCAATCTCAATACTTTTATAATTTTACCCGTGTACCGAACAGTTTTTGGTACTTATGTGTCCAAATCCTTTGTCATCCTTTGTATTATATACAATTTTCATTTTATAAGACTGTTTCAAATAATAGTCTGGTGTGTTGAATAATATGGGGTTTTTTTTGTCTTTTTTTAATAAATAAGGTGACTACATGTTTAGAAATGACAGCCATGGAGTACAGATGGCCTAGTGGTTTAGGTTGCGCTCCATATGTAGAAAAAAGCCCTTGAGCAGGCAGTCTGGGCTCAAGGCCAACCTGTGGCAACTTTCCTGCATGTCACTCCCTACTCTCACCCTATTTCCTTCTCTATCCATTATCCTGTCTGCTCATATATAAAAGGCATAAGAAGCCAAAGAAATAACGAAATGACAGTCATCTCCTCTTCTTTTTCTTCAGGTTCTTCCAAAGTTAACTCTCTCCATCATTTCTGAGGTAGACAACCTTTTGGGAAACAAGCCGTACAGTAAAAAGGACTGCAGGTCGTAGAGGCACCTTTGAAGAAGACACATAGCCATTATAGGAGCCTAAGAGTACAGCTAACATTTAAGAAAAACAAACCTGTTTTTTAGTGATACAACAAACCAAAAAAGATGTTTGTTTTAACAAATAATGCACTCTAGTCCACTTTCTTCATATCTGCACCTAATGCAACAAAATTATATTTATCTCTACAACATGCAGCACTTGTTCTTCTAGTCCAAACATTGCAACCAGGGCTCTAAATAACTTTTTTGATCACCATCCAATGTGGCTGGTAAGTTTCTTTGGTTACCTGCCAATCAGAATTTCTGCAAGCCAAATATTTTCCCAAGCAAAAAAAAGACAAATTATGTGAGAATGTAATATATACACAATGTGTATTATTAGTGCAAAATAAATAGATTTTTTTTTTTTTTTTAATTTCAGCCTTTCATCTTTCTATAGCATCACCTTTCTATATACAGACCAGGTTCGATACACAGGACAGGTAGTCAGCCAGGCAGGGTTCGGTACACAGAATCGGTCAGTCAGACAGGCAGAGTTTGGCACACAGGTTATCAATCCAAAGAGAGGCAAAGGTATCCAGAAAAACGTGAGGCAAAGATCAAAGTCCAAAAACGAGAACAAGATTCAAAATGGTAAGACAAGACTGTGAATAAAGGCTGGAACGAGAACGGTAAAGTGCAACGAACTGGCAACGAGACAGTGAGACACATGAGGTTAAATACAAGAGGTAATGAGGGGTGATGACACACAGCTGGGGAAGACAATCAGGAATCAGGTGTGACAGACAGGGAAGGGCAGACAGGAACAAATCTAAAAGACAGAGACAAGGGTTAATGATTTCAAAATAAAACGGGAAGCCAAAACATGAATCAGAATGTGCAAAACAACAGAAACTTTACAGACATGACAGGTTACTCTGTAGTAGAGCCCTCACACCCTGTATGGTGAATTTCATACCACTGCTGGGGGGGGCTCCTCTCAGCTGTGGAGCTTCTGTGCATTCATGGGGCAGCATTGAGCTGTTTTCCATTAAGCAAAGATAGTTTAAGGCAGATTATGCAAGGAGAAAGCCAATCTCTTTGGACAAATTGAGACTGACACATCCAGCCCCACCCGTAAGGAGAGGTGTCCGTGTACACCAAGGTGTGTGATGATGTGTTCCCATAAAACCCTGCTGACATGTCCTGTGAAATAGATGGTAAGGTACTTCATTTATCACCAGCCAAGCTGGCTAGTGAGTCATTGTTAATACTCATATTTGGCCCATGTGGCCAGTGTTAATTTAGAGCCTTGATTGCAACCAGTAAGGTAATAAACTGAAAACCAGATGGACAGTGATAACAGGAAAAATTAGCCAGTGGCAATAAGCAACTGACTTTGTGACTACAAGTTTGCATCTCGCTGCCCTCTGCCAAGTTTTTTCTTGGCTGCAATATAGTAGATGTATCTGGAAAATCACCATAAATGTTCGTGTTTGTGTGTGTGTGAGAAAGTGTGATGAATCATATGACAGAAGCAGATTTCACCAAGAAAGGTGCCAAACACATGCATGTTGCATGTGTGTACAAAGTTAAATGTTACTGAGCACACTGAGTGATGACTGAATTGCATTCATTTGTTTCTGTGTGATAATAAGAGGTATGCTTAAAAACTTTCAGTGCTGTTATTGACTTTAGTGGTACTCATATGAGAGTTTAATTATTCCTCCAGTGTCGATCCTTGTTACATTAATCAAGCTGCTTTTTGTCTGATATGTCAAACTCTGATGTAAAGAATTTTCTGTTTTACTTTTAATAAAATTTCTCCAACAAAGTTCTTTTTTCAAACTCTGTGATTGTTCTTAAAGTCTCTCATAGATAAAGCCAAAGTCAACATGTCAATGTTTGGACTTTTTTTTTTTTTTTTCTGACAATTTTTTGTGTTTTCTGGGTTTGTGTCGGAAGGTTTTGTTGTGTTCTCTAGTTTCACTTCAGCAGTGACTGGTGAAGGCATGGCAAGGAGGCTTTCACTCTGAGTAGACAGCTGTTCCTGAGGCCTGGACTACGAAGCTGGATTAACACATCCGGGATCTCTCTCCGTTACCTGAGTTGACTTAATTAGACATTCGCAATCCTGATGTGCGGTACTACGAAGCTAGATATCAACTCACTTGGTGAATCCAGGGTTTTCCATTCTTGATCAGAGCGCGTTCACGTTAAAGGGGTGGTGTCTGCAGCGTCTGACCAATCACAAACATGGAGAAATGGAGAAACCCTGCAGAGCAGCCTACTTTATCATGGAGGAGCAGACAATTATTCTTTAGAAATACGAAGAATTTAAACACGACATCCAGGCTAAAAGCAGCACTGTTGCTGCAGCAAAAGCCAGGAAGGAATGTTGGCAGAAAATTGCCAGCTCTGTTTATGTGTAATTTGTGAGTTTATCCAAAATTAACTAATGGGAAATGTTAGAATTGATTCCCATATATCAGTGAAAGTTTATTAATCAATTTTATTGTTTGGTAATGTGCTCATTGCAGTCATGTATTGTTGAATATGTAATGGAAGGTTAAAAGCTCCTGAAAGGCTACAGATCACTCAGTACAAGGAAGAATAGATTTTCATGGTATGAATGACACACTTTTGCAGAATTATACTTTTACAAGTTTATGTTTTTGTATGTTTATAATTTTGCAGGCTTAAACTGAGACACAGAGGGATTATATGAGGACACCCTTAGATGTCAGCCTGACATTTAACCATCTACTTAATTTTGTAAAACAGGAAGATGCTGGGAGAGCTATGCGGGAGAAAGGAAGCAAGTCAAGGCCAAATGGCTGTTCCAGCAACAGACTGATATGTGGTATATTTCGAGTATGCTTGCGTGTGAGACATGCTTGTGGAGTGGTGTGAAAGAAAGTTACAACTCCTTTTAAGGAAACCAGCTGTTGGTGTGTAAGCATGATGAAGAACAAGGAAGATGATGCAGCTGACACCCTGAAGAAGATAGCCTCCAAGAGCTGGAACTGGAAGTCTAGATTAGAAGCAACGACCAAAAAGATTGGGTTCAGGGAGAGGAACCAGGGTTCTTCTCTGAAGGGAGGCTTCGAGACTTGTATCAAGGCTGTCAGGGAGAGCTAATGAAGAACCCAGAAATCTGTCGCACATTTCTTGATCCATTGTAAACAGTAAATTTTGGGTAAACTGAAAACTTGGCCATCTCCTTCTACTTTTTCTATCCACATCATGTGTTCTTCGCAGGAAATTGCAAAAGGTACTCAGGAGTCAGATTCTGTACTTTTACACGAATTAATATTTTACAGGATGGTGAAAGGTGACAATGTCAAATAGTGCCCTCTCTTTGGTTTATATTTTCCATTGAGTTTTGAGGCTCAGCAACTAGTGTGAGTGTGTTGGAATACTGAATAAAATTAATATTAATTCCTCAACAGCTCCTTGCCAGAGCTGGTCTGAATAGTTGTTTCGGCTAAATGATCAACTTGCCTCTTGGACCCTGTCCCAGCTTGGCTGTTGAAGGAAGTCCTTCCCTCGGTCGCCACCCCTCTACTAAAGATGATTAATGCGTCCTTACTGACAGGCTATGTGCCACAACTTTTTAAAGTTGCAGTAATTTAGCCCCATCTTAAAACCAACTCTTGATTCAGGCTCCTTAGTTAACTACAGACCAATATCTAACCTCTCTTTTATTTCTAAAATCTTAGAGAAGGTTGTCTCCAGTCAGCTCTGAGAGTTTCTTCATAGCAACAATCTCTTTGAGGACTTCTGGGTTTAGGGCCATAACACTGAGACTGCACTGCTGAAAGTAACCAATGATTACTTTTGGCTTCAGACAGTGGTCACCTCTCTGTGCTCATGTTACTTGATCTTAGTGTTGCTTTTGCCACTATTGATCATTACATCCTCTTGCAGAGATTAGAGAAGCTTCTTGGCATCACAGGAGCTGCTTTATCTTGGTTTAGATCGTATCTGTCGTCACCTCAGAGAGGCTTTCCCTAACCAGGTAGCCACCTTAGATGGTATCAGCCTGGCACCTGGTTCCACTGTTTGGAACCTAGGAGTTTTTTTGGATCAGGACCTGTCCTTTAACTCTCACATCCAACGGGTCTCCAGGACAGCGTTCTTTCATCTTCATAATATTAGAAAAAGCAGACACATCTTGTCTCAGGGTGATGCAGAGAAGCTAGTTCATGCTTTCGTTTCCTCCAGGTTAGATCACTGTAACCCTCTTTTATCAGGTTGTCCTAACAAGTCTATTAGGACTCTTCAGCCAGTTCAGAATGCTGCAGCCGGGTTCTGATTGGGACTAGGAGGACAAAGCTCTTAATGGTATCGGGCCATCCTATCTTAAAGAGCTTGTCATGCCATATTCCCGTTCCCAGCATGCAGGCCTGCTCATCGTACCTAGGGTCTCTAAAAATAGTCTGGGAGGTTGAGCCTTCAGTTATCAAGCTACACTCTTCTCTGGAATCATTTCTATTGAAATTTGGGGGGCAGACACCCTCTCTACTTTTAGGAGTAGAATTAAAACTTCAAACTAAGCTTTTTGATTAAGCTTATAGTTAGAGCTGGAACAGGTTTGAACCAGCTCTTAGTAGTTATGCTGCTATAGGGTTAGACTGTTGGGGGGGACACAAGACTCCTGTTTCCCTCTCTCCTCTGTCAGTCTAACTTCTTATCTTAATGTCCCATTAAAGTTATTAACCATCTGGGAGTCTCTGAGTTTGTCTGTTAGGTTCCTTTGGACTGTTGCTGTAGACGGCCTGCTGCCATGGACCATGGCTTTTTACAGTTTCTCCATGGTCATCACTACAACACACAAATATGGACTCTGTGTTTGTGCCTCTCTGTGTCTCTCTGTCTTCTCACTCTTTCTCCCTCTTTTTCCCCTCTTTTTTTTGCCCCCCCCCTTTCTCTCATTCCAACACAGTCAGGGCAGATGTCTTTCTAATATGAGTCTGGTTCTGTCCGAGGTTTCTGCCCGTTAAAGGGAAGTTTTTCCTTGCCATTGTAACTTGCTAAATGCTGCAAAGTGCTGTATTCATGGTGGTGTGTTGAGATCAGACTTCTTATCTAATCTTGATGTTGGGTCTCTGTTAATAAAATTTATTATCATTTACAGGTCTAGACCTGTTAACGCTTTTGGAAAGTGTCTTGAGTTAACATTTGTTATGAATTGGTGCTATATAAATAAAGATTGATGGATGGCTGGATGGATGGATGGATGGATGGATGGATGGATGGATGAATTAATTAATTGATTGATTGAACTCCACATAGTTATACGTTCCATAAATTCATGTTTATACAGTTCTGCCATGTGTGACCATTATTTTTAACATTATCATTTAAGATGTAGATAGTGGAGCTAAAGGGACTTGGGAACAAGTACAAAAACCTCCTTCAAAGCGATCAGTGACAAGGCTTGGTCAAAAACTCCGCCCCTCTATTCATTTCAGATGGGAAGTGGTCAGACTTTAAAAAACTATTATACCTGAAATGTTTCTCACATCAGTATGCTGTGGTGATATTTAGATATTATTGGGCTGCATTTTATTGAAGTCCTCTTTTTTCTGAAATTTTTCTTATTCATCAGTTATTAGAGGTTAAAAACTGGGTTTTACGTCTTGTTTAACGATGATTGACAGCTGCCGTTCTTGTGTAGTTTTTTTGGGAATAATGAAATACATCAGGAATGAGAGTAAAGAAGAGATTGGACTGTCAAAAGAAAGAAAAAAAAGATATTTCTGTCACCCATTCCACTCAGATTTTCCCAGAGTTTCTCAAAAGTCTCTACTGCGCAGACTCTGGCTGCACAATGGCAGCCAATGGCGGCTCCCGTGACAGAGGTTTTTTGGCTTCAAAACCATACAATGGTAAAAGGCGGAGCCACTCTGTCCATTCTATATACAGTCAATGGTAGACAAACATTGACAGGGTCTTCTAAAAATGGGCAGAGTATTTTCCAAGAGAGCTGGTTGGTCAGGAGGTGGTGCTTTACTATTTGATGATCTCTAATACAGATCTTAACCTGTTCAGCATACATCACAATGGTGATTTATCCCGGTAAGAAGTGAACCAGTTTTGTAGGACAGAAAATCCAGGGTTAACCCAGAAGTTACCTTGCCAAGAGAAAATCAAGCTTCGTAGCACAGGCCTCTAATCTGTGGCAATCAGCAGCTGCTCAGAAGCTCTAGCTCTGGCTCCTGCAAACTGCCACTTTGTGCCTGTACAATAGTGGTACACAGGTTTTCCGTTGTGTGCTTGTGAAATATAGTTCTGGATTTCCTTAGTGCCGTCAGCTGACCTCTCCTGTTTCTCCTCTTTCTGCAGTGATCTCCACATACTCTCAGTGCCTCCACTGCCAGCCTGTAATCCTTACGAAACTTAAGTAAGTTGTGGCGCTGGAAATCTGCAGGCCACAAAAGATATGTTGCTTTTTCAGTTGTGAGTTTGTGCCACTGAATGGAGGATTTTTATGACAGATAAACCAAAATATAAGGAAATAAAAAAAAGAAAAGAAAAAGAAAGTAGTTGGGGATTGGGGTTAGGGGATCCCTGTTATGTCCACAAGAGACCCCAGGAGTCCAAATGCACTGTCCACTAACAGCCTTCCACCAAGACAGGTCTACTTCTCCTTTAGGTCACTGTATTGTTTTGTTTTGTTTTGTTTTGTTTTGTTTTGTTTTGTTTTGGATTTTTTTTCCTCTTTATGACTAAAGTGGGTGTTCATTTGGGCATTGATGAAGTAGGTGGAGGTTGTTCCAACCATGTATTCAGTTCATTTAGACTATATTACTGAACATATTCTCCTCTTCCTCACACACAAAGGGGTCTTTTGGAGAGAGAGGACAGGGTCAATGGGTTGTATGGCCCAAATTGGGGTCTGTATGACCCTTTGAGTCTTTGAATCAGAATCAGAATCAGAATCAGAAATACTTTATTAATCCCAGAGGGAAATTCAGTGTGACCGTTGCTCTTACATAGTACAGGAGTAGGGAAGGAGCCTCCAGTTGAGTATGGGTGAAGAACCTGTGTTCTGGCTCTTTAATGAAGTTTTGTGTTTCTATATTTTCATATTGGAGTTCATTGTGGACCTCAGTCTTTGTGTCTTCTGTCTCCATATTTGGTTTGTCTGTTTTGAGGTGCATGTGTTCGTTTCTGAATGTTTGTGCTTGGTGACTTTTCAGAGAGCCTTGCCACTAACGTTACCTCTGTTGGTTTCAGAGTGTCCTCATTAAGATAATAGCCCAGGTTTTTCCAGGAGTTGGATTCAAGTCCCCCCTCTTACCACTGTGGCGACCTCTTTGGAGCGGAAGCCCCCATCCAAGTGGACACTACAGCTTCTGGCTCATCCCAACATTTCCTCTCTGTAAATGGAGCTGCATTTGAGTAAGGTTATCTGGGGAACCCATCTGTACACATATTCACTTAAACGGGAAGATTAAAAATAATGGTCTGTGTAATCTGTGTTTCTATGTGTGTCTCTCTAATTCTGACTGTGGTTTTACAAAAGTCAGAGGTCAAAAGGAGATTGGGTTTAATCTACCTGTTGTTTATCTAGTTTAGTTAATAGAGGTGACAAAGCCTACTCTTGGGCCTGTTTCCGATTTTTCAAAAAGTGCTAGGGGTTAAATTTTGGGGGGTGTTGACTCTGTTTCTAAAGTACAATTTTTTGGCAAGGTTAGTAAGTACCATAAAAACATGAAAGTGTAAGAAAAAACATACACAAGTGCTATAAATCATCATCAACAACCAGCTTAAAAAAACATGCAGTTTTGTCCCCACATGTTAAAAACATGGTACAAACAGAGTCCTTATTCCTAATGTAAAATTCTGAATTATAATAAGAGAGTACTTATGTGGTTTCTTTCAGAAACCGTTGTCTCCTAGTATTGCCCTAAAATCAGGCTTGACAAAAACTCAGAACTCAGCCTGTGCACCTGAAGGATGCTCAAAGAGATACTCCTCTGTCTAAAAGTCATATGCAGATTACATTCATAGATTCTCCTCAAAGGGCCTGTTTCCAGTAATGTTAATTCTCCATAGGAGCCTGCTACCCTATAATTTCTTATCTAGCTCAACTACTGTTTTTTTCTTTTCCGAAAAATAATTTTACACCTTTCCGACACCCAGATTTCATAATTTCAGTGAAAATGTATTTTTATAAAGTTGTCAATTTCAGCATCAAAGACATAAGTTCGTAAATAAAAGAAGGTTATCTCGAAATTGTAATTCGCAACATAGTATAAATTTCTTTTGATAAATATTTCCAAAACATCGTGTTTATTCATAAAACAGAAAAAAAAATAATTCTTGGATGAAAATGCACTTGCAGAGACACAATTATGAAGAAAAATGCCATAAATTTGCAATTTTCTCCCGTTATATAGTTTTGGATGCAAATTTCCATCAGAAAATCGGATAGAGCTTTACTTGTTTCATATGTGTACCAAAAATCAGCTAATTCCATGTGGTGGAACGTTCTCATATCGCCGCCTGAATGTGGCTGTAAATTGAAAGAAAAGGGGAAATGAGTAACAACCTTGTCTGAAACCCTATTATATAGCTTATTATATACAAACTTTTATATTGAATATCAGAGCGGATATTTTCATGACAGTTTTATGATGTGTAACGACTAAATAAATAGTATCGATATAAAGATTTACACTGAGGACACCCTGATACATGAATACTGTTCTATCTCAAGTTGTCCTCTTCTGAATTTTCTGATCGTGTGGCCTTGTACATTTATCCGTATCTTCTTGTCTTGGTCTATACGTTTACGAAATCATTCACTCGACGCTAGCTATTCTTGTCTCAATTTCCTTGTTTTATTGTCCCATCTCCAAAGCGTTTTGGCTCTGTCAGGGTTGGGACCCTGACTTGTCTCACTTTCTTTGTGCCTGCCGACCACACCACATCGAATAGATAGATTATACATATGAAATACTTTATTTTGTTCTAAGTAATCAATCAATTCTGCGCTTCTTGGAGGTATTGAATGTGATTTATTATATTGTCTTGTTATTTTGTGTAATTAGTTGTTCGTTATTTATCACACATTTTCGCATAATTGCACCAAACTACTAAGTATTAGCTGTTTACAGCAATCATCGGTGGCTTGCTATTTTGTTACTTTATCAACGCTTCATAAACCAATTGTTATGGTTTCAAGATGGAGGGTAAATGTGTTGGAGAAGAGTGTCAAGTATACTTCAAGAAACGTAGTGGCAATAAGAACAGAAGTGCACGCAATGTAAATAGTCCACAATATAAATGGCTCCTAGATACGCTGGTGCAACAAGGATTGATGTCAGCAAAGGAACAAGCATTTCTTTGCCAGAAGTGCTACATGAAGTATCTTCGGAACAAAAATCAGCCTGAACCTGAACCCGAGCAGAACCAGGAAATAGAGGAAGAAGACGACTCCCCGTCCCATATCCTGCCGTTGCTGACCCTTCATGATCTTTTGAATGGATCATCTTCACACAAAAAATGCTGTCTCTGTCTTGTTACCTTTGCAAAAAATGGAACAAAATCATCAGTCTTACCAAAACGTGCAAGACATCACCTGATCTATTCACACAAACTGTGGTGTCCCACCTCATCCCGCGTCTGCTCCATTCACCTTATTGGTAACGACTTAGATCCGTCTACAGAGGTTGTCCTTGATGGTAGAGGTTCCTTGGAATCTCAGTTACCATCAAAATCATCCGAAATCATTAACGACCTCCTAGAGGTGTCGCACGTCCTTTCACAGAACCAGTCTGTGTTTACAATAAGCTTTTCTTCTCTTGATGACTCGGCATGCATGGCCTGGACAGGTTGGTCCAAAGATCAGTTCCTTGAAATCCACTCGCACTGTTCCCCATATCTTTCATCTGGAATATATACCAAGACTACACACGATGCTCTATTACTGTAGTATGTAAATATAGGTATTATACAATCGCCCGTAGCTATGAACACTCCCGTAAATGCGAAAACCAACCAAAATCATAAGGAACACGTTTTGTTTGTTGTTCTATTTCTCAGCCAATGTCTTCAACCACGGGGACTTGTGAAGTAGCCATCTTGAATTTTTTTATGAAAAAGTGTTTCTCTCACTTTTTTTCATATCTGTGTACATATTCTCAACATACCAAGCAAATACTCCCGTTTTTTTGTTAATTATCTAAAGAAAGTCGAAAATCAGCAATTCAACCATAGGCTAATTCAACCCAACATTTGAAAATGTTCCACCACTTACATTTTGATGATTTTTCCTCTCATCAATAGCATATTACGTACTATTTAATAGGATAAAAACTGGTTTGCATCCAACGCCCATAAAAGGGTGTATTCTCTAAAAAACACAGTTTTTGTGTCTAAAATGTTATAATCGAAAATGGCATTTTTGAGATTGTTTCTTCAATAAAACAGCCAAATGGCGCGATGGGAACATGATTTTTTGTCACAATCATGCCATGAATGTATTCTTTACGGTGACCATCATTTGATTAGATTTTCATTAATATTTTACATAACATGCACATTTTATCAACACTTAGACAGCTTCTGAAAGGTACAACTTTGAGGAGCCATAAAAAACAAACCAAGTGACCTAAATCTTTATACTTTACAGATTTGTGACCACAACGGCATGGGCAATGCACCACCAACAGGAAATTTGAATCAGAGAAGGGGCCGTTTTGGAAACCGGCCCTTTAAGATAATGTAACCACATTAGGAATTGATCTCCTAAGTGCCTTTAGTAAGAATACATGCAATATAAAACCACTGTTGTGATCTCCCCGTTCTTTGGACAAACATCTCCCAAGAATCACTCAAAGAAGAGTTATTTCTCTGTATAGCATTTATTCTGGTCACAGGCAAAGTTCACAGTGCTGGTCTCAACAGAATGAGCCCAGATATCCAGGTGTGGTACACTTTATACACATTCATTGGCTACGCCTATACAGAGGTTGAGCTTAACTAAACAACTGGAAGTAAGTGGCCATCATTATGATTGACACAGCTGTCTCAACCCACAGCTGGCGTCAGGTTTCAGAGATGTGCTATTCAAGTGTGTGTGTGTGTGTTGTTTGAACATGGTGTTAAGGGAGACTGTGTAGAAGGTCATTCAGTGTCAGTAAGGCCTGTAGACATGAGCTGGAGACAGGAGCTATCTGTCTGTCCACCAGCTAAACACACATTGTTCCTGAGATTGTACGAGATCACAACGTAAGACGAGATAAAATGCTGAGCTAAACCAACGATATAACAAGACAATGATAACCATGAGAATAATGTCACAATTCAAATAAGATATATCCTGTAGTCAGTATGGTTGTTTAAAATAGACTGTGGTTGTTTGGTGTTTAGATATTTGTTACGGGCCTTTGAATGTTGAATGCTGAGTGATTCAAAGTAACACTGTCTGTTTAGTTTGTTTTGTTTGCTTGTTTTGTTTTGTTTTGTTTTGTTTTTATGTTAAAGAAATAAATAAAAACTTTAATGACAAAAAAAAATATGCTATACATGCTCGACATACAGAATAAATTAAATTTCAGTCCTCTCAGACCCACGGTGCAACAGAGTAATAAAATTACAATAACTAAACTAAACTAAGCTAAACTAAATAAAGACTACCTTAAATACTACAATTACAATTCTACAATTCTACAATTTCATTTAGCAGACGCTTTTTTCCAAAGCGACGTACAACACAAGCAAGAATTTTGGCAAAAAGGAGAAACCTTATTAAGTTGTAGAAAATTTTATTTGTAAAATATAACTTCAGGGACAGTCACAAGTCCAAAATGTGGAGCTGCTTAACATAGCAGCCAGCTGTCTCTGTCTTCAGTCTACTAGAAAGCAGAAACATAAATTTCTCTGCCCATTGCATTCTGGAAGAGTCAGATGACGCACATAGGTTTTCCAGCAGCATGCCATGGCTGTAAAAAATAACTAAAGAATGCCCCAAAACAGGTGAAGTAACTGGACACGAGCCAAGTTACTGTTCACTGGATGTTGAAGGATTACTGTATAAAATAATGAAGCTTAAAAACCCAAGAAAAACTCTGAGTAACATAGTCATAAAGATAATAAAGAACATTTTTCACAGAGAAAGACGATTGAAGCAAAAATGCAACATGCCCATTATAGTCTACGCAGTTGTCTCCCAGAGTAAGGGACAAAGCCATAAATTTGTTGACCTTTGCCCTACGAGACGCCGTGGAGGCTGGCCTGGCCACGATGCTGAGGCTCGCAGACATCTTCAATGACCAGCTGGACCCTGAAGGAACCAATGTCTTATAACATATAGATGCATTAACCAACATTGAAACAAAGTCAAATGGAAGAAAAACTGTTTCAACCAGGTTCAGAACCAAAGTATATAGGCAAACTCATGATAACACCTTTGAATAATGCTCAATTTGATTCACAGCAGAATCTTCAGTGTGACCGCAGCAATCAGTCTCTATTCTTAACCCCTGCATCGATCAGGAAGGATCTTCCCTCCATATAAGGAGCTCACCTAAAGAAGACTTGTCTTTCAACAGAGACGACCAATCCAGAGACAGGAGCAAGGAGAAAGTAACCGCCCTCTGGGTTATAAAAATGTGAATTGTTGGTCATGTTTAGAGAGAAAGAGCGTTAGTTAGGAGGGGAGAGGGCAGTTAGGAGGGGAGAGGGAGGAGTGGAGGGCAGTTAGGAGGGGAGAGGGCTGTTAGGAGAGAGCGGGAGTTAGCCGGGAGGAGGGGAGTGGGCAGAAAGGGAGTTGGGGAGTTGGGAAGCAGTTGTAGGCAGTTGTTGGTTGTTGTTGGTTGTCTGCAGACTGCTCAACTCACTTGCTTTGTTCAAAATGGCTCCCTTTGAATAAAGTATGGACTCAAGCTGAACTGGACTCTCCTGATGATTGCCTCTGCATCTTCTTCTTCTTCAAGAGTTTTGGCATAGGGAAATTAGAAAAATTAAGTTATGAAGTGTTTAGAAACAGGAATGCTGGGACCACCAAGACAAAGCCAGCAGAAGGTCTTAGGCCCTAAATTACCATGAAAAATTACACAACAAAGTGCAAATAAATGCTTCAAGTTAGATGTGTCACAGGTACTCTGTCATCAAGTGCCCACTGACCCCCCCCCCCCCCCCCCCCCTTTCTTTTTTTTTTTTTTTTTTTTTTTTTTTTTTTTTTTTGTGTTCTATCTAAATATCAGCCATAACTAGAATTCAACATTCAGGAGAAATCAATATTCAGTGCTTTCATTTGTTAAGAGCTCAGTCCAAGACTTTCTGATTTGACCCCTGAGGACAAAGAGGAGAAGGGTCAGATTAAGTGCCAAAGTGTTCCCTGAACAGGTGAGTCTTCAGACCTCTCTTAAAAGTAGAAGGGGACTCTGCGGAATCGTAATGAGTTGGGTAATTCATTCCACCATTTCGGTACAACAGAGGAGAAGAGTCTGGCTAGTGATTTAGAGCCATGGGCGGCTGTGGCTCAGTAGGTAGAGTTGTCATCCCACAATCAGAAGATTGTGGGTCCGATTCCAGCTCCTGCAGTCACATGCCGAAGTGT
Source organism: Labroides dimidiatus (assembly GCA_030710495.1). Classification (NCBI taxonomy): domain Eukaryota; kingdom Metazoa; phylum Chordata; class Actinopteri; order Labriformes; family Labridae; genus Labroides; species Labroides dimidiatus. The sequence continues at coordinate 33,223,143 of CM061151.1, forward strand.
CCTTGAGCAAGACACTGAACCCCAAGTTGCTCCCACTGATGTTCAGTGGTGTATGAATGTTGTGTGTTAGATATAGCTGATGGTTTGATTAGCTTAAAAAACTGGCCATCAGTGTGTGAATGTGGTGTGGATGGGTGAATGAGGCTAGCAGTGTAAAGCGCTTTGAGTAGTCGGTAAGACTAGTAAAACGCTATACAAGTACTGGTCCATTTGGTCCATTTTAGCCATGCTGGGCTGGGAGCACCAGGCGTCTCTCACAGGTAGAGCGTAGCGGGCGGGAAGGAGTGTAGACCTGGATGAGGGACTCAAGGTAGGAAGGAGCTGTTCTTGTCACTGTTTTATGAGCCAGAAGAAGAGCTTTGAATTTGATTCGAGCTGCCACTGGAAGCCAGTGAAGAGAGATTAACAGCTGGGTGATGTGTGCTGTTTTGTTCAGTTAAAACTTCAGTATTTGAACATGCAGTCATTTCAAGCATGCAAGTCCCTGTTATGAAATCCAGTAAACATTTGTAGATCTGTGAAATGCCAGCAAAAGAAACCCCCCTGCATGTGTGTGACAAGACTGCCTCCCCCCCTCCCTGCACACATATGCATCTTCTTCACAGATATGACTTGGGAGTGCTTTAAAAAGGCTCTTTTTTGCATCTCCTCTGATGGTTGTGACATCTTTGCCATGCACATAGTGTGCTTGTCTGTTTGTGTATATGATGTTTGTATATTAGCCATGATACTGTTGAGCAGTATCATGGCTAAAGTACCCCAAACTTTTTCCTGTGGGGGCCACATAACTTTTCCCTTCTCTGATGGGGGCCGGGGTCAGTTTGTGACAGAAAAAGTGTGACGATCGCAGGGATGCCTAAAGGTAAACATTTATTGTTTTCCAGAAAGCCACATATATCAATAACCCTCTCTGGGATCTTCACAGAAATATATAATAACACTATTAATGAAATGAATCACACTGATAGGGGCACCGACTGCAGAAGGGTGGAATAGAATGTCATGTAGGGCTGGGTATCAATCAATAATTTTTGATATCTACATTAACGATACCTTCACTTTGATACTGGTTCCCCAACAATACTTTTTTCGTTACCAATTTTTATATCAGTTCTAACAAAAAGAAACTTTCATTACATGTTATGGTACAAATCTTGAGTTTTATCTTCCATCTACATCTAATTTTCTACTCTTAGCAGTTTTCCTACATAAAATGTTTGCCAGTGCAAAATAACAGGTGCAAACAAGTGACAGGTCAGTTTATACTAAGTACACTGTAAATGTGTTAATAACTATTAATGAACTTTCTTCTGTTGATTCTTGTTTTTTTTTATGATAAAATAAAAACCCTCCTCCTTTATCCGGGTTTTTGACCGGCAAAGGTGACCGAAAAGAAACAAACATTAGCGCGATTCATTTGCACGCAGTCTTCTGTTCTGGCTGCAGCTTGGAGCTGTGAGTGGAGGAGTCTGTGTTTGGAGAGGGGAGGGGCTCAGCACCCGCTGCTCGTTGAGAAGCAGCAGCTGAAGATCAAAACATGCTTTCACTCCGTCCCCAAACCACAGAAAGGTCGCTGGATTTGTTGCTTTTTAGTAAAAAAAAGTCGCTAGAGGGGTCTGAAAGTCACTAAATATAGCAACGGGGACACTAACTTGGCAACACCTTCCTGCATACCACGACCATGTGTAATGTTACAGCGAATCACCGGCGGCATTATTAACCCCTTGTGTACCGAAACTTGGCACCGAAAAAAAAAGTCACAATGCCTCTCTGGTATTGTTCAGGGGGCTGGGCAAAGTGTGGAGGCGGGCCGGGCCGTAGTTTGGGGACCACTGCTGTTGAGCATAACTTTTCCAGTGACATTACGGGTTACCCCGGTTACCACTTCTGCGCGTATGCGTCAAGGACAGAACAGCAGACGAGACAGGTGAAAGTACAGTGGCAGTTTTGAGGGAAAAATAAAGTTTAAAAAAAATATTAAAACGACGACGTTGATTATTAAATAAGTCGCGGAGGAATTTGATCGTCGACGTCATTGTGACTAGTCGACTAATCTTGGCAGCCCTAATCCAGAGGCAGAGGAAGATCAAGTTATTACAGAGAGAGAAGGAGAGCCAACAGAGAGGGAAAATGATGAGGCAGCTGCAGCAACTCACTACTCTACAGGGTTTGATTTAGGTGACAAAGACACAGGACCCAGACAGATAAAGCTGAAGAGCTACCCACAAGATAGTTTTGGTACGCAGAAGCGAGCGTTTCACCACGGCTGGTTTGAAAAGCACAACCGGTTAGAATGTTCAGTCAACCAGAATGCAGCTTTCTGCTTCCCATGTAGTGTTTGGCAAAAACATCAAACATGATAGTTTGGTCAGTAGTGGTTGCAAGAACTGGAAGAAAGCTTTAGTCATCTTTGGCAAGCATGGGATGGCACAGACACATAAGGGCATTGTTGTTGCATGGGAAAGCTACCAGGCAACTAGCAAACAGGGAAACATACAAATGATAGCATCTGCAAATATGAGTGAGATAGTAGAGAGAAGAGAGTATCTCAGGCAAATTGTTCCAGTCACTTCTATGCTAGGGAGACAGGGACTCCCTTTTCGTGGCCATGATGAAGGTAGAGACAGCACAAACAGAGGGAATTCTCTTGCTTGCATGGAGCTTTTGAAGGAATTTGATCCTTTTCTTCAAAAACATAACCCCCCATCAAATGCTCAGTATATCTCACCAACATCCCAGAATGAGATGATTGACTGTTGTGCCCAGGAAGTTACTAGTGTCATTGTGTCTGAAATGACAAAGTCCAAAATGTATGCCATCATGGCAGTTAGCTGTTTGTGTCAGGTATATGTCAGAGGGGACAGTGAAAGAACGTTTCTTAGCACTTGCAGAGATAAAATCATTTGATGCCCAGTCAATTGCAAATGAGCTGCAGCAGTAGATCCAAAACAATGGTCTTGCGGAGCTTAAGTGTGTGGCACAAACATATGATGGTGCAGCTGTCATGAGTGGGTCCACTGGAGGTGTACAAGCACATTTTAGAAGGCTCCATCCTGAAGCTATCTATGTGCATTGTTATGCTCATGAACTTAACCTGGTATGGTGCCATACTTGCAAGGCCATCCCAGAGGCTGTGGAGCTTTTCAGCTTGTTGGAGTGTGTGTACTCTTTCTTCAGCACCTCCCTAGTGAATCATCATAAGTTCATGGAGGCTCAGGCAAGGCTTGGATTTACACCAATTGAGCTTGTGCAACTTTCAAACACTCACTGGGCATGTCAGCTGCGATCGGTCAGTGCAGTTCTTGAGACATTATCTGCCATTTTGGAGTGCCTTTCTGCCATTGGATCCCCCGTAGCTGTTGGTCTCAGAGCAAAGCTCTATAAGTTCTCAGCAGTCTATGCACTACTGATGTTTCAGTCACTTCTGTCTGTAACCGAAGGACTCCACAAGCTCCTTCAGAAAGAGACTTTAGACCTGGCAGAGGATTTGATCGGCAAACAAGCAGTGTGTGACACACTTAAGGGCAAACGCACAGATGCATTTGTCACAGAGCTGTATGAGAGAACCAAAGCCCTGTGCCACACCCACAGTATCCCTGAACCAGGTGCCAAGACAAGGCATAAACAGAGGAAAATGGAGGATTTTGTGCCAGAGGCAACTGCAGGTTCACACACTGAAGTGCACAACTCAGACACATTGAAAAGAGAGTTACTTTTCCCTTGTGTGGATAGGATGGTTGGCGAGCTTGAGCAAAGATTTTGCAGTGTAAATGCAGGGCTACTAAAAGGCATCCAGGCATACAGTCATAAATGTGAGAACTTCTTGAGTGAATCACATTTGAGTGAACTTGCAAAACACTACAGCGCTGACCTGAAAACAGAGGAGGTTCTGGTGGCCAGAAACTTTCTTGCCCGGAAAACAGAGGCTGGATGTTCACCCGAAGATACAGTATATTGTCTGTGCACAACCTCCTTGATTCAGACATGTTTCCCTCTCTGAAGGCAACCATCCAAGTTGCCCTAACAGTGCCTGTAGGCAGCTGCTCATGTGAAAGGTCCTTTCGTGCACTGCATCGGCTGCATTCCTGGCTGTGTCAAACAATGGGCCAGAAAAGACTTCAAAGTCTTGCAGTCATGTCAATTGAAAAAGACTAGCTTCAGCATCTGAGTCACAACAGAGTGATAGACCGATTTGCCACCCTTAAAAACAGACGGCATTCTTTGATGCTTCCCTCCACCAAGTAACGCACAATTGTGGCCATTTTTGTTCTTGCTAATGCTGTAAACACACTGTTACTGTGCAAACCTTTGTTTGTTGTTGTACTGTATAAATAAAAAAACAGACTGAAATAATAATAAGAATGAATAATTTGGCAGTCTTTGTTAATTGTTTGTGAGGTTTTGTGCTCATGCTCTACGTTTGCTCACATCCTCTGCATCTCCTGGGGGCTAAGCCCCCCCATCCTTAAAACCTAGTGACGCCTCTGACCAAGAGGCTGTTTAGTCTGTTAAATAAAAGATAAAAGAACAGGGTATTGATCTGATCTATGAGAGAGGGATGACCCTCATCTGGTTCAGAGTCACGAGTCCTTTTTTCTGCACTCTGCTCTCCCTCCTGCGCGTCTCCCTCTCCAAGCGGGTTTGGGCCGTGTTGTTTCGGTGATAAAAGTCTTTCGGCCGAAAACTGGAAATGCACTTTTGGGCCATGGAACAGACTTCCAGTCTTATGTTATTTATCTTATTTACTACATGACGGGAAGTCATATCTGTCTCTACATGGTCACGCATTCTCAGCCTGCTCTCTGCATTGCACGAAACGTGACACACACACAGAAGACCAGCGCACTCCGTGTATCGGACAGAGAGTCAGGGAAAGTGTTGTGAAATTGCATTGGTCTTTAAACGTTGGCATCGGACACAGTGTTCAACTATAGGACATATGTAGACAAGGGAAAAAAAAAAAAGGAAAACTAATGTGAAACCAACAGTAGAAGCGCAGAAAAAATCTCTGTGGGAAACGACAACAGTGTCCGTCGTGTCTGTCCTCATCATTGATGAGATCACCCACTCAAGCTGCCCGGTCACTGAGGTTCAGAGGTTTCGGAGGTGTGGTTACTAAAAAACGTTATATTGTGGACAAGAATATATGTTCTGTATGGGTAAACACAGTCTTTTAATTACCCCATTAGTTGAGTCATTATGACTTTTTCTTGTTTTTTAACAGCTTGTTAAAAAAAAAGTTGCACAAGCTTATTATTATTTTTTAACTTAAATAATTTTAAGATGATACCAACCGGATCCAGTTAAAGTTGGGAAATTGTGTAAAATGTAAATAAAAACAAAATACAACGATTTGTAAATCCTTTTCAACCCATATTCAATTGAATACACTTCAAAGACAACATATTTAATGTTCAAACTGATAAACTTAATTGTTTTTTGCCAAATAATAATTAACTTATAATTTCATGGCTGCAACACGTCCAGTAGAAGTTGGGAAAGGTGGCAAAAAATACTGAGAAAGCTGAGAAAAGCTCATCAAACAGCTATTTGGAACATCCCACATGTGATCAGGCTAATTGGGAACAGGTGGGTACCATGATTGGGTATAAAAGGAGCCTCCCCAAACATGCTCAGTCATTCATGAGCAAGGATGAGGCGAGGTTCACCACTTTGTCCACAACTGTGTGAGAAAATAGTTGAACAGTTTAAGAACAACATTTCTCAAAGCAAAATTGCAAGGAATTTAGGGATTTTAGCGCCACGGCCGGAAACCAAGACAGAATGTCCGTGACCTTCGATCCCTCAGACGGCACTGCCTTAAAAACCGACATGAGAGTGTAAAGGTTTGTAGTTTTAAAGTGCCATTTGTATTCTTAATCATACAATTTGAGATAGTTACTCTCTTATAGAGATCTAATTGCTATAACCTTCCATTTTAAACTAGGTTAGCCACAACAGCTGGCCGACTTAGCTCATTACATAAAGGGTGATGGCGATACAGCTGATTCTACATGAATAATTTACCACATGAAATTCATTTCTTCAAACTTCAAGCCAAATAAAAGTTATTAAACTCACAACTTAATTCACAGAGCCGGCTGATGATGACTGGCACGACCGTTATTTCGGCTGGTTTCAAAGATGTAATCTCGCGAGAATCCGCGAGAGTGCGCCCCTGGTTGTTTGCCGGGGTTTGGAGATGTGATCATTTTTGGCGCCCTCACGGTCATGGATAACAGACTGCTCATCATCCATCTCTGTAACTTCACATCAAATCGTCTTAAAACCCGTCACATACCAGTTGTCAAAGAGACAACGTACTTCCGAAGAATGAGAATGGTTGACGAAAATTTCCCAACATGTACTTTGTTAAGATGGGGGGAAAAAAAGGTGTGTTATAGATCACAAGACTGAAGTTGGCCTTCTACATTCAATGCTGTATGTCCTCAGAAGGATCGACAAAACTGTGAATGGCATTAAAAAATACTCTTCGCAACAACAGGTAAGTATCGCTCTCCATATTATTTTAACAGCTACAACACCAGCCAGTTTGCAGTGGATCTGTACTACTGAAGGACCCTGGACTTGTATGTTTGCTGTGGCTCATTTTCAGTGCATGAGAAAGGTCTGTTGTGAACATTTCTTAAATTGACAGAGATTTCAGAATAACAAAGAATAACAGCACATTGTGCTATTTATTAATGTTTACACTTTAAACGTAAGGTAAATCCTAGCTTTTTGCAGGTAACAGTACCATTGCCTACAGTTAACCTGTGTGTCTTAACTGCGATCAAGCCAGCCGTCTTTCCTTCTCGAGTAGTCAAGCCAGCCGCTCCTGCATTTCAAGGGCGCCTCTTTTCCAGGCTTTATGGCTTTATGGCAGTTTCTGGTTTTCAAAATAAAAGATGGGTAATTTACAGGCCATTAAAGACACTTTTGTAAACATCCAGCACAGATTTTGAGAAACTGGGTCACATGCCCTGAAACAATTGAAAAAAGATGCCAGTATTTACAGTGATAAAACCATAATCAATATGTGGAGCGACAGAGCGAAGAAAAAAAATAAAAAAGGGGGAGTATTGAAGTGTGATTAAAAGAGATGTGCATCAACTTGCCAACAAAGAACTACAATCCTGCACTGATTAGAAGTTAATTGGTCACATGACCTGGAAGCTATTGAGCTCAAATGCTAATATTTATTATAAAAAAAAACATTTAAAGTATATGGAGCATTTAAGTGTGACTTGAAGAGGTGTGCATCAACCTCCGAACAAAGTGCTGCAACCTCGCACTGATTTGAGGTCATTTGGTCACATGACCTGGAAGCGGAAGCTATTGAGCTAAAATGCCAAAAATTACTGTAAAAAAATCATTAAAAAAAAGATCGAGCATTGAAGTGTGATTTAAAGAGGTGTGCATCAACTTGCCAACAAAGAACTACAATCCTGCACTGATTAGAAGTTAATTGGTCACATGACCTGGAAGCTATTGAGCTCAAATGCTAATATTTATTATAAAAAAAAACATTTAAAGTATATGGAGCATTTAAGTGTGACTTGAAGAGGTGTGCATCAACCTCCGAACAAAGTGCTGCAACCTCGCACTGATTTGAGGTCATTTGGTCACATGACCTGGAAGCGGAAGCTATTGAGCTAAAATGCCAAAAATTACTGTAAAAAAATCATTAAAAAAAAGATCGAGCATTGAAGTGTGATTTAAAGAGGTGTGCATCAACTTGCCAACAAAGAACTACAATCCTGCACTGATTAGAAGTTAATTGGTCACATGACCTGGAAGCTATTGAGCTCAAATGCTAATATTTATTATAAAAAAAAACATTTAAAGTATATGGAGCATTTAAGTGTGACTTGAAGAGGTGTGCATCAACCTCCGAACAAAGTGCTGCAACCTCGCACTGATTTGAGGTCATTTGGTCACATGACCTGGAAGCGGAAGCTATTGAGCTAAAATGCCAAAAATTACTGTAAAAAAATCATTAAAAAAAAGATCGAGCATTGAAGTGTGATTTAAAGAGGTGTGCATCAACTTGCCAACAAAGAACTACAATCCTGCACTGATTAGAAGTTAATTGGTCACATGACCTGGAAGCTATTGAGCTCAAATGCTAATATTTATTATAAAAAAAAACATTTAAAGTATATGGAGCATTTAAGTGTGACTTGAAGAGGTGTGCATCAACCTCCGAACAAAGTGCTGCAACCTCGCACTGATTTGAGGTCATTTGGTCACATGACCTGGAAGCGGAAGCTATTGAGCTAAAATGCCAAAAATTACTGTAAAAAAATCATTAAAAAAAAGATCGAGCATTGAAGTGTGATTTAAAGAGGTGTGCATCAACTTGCCAACAAAGAACTACAATCCTGCACTGATTAGAAGTTAATTGGTCACATGACCTGGAAGCTATTGAGCTCAAATGCTAATATTTATTATAAAAAAAAACATTTAAAGTATATGGAGCATTTAAGTGTGACTTGAAGAGGTGTGCATCAACCTCCGAACAAAGTGCTGCAACCTCGCACTGATTTGAGGTCATTTGGTCACATGACCTGGAAGCGGAAGCTATTGAGCTAAAATGCCAAAAATTACTGTAAAAAAATCATTAAAAAAAAGATCGAGCATTGAAGTGTGATTTAAAGAGGTGTGCATCAACTTGCCAACAAAGAACTACAATCCTGCACTGATTAGAAGTTAATTGGTCACATGACCTGGAAGCTATTGAGCTCAAATGCTAATATTTATTATAAAAAAAAACATTTAAAGTATATGGAGCATTTAAGTGTGACTTGAAGAGGTGTGCATCAACCTCCGAACAAAGTGCTGCAACCTCGCACTGATTTGAGGTCATTTGGTCACATGACCTGGAAGCGGAAGCTATTGAGCTAAAATGCCAAAAATTACTGTAAAAAAATCATTAAAAAAAAGATCGAGCATTGAAGTGTGATTTAAAGAGGTGTGCATCAACTTGCCAACAAAGAACTACAATCCTGCACTGATTAGAAGTTAATTGGTCACATGACCTGGAAGCTATTGAGCTCAAATGCTAATATTTATTATAAAAAAAAACATTTAAAGTATATGGAGCATTTAAGTGTGACTTGAAGAGGTGTGCATCAACCTCCGAACAAAGTGCTGCAACCTCGCACTGATTTGAGGTCATTTGGTCACATGACCTGGAAGCGGAAGCTATTGAGCTAAAATGCCAAAAATTACTGTAAAAAAATCATTAAAAAAAAAGATCGAGCATTGAAGTGTGATTTAAAGAGGTGTGCATCAACCTGTCAACATAGTACTATGGTCCTGCACTGATTTGGGGTAAATTGGTCACATGACATGGAAGCTTTTGAGCTAAAATGCAAATGTTTTCTGTAAAAATCATAAAAAAAAAGATGGGGCATTTAAGTTTTTTCATGGCCACCACCTTATCGTGGTGGAGGGGTTTGAGTGCCGCAATGATCCTTGGAGCTATGTTGTCGGGGGCAATTGCCCCTGGTAGGGTCTCCCAAGGCAAACTGGTCCTAGGTGAGAGGCCAGACAAAGCGTGGTCATAGATCCCTAATGATGAGCAATAGCAAGAACCAGTTCACCCTGGCCGGAGGGTCACCGGAGCCCCACCCTGGAGCCAGGCCTGGGGTTGGGGCCCGCAGGCGAGCGCCTGGTGGCCGAGCCTCCACCCATGGGGCCCGGTCGGGCTCAGCCCGAATGGATGACATGGGTTCATCCTCTTGTGGACCCACCACCTGCAAGAGGAACCATAGGGGTCCGGTCCTGTGTGGATTGGGCAGCAGTCAAAGGCGGAGACCTTGGCAGCCTGATCCTCGGTTACGGAAACTGGCTTTTGGGACATGGAACGTCACCTCTCTGGTGGGGAAGGAACCTGAGCTGGTGCAAGAGGTCGAGAGATACCGGCTAGATATAGTCGGGCTCACCTCAACGCACAGCTTGGGTTCTGGAACCAACCTTCTTGAGAGGGGTTGGACCCTCTTCTTTGCTGGAGTTGCTCCGGGTGAGAGGCGGAGGGCAGGCGTGGGCTTACTAATAGCTCCGCAGCTCTCTGCCGGTGTGTTGCAGTTTTCTCCGGTGGACGAAAGGGTTGTTTCTCTGCGCCTCCGGGTCGGAGAACGGGTCCTGACTGTTGTTTGTGCTTATGCACCCAACAACAGCTCAGAGTACCCACCCTTTTTGGAGTCCCTGGGAGGGGTGCTGGAAAGTGCCCCAACTGGGGACTCCATTGTCTTACTGGGGGACTTCAATGCTCACGTGGGCAATGACAGCGTGACCTGGAGAGGCGTGATTGGGAGGAATGGCCTGCCTGATCTGAACCCGAGTGGTGCTCAGTTGTTGGACTTCTGTGCTAGTCACAGTTTGTCAATAACTAACACCATGTTTGAGCATAAGGGTGTCCATAAGTGCACTTGGCACCAGGACACCCTAGGTCGCAGATCTATGATAGACTTTGTGGTCGTATCGGCTGATCTGCGGCCGTATGTTCTGGACACTCGGGTGAAGAGAGGAGCTGAGCTGTCAACTGATCACCACCTGGTGGTGAGTTGGATCAGATGGCGGGGAAGGATGCTGGACAGGCCTGGCAGACCTAAACGATCAGTGAGGGTTTGCTGGGAACGTGTGGCTGAGGACCCTGTCAGGATGGTCTTCAACTCCCACCTCCGGAAGAACTGTGTTCCGGGGATGGCCGGGGACATGCAATCTGAATGGACCATGTTCAGCTGTGCCATTGCTGAAGCGGCTGCCAGGAGTTGTGGGCGCAAGGTGGCTGGTGCCTGTCGTGGCGGTAATCCCCGAACCTGCTGGTGGACACCAGAGGTGAAGGGTGCCGTCAAGCTGAAGAAGGAGTCCAACTTGGTTGGCCTGTGGGACTTCGGGAGCGGCTGACAGGTATCGGCAGGCCAAACGTTCTGCGGCTCTGGCGGTCACTGAGGCAAAAACTCGGGCATGGGAGAAGTTCGGTGAGGCCATGGAACTAGACTACCAGTCGGCCTCGAAGAAATTCTGGCAAACCGTCCGACGACTCAGAAGGGGAAAGCGGCCCTTTGTCCGCACTGTTTACAGTGCGGATGGGGAGCTGCTGACCTCAACTGAGAGTGTAGTCGGGCGGTGGAAGGAATACTTTCGAGGATCTCCTTAATTCCACCAACATGCATTCCGTGGAGGAAGCAGAGCCAGAGGACTTGGAGCGGGGCCCGCCCATCACTGGGGCTGAGGTCGCTGAGGCAGTCAAACAACTCCGCAGCGGCAAGGCCCCAGGGGTGGATGAGATCCGTCCTGAGTTCCTCAAGGCTCTCAATGTTGTGGGGCTGTCCTGGCTGACAAGTCTCTGCAACATTGCATGGACATCGGGGGACAGTGCCTCTGGATTGGCAGACTGGGGTGGTGGTCCCCCTTTTTAAATTGGGGGACCAGAGGGTGTGCTCCAACTACAGGGGGATCACACTTCTCAGCCTCCCTGGTAAGGTCTATTCCAGGGTGCTGGAGAGGAGAGTCCGGCGGTTAGTCGAACCTCAGATTCAGGAGGAACAATGCAGGTTTCGTCCTGGTCGTGGAACACTGGACCAGCTCTATTCCCTTGCGAGGGTGCTAGAGGGGGCATGGGAGTTTGCCCAACCAGTCCACATGTGCTTTGTGGATCTGGAGAAGGCTTTTGACCGTGTCCCCCGAGGTATCCTGTGGGGGGTGCTTCGGGAATATGGAGTCGATGGCCCTTTGCTACGGGCTATTCGATCTCTGTATTTCCGGAGTGAGAGTTTAGTTCGTATTGCCAGCAGTAAGTCAAGCTCGTTCCCTGTGAGGGTTGGGCTTCGCCAGGGCTGCCCTTTGTCACCGATCCTGTTCATTACTTTTATGGACAGGATTTCTAGGCGCAGCCAAGTGGCGGAGGGTGTCAGGTTCGGGGGCCTTAGGATCCCATCTCTGCTTTTTGCAGATGATGTGGTCCTCTTGGCCTCATCGAACACTGACCTCCAGCTCGCACTGGGGCGGTTTGCAGCCGAGTGTGAAACAGCCGGGATGAAGATCAGCACCTCTAAGTCTGAGGCCATGGTTCTCAGCCGGAAAAGGGTGAACTGCTCACTCCGGGTCGGGAGAGAGTCTCTGCCCCAAGTGGAGGAGTTTAAGTATCTCGGGGTCCTGTTCACGAGTGAGGGGAAAATGGAGCGAGAGTTTGACAGACGGATCGGGGCGGCGTCGGCAGTGATGCGGATGCTGTACCGGTCTGTTGTGGTGAAGAGAGAGCTGAGCCAGAAGGCAAGGCTCTCAATTTACCGGTCAATCTACGTTCCAACCCTCACCTATGGTCATGAGCTGTGGGTCGTGACCGAAAGGACACAATCGCGGATACAATACAAGCGGCTGAAATGAGCTTCCTCCGCAGGGTGTCCGGGCTCAGCCTTAGAGATAGGGTTCGGAGCACGGACATCCAGGAGAGGCTCGAAGTAGAGCCGCTGCTCCTTCACATCGAGAGGAGTGAGATGAGATGGTTCGGGCACCTGGTGAGGACGCCTCCCTGGGGGGGTATTCCGGGCATGTCCAGCTGGGAGGAGACCCCGGGGTAGACCCAGGACACGATGGAGAGATTACATCTCTCGGCTGGCCTGGGAACGCCTTGGTATCCTCCCAGAAGAGCTGGTGGAAGTGGCCGGGGATAGGGGCCTCTGGTCTTCACTAATGACATTGCTGCCCCCGCGATCCGGAACCGGATAAGCGGTAGAAGATGGATGGATGGATGGATTTAAGTTTGATTGAAAGAGGCGTGCATCAACCTCCAAACAAAGTGCTTCAACCTCACACTGATTTGGGGTTAGTTGTTCACATGACCTGAAAGCTATTGAGCTAAAATGTCAAAATTTACTGTAAAACAATCATTAAAATAGGTGGAGTTGTAAAATGTAATTCAAAGAGGTGTGCATCAACCTGCCAACATCGTACTATGGTCTTACACTGATTTGGGGTTAATTGTTCACATGACCTGGAAGCTACTGAGCTAAAATGCAAATATTTAATGTAAAAAAAATCCTTAAAAAAAGATGGAGCATTGAAGTGTGATTTCAAGAGGTGCATCAACCTGCCAACATAGTCATACTGTCCTGCACTGATTTGGGGTCAATTGGTCACATTAACAAGAAGCTATTAAACTGAAATGCTAAAATTTACAGTAAAAAAATCTAAAAAATATTTGGAGTACCAAAATGTGATTTAAAGAAGTGTGCGTCAACCTCAAAACACAGTGCTACAATCCTGCACTGATTTTGGGTCATTTGGTCACATGACATGAAAGCTATTGGGCTTAAATGCTTATATTTACTGTAAAAGAAAAAAAAAACCTTAAGAATGGGTGGAGTACTTAAATATAAATTAAAGTGGTGTGCATAACTGCCAAACATAGTGCTACAATCCTGCACTGATTTTGGGTCATTTGATCACATGTCCTGGAAGCTACTGAGCTAAAATGCTAAAGTTTACTGTAAAAAAAAATCAAAAAATATTTGGAGTATTGAAATGTGATTTAAAGAGGTGTGCAACAACCTCCAAACATACTACTACAATCCTGCACTGATTTTGAGTCAATTGGTCATATGACCTGGAAGCTATTGAGCTCAAATGCAAATATTTACTGTAAAAAAATCATTAAAAAAAGATGGATCATTGAAGTGTAATTTAAAGAGGTGTGCATCAATTTGCCAACATAGTACAATGGTTCTGCACTGATTTGGGGTTAATTGGTCACATTAACAAGAAGCTATTGAGCTAAAATTCCAAAAATATACTGTAAAAAAATCTAAAAAATGTTTGGAGTATTAAAGTGTGATTTAAAGAGGTGTGCATCAACCTGCCAACATAGTCATACAGTCCTGCACTGATTTGGGGTCAACTGGTCACATTAACAAGAAGCTACTGAGCTAAAATGCTAAAAATTTACTGTAAAAAAAATCAAAAAAATATTTGGAGTGTTGAAATGTGATTAAAGAGATGTGCATGAACCTCTTAACATTGTGCTACAATCCGTCACCGATTTGGAGTCAATTGGTCACATGACCTGGAAGCTTTTGAGCTAAAATGTAAATATTTACTGTTTAAAAATCATTAGCAAAAGATGGATCATTGAAGTGTAATTTTAAGAGGTGTGCATCAACCTGCCAACATAGTACTACAATCCTGCACTGATTTTGGGTCATTTGGACATGAAAGCTATTGAGCTAAAATGCCAAAATTTACTGTAAAAAAAATCATTAAAAATAGCTGGAGTACATTAATATAAACTTAAGAGGTGTGCATAAACCCCAAAACATAGTGCTACAATCCTGCACTGATTTGGGGTCATTTGGTCACATGACTTGAAGCTATTGAGCTAAAATGCTTATATTTACTGTAAAAAATCATTGAAAAAAGATGGAGCATTTAAGTGTTATTTAAAGAAGGTTGCATCAATCTCCTCCTCTTTGATTTACATTTTAGTACTCCTATTCCTATTTTTAATGATTTTTTTTACAGTAAACTTTAGCATTTTAGCTCAATAGCTTCCAGGTCATGTGACTTAGTGACCCCAAATCAATGCAGGATTGTAGCACTATGTTTTGAAGTTGACACACACCTCTTTAAATCACATTTTAGTACTCCAAATATTTTTTAGATTTTTTTTACAGTAAATTTTAGCATTTTACTATTTTGGCAAGTTGATTAAGAGAAAAGGCTAAGTAATACCAATCTAGTCTTGGTAGGTTAAGGTCGTGTTCACACCAGCCATGTTTAGTCCGGTTGAACCGAACCCTGGAGCATTTACCTCCTTGATGCGGTTCATTTTAGTTTGTGTGAACACTGGCCTCGGACTCTGAAGCGGACCAGTTAACCGCTCCCGGGTCCGCCTGGAAGGGGTGGTCTCGGACCGCTGACATGTGCACTCTAGAGCGGTTCACTTCTGGTGTGAACCCCATCCGCACCAATCACAGAAAGCGCGCTGTTGTAGACATCATATCCTGTTTTGGTCAGAGCCAATGTTAGCAAAGTGCGGCTAACAAAATGTCTGGCAGGGGACAAACGTGGAGTTACGAAGAAGTGAGATGTCTTCTGGATATATGGAACGACGAAAATATTGCACAGCTGTTAGAGAAGGTGCACAAGAACACCGAGTTATTCAAAATATTCAGCGAAAAAAAGAGAGAGAATGGGTTCAACCAAACAGTTGAACCAGTGTCGTGTCAAAGTTAAAAAGCTACGACAACAATACATCAAAGTACGAGACGCCTTGCAGAGAAGTGGTAGTTCTTCGGATGTTAAGGACAAATTTGTGTGGTTTGACGACCTCGATAAGATCCTGAATACAAGACCCGTGGTGAGCCCTGTAGATGTTGTGGAGTCATTGGAGAAGGAGGGAGACGAGAGCACAGCATGCACCAGCCTGTCACCGAACCAGAAGAGCACGTCTTCAGTTGACACAGAGATGGACAGCCGCAGCTCCTCGGTTAATGGGGAGGACTCTGATAAAAGTGGTAAGTTTATGTTTAACTGGTATTTCGACTGTGCAGTGTATGGGCGTTATCCCTCCCTTCGGGTTAAGGATGTGTTGATTGATTCAACCAACATCAAAACATAGTAACGTCCGGTTGTGCAGCCTGTTGTGGAGATTAATAACGTTAGCCTACGTATGACTGTCCTATTAAGTCAGTGTGTTCACATATCAAACTCATATCTACAAATATGGTGCACTGCCATACACAAACACAAACAAACAAACACACACACACACACACACACACACACACACACACACTAAACACAATCACATGTTGTTGACCTAACGTTACCAGGATGTCTGCATATATTTATTTATTTACTACTGAATTGCTGCTCATAATATATCACTGTCATGTGGCCATAACTATAACAAATTTTACAAACAGGTGGTCCAGCTGCTGGCTTCAACAAAGACTATGGACAGCCTTCTGAGCAACACACAGACCAGTCTCAGCAGACAGGAAAGAGATGGACAATTCCTGGAGCTGCATCCAGGAAAAAAAGGCCAAAGACTTGCCCAGACAGCAGACTGAAAGAATATTTGTCCAAACAAAAGAAACATCTGGATGCTGTGATTGAAGCTGAGCAGAGCCACCTGCGGCAGGAGACGGCAACCTTTGAGAGTTTCCTGCAGGTACAGCAAGAAGCTGAGGAGCGGCGATTCAAGGCCAAAATAGGGAAAATAATAGAATGTTCATGCAGCTTATTGGAACTGTTATGAATGCCATGTCAAGCCAAACATCACACCCACCTCAGTCTGACTGGATGTCACTGCAACCTCAGACAGCATACTCCATGCCCCACCTGCCCTACCAATCAGCCATGTTCTCTCCATCTTTCTTGTACACCCCACTATACATGCCTCCTCCATCAGCAAAACCAACTCCTTCCGCCATTCACATGACTCCCAGCTTTTCGCCTCTACCTCTGTCAACTCCATCACCCAGGTCGACTCCATCTGTGAACCAAGAGCTTGAGTGCCGACAGTCCATACCTCTGACTGTTGTCCTTGAGGAAGAAAATGCTGGTCCAAGTATTTCCTTTAGTTAATGGCTGAGCAAGAGGTCAATGGCAACACATCCCAGTTTGCACCCAGTGTTTCACCTAATGTTCTGCCAAGTTGAAAAGCTGGTGCTAGAAAATGTTGTTAATGTTTTATTTTCGGGTACAGATGTGGGCACATATGTTCCACTGTTCTGCCTTATTTTGCTACCTTGAAGCATTGAAGCTTGAATTGAATGTCAAAGCACTCCTTTAAAGCTCTTCCATTTTCTTTAAATGGATAAGAATTGCAATAGTTTGCACTATGTCCTACCTCAAATAGTAGCTTTTTTCCTTGTTAAATGATCGATAGGTGTTATGCTGCATCAGTTTTTATTTCATATTATGGCAATTGTTTGTGCACTGCACCACAGACTTCATATTTTTGCACTTACCTTTAAAGCTGGTGCTAGAAAAAGGTTGAAATGTTTTATTTTCAGGTACAGATGTCAGCAACTAAGTTCAATTGTTTTGCTTTATTTTGCTATCTCAAAGCATTGAAGATTGAATTGAATGTCAAAGCACTCCTTTAAAGCTTTGCTTTTTTTAAATGGTAGAATGCTCAGTCAGTTTTGATTTTATATTGTAGCAACTGTTTGTATACTGTACTACAAACTCGTTATTTTTGCACTGAAAAATAAAGTTATATTTTAAAAACATGTTGCATAGTGTGTTGAAAATTGACAGCCAATAACTCCAAAACACAATTTCTTTAATATCGTACAATCAGTAGTAGTCATAGCATGATAAATGAGCCCAGTGAAAAATCATTAGTGATCAGTTATTGTACATCAGCTCTAGAAAGTCACAAACACAGCCAAAATAAAAGTTGAGAGTGCAATCTGGACAGCAGTAAAGCATTTGCAACTGCAATTTAAAGTTTGTTAATAACATAAATAGAATCAAACTTAATATATAACATTGCATTAATTAATGTGACCAGCAGCTCTGTCTTTACTTCTCTCTCCTCTCTCACCCATCTCCTTTTCTCTCTCCTCACCTCTCCTCCCTCTCCTGACTCCTCTCCTCGCCTATCTCCTCTCCCCGATCTCTTCTCTCTCCTCTCCCCCACCTCTCCCCTCTTTCACCTATCTTCTATTCTCTCTCCTCTCCTGTCACCTCTCTCCTCTCCTCTTCTCTCCTCTCCTGTCCTGTCCTCTCTCCTCACCTCTCCTCTTTTTTTCTGAATTAAATCCATGGGTTGCACCCTCCCCCAAAAAACTACTATTTTAACATCACACTGGAACAAGGAACTTGGGCACTGTTCATCACTGACCTTAAACTCTTGAGAAATATGCACTCAGGGCATTTCTGATGTCACGGCCAGCACTGGCCTGATTCTGCTGCGGTGTTGCATCATTGTCACCTTCACCCTGAGCACCCTCCCTAACTCTTCCAAAAACGACCTGTTCTTCATCAAAATATTCATTATGTAGTTCATAAAAGTTGTGAAGTACACAACAGGCCATTATTACTCTGCTGACAAAAGTGATATGGGTGTCATTTCTTTTGAGTAGACACCTCCACCTTCCTTCAAGCCTCCCAAATGCTCTCTCCACTGTCATCCTGGCCTGACTGAGACGATGATTGAACTGTATTTGTTCTGCTGTAATTTCTCTTCCTTCAGGAAAGGGCTTCATGAGCCATGGGAGGAGAGGGTAAGCAGAATCCCCCAGGTGGAGGAGAGGCACATCCACTCCCTCAAATCTCTCTGTCCATCCAAGCAACAGGGTTCCAGCTTGGTCACGGTGGTAGAGTGAGGAATTAGCAAAGACTCTTGCATCATGGACTTTACCCGAGTAGCCTATGTTAATGTCCCAGAACATCATGCGATGATCGACCACACCTTGCAGCAGTACAGAGAAGAAGCCTTTACGGTTGAAGTAGTCAGCAGGAGTGTCACTTGGAGCCTGAATGCCAATATGTGTGCCATCAATTGCTCCTGCAAATTGTGTACCCTCCTGGAAGCTGTAAACAGAAGGTTCAGCAACACTGAAGACACACACCCCTGTTCTGTAGCCACTTTAGTGGATCCCCGCAAAGACAGGTAAGACAACAGATGTTTTGTAAGACAACAGATGTTTTGTTGTGTTGTTGTTGGCTGTTTTTAAATGAGAAATGTGGCACAAACTAGATTAAATGTTGAACTGTCTTTATAACCTAAATATGAAGATGTTAAAACTGTGTGAAGTAGATGTAGTGAGAGAGGCAATTGTTTTTACCAATTTAGTTGGAAGTATAGTGTTTTTTTCATATATGAAAGGTTGATGCTTAGGTACACTATAGTTGTGCTCAACTTATTTTCTTTTTCGTTAGATACTTTGCATGTGCTGTCACAGCCAAGCTAGCCAAGGATGCCCTGCTGCGAGAGATCAGGAAGATGGAGTGAACACTGAATGATGGAGCAGCTTCAGCTACACAGCCAGCAGCTACTGAAGAGGATACAGCTTCAACAACAACAGAGCCAGCTGACAAGGTGTGATACACTATGACCCTTGGCTTGTAGATTGTCTATTTTCAGCAAAAAGAGGGGGGCATCTATAATGTTCATGTATTAGACTATTGAATAAACTGCCTCAGGTTTAATTGTGTTCTATGCAACAAAACATTGTAGTCTTTGATCTGCAGTATTTGTACAACTGTACGTTGGTCAATTATTTTATTAAATATGACTGTATACTGAGTAAATGTTATGGTATACTATACTCACTGTAGCGAAGTCACTATAGTGACTGCTGACGACTAACTAGACAATACAGTCTATAGCCTTTCATGAATATACCAATTCCCACCATAGTGTAGTGACTGGCAAGTAGTAGTGTGGCTATCATTCATGTCAGTCTAAGTAAGTAATTTTAATTTTGTTTAATTTAAAACATTTAAAAAAGGCATCAGTAAAGGCCAGTTCATTCCATCCACTGTCTGCCGCTAGAGTCCTGAACTCTGGCATAGTCAGCCACCCGCCGCTGATTCTGCTTTAAAAAGTCACACTGCACTAAAAATGATCTGCAGTCTCCAGAATCTCCAGAAAACCTCTCAGGAGCATCGGGACGAGGAGTGAGCATGGCAATGGGTAATTAAGCAGCAGCAGCAAGAACTGGAGCAGGGGGAGCATGGCCTGGCGTAGTGGGAGTTCAATTCGGCTCTCCAGGTAAGCCAGAATCCAATGTAGTTGATCCGTTAGATGACTTACTTGCTCGTGGGCAGAGTTCTGAAATTCCCCTTGTTTCAGGTGCTACTCCCTCACACCTTGATTAATGCTGCTCAGCTGTTCTTCATGCTGCTGCAAGCGGCTCCCCCGGCTTCTCAGAGCTTTTTTCATGGCTTCTAAGTCAGCTGAGTCCATATTTGGCCAGATTGTACTGACAGGACTGGCATGAAAGGACCCAAAAGCACAGCTGAAAAAACAAAAACTCTTTAATTAGGGCTATGCACTCAAAGAACAAAACACAAAATCACAGCCTTGCTGGAGCACAAAAGGCAAACCCCAAAAATCCCAAAAGTTTAAATCTAAAGGAGCCTAGCTTAATAAAGCAAAAGGCAGCACAAACTTGATACTTGGGGCATGGAGGAATCAGGTACATGAAACATAACAATCTGGCACAAGACAAAGGGAGACACAGACTTTTATACATGAGGTTATGGGGCACAGGTGGAAACAATGAAGAGTGGGGCTCACAATCACAACAGTAGGAAAACATGAAGGCAGGAAGTGAAATGCCTGAAACGTGAGGAAAGACGTTACTACAAAATAAAAGCTGACAAGACAAGATGTACAACCAAGACTGAAGTAAAAGGTACAAACTTAACATAACTGACAAGACATGACAGGTACCACCAGTATACATTCAGTTGTCATCTGCGATCATGCCCCAAAATCCCTCAGCCTCAAAATTGACACCCTCCCCGAATCATCTCAAACATGGCACTTTAACCTCTCTCTTCTGAAGGACCCAGTATTGCATAAAATGGTAAGGAAGGAGAGGGAAGACTTTCTTGAAATAAATGATTCTCCGGACATATCCCCATCCCTACTTTGGGAAACAGGGAAGCAGTAATCCAAGGAAAACTACTCTCATACTCCTCCTATAAAAAAAAGAAAGAACAGCAGGTAGAAAGAGAACTGGAGGAAAAAATCAAGAAACTATCAGAAGAATATGCAATTTATAACCAAGAGATCAAGTAGGCTCTGAACTACAAAGGACAAAACTACAACTAGATAATATTTTATTAAAAAGGACAGAATTTTTGCTATAACAATTGAGATACAATGATTTCAAATACAATAAATCAGGCAAATTTTTAGCTAATCAACTACAATGCAACAAGGAAAAATCATTCAACATTTCAGGACCCTAATGGTAAAAACCCCAACATTGAAGACATCCAGAAATTCCTTAACAGCATAGATATTCCTGAACTTACTACAGAACAACAAACCATATTAGACACCCCAATAACAATTAATGAAATACATACCCAGCCAGCATGTCCATGTGGGCCCCATATGGATTATGTGCGGGCTGCAAATACGGGTCCTAAATGGGTTTGTCCGCGGGTTCCATAGAGGCCCAACCTGTGATTGCCCATATGGGCTTCATGTGGGATCAACCCGGGCTTTACATGGGGCCTATCTTGGCATTTCATATGGGTCCCACATAGGCCCCATTTCTACCTAAAGTAAGATCTCACACTGGGCATTGTGTGGTGCCCAAGTGGGCTGCAAATATGGGTTCAGAGTGGGTTTGTCCGCGGGATCCATAGAGGCCCAACCTGTAATTGCTCATATGGGCCTCAAGTGCGATCTACTTGGGCTTTACATGGGGCCTATCTGCACAAATCACATTGGAGCCATAGAGGTCCCATCGCTGCCTAAGGAAAGATCTCACTGGGCCTTGTGTGGGGCTAAAGTGGGTTTAAAAATGGGTTCCAAGTGGGTTTCTCCACAGGTTTTAAGGGGGCCCCACCTGGGATTGTCTACACGGGCCTAAAGTGGGATCTAACCAAGCTGGGGCTGGTCTGGGCAATTAATATAAGACCCATATAGGCCTCAAATACTGCCTGCCTTAACATGTGGATCCCTAAACATTAAAGAGAATATTAAAGTCAGGTCATAAAATGCTAAGCAAAATATTGTTTTTAGTACAAATTCATGTTAATTAGGTCAGCATACAGTAAGAGATACCCATTTTTTTTACTTTTGTATAAAACTTAAGATATTTGTACACAGACTGGGAAAAGTGGGTTTGTATGAGAATTGTCAGCACTACCAGCATCAGGTGCTGATCAGCAGACTCCTGGCCTGATGCACTTGCAAAATTGTTAAAAAAAAGGAACTCCAAAAGAAACTGGTGCTAATTTTCACAACAAACTACAACACACAGCTGTGTTTAAAACAAACTTGAATTTAATATAATCTGCCATATAAAAGAGTAACCATTTCACTGCATAAACATTGGGCAGTGCTGTAAGCCCTGCAAGTGGCTGTTTTTGCTTTACTCCTCAAATGTTGTGAAATGCATAAAAAAACATAATGGCAGACATGCCCATCTATACAAACACATCTCCAGAACCAGATTGTAGAACTTTATTGTATTTGTGTCTCATCTTGGGACTGGGGGGACTGTGTTTCACCCCTTTTGCTGAACTCCCTCTGTGCTCTGATGGCCCGCCTGCCCCCTCTGTCCCGAGCTCCTGTAAACCATTTTGAGAGGGCCTTCTCTGCATCCTTCTGGTTTATGTCCTTTGTAAGGATGTTCTTCTTCAGTGCTCCTAGAAATAAATGAAAAAAGTATTCACCTTTTTATTCTGACATATGACCAAATTATTTTTTCTTAAATAATCAGAGAAATGGACAGAAGGCAACTGAAAGGAATTCAGTAAAAAAAAAAAGTTTAAGACATGTATAATAGGGAAAACAAAATCTACCATTTCAAATCACAATGACATCCTAGAGTAGCCCATAAAGCCTTATATTTTTGATTTTCAAAAGATTATGAAAGTCATTAAGTCCATGAAAAAAAATGTATTTAATATAAACCGTTTTTAGACAATCACCAGATCTATGACTATGTTGAATGCAGTAATTTTTTTAATAAATAAATGTATAAAGCATAGTAAGTGGTCTCCTATTATCTCCACTGAAATAAAACAAAAAAACCTTCTTTGTCAAAATATTTTCCCCCAAAATTTTAACTCTAAATTGAGCATGGGAACAACAAATAAAGCATAAAATTTACAAACTCATTGTCACTTAAATATAAATACATATAGCTCTATTTTCTCCCCTCTCTCTGTGTTTCGCGACTAAACATAACCAGCCAAGGAGGAGAAAGAAGTTTCTATGGCAACCACTTGAGTTGTGGCCTGAGCAAATATTTTTTATTTAATTTTTTTTTAATTTAACCCAGCAAAGTCCATCCTGAATCCATGGATGTAAAGTCACTTAGACAACAATGTTTCCCTGATAGAACAGTTTTTGAGGTTACAGGAGATTTCTCACTGACTCCAACTTGTGTTCATCATCAGTCATAACAGATCGTTTATAGACATAATTCTGATGACTTCCACCTTTTATTAAGGAAAAATGTGGAAAAAAAACTGCTGTGCAGTTGGAAGAGTTTAGCTTATACAATGACGGCATAAGGTTGACAACACTCCATCACGTTTCTGTTCACTCTTACCAAAACAAAATGGACTTTCTTCTGCTCAAGTGCAATTGGAATATCAAATTCAAAGTGTTGAAGGACATATCTGCAGCAGTTAAAAACATGTTAGAATGCATTACGGTTGAAATACATCTAAAGGAAAATTGTAATATTATCATCTGTTGTATCTACAGAGCACCGGGTTTGAACTTGAACAACTTCATCACATATGCAGGAGATCTTTTCTCAAAATTGGGCAGAAAAAGGGTTTTTATCTGCGGTGATACTAACATTGACTTACTAAACCCAAATAAACAGAAGCTCAATGAGGAGTTCTTAAACTCCTTGTACAGTTTAGGATTCGAACCACTTATCACTCACCCGACCAGAATCACAAAATACAGTGCTACACTAATTGACAACATTTTTCTAACGTGCTGATGACTTACAGACATACACAAAGCTGTTTGATAAACATTGCCCCACGAGAGTGTTGAAGTTTAAAAAACAAAGCAGAGAGAACAGACCTTGAATGAAATGTGGGTTGTTTGGTCTGCAAGACAGCAGGAAAGACAGAATGTACCTAAACAATAATAGTGAATGAAGTGACGGTCATACTTCTGTAAATGTCATACTTCTGTAATGTCATACTTCTGTAAATGGAATACAAATTTATAATAATCTGATGATATGTGGAAAAGAGGAGACTAAATATTGAGGAAATGGGGACGGGACTAGATAAGCTCTGCTTCTCCCGTCTTCCCTTTCGGACATGTACAATTTGATCAACTATTGACAATGTGTGATGTTGTATAAGTGTGCTGACGTGCCGAAATAAATAAATAAATTAAAAAAAAAAAAAGAACCAGGACCAGGCCCCGAGTGTGAAAGCCATCTACATTTTTAACACTGTCAGCATTGTAAGGACCTAATCTTGTACAGAGTACTAAATTTGGTCAAGTTGCTTGATCACACAGCAAACCAATTTAGATGGTCAAATGCCTTGATAAAAATTAATATCTGCAGTCTGAAAGCCAATTAAATTTTGAACATGAACTTGTAACCTCTATTTTAAACCACTGTTCAAACCTTGGACATAAAGTGTCCACCCTATTGGAAACTTAATTTTTAAAGAGAATTACCATAAACGAGATCAAATAGACGGAGCTCCCTGAAGGGTTTCTTCCCATGACGTCCAAAGAGGTTGTACTGTAGTGCAAGGTCAGGTGATATTATGAATGCCATCATCCTACGGGTTGCATCATCTATTGAATGACCTCCAATTTCTCCAACCATGGCAACCTGAAAATACAAAAATAAAGTCACAGAAAAGAAATTCCATGGTTACTGAACTACTTACGTTACTACCATTTCTACCTTATTTTTTTATTTTATTTTTATTAATTTATGTATTTTTTATCATTATTTTTGTATTATTCCCATTTATATTCTATTTGCACTTAATTTTCAAATTGTATTTTTGCTTTAATTAATTAATTATTTTGTTTTCTTTTATTGGCAGGTTTGGCCCTCCATATTTATATCCCATGTGGTGCATGAGAATAAGTACTCCTAATTTTTTTAAGCCCATAACCCACAGGATGTTGAGTGCATTCTGTCATCGTCGCATGCTACGTAGTAAATATATAGTATGTTCCTATTCTAATCAGTGCAGCGACACCCTGAGTCTATTTTCAACACTTCAAACACTTGTCAGTCTACACAGACCAGATAGCATCAGACAGGGAGTCAAGCATGGAAGAAGCTCTTGTCAACTCATAAATTCCAAAATAAAATACCATCAGTGGACTCCAAACTGTTAATCAGTTTAAGCAAATGATAAATCCTCCCTGGTTATGGATTTATCATTAACATAGAACAACCCCATGGTCTATCCCTGGCCCATGTCAACTATAACAGGACTTTAAGCTGCTAACTCTGTTTTAAGGTATAGCACAGCAAAGTGGAACATAGTTTACTTTACTTAACATGAATAAACCTGCATAAGAAAACTTTAAAATCACCGTTGCTTGTTCACATAAAGTTAGAGCACAACAATCACAAAATAATATCAAAATTAGCAGGAAATCACTCACAGAAAGGCAAAGCAACCTGTTGTGTTGTTTTCTGTATACTGAGGCCAGCTGACAGGGGGTGCGCTACACTGCTACCACACTGCAAACTCAGTTTCCAGTGGGCAATGACGAGCGCCAGGACGGGACGCTGACGGAATGCACTCAACACGGATATTGTGGGTTTTGGGCTTTACATCAACATAGTGCAGCTGTGTAACTTCACAACACACATGATTACAAAAATGCTTTTGCTCGATCAGTTACCTTGAAATGCTCCTCAAGAGGCTCGCTTTCTGCACTGTGTGTGTGTGTGTGTGTGTGTGTGTGTGTGTGTGTGTGTGTGTGTGTGTGTAAACTATCAGTTTATCCTCCCCGAACAAAGAGTGGATTACTAACAAGAGAGTTCACTCCGTTCATTCCGCTAAGGACCAAACGCGCCCAGGTGCTGAGACCAATGCTCAGAGTGAACCCTCCTGTCATCCAACCTGTTCAGAGGCCAGAAACGGGGAAAACAAGCACGCATACATGACATTTTCATTTATTGTGCAATTCATCGATTTATTAATTATCGCCCCAGGTCTATCGTCATCTAGACTACTTTATTCTCTCAACTTAACAAAATCCCGCTTGAGCTATGTGGCTAATGTTACCTGCTATGCTACACAGCCAGACTGTTCGGCTAGCTGGCTTACATTGCCACATCCTTATCCTCCTGAACATAATAAACGTCATATCGCACATAAATTAGGCAACGATAACGTGTATCATATTACGGGAAAACCACTGTTTCACATTGAGTCAATTTGTCTTACCTTTGCGAGGATAGCTCTGCAAACCGAAAAGGGAGGTAGATGCCGCGATTCGCGCCGAAATTTGCGTCCTTTCAAAAATATACATCCGCCAGGGTTGTAAGGTCTGTGTGACCAGACTAGCACAATGGCTACAGGCACATCAATGTCAAACGTGTGCAAACCTCTCACTCACTCACTCACTCACTCATTCACTCTTTTTGTCTTTCGCTTTTTCTCTTTCGGTCCCTTTTTTCTCATACACAGAGGAGGGAATGATGACATTTCACCGCACAAAAGGTTTTGGTCTGGCACTACTTTGTGAAATGGAGGAATACCTTTAAGTGCTTCACATGTAGGATAGTTCCTTTTATTAAAATAATTATTAAATAAGTAAACATAAATAAATAAATATTATTGTTAAATTCATACAATTTGGGTAACTTCTGATGTTGATGCTGAAACCTATACTTTTGAAGAAAGAATAAAATACTGGATCATTACTATTATAAATTTTTTAAAGGTATACATTTCAGGGAAATAAAAATATGTATCTAGATCATCCAGAAATGTATTAACTTATGTTATATTCATCTTAATAAACTAATTTTTTAAAATTAACTTCAATTTAAAAACTTCACTCTAATTGAAACGTATGTGTTATGCGGTTAAGAAATAAAAATGATGAAAATAAGTAATCAAAGCACAAAGATAAAAATATAACTAAAATGACTACAACATAAAAAATGCCCAACATATTTTCCTTCATATAAAGTTAATTAAAGAGATAGAAATTATTAAAGATTTTAAGCAAACTATGTTTTTATTTCTCTACAGTATGGTCTTCATACATTTTGTTTTATTTAAATGAGGCCTTAGAATCACTTTGACCCTTAAGATATAGTTCACGTTCATCCCAATTCTCTGGATCTTTGCTGATGTTTTTGGTGTCAAAGGACGAGGAAAACAACAAAGAAGACATTCAGTTCAAGTGACTTTTGGTATTAAAAGACAAGATACAGCAGGGACTATCTGACCTTCAGTGAAGGCACACACAGTCAAGATGAGAGAGATAGGGAAGTGCCCACGGAGAGGCAGTGGCAACATCTATACTTGTATTTATAATGTTCCATATTAGTCTTTATTATTTAACTCAAGTATTTTTTTTATCCAGTAATCTACCTTTTTACTACATTTTACTCACATATGTTAAGTTTTGTTATGTTGCAGCCGGATGCTATAGTCTTAAAATTATTTTTTTGTCCCCATTAATTTGTACCCTAAACTGTAATGTGTAAATGGAACTTAAGACCCCCCCCCATATCCATTAAATTAGCTATAGAAAACCAAAATATAACTTTCACCCTTTAGATGTAGCTTAGGTTCCTCCCATTTCTCTGGATCTTTGCTGTTTCTAAGCCTTGATTGGAGTCCCCCTATGAAAAATAAAATTCATCATATATTATTCGATTATTCACAAAGGCATACATCTGACCATAGAAGACCTCACATCTGACAAACCATGAGGTCAAAGGAATCGCCCTGGAAACGCTACAAATGTGTTAAGGTGCACTGAAAGTTCCTAAGAGTACAGTGGACTCCACAATTTTCACAGTTTTACATTTATTATGGCAGTTCAATACCTGCATTTAGAAAAGTCAACCACTGAATCCTCATTGACCTCCTTTAGGTATTTAAGAGGTTATGGTACCCATTTCTTCATTGTTGGCCCTTGCCTAAATTATTTGATTGAAATAGTGATGATACACTGACTAAAATATCTAGCAAGACCTGTGTCTAATGACTAAAACCCAAATGTGGGAATTACCAAACTGCTTGAATTAACAAGTTCATTGACACGTGATATGCTGTTGACTGGTGGTTTTTCATGTGTTTGATGCCTTTTTATTATACTAGCTACAGTCTGTGGCAGAGTGTTTTTAAAGTACTTCATAAGCTCAGTGTGCTCACGCCACTGGTTGACACATCATCGCTGATCCATTATGTAGGAGATCTATTCCAGTTATCTGGAACAAATATTAATCAGCGCATGCCTAGATAACCCTTATACACCACTTAGGTCCTGTATGACCCACTAAAGTAAAACTACATGGGTCTTATCTAATAATAATCAGTTCTACCCTATGTCTGCTTAACCCACATAGGCTCTCTATGTGGGCAGCCCATTTGGGCTTTTGATGTGGGACCCATATAGCTTAACCAGTATGGGTCCCATATAATAATGCCCAGTTCTACCCTATGTCTGCTTAACCCACATAGGCTCTCTACAGGTCCTGAATGGGCAGCCCATTTGGGCTTTTGATGTGGGACCCATAAAGCTTAACCCATATGGGTCCCATCAAATAATACCCAGTTCTACCCTATGTCTGCTTAACCCACATAGGCTACATATTGGCCCTGAATGGGCAGCCCATTTGGGCTTTTGATGTGGGACCCATATAGCTTAACCAGTATGGGTCCCATATAATAATGCCCAGTTCTACCCTATGTCTGCTTAACCCACATAGGCTCTCTTCAGGTCCTGAATGGGCAGCCCATTTGGGCTTTTGATGTGGGACCCATAAAGCTTAACCCATATGGGTCCCATCAAATAATACCCAGTTCTACCCTATGTCTGCTTAACCCACATAGGCTACATATTGGCCCTGAATGGGCAGCCCATTTGGGCTTTTGATGTGGGACCCATATAGCTTAACCAGTATGGGTCCCATATAATAATGCCCAGTTCTACCCTATGTCTGCTTAACCCACATAGGCTCTCTACAGGTCCTGAATGGGCAGCCCATTTGGGCTTTTGATGTGGGACCCATAAAGCTTAACCCATATGGGTCCCATCAAATAATACCCAGTTCTACCCTATGTCTGCTTAACCCACATAGGCTACATATTGGCCCTGAATGGGCAGCCCATTTGGGCTGCCCATGTAGGACTCATATGAGTGAAACTTATATGGGTCCCAGATAATTCTGCCCAGTTCTAGCCTTTGCCCACATGACCCACATAGGCTCTGTATCGGTCCTGCATGGTCAGCCCACATGGGCTTCCCATATTGGTCCAATACTACAAAATCCAAATGGGGCCCACACATTTTGCCCATTTGAAGCCCATGCCCATCCCATACCCACGTTGCCCAACTGTAACCCACATGAGGCCTACATGGACATGCTGGCTGGGTAGTGCCTTTGACAGTATGCCTACAGGTAAAGTACCAGGCCCAGCTGGTTTCCCTGCAGAATATTTAAAACACTTCTGGTCAATACTTGCATCACTACTCTTTTGGACAGTTACTCAGATTAAAAGCAACGGTCATACTTCTTAAGGAAAGTGGGAGAAGCTAGAGTCCAGCCTGTCGACTTAGCTGCCAATCCAGGCTGTGGTTGCAGATAAGGGTTTGATGAGCCGATTAGAGGAGTTGAAGACCCCCTTTTTGACCCACACACTTCAAGTTTGGATGAGGGTGACTAATATCAGTGGGACTGAAAAAATGTTGAGAATATTCAGATGGTTTGCTTACGACTCAGATTTTATTCCCAATAGATATGACTCCATCTTTAAATTATGGTCAACGTATGGTCTCACTTCATACTTCTCACTCACTCAGAGACACAATGTGTACAGTTTTGAGACACTATGGAAAGACATGGTTTGGCACAGAGTGAATTTCATAGATACCTGCAACTACGCTCGTAAATTGAACATGAATGTAAATTGACTGACTTTTCAAAGATAGAATCCGTATTTTTCCTCACTTTAAAGAACGCCATGGCTATGATTCCCTCTAAATCTGTTTCAAAACTGTATACAGCCCTATCCAAGGCAAATAAAGTACAAACGGGATTCGGTTGAAGTTGGGAAATTGTGTAAAATGTAAATAAAAACAAAATACAAGGATTTGAAAATCCTTCTCAACCCATATTCAATTGAATACACTTCAAAGACAACACATTTAATTTTCAAACTGATAAACTTAATTGTTTTTTGCCAAATAATAATTAACTTATAATTTCATGGCTGCAACACGTCCAGTAGAAGTTGGGAAAGGTTGCAAAAATACTGAGAAAGCTGAGAAAAGCTCATCAAACACCTATTTGGAACATCCCACATGTGATCAGGCTAATTGGGAACAGGTGGGTACCATGATTGGGTATAAAAGGAGCCTCCCCAAACATGCTCAGTCATTCACGAGCAAGGATGGGGTGAGGTTCACCACTTTGTCCACAACTGCGTGAGAAAATAGTTGAACAGTTTAAGAACAACATTTCTCAAAGCAAAATTGCAAGGAATTTAGGGATTTCAACATCTACGGTCCATAATATCATCAAAAGGTTCAGAGAATCTGGTGAAATCACTGCATGTAAGCGCCACGGCCGGAAACCAAGACTGAATGACCGTGACCTTCGATCCCTCAGACGGCACTGCCTTAAAAACCGACATGAGTGTGTAAAGGATATCACCAAATGGGCTCAGGAAAACTTCAGAAAACCACTGTCAGTAAATACAGTTCGTCACTACATCAGTAAGTGCGGGTTAAAACTCTACCATGCAAAGCAAAAGCCCTTTATGAACAACATCCAGAAATGCCGCCGGGTTCTCTGGGCCCGAGCTCATGTAAAATGGACTGATGCACAATGGAAAAGTGTTTTGTGGTCTGATGAGTCCACTTTTCAAATTGTTTTTGGAAACACTGGACGTCGTGTCCTCCTGACCAAAGAGGAAGCGGACCATCTGGACTGTTATCAACGCAAAGTTCAAAAGCCAGCATCTGTGATGGTATGGGGGTGCATTAGTTCCCATGGCTTGGGTGACTTACATTTCTGTGAAGGCAACATAAATGCTGAAAAGTACATACAGATTTTGGAGCAACATATGCTGCCATCCAAGCCACGTCTTTTTCATGGACGCCACTGCTTATTTCAGCAAGATAATGCCAAGCCACATTCTGCACGTGTTACAACAGCATGGCTTCATAGTAAAAGAGTCCAGGTTCTCCCCTGGCCCGCTTGCAGTCCAGACCTGTCTCCCACTGAAAATGTGTGGCGCATTATGAAGCGTAAAATACGACAGAGAAGACCCCGGACTGTTGAACAACTGAAGCGGTTCATCAAGCAAGACTGGGAAAGAATTCCACATGAGAAGCTAAGAGAATTAGTCTCCTCTCTTCCAAAACGTTAATTGAGTGTTATTAAAAAGAAAGGTGATGTAACAAAGTGGTAAACATGCCCTTTCCCAACTTCTACTGCATGTGTTGCAGCCATGAAATTCTAAGTTAATTATAATTTGAAAAATAAAATAAAGTTTATGAGTTTGAGCATTAAATATGTTGTCTTTGTAATGTATTCAATTCAATATAGGTTGAAAAGGATTTTCAAATTATTGTATTTTGTTTTTATTTACATTTTACAGACTTTCCCAACTTCAACCGAATCCAGTTTGTAAATACTTCATACATTAAAGGTAAATGGGAATCTGAAAAGGGGACTGAGATCTCTGAATAAGCCTGGGGGAAAATTTGGTCCTTCCAGTGGACAACAAATAACTCCATGGCCTAGAGAGAGCATTGCTGTAAAAATATTATAAGGTATTTCAAACACCATATCAGGAGAAGTTCAAAGGAGCAGCTATGCCATGTTGGAGGCAATGCGGTTGCCAACCACCATACACTGTAATGAATTTCACTGTGAAATAGTGAACTACTGGCAGCAGAGACGCCAGTATTTTACTGTTATTTTACAATGCACCCACTGTAATTTATTCAAACAGTATAGTACTGGATTTTGTATTACAGTAAATTACCATACGATAACAGTGGGTTGTGTGGTAATTTTACAGCACATTTACTGTTGTTTCTTTTAACAGTATACTACTATATTTTGGATTACAGTACATGGCAGTAGGATAACTGTTATGGTAATTTTGCAGTATACACCAGTTTATTCACAAAGGATATTAAATCTTCTATTTTGCATTTAATTCTGATAAATCCCCACAAATTAAAAAAAAAAAAAAGTATCTTATAACATCATACAGGGCTTTTGAAATTCTGAACTGAAAAGCAAGTCAATTTGAACCCAAGTCTATCCATACCTCATGTTTATCATGACAGCAGGTAACATCCACAAGTCCTATTAACACGCAAGACATGACTTTTCTTGTATTTTATTTAGGGCCGTCACTTTAGTGCATTAATTAGATTAATTAATTACACCACAAATTAATGCATTAAAAAATTAATCACGATTAATCGTAGCACACAAACATTTTGATGGTGTCCAGCTCCCGTACATGGCAGTGGCACATCACTTCACACATGCGTCTCTAGTCAAACCAAACAAAGCCCAGGTGGCAACAGGAGCTGCATATTTAAGACTCAGTCTTATTCTATTTTTGAATGTATTTATCTATATTTGTACTACATTCTTTAATAAACCATCAGGCCTAATTGGTTTGTTGGATGTCCTCGACCTTTTTCTTATTTTGAATTTGATTCATGAAACACTTAAAGTGTAATCTGAGTTGTCTGATTGAGTTTAGAATTTTCTGGACAAGTTGCCTTGACTTTGGTTTTATTTATTCACTAATGAAAATGTGGATTTACAAATCCTCACTTCACAGTGTATTCATTTGATGAGTCATGCACTACAATTTTATAATATCCTAGAATTCAAATTCTTTATTTGGGTACTTTAAGCAGATATGAGATTAAAATGAGAATAATTAGATTAATTAATTATAAATAAGGAAACTAATTTTTTTAATCGTCTGACAGCACTAATTTTATTTAAATTGTGTACCTTCTTGTGCTTGCGCTTCTACCTTAAGCCTATCACAGATGCATCCAGCAACATGCATCCACCACTATTCACCTGTCTGTACCAACTGAAGAAAAGTAGCAGGTTAAGCTAGTGGAGGAGACTGAGGACAGTAACAGAGTTAACAACTACTCACTCTGATGCTGTTTTTAAGAATCAAGAACTGACAGACTACAGAGCGCTCACACTAATGCCGTTTCCCAGCATAATCATAAGTGAACTGATTTAATGTTGATTAAATGTTTTTGCTAATCATTCCTGAACCAGATCAGACCTTAAAGTAGCAAGTTTGAGAACCCAGGTATAAAACACAAGAGAATACATATTCCATAACAGTGATGTACCTAAATACAAACCCCAGCAAACTTTGTAATACTAATAACATTTAGAATATTTGTATTACAAACGAAAAGGTATTCCATTACCTATTTGCAGGAAACTGTGCATAATAATAAAATCTTTAATGACAGGCTTTACTAATTAGCATAACTTCAGACACTGCATTAAAATAGCATCAAGAACAGTGTTACAGAACAGTTTAGCTTGTAAACAAGTCTTTTTCACATGTAGATGTGAACAATTACAGTGGAGAAAAAGTGGAGAAAGAGAAGAGAAGGAGTGAAAAGTGAGAGTACATGACTGCGGCATTTGGCTGGTATCCTCAATCACCGATGACTAGTGCCTGTACAACAAACAAACAAGCAAAAATTTAGCAACACAACGTCACTGGTAAAATATAAAAATGTGAAACAGACTAATGGAGGGAGGGAAAGAAATGTAATTATGAGGGGAGACAAAAGGGCCAGAGCAATAAACTGTTCAAGGTAGGGAGAAAATAAAAAGTGTGAAGAAGAGAGAACAGCAAGAGACACAAATTGGTTGTTGTAGTTTAGGGAGGGAGGTCACCTCTTACGTGGGCTAAGTCACTTGGTTTGTAGCATGCTGTTAGAAAGTTAAGTAGGGCTAGTGAGAGGAATGGAGTCGAGCATTGTGCATTGTGTGCAGGCAACACTGAATCCTTTGGTCAAGTTAGGTCCAAAGTTACTGTTTATCACCACAGGTGTCACAACAGAGTATGAAATGTAGATCTTTGAGATAATTATTTTGACTGTCTATTTTTTAGCTGGCTTCATACCCTAACGTTACCTTAGTTACAGAACTATTTCATGAAAGGCTGATGTACTGTTAAAAGGCCTATTTTGTAAGAAATTTTAAATGAAACTAGAGAAGTTGCATTTCCTTGCAGCAAATGCGTTGAAATGCTGAAGCTGAAGACTTGAAATAGTGAAACAAAGCTGAAAATGTGGAAAAATGTGAAATAAAATTGCTGAAAGGAGTAAGAAAAAGCATACCATAGAAATGTGAAAAAAAGTGAAGAAGAGTGAACAAGTGGTAGTGAAGAAGACCAGAAAGTGAGGTAGACGGATTGAATAAGAAAGAGTGAGTAAAAAAGTGAAGAGGAAAAAAAGAAGTCAAAAAGAAGTGAGCAAGAAATAGTGGGGGGAAAAAGAATGAAAAAGCAGTGAGGAAGAAAGAGTGAAGGAAAAAGAAGTGAAGAAAGAGTGATAAAGAAAGGAGTGGGGTAGAAGGGGTGATGAAGAAAAAGAAGTAGTGAAGAAGTGAAAAAGAAGCAAGGATGTAAAGAAGAAGAAGTGAGAATAAAGGAATTAAGAAATGAGAAAGTTGTATGAAAAGAAGGAGCAAAGAAGAACTGAAGAAGTCTTTAGACTGATTAAACAATAAAATGTTGAAAAAAATGTAAATAACAGCAAAATCTGAGTTATGTGTAAATAGCATAAAGTCATGTGAAGCAAAGAAGAAGTAAAGAAAAAGAAATGAGAAAGCAATATAAAAAGAATGAGCTTAAGAAGACATGGATAAGTCTTTTGACCGTCTAAACAACAAAATGTTAAAAAAAAAATGTAAATGACAGCAAAATCTATGAGTAATGTGTATATAGCATAAAGTCATGTGATCAGATTAATGTGTAATTGGAGTCTGTGAGTCAAAATATGCAGAAGGTAGAAGCAGATGAAGTTTAATGAGTTTGAGTGGATGAGCAGATATTTCCAGTCTCTATTTACACAGTAAAAATGTTTAAAATAAAGTTGTTGTTTTTTTCATTTTAAAGTACAGGGGGTAGAGATTTGTAGCTAACAAGCAGCCTTAAGCTGAAAGTAAAATGAGTAAAATGACATCTAAGTAGAAGAAGATGTGTTTGAAGGATCTGTGGATCCATAATGGTGTTAGAAGATAGATGGAGAACTTGGAAAATGGTGCTGCAGCCTTTAAAATGCCCAAACAATGTGAACATGTGTCTCCTGTGTGTGTGTGTGTTGGACTGTGTTTGCATGTTATTTGACTCCCAGCTGAGCTCAGCTGTTACCATGGCGACTACAGCTTAACTCATAACAGAGTAACTGCAGTTTGAATGCTGCTCCAGCAGCTGAAGGCTTTGAGATTTCTGCTGAAACACAGTCTGAACAAGTGCATGCTGTGCCTAAACCCAGTGGTGATTTTAGGGAGTGGCCTGGGGTGGCCGGTGCCACCCCTGAAATCTCATTGGCCACCCCTGTTGCCACCCCAGATCTGATAGGTAGTTGGCCAAGTTCGTCAACACAAGAAACAAGAGAAACGCTGTCAAGCAATGGTGATAGCTAACTGACGGATCTAGGATCAGTTTTATATATATATACATATATTAGTGGTGGGACTTTATCGCGTTAATTCGATAATTAACGCGGGGGAAATTAACGGCGTTAAAAAAAAATAACGCATTTTATCGCATTTTATATTATATTATATATTATAGTCTATATCACACAGAACGGTTCTCAGTGCACGAGTTTCTGGCAGACGGATTATAGCGATGCACTGAGTGATGGATAACACTGATGACAGCGCATTGCTTAGCTCGGTGGATGGAAAATGTACTTTTGAAAAACAGTCGCCGCGGTCCGTCAGCGCGAGCCAACTCACACTGCATCCGTCTCAGGAGCGGAGCGCAGCTCAGCGTACTCATAGCAGCTGGATACACAAGATCACAGGAGAACCACATGTTCCTGCAGGAATCACACCTATGACAACTACTTTCATGATATTTAGTATGTAAAACTCACCTGCCCTCCCAGAACTTCATAAATTCAGTCCTTCCCTTTTAGTCTCTGCTGGTGTCCTTATATAAAGGATGTGTCATATCGTATATAATTATAAGGTTTTCCGCCTCCAATATAAACTTTTCCTCGTCCATGGCGTCAGATTTCCTCTGGGTCTGACCCGCTGATGACTGCTGGCCCTGTGCCAGTGTCAAAGTTTTGATCTACGAGGATAATTTTACGATCGACAGGCTGAACATGGTGCTTTATTTTGAAAAGACCGGAAACTCTGATCGTTTTTGTGTCTGTTTTCCTGTTTGGTACGAGCTGCTCTGCGGAGATTGACGTGTTTTCAAAAAAACATCTTTTGAGCAAAATAAACAGGATTTTGTAGTTTAAACTTCTGTATGTGACTATTCAATGATTTAGTCTTCTACCAAAATCTGTTTGAAAAGTGTTGCTTCTGATGTTGAATATCGATGCGATTAAAATGCGATTAATTACGATTAATTAATTACAAAGGGCATAATTAATTCGATTAATTTTTTTATATATCTATCTATCTATCTATATATATATAAATATATATATATATATATATATATATATATATATATATATATATATATATATATATACACACACATATATATATACTGAACAAAAATATAAATGCCCCATGTCAAATACTGAAGACGTATGAATTGAACCGCCCTGAGTGAGTATATACTGTCTTGTACTTGTACACAATGAATATTTTTCTTGATTTGTGTGCCACATATGAGTCCATCTCTGTCACTGAGCATTTGCTCAGTGATGCAGTGAATCCACTCAGTACTTGGGTGTGGGATACACAAAAGCAGCTTAAACAGAATGATTAGTACTCAGGCACTCCTTACAGTGGGGACTATAAAAGGCCACCCCAAAATGTCCAATTTTGTCAGAAGTAATCATGCCTCAGATGTCTGTAGTAATGCGAGAACGTGCCATTGGCATGCTGGATGCAGGGATGTCCACCCGAGCAGTGCTGCACAGCTGAATGTTCACTATCGGACGATAGGCCGTTTAAGAGTTTGTTTCCGTGAGACTGGCAGTACTGCAAATCGACCTCATCCATGTCGGCCACATGTGTGTCCGTGATCGTGTTCCAGTTCCGGGGAATGTGCGACAGCTCCGTGTGTCCCTCCAGGAAGAGTGGAATAACATCCCACAGGCCACCATAGACAACCTCATCAACTCCATGCGAAGACGATGTGTGGCTTCCTTTGAGAGACGCAAATGGTGGACACAAGATATTGAAAAGTGAATTTCTTGGCCCTGACCCCACCATGTTCTACTGAATGCCACTCATTTTGAGATGCCACCACCAAGATGTAATGGACTGTTATCTGAACGTTAATCAATAACAAAATGAATTTTGGTTGATTTCATGTGCTGATTAACTGTAATGGTAATAAAAGCTGAAAAGAGTGACATGGGGCGTTTATATTTTTGTTCAGTATATATATATATATATATATATATATATATATATATATATATATATATATATATATATATATATATATATATATACTTATATACTTATATATATATATATATACTTATATACTTATATATATATATATATGTGTGTTTGTTAGTTTGTGTGAGTGAGAGGGAGAGAGAGTGAGAGAGAGAGTATAATTCCGTGATAACATGGCCACCCCAGTTTAACTTTGTGTCCCATTCTGGCCACCCCGGTAAAAATGTCCTGGATACGCCACTGCCTAAACCGTGATAGATATGAGAAAAACAAGCACAGTGTGACAATCACAAGACTCTGAGGAATCTGTCAATTTGCGTTTTATTTCTGTAGAAAGCACAGGAAATCCGAGTTAAAAATTAGTGATCTTTTGCTGATCTCTGAGAAAATCCCTCAAGAGTTAACAATGGAGGTAAATGCGAGGAGGAGGTTAGGTTTGCCGGACAGTTGGTCCTTTTCTGACTTAGTGCTTCATCCTTTGATGTCAAAAGCTGCTTTGACAGAAGCACAACGAAATTACCTTGGATTTGATGCCTTTTTTAAGTGAAGTTTGTGGCTTCACAAGCAGGTTGTTTCTGAAATTTCTTGCGTGTCATCAGCTGCTGCTCCACTCTGACTGATGATGTCATGCACTCTGAGAGCTGAGTTTTTAGTGAAAAATCTCAAAAGTTTGTGTAACCAAGGAGTGAAGTCTCAAAATCAGTGAAAGATAGTTAAAGAACTGAAAGATAAGTGAAAAGTGGAAAGATTAGTGAAAATTTTGAAGCAAGAATTGAGTCTGTAAGTGGAAGTATGATGAAGTTTGAGGAGCTCAAAGTTGAAGGAGTTTTAGGAGCAAAAGTTTGAGTTCTCCAGTCATTTCAAATGGGAGATATTTTTGACAAAATGTGAAATCATTTAAAAAGTTTAAAAGTTAGATGTGAAACAAGTCATAGCACACATGTCCTAAAGAAGAAGAAGAAGAAGAAGAAGAAGAAGAAGAAGAAGAAGAAGAAGAAGAAGAAGAAGCGAAGATAAAGTCGAAGAACAATAAGTTGAAATGCTGACTTGTAAAGGAATGTGGTGCCTAGCTCCACTGCTTGACAGAAGATACTGTTTTATACTGTTAAAATACAGGTTGTTATTCTTAACCAAGCGTTAGCTTAATTTACATATGGGGATGAATATTTAACAGTATTTTACTTGAAAAAAAAATACAGTAAGATACTGTTCTAACCTCGGAATTAACAGCAATCCATACTTTTATACTATTAAATTACAGTTATCTACTGTAATTGTTAAATGACTGGTTTAACTGTTAATTTACAAGCTGTGGATGAATATTTAAA
Source organism: Labroides dimidiatus (assembly GCA_030710495.1). NCBI lineage: Eukaryota > Metazoa > Chordata > Actinopteri > Labriformes > Labridae > Labroides > Labroides dimidiatus. The sequence goes on from CM061151.1 coordinate 33,262,018, forward strand.
CTGTATTTTACAATTATTATAAGAAACAGTAAGATGCTGTTGTAAATTCACTGTAAATTTACAGAAATTTGTTACAGTGTTGTTTTTGGGACTGCCCCAAATTAAAAGTCTTCTGCAAAAGGTATCCAGACCTCATTAAGCACAGTTTTCAATAGTCTGATACCTTTGAGTTTTGATATCTTGTATCTGGGTTACACCCCTTTTATAGAATGCAAGAGAGAAATAAAGTTGCTACAAATACCTTAGGTCGCTTGCAAGAAAACAATTACATGACGTTGGTTAAGTCCAATACAGCCTACCCTAGATGACTGGTTTGGAATTGTTTTGGAGCTATACAGAATGGAAAAGCTAACCTTTCAAATAAGGATTCAAAAGGATACATTCTACCAAATCTGGAATAAAAAGATTTCATTCATAGCCCCCATGGGAGCAGACTTTATTTGACCTCACTGGTATTTTACTTTGTATACAAAGTTCATTTATGTAAGTTTAATGATGTTTATTCCCAGACGGCAGCAGCAGGCACCACCCCCCCCCCCCCCCCCCCCCCCAACACACACACACACACATTGTTTTTGTTCAAAGTTAGGTGTGAACTGTCTTTAACTAGTATATGTTAATGTCTCTTAAAGGGGAAATTGTAAGCATCATTAGCTCTGCTATGCTGGGCAATTTAATAGTTTGGTTCGTAAGATGAGAATAATATATCCAGCCCTACTCCTAGACAAATTTGCGCTGTTTAAAGTTTGTAATTAACAGTTATCTCTGAAAGGACAAAGGAAGTTCAACCCAAACATTGGTATGTATGATCACTGGAGTCATATACCGTTTGACTTTGATGCTGCTCAACTTGGACTAAAACAAAAACTAGAATGTCAACTGCTTTTGGTTCTCATACTGTTGCGATCATGATATGTTATGTCTATGCATTCCAAATAAAAATTTAAATTTAAAAAAAAAGCAACGGCCATATAAGGCCACAAATGAACACAGCAGCAATCAAATTACAACTGAAACCAGATAAAGATCCCACACTATCATCAAGCAATAGCCCACTTTTCACTAATCAAAACAGACCTAAAACTCACCGCCAAAGCGCTTGTGTCAAGGCTGGAGACAATAACTCCATTAATAATCCATGAAGATCAAACAGGATTTATTTAAGGTAGACTCTCCACCAACAATGTTAGGAGACTTCTTAATCTTATTGGCAGGTGTCAACACCTTAAAACTAAAGCAATTGTGCTATCACTTTATGCAGAGAAAGCCTTTGACAAAGTTAGCTGGACCTTCCTCTTTGCTGCCCTTCAAAATTTGGCTTCAGAGAATCATTTATCCACTGGGTTTCCACCCTATACATCTCACCTAAAGCCACAGTCACCAGTAATGGAATAACATCACCAAATTTCACCCTACAAAGGGGACCCAGACAAGGATGCCCACTCTCACCCTTTATGTTTGCAATATTTGTAGAATCCTTTGCTTCAGCTGTGCACCAAAACCCCAGTATTAAAGATATCTGCACAGGTATATCAGAGCAAAAAAATTAATCTGTATGCTGACGATGTATTATATGTACAAGACCCCAAACATTTATTACAGAGATACACACCCTCTTAACACATTTCTCACAACTCTCGGGTTACTCCATTAACTGGTCAAAATCGATATTTCTTCTGTTAACAGAAGATTCATGGACTCCTGCAGACCAGAAAACACATTTCTCTTTTCCCACGGGTAATATTAAAGAGAAGCTCTCTCTAGTGATTTAATTGACATAGATGGCATTAGCCTGGCACCAAGCACAACTATTAGAAATCTCGGGGTCCTATTTGATCAGGATTTATCCTTTAACTTTCACATGAAACAAATTTCAAAAACAGCCTTTTTTCATCTTCGTAACATCGCTAAAATCAGGCCTATCCTGTCCCAGAGCGATGCTGAAAAGCTAGTCCATGCTTTTGTTACCTCTAGACTGGACTATTGTAATTCCCTGCTTTCGGGCTGTCCCAGCAAGTCGCTTAAGATGCTTCAGCTGGTCCAAAATGCTGCAGCACGTGTACTGACTGGAACTAGGAGAAGAGACCACATTACTCCTGTATTAGCTTCTCTGCATTGGCTTCCTGTCAAATATAGAATAGAATTCAAGATTCTTCTCCTTACATATAAAGCTCTCAGTGGACAAGCTCCAGTCTATCTTAGACAGCTTGTAGTGCCATACAACCCCTCTAGAGCATTACGCTCCCAAAACGCTGGCCTGCTTGTAGTACCGTCAATCTCCAAAAGTAGTATGGGAGGTAGAGCCTTCAGTTATCAGGCTCCCCTTCTCTGGAACCATTTACCAACCACAGTTCGGGATGCAGAATCCCTCTCTACCTTTAAGGTTAGACTCAAAACCTTCCTCTTTGATAAAGCTTTCAGTTAGGGACCAGCTTATAATCCATAAATTAGATCATAAATTAGACTCATAGTTTAGTTTAGATGCAATAGGCCTAGGCTGCCGGGGGGGGATCTGGCACATTGGACTCTATCTCTCTTTCTTAATCTCTCTCCGCATCTGCTTTTGCCCCTTTTGTCTGCTCCTGTACTCGTCTCTGGCTCTTGTCTTGTAGGTGGCCTGGGATCCTTGGTGGAGACTGCCTGCTGCTGTGGAGTCATGGAGACTCATCAACTGCACCCATAGACATGACACATTATTTGGCCATTTCATTATGAACATTCATTCCCACTATCATATAGCTTCTAATGTAGATATTAGCCTGATCTTATCTTATCTATGATCAATACATCTATAGTATCTATTTCTAATCAGCACATAGGCATGAGGTTCCTCTGAAAATGGGATGTCACATCTCAAGAGGCCTTTAACACACCTTTACTTAACGGAGACAAATATGGTAGGGATGCACTTGTGGTCTGGGCATCCATGAGTTCATCACTATCATAATTTCTTATTTTCAGTCAGAACATCATTGATTATACGTCTCTAAAATGATCACCACACCCAATCAAACATGAGGTCCCTCCCGAAAACGAGATGTAGCATCTCAAGAGGCTAACCTCTAATAAATCAGACGACAGGTCTATGGTTCATGGATCTGTCACTAACTTTAGTTCTTACTTTAGTCCACTTGTCTCCTCTTACCTCCCTTCCTTCGCCCACACACCCAACACAGCATCGTGTGGATTTGCTGTTCATCATGAGACCGGGGTCCACATTCGAGATTTCCTGCTGCTTAACAGAAGGTTTTTTCTTGCCGCCATGATGGAGGGATTCATGATTGGCTATATGGATTCATGTTGGGTGTTGGATGTATATATTTGTATATATATGTATATGTGTATTTTTATATGTATATATGTATCTATGCATATATGTATATCCTCAAAATGAGGAGCTTTGTGCTCTATTGTAAAGTGTCTTGAGATAACACTTGTTATGAATTGGCGCTATACAAATAAAGATTGATTGATTGATTGAAAGATCTAGGCATAAATCTCTCTCCAAAACTATCCAATCTAGTCCACCTGAACTTCACCCCACTTCTTGATAAAATCTGTGGTGATCTAAAGCGATGGAATTGTCTTCCTTTCTCTCTTCTAGGACAAATAGCCACTATCAAAATAAAAATTCTTCCTCAAATTAACTACCTTTTCTCGATGATCCCTTTTAAACCTACTTCACAGTGGTTTCCAACCTTATACTCAACGATAATAAAATTCTACTCTTATCATAAAAAATCCAAAATTAGTCTTTTCACTCTTCAAAAGTCTGATGGTGGCCTGGACACCCCAACTTCCTGCATTATTATTTAGCCGACCAGTTATAACATATTGCTAAATGGACACACCACCACATAGAACACAACAACTCGACTGCAGCAATATAAAAATCCAGGACCTCCCTTTTATCACCAACAGCCTCAAACGACATTCTTGCTTTAAAAACCCTTTGATCGCCTCCACCCTGTGTGCATGGTGGAAAACCCTGGAGATGAAAGATTGCAAATTACAACCAGGTATGCTCTCCCCGGTTGGCACAACCTGGATTTTGTCAACAAAAATACACCACTGCATCTAATCACTTGGGAAGAGAAGGACATCTCTCACCTACACCACTTATTTCAGGACAACTAACCTGTCCCACACAGACTTGTTCCAGACTTGCAGGTAGAAGAGAAAGCAAGAAGAGAATTCTGACACTGCTGTATGCCCCAGAAACATTGGATTTTATCAAAAATATCACAAAGCTGTCTCCAAAGAACAACAAAAAAAAACAACAAAAACCTCTCAGAAATATATAAGTCACTGTCACGAACCAACTATGTTCACTTGCCATATTCAAGATGGGAAACAGACCTGTCCTTGAACGCTGACTATTATGCCTGACACAAATTTGAAATAATACATTTGAGATGAATAAAAGTACCAATTTACAGCTTATCAATTTCAAAGTCATTCACAGGACCCACATCACTCAACATAAATGTACCAGATGGGCTTCACCCCCTCTGATGTGTGCGCTCAATGCACTCAGAATGCTCCAGACACATAGTCCAGCCTGGGGGCCTGGCCCCCTGATGGCTATAATGTGTGCCCTTCTCCGTGCTTGTGTGCCCTGAGCCCATTCTACAGCACATTGCCCCGCTTAGTGTGGAATCTTCCCTTGCCTGATGGGGATGGGGCTCAGCTGACCAAGGCTGGGCCCCTGGGCTCTCTCTCGGGTACTGGAGGTGGAGTGGGGTGACGGGTGAGGTGAGGTTGGGCAGGGGGTTGGGGTGGGTGGATGGGTGTGGTGGTTGGTGCTGGAGGCTGAGTCCTTGCACCAGGTCCCTCTCGGTGTGAGCCCTGGCGCTTTTGGGGGGCTAATAGGGACCCTCCTGCTCCGGCGGACCTACACTGTGCCCGGTGGTCTCCATGGTCTTTGGGGTGCACCTAATTGGGTGCTCTTGTGGCTCTGGGGCAGGGCTACCCGGCCGCCCCTATCTGCTTACTTGTACCCCCCCCCCCCCCCCCTCCACCATCTTACACTGTATCATTTCTTCCCTTAACTTTTTTCTCTTTTTCTCTCTCTTTTTTCTTTTCCTTTTTTTTGTATAGGTGTTGCCCTGCCCTCTCTGGCTTGGAACAGGAGATTTTCAATAAATAAAGTTTACTAGACTAGTTTCAATTGAGGTCTGGCGATGGTCACTGAAATGCACTGAAAAAATAGAACTTTCAGCTGCAAGATAAAAACTGTATTAATCTTAGAAAAAGTTGACATCCCATGTGGTGTTACACTATAAGAATAATGCAGACAAGGTTAAAAAAGAAAAAAAGAAATTAATTCTTTATGATGAGAAAACAATCTTAGCAATATCAAGATAACGGAATAAGTTGTTATCACAAGATAACAGTGCATAAAAAAGAAAAATCCATGGCTGTTTTCCCTGTTTATTCTCCTTTTCTTTATTAAGATAATTTAAGTTCATTAGATGAGGCATTTTACCAGTAAGGTGATCTGTTTGCTTCCAGACAGGACAAAATAAACAGAGATCAGGTTTTCTTCATGTGAAAGGGCATGTTAAACAGGTTAAAAACACAGACAAAGCTCTGTTACTGTTGCTATATGATCAAAGGTATTACAGCGCACGTTTTTATTTGATTAGAGGTATTACAGTGCACATGTGCAGAGATACAAAAAAGCTGTTAGAGCTGACTGACAGATGATTCAGAGGTGATCAGCTGTTAAAGCTCACAGAGGATCCAGAGGTGATCAGCTGATGCTGTCATCACTAAAACATGGAGCGGAAATTTGTCTTAAAATGAATCCTCTCTATTCCTCTCTCCTCTTCAGTTCCTCCCTCCTGTCATCATTTCCTGATTTCCTCTCTTCATTTCCTGATTTCCTCTCACCTCTCTTCATTTCCTCTCTCTCTTCATTTCCTCTCTCTCTCTTCATTTCCTCTCTCCTCTCTTCATTTCCTCTCTCCTCTCTTCAGTTCCTCCCTCCTTTCATCATTTCCTTGTTTCCTCACTTCATTTCCTCATTTCCTCTCTCCTCTCATTTCCTCATTACCTCTCCCCTCTTCATTTCCTTTCCTTTCATCATTTCCTCATTTCCTCCTTCCTCCATTAATTTCCTCTCCTTTCATTATTTCTTTGTTTCCTCTGTCTGTTTGACAGTCTGTCAGTCATCTTTTTGTTTCAGTCGTCTGTGTAGCTGTCTGTGAGCCCCCTCTAATGTCTGCTCTGCTGAATGGAGGAGGCCTTTGCTCTCTACCTTCACTCCTTACAGAACTAACTATTCATATCAACTGTCTGCTGATATGAACAGTAATCTTTGGATCCTCTTTAAACTTTCATTTTAGTCTTTTTTAAAGTGTAGAGACACCCTTAATTAATGACTTATGAATTTCTTTTTAAAGTCTAACAGTGTGTGTAGAAATTGGGAATATTTAGCAATATCTAGCCGTCAGATTCTAGTTTACAGTGACAGTGGTCTTTGAGGAAGTGCTCCTATTATGAAAGTCAAAGAAAAGAGAGATGGTGCTGGAGGACATTAAGGGACTTTAAGGAACCGCAGGACTTTTTTGAATTTGAAATAATTGGTTGCTTTTTTCCAATACATTATTATTTTTCCTCACAAAGTTTTCCTGAACTATTATGTTTTCAGTAATTTCCAAGCTGAGGAATAACTGAGTTCAGATATTTATTAAAAAAAAACGGAGATGTTGACTTATTATTTGGTCAGCGATGTTGAAAGTTATTTATGAGGATATTGTAGTAACTGACTCACACACTGCTTGATATTCAATAACTTAGAAAGAGAACAGACTCTGGAGTCTTACTCTGGAGTCTTAGCAGTCTTTTCTTCAGTAGGAAATGACAGCATCAGAGCAGATCATGTGATCTGGAATTAAATTACTTTCTTGAGAGTTGTTTTTGTAACTGGTAACTTAGCTGCAAGTAATTATATATTGCCAAAGAAATATTTGTCACGACTATCTCAATTGTAAAAAAAAATTAAAAGGAAAGAAAAAGAACAGTTTTGAACTGTTCTTTATTTTATTATGGTTTATTATTTATTTAATTATGGTTTATTATGGTTTCATTTTATGGTTTATCTAATTAGAAGGTGGTTGTTATTGTGTTCAGATGGTTATTTAGTTTAAGAAAATAAGTCAAACAGAAACTCCTGCTCCCGAACTCAAAGTCAATTTTAAAACGTGTTCAGTGAAAATTTATCTGATGGTGTCGACTTTCTGTCGCCGAGCAGGTCATCTTCAGTCTCTTTTTATCAAGGGGACACCTGTGGATTGTCTGTTTGAGGTGGATTACAGCGAAACCCTTTGGCTGGAATCATGCACACACTGTCGTGGTAATATGACTCTTAACAAGGTTTGTGTTTGTTTTGGAAATGACTGGAGATCAGATCTTTTAAACTCTACTTTTCTTATTTCAAGAAAACTTTATAGTGGATACAATGTGACGAGGTAAGGTTTTATCAACAGGTACACCGCGCTGTTGTTTGAAACATGACAACAAGTAGACTTTGTCAGTTTGGACTGTAGTTTAGTAGCTGGCTATATTCAGTGCTTCTCACAGTCCAGTGATCTGAGATGTATTTGTAGGCAAACATGTAACTTAAGTAAATCCGTATGTCCTGCTCATCTACTAATCATAGCTAACGTAACCTCACTCTTCATTTTATTGAAAGACTCCCAAGTTTTATCAGATCACTGCAGTATAACTGCTGCATGTGGATTGGAATGAACAAATTGACAAACACATAAACCCATGTTTTAGCCTTTTGCCTGTATTTTAGTCTTTAGATCTTGTTTAGCCTTTCACTTGTGTTTTGGCCTTTGACTCGTGTTTATAGCTTTTATTCATGGTCTGTCCTTAAGTCTTTGTTTTAGCTAGTAACTCAATGTGTTAGCTTTCAGCTTGTGTTTTAGCTTTTAGCCTATGGTTCAGCCTTTTGCTTGTGTTTTAGCTTTTAGGTGTGGTTAAGCCTTTAGCATCTGTTTTACCTTTAGCTGGTTTTAGCTTTTAGCTTGTGTTTAAACCTTTAGCTCATGTTTTACCCCTTAGCTGTGTTAAAGCTTTTAGTTTGTGTTTTAGCTTTTAGTTTGTGTTTTAGCTTTTAGCTAGTGGTCTGGCCTTTTGCTTGTGTTTTAGCTTTTAGGTGTGGTTAAGCCTTTAGCCTGTATTTTAATGTATAGCTTGCCTTTTAGCTTTGAGCTTGTGTTTAATCTTCTAGCTGGTTGTTTAGCCTTTAGCTCATGTTTTAGCCTTTAGCTTGTGTGTTAGTTTTAAGCTTGTGTTTTAGCCTTTAGCTCCAGTTTTAGCCTCCTGTTTTCTTTCTTTTGCTCTTTTGTCCTTTTCTCTGTCTGACAGTTAAGCTCCATTGCTACTAAATTAATTACAGAAATTGTTTTCAGCAGACAAAAACATGGATCTCTCTTCTCACTACGTAACTTTGTCAGCTGGTGTGGTCTTGTCATAGACTTCAACTATTGCTGTGAATTCATCTGGTCCTATCCCACCCTATCAGGAAGCTAAGAAACAGCATTTAGAAATAACGTGTATTGGTTCTGATACTCTCATTTTAAATTGTGGATTAGGATCAGGCATATATCTAGAAGAGACAATTTCAGGATCACTTAGAAAGTCCTCACAGAAACTTTAAGAAGTGCTGATTTTATGTTTGAAGTTATGATTTGTCTATCTTCATGGCTTGCTAGATTTCAGTTAGTTAACAAAAAAATAAAGACCTTTTTTCCTCTTAAAATTACCTAATGTGATAATTTTTTCTCCACCACTGAGATGATCTAGGATGTAAAGCTGTCACAGGAAAAATATTTTTATTAAAATCAACTATTTCTTCAAAATCATGACAGTTTAATTTAGAGTGTTTTAGTGACAGGAGATTAAGTTCTAATTCAAAATGTTGCTCAACCACGAAATATCTGCTGTTGTGCTGCTCTGTCGGTCTGTCCTCAGGTGTTTTATCCTCCTAAAAGAGACTAGAAACCTTTAAAACCGCAAATCTTCTCAGTGATGTCAACATGTCAACATTTCACCACAGACTTTAGAACAATGAGTTTATTGTAATTTATTTACTAAAACCAAACACTGAACAGTTACACTATGAGACTCATTATGAAGTACAAATCCACCCACAGTCCATAAAAAAACAAAGACCTGCTGTTCAGACCTTTATGAACATTAACATTTGGACACTAATCTACCAACCTGAGCAGCTCCTGAGGAAATATCTCTGACTCAGAAATCTTAATGATCAGTTTCAGTCCAGAAAAACATACACAAAAGTTCAGTCTTTTAGTGTTTTGTACAAAACTTTCTCTTTTAATGAAGATCTGTTTGTTTCCTCAAAGGAAAACAGACATCTATAAATAGAAGTTTTAATGAGCTAAACCGTCAGTCTTTGTTCACATCAGCAGTTTTTTTTAGACAGAAACAAAAATAATCACTAACAAGTAAAACTGCATGGACATTGACTCTGTAAAATCCCTTTAAATAAAATGAAAAAAAAAAAAAAAAAAAAAAAAAAAAACAAAGAAAGCTAGTAAATAAATTCTTACATTTACCAATTGCATGCTCCCTCTGCTGCTCAACAAGAGGTTGCCAAAGTTCACATCAAATGAAACTTCCTCACAGGAGTTTTAAAGATGCCTAACACTAACACTACAGACAGCCTCAGTTTGAGTCTAAACCAACATTTATCTAATTTTTAAAAACTTTGATTTAGAGTCAAATCAGCTTTTAACATCTGAATATCTCATCCTCGTGAGAGGGTCAAAGTCAAGTTTCAGACCAATTATAGTTCAAATCTTCAAACTAAACAAATCTCCCGAAAATTGGCAAAAGTTTTTGTCATAGGAGAAAAAAAGGAGTAAAATACATCAACTCTTCATCACATGGTTCATATTTAAATATATTTATAACCGCAAAGCTTCTGGACATTGCACTTTGTCCCTTTTTGCTTTTCAGACCTCACAGAGTGAAACCTTTTTAGTATTATCGCCACTTTCTGTATGCTAACATTTATATCTTTTAATTGGGTTCAGTTCAACTCAAAATTATGAGCAGAAGTTTTTTGTTTGTTTTGTTTTGTTTTTTTTCCACACTGGAAGCAAAATATCCACCAGGTTCTGAAAGAGACAGTGTGCAGACTTAAGTGACCTCCAGAGGATAAGATGATGGGGAAAAAAATCATTCAACCATAAAAAAAGAAAGAAAAAAGGTGTCATTAGAAAATATCTGACTCATCTCTAGATTTCAACATCTCTCACTTAGTTAAAAAAAACAATGAAGCTTATCTTATTATAGTCTATGCCCAGTTTGACTCTGGACACCTCGTTTTAAACCCAGGAGGAAGTTCTTAGCAGTTCCTTAGAACTTCCTGCTCTCATATTCACAAACACAGCAGTCCTCGGTCAGCGCATTTGTCCCTGTACAGTGTGTGAGGAGACTACAGTTCTTATGTAATAATACCATTGGCTTACAGACGTGAGAAATGACAGTGTTACTCTAAAAGTTTAACCCTGCTGTGAATAATAATACCGCTGCACATGACTGTGAGCATGCACGGCGGTGTTCAGAGGTCAGGATCCTCGCCTTGCAGAGTGTTGAACTCTTCAGGAGCCGAGTATTTGTCTGCTCCGTGACCTCCTGACTGACGGAAACTTGCAGCAATCCCATCAAAGGTACGGCCCTTCGTCTCTGGTACCTTGAAGTAGGTGAAGATGAAGAAGCCAAGTAGCAGGATGGTGAAGATGATGAAAACGTACGGGCCGCAGAGTTGCTGCAGGGATACGAAATGAACACATGAGGAAAATTTAAAGCATCATGTTTACACAGGTGTGACGGCTGGTGTCTGTCAGCTGTGCAGCTTGTCTCACCTCCACGTACTGGAAGCACATTCCCACCAAGAAGTTTGCAGACCAGTTGCAGAAACCAGCGACAGCGATGGCAGCGGGCCGTGGCCCCTGGCTGAAGAGCTCAGCCACAATGAACCAAGGGATGGGACCGGGGCCGATCTCAAAGAAGGCCACAAAGCTGAAGATAGCCACAATGCTGACGTAGGACATCCAGTTAAAATGGTCCTGATGGAGCAATTAGATGAGATTCTCCATCACTTCATTTCAGAGACCGATGGATAAAATAAATCTGCTCACAAAGACTCACCAACAGAGCCATAGCAGTGGTCAGAAAAACTGCTGAGACTGCCATTCCCATCAAACCAATCAGGTGAAGAGGTCTGCGACCCATCCGCTCCACCACAAACAGCTGCAGAGAGAGAGAGAGAGAGAGAGAGAGAGAGAGAGAGAGAGAGAGAGAGAGAGAGAGAGAGTCATGGCAGAGCAGAGGTTTAATGATGAACACGTCAGAGGTAGGAGGAAGACGTACAGACACCATGGTGAAGGCTGTGTTCACCACTCCAGTCCCAATGGTTGCATACACCGGCTGGGACACACCTGCTCGATGGAAGATCCCAGTGGAGTAGTAAAACACCTGAGAAGGAGGACAGGACATACACAGAGGGTTTTTGGCTTGTTAGTGAGGAGAGGTGCCAAGATTCCATCTCTGCCAGGTCCACATCAACAAAGACCTGACCTACAACAGAGATCTGAACCAAATGAGGCGGATTTGTCTTGAATGAAGTCTAAGAGATGCTGAAATAATAACTTTATTTGTAGTTTTGCAAGTGGGTTGTTTGCTTTGCACAGTGCAAACCCCAATGTACAGGACTCTCCAGACTGCACAGAAATATTTTCTTTCCACCTGAACACCAGTTTATAAAATTCTGCAAATCTAAAAAAAAAAAACAAATATCATTGAATGTTTCAAGATATTTCAAGCTTAGAATGAAAACTTCATCGATCATTAAAAGTAAGAAATTTGCTGCCATTAAGCCACTTTTTTGATAATCATCCTGAATTAAAGCCACAAGCATCATGAACAAGGCCTCGCACCTCTGCGCCTGTCTGGGCCTCTGGATGCGTGTGCAGCAGGGTTTAACTGCAGAAAGTCATGTATGTAGATGAGTCCAGGCCCCTACAGTCAGCATTCATAAGTACTATAACTGGAGAGTCCAGTGCAGTACTTGTTCAACAGTCCAGGGTCTTCGTTGTCGTATTTTACGCTTCATAATGCACCACACATTTTCTATGGGGGACAGGTCTGGACTACAAGCAGGCAAATCTAGTACCTGCACTCTTATACTACAAAGCCATGCTGTTGTAACACGTGCAGAATGTGTCTTGGCATTGTCTTGCTGAAATAAGCAGGGGCATCTATGAAAAAGACGTCGCTTGGATGGCAGCATATGTTGCTCCAAAACCTGTATGTACCTTTCAGCATTAATGGAGCCTTCACAGATGTGTAAGTTACCCATGCCATGGGCACTAATACACCCCCATATCATCACAGATGCTGGCTTTTGAACTTTGAGTCTATAACAGTCCAGATGGTTCTTTTCCTCTTTGGTCCGGAGGACACAACGACCACATTTTCCAAAAACAATTTGAAATGTGGACTCGTCAGACCACAGCACACTTTTCCACTTCGCTTCAGTCCATCTCAGATGAGCTTGGGCCCAGCGAAGCCGGCGGTGTTTCTGGGTGTTGTTGATAAATGGCTTTCGCTTTGCATAGTAGAGCTTTAACCTGCACTTACAGATGTAGCGACGAACTGTAGTTACTGACAGTGGTTTGCTGAAGTGTTTCTGAGCCCATGTGGTGATATCCTTTACACAGTAATGCTGGTTTATGATGCAGTACCACCTGAGGGATCAAAGGTCACGGGCACTCAATGTTAGTTTTCGGCCTTGCCGCTTACGTGCAGTAATTTCTCCAGATTTTCTGAACCTTTTGATGATATTACGGACTGTAGATGATGAAATCTCTAAATATCTTGCAATAGCTCATTGAGAAATGTTGTTCTTAAACTGTTCGACAATTTGCTCACGCATTTGTTCACAAAGTAGTGACCCTCGCCCCATCCTTGTTTGTCAATGACTGAGCATTTCAGGGAGGCTGCTTTTATACCCAATTATGGCACCCGCCTGTTCCCAATGAGGCTGTCTTTTTTGCCAGTGGTGCCAGCTGTTTTGAAGTGTGCTGCAGGCATCAAAGTCCAAATGAGCTAATATTTGCAAAAAAATAACAAAGCTTACCAGTTCGAACGTTAAGTATCTTGTCTTTGCTGTGTATTTAATTGAATATAGGTTGAAACAGATTTGCAAATCATTGTATTCTGTTTTTAGTTACGATTTACAAAATGTGCCAACTTCACTGGTTTTGGGATATATATATATATATATATATATATATATATATATATATATATATATATATATATATATATATATTTATTTATATATATATATATTTATATATATTTATATATATTAGTGGTGGGACTTGATTAAAAAAATTAATCAAATTAATTATGCCACTTGTAATTAATTAATCGTAATTAATCGCATTTTAATCGCATCCATATTCAACATCAGAAGCAACACTTTTCAAACAGATTTTGTAGTTTAAACTTCTGTATGTGACTATTCAATGCTTTAGTCTTCTACCAAAATCTGTTTATTTTGCTCAAAAGGTTTTTTTGTTTTTGTTTTTTTGAAAACGCGTCAATCTCCACAGAGCAGATCGTACCAAACAAGAAAACAGACACGAAAAACGATCAGAGTTTCCGGTCTTTTCAAAATAAAGCACCATGTTCAGCCTGTCGATCGTAAAATTATCCTCATATATTAAAACTTTGACACTGGCACAGGGCCAGCAGTCATCAGCGGGTCAGACCCAGAGGAAATCTGACGCCATTGACGAGGAAAAGTTTATATTGGAGGCGGAAAACCTTATAATTATATACGATATGACACATCCTTTATATAAGGACACCAACAGAGACTGAAAGGGAAGGACTGAATTAATGAAGCTCTGGGAGGGCAGGTGAGTTTAACATACTAAAAATCATGAAAGTAGTTGTCATGGGTGTGATTCCTGCAGGAACATGTGGTTCTCCTGTGATCTTGTGTATCCAGCTGCTATGAGTACGCTGAGCTGCGCTCCGCTCCTGAGACGGATGCAGTGTGAGTTGGCTCGCGCTGACGGACCGCGGCGACTGTTTTTTAAAAGTAAATTTTCCATCCACCGAGCTAAGCAAGGCGCTGTCATCAGTGTTATCCATCACTCAGTGCGTCGCTATAATCCGTCTGCCAGAAACTCGTGCACTGAGAACCGCTCTGTGTGATATAGACTATAATATATAATATAAAATGCGTTATTTGTTTTAACGCCGTTAATTTCCCCCGCGTTAATTATCGAATTAACTTGATAAAGTCCCACCACTGATATATATCCCGTCCACCCCGGGCGGTACTGTCTCCTTCAAGCTCAGGTCCTCTACCAGACAGGGGCCTGAGGGTTCTGAGCAGGATCTTAGCTATTCCTAGGAGTGCGCACTTCTGGATGGATATCTCAGCTGTCGTTCCTGGTATCTGCTGGAGCCATCCACATATATATATATATATATATATATATGTGTGTGTGTGTGTGTGTGTGTGTGTGTGTGTGTGTGTGTGTGTCTTTGTGTGTGTGTGTGTGTGTGTGTGTGTGTGTGTGTGTGTATGTGTGTGTGTGTAGCCTAGAGTAAAGGCCATGCCTATTCATTCAGGGATATGAATGGATTCAGTAAACAAGAGCTGCTTTTATGATGAACCAATGTTGTGATTTTAACATGCATGTGACTGAGATCTTTTAATCGTCCACTTACCTCACTGGTTGCGCTTGTATGGCAAAAAAAACATTGTGTTAGGCTCTCATTATTGCTCATTGTCTTTTGTGATACGACCGTCTGATTGCAGAGCGTTTTCTGCGAGGTGCATTTACTAATATATTATTTAATTGCAGCAGTCCTACCAGCCAGTCATATGTGCGATCCATTAAAGACTGCTGAAACGCCATCCAGATCAGGAGCAACATGAGAATGAGCAGCTGATGCTCAGTGATGTACTGTAAAAATTTGTGAGGGATTTGCTGTCTGCGTGCCTGAACTGTATAAGCAATCACCGAAAGTCATTTGCTGCCACATGGCAATTTTTGGACCGCTTGAGTTTGACCTTTTTGTATGTGAACCAGACCAATTAAGAAATCACGTGTCATCTTGCTTTGGTCTGAATCAGACAACGGACCTTTGGTGTAAACAAGACCTTATTAAAGTTACTGAAAGCGTTGGGTCACACTCAGCGGGTCACACTCAGCGAGTCACACTTTTTTTTTCTTTTTTTTGCTGTTATTGAATTTTGGGCAAAGTTTGAGACATGCTAATCTAAGGCTAAAGTCACAGAAGAGGAAGAAGCGTAATAATGCTGATGGTTCAAACAGGGCTTTGATAACCCTGGAAAAGATTGTCTGTGTGAGCGCAGAGTTAAAAAAAATCTTCTGTATGTGCTGTGCAAACGACTTACAGCATTGATACCAGACAGCTGCTGTGAGAGCTGCAGCATGATGGCCACAAAGATGGGCTGACGGTAAGCTGGAGATCGAAACAGCTCCATGATGGTCACCTTCTTCTCCCTCAGCATCTGCTGACTCTCCTCCTTCATCTCATGCATGTCCTCGCTCACCTCGTCTGTGCCCCTCAGCTTCACCAGGACTGAAAGACACACAGAGCAGTGTGTGTGCGTGTGCGTGTGCGTGTGTGTGTGTGTGTGTGTGTGTGTGTGTGTGTGTGTGTGTTTCTCACTGCTGCGGGCTTTGGTCTCTTCGTTGCAGTTGATCAGGAGGTATCGGGGGCTCTCAGGGCAGAGAGGCAGCAGGATGCACTGCAGGATGGCCGGCAGCACCGTGAAGCTCAGCAGGACAGGCCAGAGAGTGCTGTTCCCCATGATGGCCTTGATACCAAAGATCTGCACAGACCATGAAAGACTGCTCTGTGAGAGACCGCCTCAGAAAATAGTTCAACAGATTCAGAATAATGCCCCTGAAAACAGATTGACATGAGTCTGTGAGAAACCACTTCAAAAATCTTGTTTTTCAAGTCCAACAAACTTCAACCAGAATCTTTAAAATTTTTAACTACATAACACCGTCACCACTTCTATCTCCAAACTCGACTGAGAGCTTTTCAAGCACTCAATAATCTAATTACAGTCAATTATCACACTAAGGCTTTACTCCAACTAAGTTGTTTACAGAGGTTGCTTTTACAAACTCATTTAAAGGAAATTAAGTTTCTTTGCAGCCTAAAGGTGTAATCCTCTGAGAACAAACCCAATTATACTTCTATAAAATGATCACCACACCCATTCAGACATGAGGTCCCTCTGAAAATGGGATGTCACATCTCAAGAGGCCTTTAACACACCTTTACTTAACGGAGACAAATATGGTAGGGATGCACTTGTGGTCTGGGCATCCATGAGTTCATCACTACCATAAACTTTTATTTTCAGTCAGAACATCATTGATTATACTTCTATAAAATGATCACCACACCCATTCAGACATGAGGTCCCTCCCGAAAACGAGATGTAGCATCTCAAGAGGCTTGCTTGTGTTGTACGTCGCTTTGGAAAAAAGCGTCTGCTAAATGAAATTGTAGAAGAGGCTAACCTCTAATAAATCAGACGACAGGTCTATGGTTCATGGATCTGTCACTAACTTTAGTTCACACTTTAGTCCACTTGTCTCCTCTTACCTCCCTTCCTTCGCCCACACACCCAACACAGCATCGTGTGGATTTGCTGTTCATCATGAGACTGGGGTCCACATTCGAGATTTCCTGCTGCTTAACAGAAGGTTTTTTTCTTGCCGCCATGATGGAGGGATTCATGATTGGCTATATGGATTCATGTTGGGTGTTGGATGTATATATTTGTATATATATGTATATGTGTATCTTTATATGTATATATGTATCTATGCATATATGTATATCCTTAAAATGAGGAGCTTTGTGCTCTATTGTAAAGTGTCTTGAGATAACACTTGTTAGGAATTGGCGCTATACAAATAAAGATTGATTGATTGATTGATTGATTGATTAATTGATTGATTGATTGATTGATTGATACGTGAAGATGGAAACATGCCTTCAGCTGCTGTTATGTTTGGTTTATTTATAACAGTAACATGCTGCACACTTTCATTCACCTTGGAATGTCTTCAATAAAATACAATAAAAATACAATACAAATACAATAAAAACTGTCTGTAGTTTCTGCATTGGAATATCTCTATCTGTGCAGACTCACTGCCAGATGTAGCATCGAGCTAATGGGAGACATTTAACCGTTTTCATTTTTAATACTTTTGTACTTGAGAACATTTTCAATGTTAAAGTGGTTCTTTGGACTTAGTTCATTACAGACCTAAGAGCTTTTAATAAGAAAAAAAAACAAAAAAAAAAAACAGTTTTCGTGTTTGTACGTACTACCAACATGACTGATTCACTGACGTATCACACCAGCAAGACAACAGCCAATGTGACGTCTATGTAATGAGTTTTTAGCTCACTGTTTCTGGAGGGCAGCTCAGTTAATGTGGCATAAATAAATCCACAAATCCAACCAAAGCAAAATGAATAAATAAAAACAAAGACAGTTTGTTTACAGAAGCTACTTCTTCTGCGTTTCCACCTTCGTGGAAAACATTTCCTGAAGCACCAAGGATGCTTCAGTAGGATTCATCACCCTGACTTGTGGTCTTAAGCATTTCCTGTTAAGCTGGTGGTGAAGATCTAACTAGAGCAGGCCCTACTCAACGTGATGCCCTGGGCTTTATATGGCGACTGCCTCCACACTGCAAAAACTAAAATCTAAGCAAGTGTGTTTTTTTTCTTATTTAAAGTAAGAATTATACTTGATATGAGACACATTCAATGGACAAGTCCAGGAACGTGTTTCATTTCAAGACATTAAAAGACAAAAATAAGGTCTGAATTACCTGCAACAAGTCAAAAAATCTGCCAGTGGGGTAAGAAAAAATTACTTGTCAGGTCTAAATACAAGATACTTTCACTCACTCTACTGGCAGATTTTTTTACTTGTTACAAACAATTCAGAGCTGATTTTTGTCTTTAAATATCTTTAAATGAGACATGTTTCTGCACTGGTCTGGTGAATGAGGCTCATATTAAGTCAAAAAAGACATTTTTACTAAAAATAAGACAAAGGCACTTCCTAAGATTTCATTTTTTTTGCAGTGCATGGGTGATTTACAATAAAGATTACAAAAGAAATCTAACAGCATTGTTTTGAATTTTTAAGTAGAAATAAAGGAAGTTTGAACATGAGTATTTTTGGCGTGCTGCAGCGGTATTAGCTGAAATTTAAGTTCACTTTTTTAATGCTTTGTTTTAGTCTAGTTTTGTTTTTATTATTATTATTATTATTATTATTATTATTATTATTATTATTATTCAGTCATTCATTCATTTTCTGTACCGTTTATCCATTTCAGGGTCGCAGGTAGCTGGAGCCTATCCCAGCTGACTTAGGGCGTGAGGCAGGGTACACCCTGGACTGATCGCCAGTCAATCACAGGGCTGACAGATAGAAACAGCCAACCTTTCACACTCACTACAGGCAATTTAGAATCACCAGTTGACCTAGTGAGCATGTTTTTGGACTGTGGGAGGAAGCCTGAGAACCCACGCATGCACAGGGAGAACATGCAAACTCCACACAGAAAGGCACACCGTGCCCGAACCGGGATTCGAACTGATGACCTTCTTGCTGTGAAGCAACAGCACTAAATGGTGTGCTACCGTGCAACTGTACACTGTAAATGCGAACATTGCACTGACTAAAGATGGAACAGTGCATTTAACTTAAATTATACTAGTTTTTTCAGTTTACTTACTTACACTAAGTTTTCTGCACTTTTTCAACCGCATACTTATTTCATTTAATCATATGTACTTGTCTTTTCTGAGTGTGCAGAATGTGTTGTGGTATGAAACTTAAGTTTCAAAACCGTGCGCCCCATGCGCATGTCCATTTCCGGTTAACGCGCAATACTGCCATCACTGGAGAGAGGCGGTCGAAGCTGTGCATGCAGACCCAGGGCTCTCACAACAGGTTGGCGCTAATGTTGATTTCGGTAGGTGTAAATCTTTTGCTTATGATCTTATTCATGTAAAATTATTTTTGGAATAAGAATTGTTCAAAGAAACAACCCAACAACTCCGACTCTACGATCGTTGGCATATTCGTCTGTGTTTGTGTGTGCGGGCGTGTGCGTGCTCGAAGAGCAGACGTTAAAAAGTTAGCTGCAACTCAGCTTAAGGGGATCCGAATAAAAGTGCTTTGACACGGTTTTACAGGCCGGAACAAACCTTAGTGTATTGTCAGTCTGTAACTTGTCTCCCCCTGTTCCTGTACCAGCCCCGCCGTCTGTTAGCTGCTGGATCAGCGCACTGCTAATTTAGCAGTTTTTAAACTACTCAGTTATTTTAGGGGTCTGTGCAGGGGGCGGTTCCGTGTTTCACTTGCAGGCAGGTAGCCGAACGTTAGCAGAGCTACTGACCAGCATGCATTTTGCGTACCCTGTGAGGCTCGGTGATGCCTCGCGTTTTTTCAGTGGGCTTGATTTCCAAAGTCTGTGCATGCTGAGTCGCCATGGACAAGAGAAACAGAAGAATTTGACCAACAGTTTTCTACTGTAGAGAAACTGTCTGCTCCGGTACTGGTGCAGCTCTTTGCCTCACTAAACTGCACACTGTCCATGATGTGACTCACCACATTAAAGCTACCTGTATAAAGGACCATATGTAATCGACGTCCAACATGGATTTGTTTTTAGCTTTTTGACTTTTTTTTTTTGTTGTTACTGTAAACCAATAAATTACATGAAATTGAGAATTATGAATCTTGCATCAGATTTGAATTAACATAAATTCTCACATTATGGGTCTTGCGATCATGATTATTAAATATTAAGCTGTCAGTTTTAGTTTAAGGGTTAACTTAACACTGATAAGCCTCCCACCTGATGCAATAAAAGTGGTGCTGTATAAATACAGTTATTATTGGTATTTTTACTAGTAAAAAGGGTTGTACTAGAAACACTGTTGAAGACTGTCAGGTCTGCAATATTAATCAGTGCATTTAATCTTGTTTATATTTGAAAGACACGAGAATGGGGTAAGACATGGCTGTTAAAAATCACACTTATTTAACCAGGGTTTTCTTGTTGTGTTTTTTTTTTTTCTCCATATAGTCTATCTTAGGTGGTGTCTCTGGCAGTGAAGTTGGTGGCAGTTTGAAAAGCAGTACCCTTGGTCACCAAGACTGCGTTGGCCACCAGGGTACCAGATAATCATCTTACCCAGCCAGACTAGCTCAGCAGCCACAGTTTTTTGTCCCTGTACACCTCCTCCTTACTGTTGCGATGAAGCTCTCTCAGTAGACTTGACCAGAGTTCACAAGTAAAGAAAGGACAATCCTCAAAAAAAGAGTCTTGGATTGTGGCCAACTGTCCTCCACTAAAGAGCAGATCAGGTTTGTTGTTCTCAATTCAAGATTTCTTTTCATGCTTTCGCTGTGAAACTATTCAAAGCATCATTGTGATATACAGAACTTCAAATTTGATAATTCAAATTATAACAAGGAATAACATCTCACAGGGCAATTTCTTGTTCTCTTGTATTTCTTTAAAGTGTATCCTGGAAGAAGCATGCAGTGGACATGTAAGTTTTGCACCTTTGTCTCTTTAAAACGTGGCCAGCTATTAAAGCATTACAGATTGAAGCATGGTGGCTTCACAAGAACCTCCCCAAGTCTTCATCAGCAGTGTATTTGCACATTCAAATCATTTAATGCCTTGAAGGTTCATTTATCCAGGTTTCACTCAAAGATGACCAGTGAAAAAGATCATGTGAAACATTTAATTGTCAATTGTGTGAGTTTAATGAACCCTGCAGTGAAACTGATTTTTTTACACATCTCCGTAAGCATCTGACGTTGGTGCAAAAAGTGCAGTGTCCCTATCTGTATTGTGACTTTGAAACAAATGTCTACTCTACTTTTAACACGCACAAAAGTAGGAATCATGACCAGAAATACTCTACATCTAGTCTGCAGTTCAAACCAGGAATAGCTGTGCACCTCTGTGGCACTGCGGAGAGCACCTCTGTCCCAGCTGAACCTGTTCCAGCTGAAGATGTGACTAGTTTAGGAGAAGAGGAGCTGACAGATGTTGGTGTTGATGTTGTGGGGTTGTTTTCTGAATGACCCTGCTTAGCTCCAAGGAATCACTTCAGAGGGCCTTATCCAGGCTGTCTGAGTGCACTCCTCCCTCCCTTTTCTAAGGGATGACTTCAGAGGGCTTTACCCATGCTGTCTGAATGCACCCCTCCCTCTCCCCTAGCTAGAAAGGTTGCTGTAAGAAAGGTTGATTGTTGGTACGTCTTCACTCAATTGATATGTGCTTCAGTATACCAATGTTCGCGTCTCACTGTGTTTTGCCTCACTGTGTGCATTGATGCGGGTGTTGCTGTTTCACTGAGTATGCAGGAGCAGATTGTCATATCCTTTTAAGGAGTGGCTCCTGTATGCACAGTGAGACATTAAACATTTGCGAACTCGTAACTCTTTTAGAAAATAGGCTCCTGCGCTCATCAGATACCAATAGAACCATTTGCAACTCAGAGTGCAGAGACTGTCCGGTGAAGCACAGGGCATCACACCCCCCTTTCATGTACCAGTGAGATAAAGACACCTGTTTTCCGGGAAAATAATTACTAAGAACACCGTTATAAAGATGAGGTCATGGTGTTGTATAGAACAAAATGTAATCTGAATCGATCCCATCATATGTGAATATATGAAGAAGGGGCGTTACAAGCCCCCACAGCAAAAGTGTATTTAAAGAGAGAATCCTCTGGGGATAGTTAGTCTGGATTCTGCAGAACCCACACTCACAAAGCTTTGTTCTATTTTGCAAGAATAAAGCCTTTTTGGATGCAACCTGGAAAGCTGTCTCTTTGATTTTTTGATCACTTTGCTTCACCTTCTGAGAGCTAATCAGGACTTAGTGCAAACATTTAGAGAAAGTTTAGTAAGAGCCAGGAGAGGACTGGACGGCTGTCCCAGGCCTACCCAGGCAGTGACAGTGACCAGCAACTACTAAGACGACGGGACACGTCAATGTCAATGAACTCAACTCCCAGCTTGAGCATAATTTAGCCGCACTTTTCCTGAAAATGCAGTCAATACTTAACATATCTGAAAGTGCTCTCCAAGAAATCATCCAGCAAATAGGACAGGTATTTGAACTTTCAGAACCGCTGATGTTTTCTGTGGTTCAGGAGATAATCAGACACCATTACCCTGATATTGATAATGCTGTTGTTAAGGAGGTAGTGTGTGAATTGACTGACTCAAATGTGTTTTTGAAACACACTTCAACTGGAGGCTCACTTTCAACTTCCAATAGGAGAGCAGCTTATATAGCAAAAGAATTTCCTGTTGTGGAACCTGTGGAGTTTGTCATTGACAAGCAGGGTCAAAATATAGTTTACATTCCACTGATTAAAATGCTTCAGGCACTGTTGAGCAAATATGATGTTTTAGACAAGGCTCTGAGCACAAGCAGCTCTAAAGGAAGTGAATACAGCAACTATAGAGATGGTTCACACTTTAGTGGAAATGCCATTTTAGCAGAAGACGAGTTCAGAATTGCCCTGGGCTTGTATATTGATGACTTTGAGGTTGCAAACCCACTTGGAACATCTAAAAAGAAGCATAAGCTGTGTGGAGTATATTGGGTTCTTGCCAATCTACACCCAAAGTACCGCTCATCCCTTCATGCCATACAGTTAGCTGTTTTATGCAAGGTAAAAACAGTTAAAGAGAAGGGGTATCATGAAGTCTTACGTCCACTTGTTGATGATCTAGTATCACTTGAGGAGAATGGAGTTTATGTTGAAAAGTTGGGAGCAACTATAAAAGGGACTGTGCTGTACGTTGCAGCTGATAACTTAGCTGCACATGCATTGGCAGGATTTCAAGAGAGCTTTGTTGTGGAGAAAATGTGCAGGTTTTGTATGGCCACGCGAGAAGAAATCCAAACAAAGAATGTCAGCTCAGGTTTTTACACACTGAGAACCAAAGATGCCCATGACAGACAGGTTCAGGAGGTCAAGCGGGACCCATCTAAAGTAGCACATTATGGAGTCAAAGGCGAATGTGTGCTTCGTGAAAGCTTGAAATATTTTCATGCTGTAGATGGATTTCCTCCAGATATTCTCCATGATTTTTTGGAGGGAGTAGTCCCATTTGAGTTGTACCTGTGCATTCAAGATCTGATAAAAAAAAAAGTACATCTCTCTTGAGACTCTCAATCAGGCCATCAAAGGATTCCCATATTCCTTTTCTGACAAAACGGACAAGCCTCAGCCAGTTCCAAAGACATTTGCTTCAAAGAAGTCAATAGGAGGGAATGGTCATGAAAACTGGTGTCTGATCAGATTGCTACCTTTAATGATCGGGCATCACGTACCTGAGGGAGATGAGACATGGGAGGTGCTCATGGTCTTAAAAGATGTGCTTGAATTGGTTGTATCTCTGAGATTCACAGATGAATCTTTGTTCTATTTAGAGTCTAAAGTGTCAGAACATAGAGAGGTACTACTAAAAGTTTTTCCAGATTGCAGACTCCGTCCAAAGCATCACTATATTGAGCACTATCTCCACTTGACAAAAGTGTTTGGTCCTCTCATTAACATGTGGACAATGAGATTTGAGGGGAAGCACAAGTTCTTCAAAAAAGTCATCCATGAAACTCAGAACTTCAAAAATGTTCCCCTAACTTTGGCGAGGCGACATCAAAATATGATGGCGTACCATTTGGACTGTGCTTCCTTTTTCAAACCAGCACTCCATGCAAACAAAGTAAAGAGTATATTGATTGCCTCTCTCCCAGGTAACATCCAAGAGATTTTGCATCAAAGATGGGGTCTCCAAAACACAGTCCTGTCCGCTTTGTCTGTCAATATTGATGGAGTAAACTACGCTGCAGATATGGTGGTTTCTGTAGGTTCATGTGGAGGGCTTCCAGAGTTCAGACAGATTAAGCAAGTGCTGGTGCTTAATGCAGACATTGTTTTCTTGTGCAAACCATTGATTGCATGGTATCATGAGCATCTTCGTGCTTATGAATTGACACAAAGCAGCACAACCTTGGTTGCCACGCAGTTGACTGAGTTTAATGATATTTTTCCTTTGTCGGCATACTGGGTTAGAGGCACATTGTTTGTTTCTTTGAAACATTTCATATTATGTTAACTGCAGTAAATTTATGGCTCTGTTCTTTGTAGAATGGTGGAACAGAAGTGGCCAATCAGAGTCATCGTCACTGATTGTGACATCAGAAGAATCAGTCTTGATCAGAAACCAAGCAACCTTGAGTCTCTTTTGAATCACTTGAAAGTTAAACTGGCACTACCATATGACTTCAAACTACAGTTTGAAGACCTACTGTTCAACAATGCCCTCTGCAACCTGACAGATGTGTCAGAGCTGCCAGATCGAGCCACGCTGAAAATTATAAGTCTTGAGTCCCTCTCTTCAGTCTGTAGCGCACTGTCCTCACCGAGCACATCTGATACAGAGATACTGTACACAAGTGAAGAAAAATCTAAGATGATGAGGCCGGATCCTTGGCCTTCTGCTTTTGATATTCCAGAATTCTCTGTGGATGTAAATTTCCGACTGAGACAGGGTGACGTTGCCTATATGAAGGATGGAACTCGGATGGATGTTTCTCGGGACATGAAACATGTAATCTTAGAGAGACTTGCAGAGACAATGTACAAGTACACTGCATACCCCACGGAGGAACACTGTTGAGAAGTAGCTTCTGCACTGATTGCAAAACATCCCTGTCTGAAAGAAGCTGGATCACCCACTGGATATTGTGGATGGAAGAACAGCATTAAATTCAAGATGGGGAATTCCCGTACAAAAATGAGAAGATCTGGAATGGCCGATGTCACTGTGAATGGCAACAAGCGAAAGAGGGATTTCCCTGAAGGAGAGCCATCATGTAGTAACATAAAAAGGCCAAGAAGGAGTGAGACAAATTTCTTGCCAAATTTTCCAGATGGAATAAGTGCAGATACTCTCGAGTCAGTTAGAAGACAGCTTGAAAGTGAAGCGAATAAAAGGCTTCCAGACTCAGCTGATGTGAAGAAAATGATGGACCAGACATTTTCTTTGCGACGCAAAGAAATTGTGGAAGAACAGCCCTCAGTCAAAAGGATGATGGAACGGTGGCCTGCACTGTTCACAGAAAGTCAGGTATGGCTTGCTTACGCTGCACTACGCTGACCTAGGGCTGTAACTAATGATTATTTTCACACCTATTGGCATTAAAATGACAACCATATTGGAGTAAAAAATCCTTTTTTTTAAGGTGTTTGCTGAGTTCTTCAGAGTTGCCAGTAAGAACCTCAAGAAAGACTTCTATGAAGCTCTTGATCACCACACCACTCGTCTCCTTGACCTCTTCAAATCCAGAAAAGGAACCATTGACCAATCACTCGATCACCTCCTCCAGCCAATCAATACACAAGTAAGTGTTTCAGATTCTTTATTATTACCACTTTGTGGTAGTGTGTTTGCTTACTTCAACTAGGCCTTCAGCTGCTACTACTACTGTGTAAAACAACTACTCTAATACAAGAAATTATTTAATTACCTCAAGCACTTAGAATTCAAAGTTTTAACTTGAACACTACAAATATTTTTTTAATAGTTTTGCCTTTCTTATAGTCTTCTGCTTATTGTTTTTTGTCATCTTTCCATGAGACAAATGACATCACCACAACACGCACTGCTGTCCTGCAATGTCTGCCCCTGTATCTTGGAGATAATTCCAGCGAATTCTTCCTTACCTGTTCAGTAAGTACATTTATAATGATGATCATATAACCATTGTACAGTGCAGTGGTATAAATAAACTCCACTGGTGTCATGCCCTTTGCAGTAAAATCATTTTGCAGAACACCCATTTCTTAAAGGATACAGTAATAAAACTGTGGCTTTGTTTTGTCCAACTTTGGGTTGAAATGTCAAAAAAAAACAAAAAAAAACATGTTTTGAGAATGTGCTCCTATACTGTTTGGCATGTCTTTGATTACAGTAGTGAACTCCTTTGTCTGAAGCCATTTTGTTTGAGGCCTATTTGTACTAGCCCATCAACCTGACAGAGTTTTTCCAGTGGCCTGAAGCTTTTTACGTCTAATCACTGATATTATTTTGTCTGATGCCAGAGAACTGAGACTGTGGTCTGATGTCCTAAAATGTACATTGCACCATTGAGTAGTACCCTAGGAAAATTAGCCCAAAAATTTGGCAAAAAAAAAATCTTTATGGATTTTTAAAAATTGCTTTTTGCCAAGGCTTGGTGCTGAAATGTGGCAAGTTCCACCTGCTCATAGTCTTGCAAAAGAGCTCTGTAAGACACTAATCCTGAGTGCGTTTTTTTTCTGTGATTCTGAATTATGATTGCTTCGATAAATGAAAGTGAGCACACTATAACCATGGTTCATAACATTCTACCTAAATTTATTTATTTATTTATTTTCATTATTATTTTGAATACAGGATTCAGCCACTGAAGATGACTTCACCCAAGTGCCTGTTGTTGTTCTTAGAGTCATGACTGAGGACGTGCCACCATCGATCAACAGCCTTGCAATCATTCTTGAAGGAAACATCATCATGGATGACATTCCTACAACCTCTCAAGCACTTTGTCTTCTCTTCGGCTTAATATATGCACTCCATCTGGATTACCCCAAAAGTATGAAGAACACGTTTGAGTTCATCCAGAAGATACTGTTGAACATTGGACAACATAAACTCAGCCCAAAACTACAAACATTAAAAAATGCTCTTTTGGGCTAGATGTTCTGGCTAGGAATGGCTATCCTGGTTGTCTACCCAAGTGTGGTGTGTGAATGAGTGTGAGTGTGATAGGGCTGAACATTTATTTTTCCTTAATTGAATTTCCTTTCCTAAATGTTTTGATTATGAAACTGTGACTGATTACTTTTGTGTGTGGAGCTTCAGAGATCTCCATATTGTTTTCTCCAGAAATAAGAAAACATGTTTGATAAACAACAAAATAAGAATGATCCCTCTCTCAAAAAATGATGAATCATTACAATAACTGTCAAAAGAATAGCAAAATGTTGTTTTTGTTTGGTTTTTTTTTTGGTTCAGCCTTTTTTCATTTCATTTTCATCTGGCTCAGTATTATGAGTACTCAGTTGCTGCTACCTCAAAATTGCTGAAATGGACGAGGTACTTGGGGGGGACAACATTAGGAAAAAAGTTAATGAAGACCAAAAGTAAACCAAAGTATCTTATTGAGGTATATGCTTTTGTATTTGTTCACCGTTTTCACATTTGTGATTGGAAAGCATAAAAAAGTTAAAGACAGCAGAAAACATCCTTATGGAGGTTGCATCAACACAGGTATTCAACAGTTTCCTGTGAGTAAAAAAAGGTTCAAAAGAAGCATATAGTATTTGATGTTTAGTATTTGTGCTTCTGCAGTACAGGTTGAATATATTTCGTAGTTGTTAATTACTAAGAGCTGACTTGAATGTAGCTGCTTTGAAGGTGCATGTCCATGTACAGTTCTATGTAGTAATCCAGTTTAATTATCAGGTTTTATTCAGGTTTTAAACTTTTACAGACTAAATGTTGCCAGGTTTGTTTGTTGTTATGAGGCATACAGGAAAGTGTCTATTGTGAATCGAAAGCCTTCTGTTAGCTTACACCCAGACCAGTCAGCCCACCTCACTCAAACTCATTCTCACTCTTAAATCTGACTTAATTTGTTATGCATCATGTACTGATTTTCACTCATACTCACTGACATACAATTTCTGCCTCACGCATGCAAGCACACGCCCTCACAATCACACTCACTCACTCACTCACTCACTCGCACACATGAATGCTCATACACTCAATCTCTCTTACAAACACATAACGAGGAAATCATTTAGAGAAATGCAGAACTTAGCCAGAATATGAACCAATCAGCAAACGAGGATAGATTTGCCTCTAATTGCGTAGTATCATTTATGACCCTGGGTTTTCTCTCCTCTTCTCACTGACTGGACTGGTTCGCTACTAATGGAAGGGTTTCGACTAGGGCTGAACAGTTAATTGCAATACTAAAAAAAATCACTATATAGCAACATACTATTATTCAAATTGCAGTATATATTTTTTTTTGATAAAGGTAAAATTTAGTTAATATCTGTTTTGTGGTACTACAGATGGTCGGACCCCAAAATTGTATTGTATAGAAAATGTATAGTCAATGTAGCTGTGGATAACTTTGTTTTATTTGTTTTTATTTATCTGTCAGCCCTCCAATTGTTCAGCAAAACTTAATCTTTGATGGTCTCCTTCTAGAAAGGTTTCAGAATGAACAGCATGTTGATTGTTGTTGTTAAAAACAAAATTGAAAAATAAATTAGGGTTTTCATAATGCCATTTTGTCAGTTCTTATTTTTAAGTTAGCTAAACTAAGGTATGTTAAGTGCATTTATTTAAAATTAAGTACTACTTACTTACTTTAGCACTGTATATTGAGTTTATGTGACTTATCTTTATTGAGTTTCCATCAACTTTACTGAAGTGGAATACACTAAGATACCTTAAGTGTAGTGCATTACAAATTTCAATTAATGCCCACTTGTTTTGGTAAAATATATTAAGTTAATGTGACTCTAGATATTTAAGTTGCAACAGCTTGATTTGAATTTAACTATACTCAGATACATTAAGTGCTCACAATTTCAACAATAAGTAAAGCTTACTTGAATATAATAATGTCCAGCTACTCCACACAAATAAGTTTGTTTACTTAGTATTCCCAAGGTAATCGGTTTCCTAAATTTTATTAAGTAAACTCAACTTGTTAGAATTTACAGTGTATTATTATTATAATTATTAATCCTGTATTAAATAAATAAACAAAAATGCTGTTTATTGGAGTGTGGGCCTCTGTCTGTATAACACACCTGTTTCTATAATACCTCTGCTTTTATAACACCTCTGTTTTTATAGCATCTCTGTCTTTTTAATGCCTGTCTTTATCACACTGCTGTCACTTTGACGTGCCTCGACCTTCTCCTTTTCTCTTCTTCTCTTTTGTCTCTGTACCTGACCCTCAGCAGTAATTTCAGATGATAACAGGGGGCGCCGCAGAGCCCACTCCACTAACTTGATGTGGAAATGAGTGTTAGTCTAGAAAACTGTTGATCGGTCGAAATAACCGTCACTTTCTGTGCGACAATGATTGATTGTCACAAAGAGCCACATGCTGATCACAAAAAAGACCAACAGCTGGATGTCCTCCATCATTTCTCTTTGTTCAATGTGTCACGTTTTTCTTCTTCTTTGGATCCATCAGTGGGGTACACTGTGTTTCACTGCTATGCCATCACACTATGATGTAGCTGCTATCAAACATCTGGCTTTACATACCGCCTACCAAGAAGGGCATGGTTGGCTGTAGAAACACAAACAGGATCAGGCCGATCTGACCCGTACCAAACTGTATTGATCCAGACTAGACAGCTTAGTGGAAACACAGGGCTGGTTGATGATCTGCTGGTTTTGCTGTGATTCAGGCTCTTACAGTCAGTTGTGTAACAGCTATTTGTACCTCTTGCTGCAGAAACAGAATTAGAAACTTTGTCTTCCATCAGATTGTTGCTTTGGTTTAAGTTTACTTCAACAGTTGAAGCTTGAAGCAAACATAAAAAGGCCAAGTCCTCAACACCACAGCCTGGCTTCAGCTGCCACCCTCACTGGTCCACATCTCTTCCTCCATTTACGACTGTACTCACCATCCCATCAAATGAATGCAAAACTGCAACACTACACAGAGTCTTCAGCACAAAAAGGCCTGGAGGCCTCACCTGAGCCAGGAGGATGCCGACGACAACCCCGAGCTGGTGCAGAGTGCCCAGTGCCCCACGGATTGACGTAGGAGAGATCTCCTCAACATAAAGCGGCACAAAGCCTGTGGAGAGGCCTGAGTAGAGACCAATGATGAAGCGCCCAATGATAAGCATCTCGAAGGAACCGGCCAGTTTGGAGAAACCCATAAATGCCGCAGCGATGAAGGCAAGAACGTTGGCCATGAGCATGGAGTTCTTCCTTCAGGGAGAGAAAGAACATTTATTAACGTCTGTTTGTCATTTCTAAGAGAGGACAAGATTTTTAAAAAAAAGTCCACAGAGGAGAGACCAACCTGCCGAAGCGGTTTACGAAGAGTCCCACAGAAAAGGAGCCGACCATTCCTCCCACAGAAAAGATGGCCACAGAGAGGGACCACAGAGCGGTCAGCGTGGGCTGAGAGATGTCCTCTGAAAACCTGCTGTTCCACGTTTCATTGTAGAAGCTCTCAATGATCTAAAACACACAGAAGCACACACAGAAGGATGTTTGTGACCGAAGGAAGAGCACAAACAAGCTTTCAGCCTCTTTGGTCATGACTCACCTCTGGGATCTGAGTCACATGTTACACATCTCCACAGAAATCAGACGCTTTGCTGTAATATTCTGAGCAGACTCACAAACCATGGAGGAAGAGCTCTTGTGATTTCACACATTGACTA
Organism: Labroides dimidiatus; assembly: GCA_030710495.1. Taxonomy (NCBI): domain Eukaryota; kingdom Metazoa; phylum Chordata; class Actinopteri; order Labriformes; family Labridae; genus Labroides; species Labroides dimidiatus. Next base: position 33,292,702 of record CM061151.1, read on the forward strand.
CTGCAACTCACTGCTTGCAGGCCTTTCTGTGTCTACATTCAAACCTCTGCAGATGATCCAGAATGCAGTCTGGTCTTTAACCAGCCCAAAACAGCACACATCACCACACTGTTAATCTCTCTTCACTGGTTTCCAGAGGCAGCTCAAATCAATTTCAAAGCTCTTCTTCAGGCTTATTAAACAATGACAAGAACGGCTCCTTCCTACCTAGAGTCCGTCATCCAGGTCTACACTCCTTCCCGTCTGCTACGCTCTGCAGGTGAGAGACGCCTGGTGCTTCCAGCCCAGCATGGCTCTAAATCTCTTGCCAGACTCTTCTCCTCTGTTGCTCCGAAATGGTGGAATGAATTAACCAACTACATATGATCCGCAGAGTCCCCTTCTACTTTTAAGAGAGGTCTGAAGACTCACCTGTTCAGGGAACACTTTGGCACTTAATCTGACCCTTATCCTCTTTGTCCTTAGGGGTCACTGAATATTGAAGTTTGCTGAATGTTGAATGATATTGCATTCATATTGCATGAATCCTAGTTGTGGCTACTATTTAGATGGAATACTATTTAGATGGAATACTATTTTAAAAAAAGGAGGGGGGGGGGGGGTTCTGTGGGCACTTGATGGTGGAGTACCTATGACCCAATAAACTTGAAGCATTTCTTCGCACGTAACAAGGTTTGTCCTTCTTGTTTAGATTCTTGCTTGTGTTTTACATTGCTTTTGGAAAAAGGATCTTCTAAATGAAATTGTAGATTGTAGATTGTAGAATCTGGCAAACCTCCTCATCTATCAGCCTTTGGAACGCTAAAACCTGCACAAGCCTAGCATGTAAACGTTTCTGTGAACACGTCAGCATCTGACTTTAACCACAGAATCAGATCTCAGTGTTCTCCTTTAGGGAGTCTGTGGCATCACGGCTGTTGGGACCAAAATTCTCGCAACTTTTTGCTGCTTGTCTTGCTCTCTCTTGCATGCGTTAGTTCATGTTGGTCAAACATGCTGCAGCTGTCTGGATAAACTTCCAGCTCTGTGAGGATGACCAGGGTCCCTGTGATGGAGCCAAACTGATATTAAATTAACCATGTCAGGATGCAGATGAAAAGTCTGAGCTCCTGTTTATAAGTAATGAATTATATTGCTCTGATGGACTTCAGGAGAATTGATTCTGAGGATTCGGGACTCAGTGTTGAAGGACAATGAAGCTGATGAGTCCTTTAGAGTCATTCACTTTCCAAGTGAAAATTCACATTATTAGGTCTTCTTTTGATTGACAGCACAAAAATATGTTTGCATTTGGTGTGGCGCAGCAAGTGGTGAAGAAAAAAACACCCCGGAACAACATGTGCAACGCTGCAGCACAAAGAGAGCATGCAGTTATTCTTTGATGTTATTTCTAAAACTGTGAGCTGCACGTGTGAACACAGACAGAGCACGTCTTTAACCCAGCTCTTGCCCTGAAACTTTTCTGCCAGCTTCATTCCTGCAGGAAGTCGAAGGAAGTCATTAAATCAATATGTGTCTGAACCAAAAATATAGATCATATCTGCAAATTTGGGTATGTGCAGAAGTCACTCCTGACACAGGGGAATTTACACTGAGAGACACGTTGTAATAAGTTTAGGAAAATTTGGAGGACAGAGAACCTGAGAATTCTGAGACGGGTTTAGGAGTGCATATTTTTTAAAGAACTGTGAATATTGTTAAGTTACAGAAAAAAAACACCTGCAGGATTTGCAACACAGCTTTTAAATAGGAAAAAATGAATGATGCATGTTCTGCACCCAAAACGTGATTTCTGCTTTGCTCTGTGGATGTAAAGTCCTCCAAACAGTGTTTCTATTTGCAGCCATGAAACTACAAACACAGCAAACTGTGAACTACTCTGATAACCCTGAGCTCCTTAAAGCCTTCTTACTGTCTTCTTAAAGCCTTCAACAAACTGCTGCATTATCTCATTAACCCACTCCGTGTCAGTTCAGATTTCTGTCAGACCCTTTCAGGGGAAATGACAGAAGCTCCTCAGTGACCTAACTGTCCTCAATTAATGTCCAAAACACAACCCATCAGGTTTTCCCTGCACACATGGACAGTTTAAGGACAATTCATTCACTTAAACATATGAGACATCTAACTGTTCCACTACGAGTATTATGGGAGGAGTTTTAACATGAGCAAAATATAAATAGCATGCTTAATTTAATTTATCACTATAGCTGAAAACTTACTCCAGATTTGCTGCATAGTTTGCATTAAATAACTAGTTAGCTTTGTTGTTTTTTTTTTTTCTTTGCATGTTTTTCTCATTTTTCTGCCGAAATAATGGAGGAAAAAGATCCTTTCAATGGGGTTTGGTTAATAATGCTGTTAAAAAAAAATGAAGCCAGGCTCTCTTTGGGAAATACTCACATTCTGAGGAGCGTTGATGACTCCTGTGTTGTAGCCAAACTGCAGTGAGCCAATCACAGCTGTCCCTGCTGCCATTATCAGCTGGGGCGTCACCTGGGGTTACAACAGAGGAACAAAGATTAAACTCTGGATCACTTTCTGACATTAGAGTCTGCAGAATCTCAAAGATTAAAAAGTTATTAGATCAGGTCTTGGAGGAGTTCCTCTGATCTGTTCACCCTTAAATCGTTTCCAATGACACATGCATGATGAAACATGTCGCTAAGAAAGCACAAGAAAGCACAAAGCAGACAGAGATGTGTTTAGTATCGTCTTCAACAAATGAGGGGACAAACCTGCAGGGCAAACACTTGATAGTCTGGAACCTCATCTTTAGAATCAAATTGCTCAATTTCTAAAGGCAAGTTTGCTCCTGGCTTCAGGACATTTGATGCAAAATAATCATCATTTAAATTTATCATTAGCTTTGTTTAAAGCAGACTTTTGAGTCAGGAAAGAATGGAACTGAGATGGATACAGACTGCTGTTTGCTCTCCAAAGTAAAGATTCATCTGTAAATTAGAACTCCCCCACAGCCCTGATACAATTCAGGGGCCTTCTAAAAAAGAAGAACCTCCTTTCTCATCCTGAACCCCATATTATACACTGTAAAAAAAAAAAAATGTAAAAAAAAACGTTAATGACTGGCAGCTACGGCTGCCAAACAAAAACCGCAAAATTAAGGTAAAAGATCCTACTGCAAATGAAGTGTGAACACATTATATTTATGGACATTTTCATTAAGAGTTCTGCAGAAAATTACCGTTATTAAACAGATTTTTCCTAAATTATTATGCTCAAACACCTTCAATAAAGTGAAAATGCAATAAGTTCTGCAGAAAAATACTATCATTTAACAGATTTTTCCTAAATTATTATGCTCAAACACCTTCAATAAAATGACAATGCTTAGAGTTTTGCATAAACATATCTTTATTTGGCTGATTTTTCATAAATTGTTACAATCAAACACCTTCAATTTAGTGACAATGCAAAAAAAATAGCAGAAAAATACCTTTATTTGACATATTTTTACCTAAATAACTACCATTAAACACCTTCAATAAACCTTAAATGCCACCTTTAAAAACAGTCAAATGACTAGCAGCTATGGCTGTAAAACAAAAACTTTAATATTAAAGAAAAACATCAAAATTAAACTGAAAACATACATAAGGAATTCAGAATAGATACATCTAAAGATTTTTGCTATTTCAGTTAAACTGTCATGGGAAACTTAATTACAAATAAAGTACACACCACTATTAATTCTAAAACTCAGGTGTACATTTACAATGTCAAATATTTATTCAAAAACTGTTTTTCAGATGTTCCCAGGTGTCAGTCTTGTCTGTTAGCATTCCTAACATGATGAGGTCATAATTTCACCGTTAAAGCAGGTGGAGAGCTGTTCAGCTAAGAGGGTTGTGGTCTGCTGTTTTTAGTTTGTATTTTCCAATTCTGTTTTACAATTTTCCACAACATTGTCCTGACACCTGGGAGCTCTGTAAACGTAAGTTCTAATAATATTTGTGGACAATCTTTTAACGATACAGTATATTATTAAGTAATGTCAAAACATACCACAAAAGGTCAGTAAAGAAAGGAGTGACAGTGCACCATAGCAGATGAAGAAGAAGCCTACTTTGAATTCCCAATGATCAGCTGGATCCTTTGTGTATCTGGAGGGATTCACTGCAGGATTTCTAAAAAAAAAAAAAAAAATCTTAAAACAACCTTAAAGGAAAGTTTAACTTTAAATGAAGATCCACTGTACTAGCTGTACTAGTAATGACAAATGCATATTCAGGCAGTTTGCAGAAAATCAAACTAGTTGAACACTTGAACACAGGATCACATTGTCAAAACCAGAACAACCCAACTCCAGTGTTGTTGAAGGAAAAATTTGCAAGACAAAATGAAAAAATAAGTAAATAAAATGTTTGTTTGTTTTATAATATATATATATATATATATATATATATATATATATATATATATATATATATATATATATATATATATATATATATATATATATATATATGGGAATGACCATTTATATTACTGTGTACACCAACTGTATTCCAAATACTGCAGGCCAGTATGAAGGAAAAGCCATAGAAGGAATTCATGAGTTACTATGCATTCTTCGTATTTGGAAGATTTTTAAAGCCTGGCTCACACTACAGGATTTTTGGGTTGATTTGACCCTAATTCAGCAGTCCTGACAATCAGCTGAGATATCTGGTCCAGGACAAAGGTTTGCTTAGATTATCTTCTAGTGTGAGCTGGTGAAGGATCAATCTTAAGCCATTAATTTAAGAAAGTAATTTTCAAACATGTTTGATATTTATTGGGATGATTACATCACACATTTTCACTGAGGATGATGATAGCCAATCAGAGAGAGCCGCCTACAAGGGACCAGAAATGATCAGAGGTGCGTTTCGTTCACTAGATGCCGCCCTTACTCAATGTATTGTACGGTTTTGGAAAAGGTTGCACTGTGCGAGTAGGTTTTATTTCATCACATTGCGTATGCGCCTTGTTGAATTATGTTGATGAAGAGCAGAACAGGCTGACATGACACCTGCGGTTATGTTTCATGTCAAAGTATTGAGATGAAACTTGCTGTATTGGCCTCAATAAACACATCAAAGTTAAATGTTTTGTGCTTTTGTTTACAACTGTTTACAAAACTTTGCACTGGCTCCCCGTTTCTTAAAGTTCTTTTACTTGTTTAAAAAGCTTTTGCATTTTCAGTTTTTAGCAGAAAAACTTTTATCACCGAAATAACACGGCCGAAACAGCATGTTGTGATGACTCAAGCTGAAACCACAGGCGGCACGCTCATGTCTGGATCTCTTGTCAGGTCTCTGGGTGACTTTAAAGTCAAACTTAAAACATACCTTTTTAACCTAGCTTTAATTTGGAATAACTTCATTTTAGCTCCAGAGACTGTATTATTACCTTAATCAGCACTATTATTTTTGACATAACTTAATATAATTTTTTATCATTCTTTTATTTATTTAGTTTTTTATTTTTACTAATTTTATCTTGTTTTATTTTATTATTTTTTTATATATTTTATGTATTTTTACTTATTCTATAGTATTTACAACAAGTTATATTGATTTTATTGCACTATTTTTAGAACTATTCACACATATCCAAGATATCCAGTGTTTTGTTGTTCTGTGAAGCACTTTGGGCTAAATATTAAATGTATGAAAGGTGCTAAAAATAATGAGCTATAAATAAAGTTGAGTTTGAGTTTTGTAGTGCTACATTGAGTTCACAGATACAGTGACTGCCATTTGACCATTATACATGGTGGCACTGGCTGTCAACTATGAAACTGTGAAATTAATTTCTTAGGGAGGTTTATGTTATCTGCTACCCACTCTACACACACCCCAATGTTTACAACTTCTATGCACTATGAAACGGAAAATATTTCACACAGCGTTTGGTAAATGAATCATATTGTGTCAATATGTACAGTGGGGGAAATAAGTATTTGATCCCCTGCTGAATTCTTAAGTTTGCCCACTGCCCTGGGAAATTAACACACTCTAATTTTTATGGTTGTTTACTGGTTATAAGTATAGACAGAATATCAGTTGAAAATCCATAAAAACACACAGTATAAAAGTTATAAATTGTTGTGCATTTTATCAAGTGAAAAAGTATATTAGTATCAGCAGGGGATCAAATACTTATTTCCCCCACTGTAATTGGATGTGACTTCCGGTTAAGCGGCCACATGAGGTAGACGCAAGAAAGGGTAGCTCCCGCTTGCTTCTATCTTTGCACACTCCACTCCTTCTTTTAAGTAGCTGTAATTTGTTGGTATCGGATACCTAATTGTGTTGCAACATAATATGGCTTCCCCAGGGACAGTACCTGCCGTTTACCGCACATTGTATTTACACGAGGTGAGAACCATTGGGACTCAATGATTGGGACAATACGTGTTATTATTTAGAAAGTTCATCGTGAGTAGAACCCTCAAACAACACTCTGGTTAATAATAATAATTATAGTGAAACTAATTACATTCTTTAAAATTTATTTTCTTGCCTAGCTACTGGAGTTCTGCTGCAAAGAAACTGTAAAAACTCCCATGGTGTGTTACTTTCCTCGTTCATAGGAGTCTACTCTCAGAAATCCAGATACCTTTACTGGAGTGATTCTTAGTTTCAATCATCAGGGAGTTAAGAATGGTGGTTCGTGAGACAGGAAGAGCTTTTGTTTGTGAATATGTATGTTAGGAGCTTGCTGCTATGTTCTCTGGCAGCCGTCTTGTTTGGGTTTATGGGGGTGGGGGGTGATTTTCTCTACTCTGTTGAAACGAGCACTGATTATTTACTTCTACAGTTCTGTATTGATGTTGTTAACTGGAGTTTTTCAAATGTTTATACCATACTTTCGTATTCTCTAAATAACTTAATCATCTTAATTTCTTAAGCTGGAATGTTAAGGGCTTAAATCATCCTGTCAAGAGGAGGAGAGTGTTTGCACACATCAAACAACTCAAATCTGCGATCTCTTTTTTACAAGAAACACACATTAAAGCTTCTGATAGCTCGCGACTTATGTCACGGTGGGTGGGGCAGCATTTCCATTCCACCTTTCAGGCGAAAGCCAGAGGGGTCTCAATCCTCATTGATCAGAACGTTCCCTTTGAACATCACAATGTAATATCAGACACAAACGGACGCTATGTCATAGTTTCAGGTAAATTGTATAACAAAAATAATTCTGGCCAATATTTACACTCCAAATGTAGACGATGCAGACTTCTTTGTACATTTATTTTCTTCCTTGCCTGATCTGAGCGCATACTCTCTCATATTAGGGGGGGATTTTAACTGCTGGTTAGACCCTGTACTGGACAGATCTTCCCCTAACCCCAGCACTTTAAGCAGATCAGCCTGTCTTATTCAGTCTTCCTATCCAACAATGCCATATCAGATGTCTGGCGACATCTCCACCCAACTAGGAGAGACTACTCTTTTTTTCTCACACGTTCACCATACCTTCTCGAGAATTTACTATTTTTTTATTGATAACCAACTATTGCGATTTGTTGACTCCTGTGAATATCAGAACATAATTATTTCAGACCATGCTCCCGTTGTTTTGTCTCCGGGCTTCCCCGGCCTAACTAACAAAAAGGCAAACTGGCGCTTCAATTCAACCTTACTATCTGATGTCAATTTCATCAAATTTATGGAGGAAAAAAATAAGTTTTTATTTCAGTACAAACTCATCAGCTGAGACGCCCAGCCTTGTTGTGTGGGATGCAATGAAAGCCTACCTTAGGGGCCAGATTATTTCATACACTGTCAATATGAAAAGGGAGAACAGAAGAGAACGGGAAGAGCTGGCTAAAAATATTGGCGTAATTGATAGACAATATGCTTCATCTAAATGTCCCAAACTTCATAAATTAAGAACCAAACTTCAGACCAAGTATGACCTTCTCTCAACACATCAAATTGAAAGACAGCTCCAGATGAGCGAAAGTAGATTTTACATTCATGGCAATAAATCTGGTAACCTCCTGGCTAACCAGCTTAGGGGACTTAAAGCGAAGCAGTTCATAACAAAGATATGAAAGGAAAATGGGATCATCACCTCTGATCATTCTGAAATCAATGATACTTTTAGAAATGTTTACTCTCAACTTTACACCTCAGAATATCCTGATAACACAGCTGCAGATGATTTTTTGAATCGCTTAAATACACCCTCAATTTCCTCTGAAAATAAGCTTAGATTAGATGAACCCATATCAAAAGAAGAAATAGCAGCAGCCATTTCCTCATTACAATCTGGAAAATATCCCGGCCCAGAAGGGTTTTCTACAGAACTTTTTAAATCACTCTCTGTTCTGCTTGCACCTCAACTTAGTTTAGTGCTGTCTGACTCGTTAAAGCATGGCAAGCTGCCTTAGAACCTCTGGCCGTGGCCCTCAGGAGCTGTCCAGAAATTAACGGGATCTGGAGGGACGCGGTTGAACATAAGGTGTCCCTTTACGGTACCTGCTGGTCTTTATTTCACACCCAGACACATCCTTACCCTCCACGCTGTCATTACTCTCCCACTTTGGCCAGTTTTCAGGATACAAATTAAACCTTTACAAAAGTGAACTTTTTCCAGTAAATGAAGTTGCTTCTAGCGCAGATTTCTCAAACATTCCTTTTAAAGTTGTCAGTGGCAAGTTCACCTATTTAGGCATTACAGTTACAAGCAAATATAAGGATCTTTATAAAGAAAACTTCTTATCTTTGTTAAACAAAATTAAATAAGATCTGATGAAGTGGTCACCTCTGTCCACATCTCTTGTGGGCAGAATCAATTCTATTAAAATGTCCATTTTACCTAAATTTTTGTACCTCTTTCAATCACTTCCAGTTTTTATACCCAAATCTTTCTTTGACCTGTTAGACTCAGCGCTCTCTTCCTATATTTGGAGAGGCAAGCACCCTCGAATCAACAAGAGTTCATCTTCAGAAATCCAAAAACAATGGGGGCATGGCTCTGCCTTGTTTTCGGCTGTACTACTGGGCAGCTAACATAAGATGTCTAACTTTTTGGACTTTCTTCTCTGACCGGGCAGGACGCCCGAGGTGGGTGGATATGGAGCTTAACTCAGTTAAAAACCTATCTGTTCTGGCCTTGCTTAGATCTTCTCTACCTACCCCTTCAAATATTAAAATTATAAATCCTGTAGTTAGACAATCTTTGAAAATATGGGCTCAATTTAGAAAGCACTTTAACTTATTTGGCTTCTCTCTCTCTAGTCCCATTATCTCTAACCCTGTTTTTCCACCTTCATTATTAGATCCTGCCTTTCAGGAATGGCACAGACAAGGTATCAGACATTTTAGAGATTTGTTTTTGGACAACTGTTTTGCTTCCTTTGAACAACTATCCACAAAATTCAACTTGTCAAAAACCCACTTTTTCAGGTACCTGCAAACTAGACACTTTATCCACTCTCAGGTAAAAAGTTTTCCTTTAAGTGTCTGAAACAAACATTGTTGATGATGTACTCGAACTGCATCCAACATGCAAAGGGCTCCTTTCTAAGATATACAATAAACTAACGACTATAAGACAGGCTCCATTAGACAAAATTAAGTCTGCTTGGGAACGGGATTTGAACTTCACACTAACAGAAAATCAGTGGGAAACAATCCTTAGGCTTGTTAACTCAACATCATTCTGTGCGCGTCACTGTCTTTTGCAGTTTAAAGTTGTTCACAGAGCCCACATAAGTAAATCCAATCTATCTCGCTTCTATCCTGAGGTGGATCCCCTTTGCGACAAGTGTAGATCAAATGAGGGCACTCTTTATCACATGTTCTGGACATGCCCCAGAATTCAAAAATTTTGGAGGGAAGTTTTTCAGACTTTATCACAAATTCTGAATGTAACTTTGGATCCTAATCCTATAATTGCTATTTTTGGTACTGCAGAAGAGCTGTTGAACCTCACTCCTCTCAAATGCCGAACTCTGTCACTTGCCTCTCTTCTGGCCAGACGTGCAGTTCTTCTGAGGTGGAGGGATGCTGCCCCGCCCACCCACAGTCAGTGGCTGAAAGGCCTCATGTCCTGTTTAGACCTTGAAAAGATCCACTACTCGATCGCTGGCTGTAAAAAAAAAATTCAAAAAGATATTGGGACCTTTCCTGGACCACATTCAGAAACTCCAATCATTTTAATTCAACACTTTCCTCCTCCCATAAATATTTTATCTTTCATTATATGTGTATGCGATATATATATATATATATATATATATATATATATATATATATATATATATATATATATATATATATATATATATATATAAGGCGACAATCCAAATCCAAAAAGTCGCCAAGAAGCTAAGAAGAAGAGACCAGCTTGCCAGACGTGCTCAACCAAAGAATTACCACAAGTCCATGGGTTCGTTTGAAGTCTTTATTTCACGCTCTCACCGGAATCCACCCATTGCACGGTGTCAAACAACGTCTCCTTTTCACCGCAAGGTGTGATAAAAACGAGCAGCCTGTTCCGAGTGCAAAAAGGGGTAATTCAAATGCGGTCAGGAAAAAGTAGGACCTCTTCCTCCCACCCTCCTTCCACCAAGCTCTCCCTTACCTCTGCAGGTGAACTACTTGTAAAACCTGGAGGTGTACTGCCCACCATACCACGTGACCCACTCACCGGAAGTGACAAAACAAGGACTCATTCATAAATATCTGTCACCTACATTCCGGCCCCTAATTATTACAATTAATCATACTGTAATAATTATAAATATATACCATTTAAAGGGACCACCATAACACACCAATATTACATAAACACATTGAAGATCAAGTTCACAGGATTTTGTTTGTTTCTGTCCCTTTTTTTCTTTCTTTTTTTTTTAAGGCCAGAGGTTTCCAGCACTTGTGTTGAGAGTGATCTTTACCATCACTCTTATGTCAAGTCAGGTCGTTCAAGTCGTCAGAGTCAGATCAGGTAAAAAAAAATCAGGATTCCACTGACTCCTGAGGAAGGCAAATCTTGGTCACAGGCCTGCAGATATGCCTGATAGCAGTTTTGATCTGTCGTAAAAGTCCTCTCCTGTCAGGAATTGCTTCGATGACTTTCCCAATAAGCCAAGAATTACGAGGTGCAGAATCATCTATGATGAGGACGATGTCTCCTGGAATGAAGTTCCGTTTGACCTTTGTCCACTTCTGTCTTTCCTGTAGTTGTGGTAAGTATTCCTGAGTCCACCTTTTCCAGAACAAGTCAGCGATGTATTGCACTTGTTTCCATCTCCGACGTGTGTAGATGTCATCTCTGTTGAAAAGGCCAGGTGGTAAAAATGGCTTGGATTTTAGTAGCAGAAGGTGGTTAGGCGTCAATGCCTCCAAGTCATTTGGATCGGTTGATTCCTTGGTGATGGGTCTACTGTTAAGGATTGATTCAACTTCACAGAGCACGGTTTGAAGTGCCTCATCATCCAAGCTTTGTGTCCTTAAAGTGGAGTTGAGGATCTTCCTCACCAAACGAATTAACCTCTCCCATGCTCCTCCATGATGTGATCCAGTGGGAGGGTTAAAGCTCCATTTTATTCCCTTCAATGACAGTGTGTCATGGATCTTTTCCAGGTTCCAACCTTCAATGGCTTGCTTCAGCTCCCGCTCTGCCCCAACAAAGTTAGTTGCATTGTCTGAACGAAGCTCTTTGACCTGTCCACGTCTTGCAATGAAGCGTCTCAAGGCATGGATAAAGGAGTCTGTGTCCAGTGAGAAGGCAATTTCCAGAGGAACAGCTCTTATGGCCAGACATGTGAAAATGACTCCATACCTTTTGACAAGGCTCCTCCCACGCTTGACCTCAAATGGTCCAAAGTAATCCACTCCTACCTAAGTGAATGGAGGGTTATCTGGGGTCACTCTGTCTTCAGGTAAGTCTGCCATTTGTTGCTGGCCTGCAGTTCCATGTAACCTCCGGCAGAGGACACATTTAGCCAACAATTTCCTGATTGAGCCACTAGCACCAGGGATCCAATATCTCTGGCGTAGTCTAGACAGTATATGATTTCTTCCACCATGTCCAACTTCTTGATGTATGTGCTGGATGATCAGGTCAGAGATATGAAGGTCCTTTGCTAGTATTGCAGGATGTTTGGACTCTTCAGGCATGGCAGCCTTACTCAGTCTTCCACCAACTCGAAGTACACCATCTTCCAGTTTAGGATTCAGCTTGTAAATGTGGCTGTTTCTTTTCATGCCTTCACCCTGCTGAAGACTAGTGAACTCCTCTGGGAACCTTTTCTTCTGGCTCATTCTAATGATGTGCATTTCTGCCTCTTGGATCTCATCCACTGTAAGATAACTAGCAGGCACTCTCTTGGACCTGGGAGTCGTCCTCTTGTGAGCATCTTCATTGTTCTCTCTCTCCACTTTGAGATGTAACAACATGGTTTTGAACCTCAAGATCCAACCCATCACTCTTGTAAGATGTATCCAAGATGAGCTGCGGCTGATCAGAGTAGTCATAGAATCCTCATTATCTTGTACTGAGGACACCTCAACGGCAGCAGATACTTTGACCTCAGGGTCTCCAAGATGAAGGTCTTGTTGGTCCTCTGGGTTAACTGGCCAATCCTTTTCTGGTTGAATGAGGAATGAGGGACAAGATATCCATAGTTCTTCAAGAACAGCTCTGCTCTCATACCTCTTGAGGCCAGGTCTGCAGGGTTCTGTGCATAGTTCACGAATCGCCATTGTGAACTGTCTGAAACCCTGTGTATCTCTGTGACTCTGTTAGCCACAAAAACACGAAACCTTGAAGTTTCATTCCTGATGTATTTTAGCACAGAGGTGCTATCGGTCCAAAAGACAGAGTCTTGCTGCTGTAATTCAAGCTCTTTTCTCCACAGCTTATCCACTGGATATGAGATCATTCATAAAGGCTGTGTAGTCTTTGTGGAATAATGCATCTCAAGTTAGCCTCCTCTTCAAGTTAAACGCACGTTGCTCTGCAATTTTGCGATTGTTTGGCATGCTAATATTGCGATCCTTCAAGGGCAACGCAAGAGTGTAGTGGCCATCAATCAGTCTGACAGTGTTTTCAGCCATTTCCAAGAATTTACAATCATCCATAGAAAGCCCTGGCTGTTCATCCTGGCTGCTTTCTGGAAAATCCACCTTGAACTGCTGTTTCCATAGTTCATCCAGTTTCATGGCTGAGATTCTATTTAAAGTGACTGCAGACTGGTACACAGGTTCACCACATTTTCCACTTAGTGGTCCATTGACTGTCCATCCAAGCATTGTTTTAATTGCATATGGCCCCTCATCCACACTTCTGATGACTTCCAGAGGTTCCAATGCCCTTGGCACATTTGAGCCTATCAGAAGCTCCACATCTGCATCTATTTCTGGTAAGAAGACATGTTTCAGATGAGGCCAGTTTTGTAAATCTTCCTGTCGGGGCACATTGCTCTTGTTAACAGGCATCCTTTGCTGAGTGAAAACATCTGGCATTTCACAGAACCAATCAGTGTCCAGTCCCGAAACTTCCAAATCTGAGACAATACCACTGTCCACAATTTTCTCTTGTCCCATGGTACGTAGAAGAATCCTTGTATTTCTCCCTGAGAGATTCAGTCTATCCATCAGACCCACTGTACAGAAGGATGCTGAGCTTCCAGGGTCAAGAAAAGCGTAAGTTTCCACCATCCTGTGGCTTTTCTTTGACCTCACCTTCACTGGAACAAGCTTGAAATCTTGTTCCCCGGCCCCAGTAAGACCACTAGTTTGGACTGCAATCAGAGATTTATCCACTGTAGACTCTCAGTTTTTTCTTGCCTTTCTCCACATCATTTCCAGCCTTCTTTTGATTTATGTGGAGAATACTTGGGTGTTTTGAACCACAAGTTTTACAAGTGAGACGTTTCCTGCATTCTTTACTGATGTGTCCAGTACACAAGCAGCCAAAACAAATTCCATTCTTTTTCAGGAAATCCATCTTCTCACTGTTAGTCCTCCTCTCCAATAGAGGGCACCAATCCAGCTTGTGTTCACTCTTGCAAAATAAACAAATCATTTGTCTGAGAAGACAAATGAACATCCTTATGCATGTTCTCTGATGGGGTCCTTCCCTCCATTGTAGCTACGTTTGTGGCAAAGCTAGTTCCTTTAGCTTTTGAGCGGAGAGATGGTTTTGCCTTGTAGCCGTCCTTAACTGTTGATGGTGAATCATCTTGTATATTTCCAAATACAGGATCAGTTGCAATCTTTACTTGGTGTTCAATGAAAGTGACAATATCAACATACATAGCTCTCCTCCGATTTCTTTCCTGGATGTCACATGCTACTGTTCGCCACTTGTCCCTCATCCTATAGGGCAATTTTGTAATTACAGTGAGCATATTGGCGGATGTATTCAAGTCTCATAGACTGTGACCCTCCTCCATGGCATTACAGCATCCACGCAGAAATAAACTGTATTCCTGCAAAGCCTTTCCATCCTCTGCTTTTATTGGTAACCATGAAGAAATTTTATCCATGTAGGCAGATGCTATCTTATATTCATTCCCAAAATGTTCATGCAGGAGAGCCTTTGCCTTAGCATAACCAGTGCCTTCTGTCATATGCTGACAACTTCTTATGAGCTCCTTGGGTTGTCCTCGTGTGTACTGTTTTAGGAAGTGCAAGCAATCCACAGTATTGTCAGTTTTTTTGTTCGATTAATTGCTCAAAAGATCACATGAATGCATGGTGGGTCACCATCAAATATCTCAAGGTCTCTTTTGGGGAGTGATGAAAGACACTGTTGATGCACCAGCAATGTAGTTATTTCATTTTGTTTTTCCATGATGGAGCATATTTGCTGCTGATCATTATTGCTGTTCCAGGAAAATGGTGTATAAACATTTCTCTGTTGAGACACAGAGGGCGCTGTAGTAACCAAGGCATGCGTATCCTGTGTTGTGTAGTCTAAGGGCCCATACTGGGGATGGATGGCACTATCCGTTCCTCTAAGGCTTGGCTGAGGTTGACTGATGTGTGCACTGTTTCCAACCACCATTTTTTCTTTTCCAACATGTTCAAGTTTTTGTGGGATAAAGGTTTTGGCATCAATGTTAAGCTTATCACTCTTTCCCGTTTCAAAATAGGACTCCATGCCATTAGATCTCAGAGAAGATGAGCTTGCTACACCAGATCCAGGGGCTCTTAAACGGTCACCTTTGCCATGGTTGCTGCTATATCTGCTTCAAGCTGTAGCTGTTCTTTCCTTTTTCGAAGCTGCTCCTCCTGTTCCTCGAGTGCGTGTTTTTCTTTA
Source organism: Labroides dimidiatus (assembly GCA_030710495.1). NCBI lineage: Eukaryota > Metazoa > Chordata > Actinopteri > Labriformes > Labridae > Labroides > Labroides dimidiatus. Next base: position 33,307,999 of record CM061151.1, read on the forward strand.
AGCAGCTTTTGAAGAGCAATCAGTGCGGCCATATCAGCCTCCGCTTTAACTCGTGCAGATGAAGTTGTTGAAATATTTGATTTTGATCCATTTTTATTGCTGCTGTGGTTTGATATGCTGTCACATGGCAGTATTTCATTCAGTATATTGAAAACCATGCGTTTTGTTTCTCTTGTTCATCACTTGGAATTAAACACATCAGAGACTGGTGCAGTGGAGTGCCATTTCCCAACAAGTGTGATAATATATTGAATTGTGATTTCACTTCTGAAACGTTTTTATCATCTTTCATCAGCTGTTTGAGAGATGATATCTGGGTCTTAATTTTATCCACATCCTTTTTACGGTCTTTCTGAAGTTTTGCAATTTTGTTCGCCAGTGCCTTTTCCGTAAGAATGACAGTCCTTTTCCCAGTTTCCGGTTTTCCCACAATCGAGCTGGCGTTTGATCCGCTCATTTTTCACACCCAAATAAATCACATTCACAGAACCATCCAAAGATAATCCAGCGAAATCCACATTCACAGCAAAATCCAAAGCGATCCCAGCTCAATACACAGCAATGAATGAATGAATGAATGAAAATCGGCGCACACACTGCTTTCAATACGTGGAGTGCGCACGCCAGCCGCCAAGGCTCCAAACACTGCACACTCAGCTCAAACAACACACCGCTCAGCCGGCGGTCGTAACCCCCACAAACACTGCGTTTCATACAACCATAAACACAGTAAACCATGGGTTACATACCACCCGATGCGTTGGTTGCACTGCCGTCGTCCTGTGCGCTGAGTCAATACAGATGAAACGTGGCTCCGATCTGGCTTTCCAGCCGTTTTTTGCTGACAATATAAGGCGACAATCCAAATCCAAAAAGTCGCCAAGAGGCTAAGAAGAAGAGACCAGCTTGCAAGATGCGCTCAACCAAAGAATTACCACAAGTCCATGGGTTCGTTTGAAGTCTTTATTTCACGCTCTCACGGGAATCCACCCATTGCACGGTGTCAAACAACGTCTCCTTTTCACCGCAAGGTGTGATAAAAACGAGCAGCCTGTTCCGAGTGCAAAAAGGGGTAATTCAAATGCAGTCAGCAAAAAGTAGGACCTCTTCCTCCCACCCTCCTTCCACCAAGCTCTCCCTTACCTGTGCAGGTGAACTACTTGTAAAACCTGGAGGTGTATTGCCCACCATACCACGTGACCCACTCACCGGAAGTGACAAAACAACAAGGACTCATTCATAAATATCTGTCAGCTACAGTATGTATATGTATGTGTGTATATATATATATATATGTTTATATATATATATATATATATATATATATATATATATATTGTGTGGCATCACGAGGGGGCAGGTCGTGGATGGCTGCTACATAACCTGGGAGCAACAGCAACCAGACAAAATGGCCGCTGGGGTATGGACTCCAACTCCCAGGATGCACCATTCCCAAGACAGCTGCAGGTGCTTAAGTCTGCTGATTGAGACAGGACAAAGAGGCTGCTGGAAACTGGAAGAGAGGAGAGGATCACATGCTTGGAGGAGAGATCCCAGGACTGGGCCAAGTTGAACTGAAAACCTTTGTGAGGAAAAAGAATTTTGTTACCTTGACTGGACTTTGTTTTGATTACTTTGGAAAGAGACTGTTTTGCTCCTGTTGGAAGTTTTAAGTTGAAATCCTTTGATTAATCTCTTATTTTGGTGAATTGGTGGAGAAAATAAAACCCACTCTTTTGTTTGAACCTGGACCTCGAGCCTTTTTTGGTCATTTTTCACACTGTCCCACGTCTTACCTGCACTGGAAAGCCTCTCATGACATTACAGATGGTGGAGAATGCGGGCATTGGGACCTGAGTGTGGATGAGCGGGAGAGAAGATATCGACCAGTTGTCGCAGCTATTTTCAGAACTTCTTACATACGACCCCATGGAGCAACTTATGCAGGTGCTGCTAGAGACCCAGAGGGCCCAGCAGGAAACGAATGCAGCTCTCTTGCAGCAACAGATCAGGGCCAACGACCTCAAAGAACAGGAGCAAAACAGTCTCTTTCCAAAGTAATCAAAACAAAGTCCAGTCAAGGTAACAAAATTCTTTTTCCTCACAAAGGTTTTCAGTTCAACTTGGCCCAGTCCTGGGATCTCTCCTCCAAGCATGTGATCCTCTCCTCTCTTCCAGTTTCCAGCAGCCTCTTTGTCCTGTCTCAATCAGCAGACTTAAGCACCTGCAGCTGTCTTGGGAATGGTGCATCCTGGGAGTTGGAGTCCATACCCCAGCGGCCATTTTGTCTGGTTGCTGTTGCTCCCAGGTTATGTAGCAGCCATCCACGACCTGCCCCCTCGTGATGCCACAATATATATATATATATATATATATATATATATATATATATATATATATATATATATATATATATATATATATATATTATGGATTTCCAGCATAATTCGGATCCTAATTTTCTTCCAACACTTTCCCAATGATTTCTTACCTTTTTTTTTTCTGTTTTAGACACACAGTGGATTATGTCATACTCTCATCATCCTACTGTTTTTTTGTTTTTCCTATAACCGTCTTTTTTCTCTGCTACTCTATTTTTAGGGGTTGTGAAGCCCTTATTCCAGCTTTTACTATCCTCACTCTAACTCCAGAATTGGCTTTCAAGCACAGTGCTTTAAATCTCCAGCAGTAGATAGGGGTTCAAGGGAAAGAGGGAGGGAGTTGTTATTTGATCTTTGTACCTTTTTTTCCTGTTTGTATCCCCTCTCACACCAAGAAAGTACTATTATGTTAAATTGTATTAATCTGAAAAAAGGACCAATAAAAAGATTGTTGAGTAAATATGTATTTGGATGTGTGTGAGTCGAGGAAAAGGTGCGTACCTCCTGGCTGAATGACAAGCTGAAGTGAATTTGTTGATATTACCAAGCCCACCAATATGCAGTGACTTCCCAGGTTGTGCATTTCAGCATTTGTCCTTTTGCAAACACTGGCAGGACAGAGACAGGTTAGGTCATAAATGTTCTATTAATTTTTCAACTAGTGAAGCAACAATAATATTCACATCTGTTCTTTCTAAGCTACATTTTTCTAATTTACTTTTCCTCTGACAATCACCTTTTCTTGGGGAGAGTGTCTCTGCAATTAGAGGAAAAACTATCAGTTCGTTCGTATATTATGTACAGAAAAATACAGAACATTTTTTTATTAATTCCAACTTAGATGCACTGTGTGGTATTCACTGAGATAATAACATGCACTTGTAACTGGTGTGGATCTGCGTTGTTTTCTCTTCATCCTTTGATGAATGACCACCGACACATGATCTGGCTCTATCTTCGTTTATTCTCTCCCCAGAGATGACATAGAAAAGGGTGACAGCTGCCCGCCGCTGCTCGCGGCTACCAATAACCAAGCAAAACATTACATATTTGAAACATTTATAACCATAATCATACATGTTAGACATAAAGAATGAGCCTCAAAGTTTTTAACAATCATGCAGCCCGTCTCCGCTCCTGCACAGATGAAAACGCATTGCGGCTAGCTTAAAACAGTGCATACAAGTCAGCACAAAGCATGTGCAAAGCATAGCTAACCCAAGTAACGAAGGTAAAATAACGTTTTTGACGTGATATAAAACCTAAATAAAAATAAAATCGACTAAGTAAACATTAAACACATCATACAGGAAAAAGGCACACTTAACATAAATAAAAGAAGTAAAAAGCGATTGAGTCAAACAACGAGCACCTACCTCTCCCCAGAGATGACATAGAAAAGGGAAGAGGGCAGGGGGCAACCCAAATATAAAGGAACAAGCCACCAACGAAGAAGAAAATGAACAGAAGACGAGGCTGCACAAAAGAAAAAGAAATACTTAAAATAAAATGAACTAAAAGAGGCTCTATAACAGATAGACTCAGGTATAATTTTTGTTATTATAACATAACATTAATACAATATTTTTAACCCTGTTACACACTAATCAAGAACAGGGTTAGCCTAAATTAATAGCATGTCTCACCATCTACAACTAACAGGGTGGGACAAAGAATGAGTCATGACAAGGATTTGCTTCAAGCAAACAGAACAGAAACCACATTCAATATTAACTTAATCTTGTGCTGGTATTCGTCATGCTAACAAGCTACCTAACGTTCAACATTAAGTTACATGTATAATTAGCTATAGCTATACTTTTCCGACAGTTAGCTAACCTAACAGTTTGATAATGTTACGGTCTTTAAGTTATGGACATAAAACCAAGAGCATTGCCTTTGGTTATCAGCTTAACGTAACAGAAAAGAAGAGGGAAAAGTTTTTCTTACCTGATGTTCCAGGATAAAAACTATGTGTGAAGTTCAATACATGTTAATTGAAGAAAGAAATCCTGCCTGGCTCTGCCATTGTGTCAATATTCCATTTTCTTGTTAGATATTTTATTTTACGTTGACATTCCACAACTTAAATTAACTCAAAAGAGGTATATAGCAAGCAGATGTAAATGACTCCGAGTAGATAAGTGGAGTATAACCGAATCGTGCTGATACCAGGACCTCCCCGCACATCCACTGAAACCTATTCAAACAGACATATATATATATATATATATATATATATATATATATATATATATATATATATATATATATATATATATATATATATATATATATATAAAGCGAATTTGGGTATGTGCACTTTTTAATTTCTAAATTGCATCATGCTTGGTGTAATGAAAAAAAGTTTGCTAAATTTGTTTACAGAATTATTTGAAATGTAAAAGTACACATATATAAAACTGAGATTTACTTTAAAATTACAGAGGAAAAATGTTATTGTTAGTATGTACATAAACATTTATATAACAAGCTACATATTTAATTACAGTTTGAATATAAAAATATATACATAGATGTAAAACTAACAAGATTTTACCTTTAATTTTTCTAAAAGAACATTAGATTGTTAATATGTACATAAACCCTTTTATAATGAGCTACATATTTAGTTACTGATAATAATTGTCATTTTACATAAATTTGACTGTAATTTAAGAGAGAACAATATAATAATACAGTATTTTTTCCATAAAAAGATTAGCAATGACCATAGTTTGTCATTACTTAAAAAAACAACCAGGTGGTTCATTTACAGATAATTTCTGTAATTTTACAGTTTTGGATATTATTTTTTTAAAAAAGAAAAACTACTGTAAAAATTGAGGGTAATTAACCATAACATTAGGATTTTTTTTTACAGTGTGTGAGTGTGAGCGTGAATGGTTGTCTGTCTCTGTGTGTCAGCCCTGCGATTAACTGGCGACCAGTCCAGGGTGTACCCTGCCTCTCGCCCTTAGCCAGCTGGGATAGGCGGTATAGAAAATGAATGAATGAATGAATGAATGAATTAGCTACATTAGGCTACATCAGGCTACATCTCTTCCAGCCTGTGTGGTTGCCCAATCCCACAGTGATTTTGAGGCAGCTAATCACCTGATCTGGAAGCTGACCAAACATTTTATTTTCATTAATTTATTATTGTTTCTATAAAGATGAAGAAACAATTATGATGAGCATTTAATTCTAATAAAAAAAGAGGTGTACCTAAACCAGCCGGTGTAGTAACGTGATCCCACACTAATATTAAGACAATGATCTGATAATGATGGCCTGGAAGCTATTATGCTAAAATGCTAATAATTTCTTTAAAAAATTAATATTAAAAGTTATTAAAAGGAAACTTTGTGATCAAGTGACTCAAAGTTTGTGTGGGATCATGCCACTTACACAGGCTAGGTTATAACTGAGAAAATTACTTCACTGTGAATTGATATTTATACAATATATTATTTGTGTTCCCACAGATTGAAGATGATTCTGCGCATTATGTTACTTTTACTGTCCACACTCTGTGTGATATGTGTTGGACAAGGCTTACGGCCTATAGATGATGAGACCTACAGTGTTGCACTGAAGGTACTCAAGGGAGAATTTGATGTCCCTGTTGCAGACAGGACAAAAACTCAACGGGCAGCTCTTGTCAGAGTATGGAGAAACAGGTACTAGTATTCCTTGAGTGATGATGGAAAATCCATTTTGTGCAATGGGAAGATTGTGGTCAAGAAGTCCAATATCCAGGATCTTGCCAAGAAAAGATTTGATGCCACTAAAGGTTCTAATGCCCAAAAAGTTAACATCAGACTGAGAGAGAAGTACTCCGGGTTAAGTGAGAAAGCTGTTCAACAAGCATTTCATTCATCCAGACAGTGCCAGTTGCTGAGGATAAAATTTCCAAACAGACCACCTTCGAAGCCAATTACAGCTAAACAGGTTCAGGAATGACACCAAATCGACCTACTTGACATGACAGGATGGAAAGTTACACATGGGAGAGTGACCTACAAATATGTCCTCACAGTACAGGATGTGTTCAGTCAATATGTGCGGTTTAAACCATTAAAGGGGAAAAGCAGTCATGAAATAGCTTGGCATTTGGAAGATTTTATATGGAGCATGGACCACCCAACATCTTACAACACGACCAGGGGTGTGAGTCCAAAGGTGCAGTGCAAAGGCTAAGATAAGATAAGATAATCTTTTATTGATCCCCAGAGGGGAAATTCAGGTATTGCAGCAGTACAGGGCAAAGAACAAGGGTAGTAGCATGCATTGGGGTCATATATTAGGACAAAGCAAGGGTGACGTATAATAAACAAAACAAAAATGAGAAACAATGTCTATCCAGTAGCAGCAACAGTATGAGCTATTTACAGTGTCGAGTAATGAGTAAAGTCATTCAGGCAACATGGACAGCATGAGCGTAAAAGTCATCCAAAGCTCACCTTCTTACCCTCAAAGCCAGGAAAAGGTTGAGAGAATACACAGAGCATTGAGGAAGAAGATCCTGTATGATCTCGTTAACGTGGGCGACTGGCTCGGTGGTAGAGTTGTCGTCTCTCATTCGTATGGTCGAGGGTTCGATTCCCAGCTCCCGCAGTCACATGCCGAAGTGTCCATGAGCACACACTGAACCCCCAATTGCTCCCACTGTTGGTCAGTGGTATGAATGTGTTAGTTAAAAAAAATGATGGTCTACAATAGATAGATCTTTCTACCATCAGTGTGTGAATGTGGTGTGGATGAAACTAGCAGTGTGAAGCGCTTTGAGTGGTCAGAACAACTAGAAAAGCGCTATATAAGTACTGGTCCATTTACCATTTACCATGGAAAGAAGAGGTGTGAACTGGGTAAGCCATTTACCTAAATATGCTCAAGTCCTCAATGAAGACCCAAAAAAACAATTGGGTTGGGAAAACCATTCCATGTATATTATGGCCGTAAGAGCAGCCACATGGCTCAAAGCCCACATTCATTGCCTGCTACCATAGGTGACTATATGGCTAATGCAGACACACTGCTTCCTTCCAGAAAACAAATGGATTTGTTTGAAAAAAAGAGAAAGTGTGAAGAAGAGCAAAAATGCAACCAAGCATTGCAATGAAAAAATGATTCAGAAAGCATCTACTGCAAATTCTCCATCCATCTATAATGTAAACAATGATGTTTTAGTTCGAATTAGGTGCAAGAACAATAGACTCACAAAGAAATATGCTGTTCTAAATGGAGTCATTGTAAAGAGAAATATCAAACTATCCAGATACAAAGTATCTGTTGGGAAAGCAGCTTGTAGCCTGAAGTGATTTTCAGTCAAAGACATCACCAGTGTCACTAGTGGTGAAGAACACAGGCGACAGAAGTAGAAAAAAAAAAAGAAATTTCTGGATCCCCTATACATACAAGGACCGTTTAGTGTCATTTAGCTCATCCAATTTCTCCATAGAACTAGACCCACAGCCCAATGGTGATTGTCAATTTGCAGCACTTGCTGACCAGTTGATGAACGTTGGGATATTTCGGTCATCTACATCCCTTAGGCACGAAATTGTCATGGATTTGCAGTCAAATCCTCAAACAACACATGGAACCCCACTGGCTCATTGTGTGGTGGGGAACTGGGCTACTTACAGAGCATGGGTCAGCAGGGCACGTATGGGGACCACATCACACTGCAAAGAGCCTCTGAAATGTTTAATGTGCAGGTGCTCATAATTCCAACTCGGGGTCCGGATGCAACATCTCTCATATCGCCTTCAAACACTTACAGTGATGATTTGCCACTTCTCATTCTCGCCCATATCGCTGAGGGTCATGGAGAGCACTATGCTAGTCTCAGTGGACCGGCTAGTCAATAAATTGACTCAATTCAGGAGGCAGAAAGAGGAAGGATATATCGCGATACTATTGAGGCCAAAGTCCCTGATCTTCATGATGCTGAACTCTGCCGTCATGATGAGACTGAACTGTCAAGGGCTGATAATGCTGATGAGGCTAAACTCTCAGATCATCATGAGGCCACACTCTCCAATTCCAGTGAGGCTGAAAGGTCTGAAGAAGCTATACCATTTCTTCCAGAAGAAATTATATCCATGATTATTAGACTCACCCTCAATCTGGACATGTCCATGATCGGCACATTTATCGAGTGTCTTCACAGTTTAGGTTGATTTATCTCAAAATCATGACACAGTTATCAGTGTTATGAAAGTATACAAAGCAGCTGGTCGGAACAGTGGTTTGGCACAACATCTCAAAGAACTTTTTGCCAAGAACAAAAAATGGAGGAAAGCGTGGATGACCCTAGCATGCCTCACTCTTGGCCACTACAGAGTGAAGGATTTATTTTGGAAGTAGCCTATACTATCACAATTATCCCCTTTAGTCCCAGAAATGTTCCATTGTTATTCATAGGCTATATTTAATTTGTTTATGAAATGCACAGGTTACATATATATTTTGGTTTATTCTAATGGTTCAGACATATGCCTGCTGTTCAGTGAGGATAAGGAATTTACAAGAAATATCCATTTGGCCCCTTGTAGCCTGTGCATTCTTTTTTTCATCAAACTCTTTGCTATAGCCTTCAGCTTTTTAGAGTTTAACTGTATAATTCACTCATTCTTTTTTTCAATAAAGATGTTGAGAAATCTTGATTAATTGCTTATTTGTGAACACAACACTTATAAATAGCCTAAATAGGCAAGATCTGACACAATTTAATTCAAATTCATTACAGGCAATTGTGTCTGTGTTAGGTAGCCTATATTGCTGTTGTACGTGGCAACCCTGACATTTCAGTAGGCCCATATTATTTATTTATTTATTTGGCATTGTTTTTGTTTTTGACTAACCAGATTTCAAGGTTAGGGTTAACCCCCGTCAACTATGAAAGAAAAAGAAGAAAATTTGATTTATTGCTCATTAGTAAACATACCACTTATCAGTCTGAGCAACAATTTCAAGGTTTATTAATTCAATTATTTACCACTGAAACCAGAGAGAGAGAGCGAGAGAGAGAGAAAGAGAGAGAGAGAGAGAAAGAGCTGCTTGTGGGTTTGGGGGGGATCTCCATGATCACAGAGCTGAGTGTCATCATCTAGATTCCGTGCCCACGGTCAGTAGGCTATTGGTAGGTAAGAACAACAACAATCAAACAGCAGCAACAACCATTGTTCATTGCATTATTACATTTGTGGGAAGTTATTACAACACTGAAAGTTGAAGGTTTTCACTTTCCCACAAATGTAATAAACCTCTACAAACGTAACAGTTATTACATTTGTGGGAAACCACGTATTATGTTTGTAGTAGGCAGCGGCTATTACGTTTGTGGAAAATGTATTATGTTTGTGGAAAATGTATTATGTTTGTGGAAAATGTATTACGTTTGTGGAAAATGTATTACGTTTGCGGGATAATTACATTAAAAGCGGCATATTTTTATAACGTTTGTGGTTTATTACGTTTGTGGGCATTATTACATTGACGGGTGTTACAACACGTTTCTCAGGTCAAACTGTCAGACTGTCTGTGCAGCTCTGAAACTGAGTATTTCTTTAGAAAACTTCAAGCACAGAAACAAAAACACATGAAAGAAATGAAAATGGGGCATCACACAGACTAACAGCTCTTTACTTCCACAGGGCAAAGGTGGCAGAGCAGATCATGGTCTTTCACTCATAAAAAGTTTAGCATTTATAATCAGTGAAAAAACAGTTTAAACATTCCCAATGTCTGTAGAGTTTTTTTCACTCCATGCGATAAGTGCAGAAATGAAATAAAAGCAGCGCAAAGCTGCAAAAAAAATTCTGCACCAACGTGCAGAAGGAGAACCAGACATAAAAAACAGACATTTTAATGTAACTATTTAACATTTGAGATTTAATTTATTAGGTTTTTAAATTATTTATCTTTTTTTTTTTTTCAATTTTCATATTTTTTTTAGTATATTATCTGAAAACAGCCTTCCAATATAAGTATCAGAGTGTTTGTAGCTAATATTAATTTGCAACATCTATCCCTAAAAGTGCTTTTGTGTAAATAAAGAGGACAACAGTGAGTGAAAAAGAGGAAATGGTATGTTAGGTACAGTAAGGTAAAATGAAAACACTCTAGCAGTGATAAAAGTACAAAAGGATCACAAACTGCAGTTAAAACTGTTTCTGTTTATATTCTTTCTTATAAAGCCATTGTGCACCAAAACACCTGCATGTGCAGAAACTCTTGTTCCTTTTGGCTCCTCAGCTTTTGAAATAGATATTTTGCATTGTCTTTGTGGATTAGCAGAAGTCACCAAAGGTCACCTAATGATGGTGCAGAAATCATTTAAAGCATGTTGTTCCTGTGGCACACAGGTGAATAAACATTGTTATAGATGCAGGGATACGTGTGGTGAGACTGAGAGAAGTTCAGGAGTGTTGCTGTGGCTCTGCAGAGACAGTCTTGTTCTGTGCCTGGTGGTCTAAGACTCTGACACAGTCCTGTGTAGATCACTCAGCAGTTACCTTTCCGCTGCACTCCATCTTGGCCTCCTGGATCACTCTCAAACTCCAGACTTCACCTTCAGGCTGTGAAATAAATCCAGCAGGTTTTTGTAATCTGTCAGCGTCCCTGAGGTCTATTTTCTACAGACACATGTCGTCATGATGCTGTCTGCACTTCTTTCAGTCCAACATCACTGTAAACAGATCTTCCTCAACTTCTCTATTCATTCACCTGCTGCTACACTAAGCTGCTTAGTGATGTCAGAGCTAAGTAGGTCTTAACGAGCTGGCATGCATCCAGAAGAGTTTGAAGACCTTTGCTCTGATTGGTTGAAAGGTAACACAGCAACCAAGACACGTGTAACGTCAGAGCAGATTAATAATCCTGGTGTCAGAGTGAAATATGGATCAAATATTGGATGAGGTGCTAGTCAGTGTGAATTATGAACACCTGCCTCTCTGTGTGCATTCACAGGCTTAGTTTTAAGAGGTGTGACAGAGCAACAGGTGAGGATCTTCTCCCTGAACTTTACAATTACGACTGGAAAAAGGCTGAACACGTTTTCCTTATCTGACTCCTCTGGATGTGGAGGGGCAGCAGCTCTACTCTGAGCCTCTCCAGGGTGTCTGATCTCTGAACCCTATATCTAAAGCTGTGCCCAGACACCAAGCAGAGAGTTTCAGTCAAAACTCACAGCTTGTGACCATAGGTAAGGGTTGGAATGTAGATTGATCAGGAAAACTTCACCACAATGGACTGGTATAGCGCCTCATCACTGCGGATGTTGCCCTGATCCTTCAATATCTTGCTCTGTTTTCCAGACCACATCATCTGCAAAAAGCAGAGACAGGATCCTAAAACCCCCGAATCTGACTCCCTCCAGCCTTGAAATCCTGTCTATAAAAAAATGAACATAATCAGGTTTGACTAAAGCCTGATTTATGCTTGACGCGTCCTTGAGATCCACGCAGTTTCGGGCAGATGAATGATGTCATTTTAATAGCCTCACCCCCTCACACAGTCTTTTTCACATCGAAAATTTATGCGTTGTGTACTCCTGGGTACCTCTGTACGGAAATGTGTGGATGAGCGGGGGCTCCTCATGTCCAAAGTACAAAAAATACTAGCATTTACATGATTCATGTCACAGAGATCACCTTGATAAGTATGGGTTTTGCAATTCCTGGTGTGAAATCGCGGCTAAACACGTCACATTTGTGCAGAAAGTATAGTTAGCCCTTTACTGTTAGCAGTGTGAGTCTCTGAGGAATGTATGTTAAAATATCATGACCTGAAAGTCCTGAAACATCTGCTCAGTGGGCTTTGTTTACTTATGTTTCAGTGGTGGTATTGTAGTTTTAAATTCAGTAATTGGCTTAAAAAAGTGATTTGGCAGTCACAAAAGGATGCAGCAGTATAACAAAATATAAAGTTATGAGCTCCATTAGAGACCAAACCCTGGACTTCCTCCCTGCAGGAGGCCTGAGCCAAGGTTTCTTGTGCCTCAAATACACCAGATGCATCTGCAGTCCAGGGGCCTGTACTATGGAACTCATCTGGGCTCTCTCTCCGTCTTCTGGGTTGACTTAACGAGACATCCTCAGTCCTGATGAGCGTCACTACGAAGCTGGATTCAACTCACTCAGTGAATCCAGGGTTTTCCAGTCTTGATCAGTCCAGTGCGCGCTCACATAAAAGGGTGGAGTCTGCATGTCTGACCACTTGCAAACATGGAGAAACAGGAGAAACCCTGCCCAGTGGCGGCTCTAGAACATTTATTATGGGGGGGCAAAGGGGTAGCAGAAGGTCTAGACAGGGTGGCACGGGACAACATCAGTGTAGTATGCAGAAATTCTAATATTTATGGTAATTGAGTCAACAAAAGGTCCGCAAAAAAAATTTAAACATTTAAATGATTGATCATTATGCCCTCTGATAAACAGAAAAGATAAATCACGTGCGAAAAAGCACTAATGTTTAGATTGCTTATTTTCACTGCACTTATTGACCCAGTTGACAGTAGTGGTGCCTTCTGTTTTAAATGTGTAGCATTATAAGATAAGACTTTGATTGATCCACAGCACAGTGGAGATAACGGGGTTAAAAAAGGCATTTGACTGCCTGATCACTGACACTCATCTCCAGGATGGCAGGCCATGATCTGCTCACTGTACTAAACTGATGTTTGCCTCCCCATCATTTCTACATCACTGTAAGCTCCTTAAACCACCTCCTTCAGGACTGATGCGCCGCAAATTTAAATACTTTCCAGACAATAGATATTAATCAACAGATATATTTTAGAATATGAATGCTTCATAAAATGCTCTCGTGTTTACTGATCAGCTTACCAAAAGCAGATAACGCTCCAACAATTCAGACATAAAAAGAGACAGGCAAGAGGTTAACTGACGTACTGGACGATCGCCTTTGGCGGTTGCAAACATGGAGAAACAGTAGAAACCCTGATTATGAATTTAACTTAACTTGAACGTCAAAATAGGTACAAAAATATCACCTGTGGAAACTTCTTTCACAGATAGCCAGCTCAATCTCTACACTCTGCCGCCCACGTCCTCTCATTCAAATCCACACTGTAGTGCCAAGCAGGATGTTTGACGTTTTTGATGGGCCAAAGTCCAAAGATTATCTTTATACTTAAAAATATAAAAATAAAAATTCACCCCTTACTTCACTTCGCTTTACGGGCTTTTGAGAACAGTAGTGATTTGTTTTTAGTATGTTCTTAGGAACATTAAAATTCGAGGGGGGTAACGGGGGGGCAAGACTCTTCAGTGGGGAGGCAGCTGCCCCCCCTTGCCCCCCTGTAGATCCGCCATGTGGCATATTTCACAATGGAGGAGCAGCTTATTATTCTGCGAAAAATACAAAGAATTCAAACATATAATACAGGCTTAAAGCAGCACTGCTAGAATAGAATAGAACTTTATTTGTCATTGCAACGAGTACAACGAAATTGCAAGAGCCCTTCAGTCAGTGCAAACAGTGCAAAAAGAGATAAAATAAAAATAAAGTATATATGTAATAAAATAATGTAGCTAAGGTGCATTATAGAATGCACTACTGCAGCAAAATCCAGGAAGGAATGCTGGCAGAAAACTGCCGACTCTGTTAATGTGTAACTTCGTGAGATATTCCAAAATTAATTCATGGGACAATATAAACTGACAGCACTCTGATCAGTCTGTTTGAGTTAATTACAGCACAGACGTTTGGAGCAGAGCAAAAAGCTCTCCTAAGTGTCCTTTCTTTGGTTTTTATTTTCCATTGAGTTCTTTTGGGCCTCTGCCCCCTGTGTGAGCACGTTTTGGGCCTCACTGTGACGGCACGAGTAGTGGTGCATTTCATACATGCATGTTTTTGCAGTCATACCATGTGTGACCCTTATTATTATCAATATTTTAGCTGCAATCCAAATGGAGCAAAAACAACTTGGGAACAAGTCAGAAATAAATACAAAAACATCCTTCAAAGCGGTCAGTGACAGGGCTTCATTTCTTCACACTGTCTCTGCTGTATGAATGTGAACAGCGTAATTATTGGGTGCTGTTTGTAGCGCACAGGAAAAAAAAAAAAAAAAAACGACCGGAAAAAGACAGTGGGAGGGCCTCCTTCACAGGGGTATTCTCCGGTGGAGGAGCTTGCCCCTAACAAATTATGAGGGTGGCCCCCTGGAGGGTATGGTGGTGGGGGGGTGGGGCCAAATACAGCCAAAAACCTAGAATGTGTCCTCTTTTTCAGAAACGGGAGAAGAAGAAATAAACACCTAGAACAACATTAAAAAGGCAATAAAAATCTTCTTTGTTTTACTGAAAAACTGATGTGTTATTGCATCCCTCACAACCATCCCTGCAGGGAAATTAAGGGTGATGGGGTCCACCACATCAGGGGGGAGGGGGGTCCACAGGAGGGCTCCGCTCCTGATTTCAGCAAGTTGTGGAGTACCACACAAGCTGCAATAATTTGGCATGCTCTTTTGGGTGCCATCCTTAGCCCTCTCAGGCAGTTGAAACAGGCGTTAGTGACCCCAAAGGTCATCTCTATCCTGACCTTGATTTTTGCAAGGGCCACATTAAACTTTGTTTGTGGCCCTGCACCAGGGTCAGGGTAGGGGGTCATTAAGAATAGCTGGCAGGCATAGCCCCTGTTGCCCAGCAACACTCCACTGAACAACCCTTAAGACAAAAAGAAAAGGTCTTGATGAGTACCACAAAATACAGTCTCCCTGAAGATCCAGAAGTCATGCACAGACCCTGACCATTTGGCCACAAGGCTGGTGACCATCATCTGATGGTGTACTACAAAGCTGGATTTTCTCTTAGTGCTGTAACTTCTGGGTTAACCCTGGATTTTCTGTACTACGAAGCTGGTTCACTTCTTACCGGGATGGTGGTAACAAGATGAACGGCTAACTTGCTCCAGAGCAGGTTAAGATCTGGATAAGAGTTCAACGAGTACAAAAAACACCTCTTGTCCAATCAGCTTTCTTGTAAAAGACCCTGTCCATTTTTAGAAGATCCCATCGATGTTGGTGCGCCAAGCGCTAGGAGACAGAGAGTTTTTTTGGGAGAGATGCAATCCTTTTGATGTCCACGATGTCATCCTGTAAGAGATTCAGATTTTCATCAAATGGACTGAACTACATTTGTCAGCTGATGGATCCATAAATAAATGAATTCAGTTGATTTCATCCAAACATCAGAGACAGTGTGAAGAAATAAAGCCTTGTCACTGACCACTTTGATGTTTTTGTACTTGTTCCCAAGTTTGTTTAGCTCCACTGTTTACATTTTAAATAATGATGTTAACAATAATGATCACACATAGCAGAACTGCAGAAACATGAATTATGGAGCGCACAACTACGTGGGAGTTGAGGAATTAATATTAATTTTATTTATTAATATTCCAACACAAAACATGCCCAGACAGGTTGCTGAGCCTCAAAAACTCAATGGAACATATAAACCAAAGAAAGAACACTGAGGAAGAGCTCTGCTCCAAGCCTAAGCCATAATTAAGTCAAATTGAGTAATCAGAATGCTGTCCGTTTATATCGTCCAAAGGATTAATTTTGGATAATTTCACGAATTACGCCATAACAGTCAGCGGTTTTCTGCCAGCATTCCTTACTGGATTTTGCTGCGGCAACACTGTTGCTCTATTTCTAAAGAATAATTGTCTGCTCCTCCATGTTAAACTAGGCTTCCCAGCAGGGTTTCTCCATGTTTGTGATTGGTCAGACCTGTAGACTCCACCCCATTGTGAGCGTACACTGATAAAGGCTGGAAGACCTTGGATTCACTGAGTGATTTGATATCCAGCTTCGTAGTACCACTTATCAGGATTGATAATGTCTCGTTAAGTCAATCAAAGTAACGGAGAGAAATCCCAGATGTGTTAATCCAGCTTCGTAGTACAGGCCTCTGGCGTGTCCTCCCTCATTGTGATGTTTTCTTGCATTGGTAAAGCTAAATACGATCTGGTTTTGACACAGTTTGTTTTATTTTGAAAGTCTCACGCTACTTTTAGGTCCTACTCGATCTTCTCTACTCTGAATTGACATGTCACAGCTCTGGCAATCGGCAAAAATTGGATGCTGGCGTATGAGCTGCAACCTGCCGGAGCAGCCACGCAGCTGGACTGCAACAGAACGGATCCAGTGTCCAGAGTCGACACATTGACTTGAATGGAAACTATCTGCTCCAGGGCCATGATGGAGCAGAGACGGACGGTAGACACAGCTGGTCTATTTCAGCCGTTAGTCAGTGGATCAACAGAGATGTAGAGATGCAGGGGCCGAAAGTTTAAGTGGGGCAGTCAGGGACCTCCAGCTCATTCTTGCCCTCTGTGTTGATCCATCCCTGCAGGAGCATTCATGTAAAAAAACATTTAAGTTGATATAAAACATGGAAAAAAAATCTCGGGGTCTTTTCGCAACACTTGAGCTATGAAATGTTTTTCATTATTTATTCATTGTTTCTACGTGAAAATTTTACCCCTGTGAGGTTTGTCCGAGAAGGTATTTTGATCGTGAGGCCCTGTCATCAGTCAGGGAAAAGAAAGTTTAGGAAAAAAATCTAACTGACTCTGACTCTGAGCCTCTGAAACTTTGAATTATTTCCTTTCATTTAGCATAACAAGCTTTTCTGTGATTTGTGCTGAAAAAAAAACAGGTGAAAGGTGGCTTTTTGTCTTGCTGAACTGGAAAAATGTCATTGACGTGAAGAGAGAGAGAGAGAGAGAGAGAGAGAGAGAGAGAGAGAGAGAGAGGTGAGGACTAACATCTTTGCATGGAAACAGAAAGTTTGTTTTCTGACAAAAGCTGGTCTCAGGGGTTTGTTTTGTAGAGGGTCTTAAAAAGATCAAAAATAAGCTGTCACAACACATCCAATAAATAAATAAATAAATAAATCTGAATGAGCTTGCAGTGTAAAGACAGAAACAAATTCATGACCATCTGATGTTTCTGGTGCCTGCACAATGCCAGGTCGAAACATTCCTCCTTGACATCTTTGGGGAATCCTTCTGTGTGCACTTGTGAATCCTTCTGTGTGCATTTGTGGATTTGTGTGTGCTTTTGTAAATTTGTGTGTGTTTGTGGATTTGTGTGTGGATTTGTGTGTGCATTTGTGAATCCGTCTGTGTGCATTTGTGAATTTTGAGACTGGTCTGATTCCCAGCTATTCCAGCTGGTAGTTGCAGTCCTTCAAAAAGAGTTAAAAATAAATTCCAGCTCATATTAACCAACAGCTGGATGATCCATTGTCTTACTGGGGGACTTCAATGCTCACGTGAGCAATGACAGTGTGACCTGGAGAGGCGTGATTGGGAGAAACGGCCTGCCTGATCTGAACCCGAGTGGTGCTCAGTTGTTGGACTTCTGTGCTAGTCACAGTTTGTCAATAACTAACACCATGTTTGAGCATAAGGGTGTCCATAAGTGCACTTGGCACCAGGACACCCTAGGTCGCAGATCTATGACAGACTTTGTGGTCGTATGTTCTGGACACTCGGGTGAAGAGAGGAGCTGAGCTGTCAACTGATCACCACCTGGTGGTGAGTTGGATCAGATGGCAGGGAAGGATGCTGGACAGGCCTGGCAGACCTAAACAGTGAGAAATCAGTGAGGGTTTGCTGGGAACATCTGGCTGAGGACCCTGTCAGGATGGTCTTCAACTCCCACCTCCGGAAGAGCTTTGACTGTGTTCCGAGGGTGGCCGGGGACATGGAATCTGAATGGACCATGTTCAGCGGTGCCATTGCTGAAGCGGCTGCCCGGAATTGTGGGCGCAAGGTGGCTGGTGCCTGTCGTGGCGGTAATCCCTGAACCCGAACCTGCTGGTGGACACCAGAGGTGAAGGGTGCCGTCAAGCTGAAGAAGGAGTCCTACAGGGCATGGTTGGCCTGTGGGACTTCGGGAGCGGCTGACAGGTACCGGCAGGCCAAACGTTCTGCTCTGGCGGTCACTGAGGCAAAAACTCGGGCATGGGAGAAGTTCGGTGAGGCCATGGAACTAGACTACCAGTCGGCCTCGAAGAAATTCTGGCAAACCGTCCGACGACTCAGAAGGGGAAAGCGGCCCTTTGTCCGCACTGTTTACAGTGCGGATGGGGAGCTGCTGACCTCAACTGAGAGTGTAGTCGGGTAATGGAAGGAATACTTCGAGGATCTCCTTAATTCCACCAACATGCATTCCGTGGAGGAAGCAGAGCCAGAGGACTTGGAGCGGGGCCCGCCCATCACTGGGGCTGAGGTTGCTGAAGCAGTCAAACAAATCCGCAGCGGCAAGGCCCCGAGGGTGGATGAGATCCGTCCTGAGTTCCTCAAGGCTCTCAATGTTGTGGGGCTGTCCTGGCTGACACGTCTCTGCAACATTGCATGGACATCGGGGGACAGTGCCTCTGGATTGGCAGACTGGGGTGGTGGTCCCCCTTTTTAAGAAGGGGGGTGCTCCAACTACAGGGGGATCACACTTCTCAGCCTCCCTGGTAAGGTCTATTCCAGGGTGCTGGAGAGGAGAGTCCGGCGGTTAGTCGAACCTCAGATTCAGGAGGAACAATGCGGGTTTCGTCCTGGTCGTGGAACACTGGACCAGCTTTATTCCCTTGTGAGGGTGCTAGAGAGGGCATGGGAGTTTGCCCAACCAGTCCACAGTTGCTTCGTGGATCTGGAGAAGGCTTTTGACCTTGTCCCCCGAGGTATCCTGTGGGGGGTGCTCCGGGAATATGGAGTCGATGGCCCTTTGCTACGGACTGTTCGATCTCTGTCTTTCCGGAGTGAGAGTTTGGTTCGTATTGCCAGCAGTAAGTCAAGCTTGTTCCCTGTGAGGGTTGGGCTTCGCCAGGGCTGTCCTTTGTCACCAATCCTGTTCATTACTTTTATGGACAGGATCTCTAGGCACAGCCAAGTGGCGGATGGTGTCAGGTTCGGGGGCCTTAGGATCCCATCTCTGCTTTTTGCAGATGATGTGGTCCTATTGGCCTCATCGAACACTGACCTCCAGCTCGCACTGGGGCGGTTTGCAGCCGAGTGTGAAGCAGCCGGGATGAAGATCAGCACTTCTAAGTCTGAGGCCATGGTTCTCAGCCGGAAAAGGGTGGACTGCTCACTCCAGGTTGGGAGAGAGTCTCTGCCCCAAGTGGAGGAGTTTAAGTATCTCGGGGTCCTGTTCACGAGTGAGGGGAAAATGGAGCGAGAGTTTGACAGACGGATCGGGGCGGCGTCGGCAGTGATGTGGACGCTTTACCGGTCTGTTGTGGTGAAGAGAGAGCTAAGCCAGAAGGCAACCTCTCAATTTACCGGTCAATCTACGTTCCAACCCTCACCTATGGTCATGAGCTGTGGGTCGTGACCGAAAGGACACGATCGCGAATACAAGCGGCTGAAATGAGCTTCCCCCACAGGGTGTCCGGGCTCATCCTTAGAGATAGGGTTCGGAGCACGGACATCCGGGAGAGGCTCGGAGTAGAGCCGCTGCTCCTTCGCATCGAGAGGAGTCAGATGAGGTGGTTTGGGCACCTGGTGAGGATGCCATCTGGACGCCTCCCTGGGGGGTATTCCGGGCATGTCCAGCTGGGAGGAGACCCCGGGGTAGACCCAGGACACGATGGAGAGATTATATCTCTTGGCTGGCCTGGGAACGCCTTGGTATCCTCCCAGAAGAGCTGGTGGAAGTGGCCAGGGATAGGGGCCTCTGGTCTTCGCTGATGACATTGCTGCCCCCGCGACCCGGACCCGGATAAGGGGTAGAAGATGGATGGATGGATGGCTGGATGATCAGGGCAGAATCTGATCAAACCAAAAGAATGAACTAAAAGAGGCTCACAGGCTCAAACAGGGCTCCTTTAAATCTCCAAAAAGACTTTTTCTTTTATTTCTTTGATAAAAATTAAATCTCATCTTATTAGTGGAGTTTCAACAAGGAGGCGTTCTGAAATTTGGCCCACACTTGTTTTCGTGTGTTCGTTTTAACATGTGACACATGCTAACATGAGTGTATTATTTCAAATCCAGCTAAAATTATGTCACTGTAGTGTTACATTTACACACAGATGTGAGCCAAGATACACCTGACCCCCGACCATCATATCTTTATAAACTCTCTCACTCTGTGTGTGTGTGTGTGTGTGTGTGTGTGTGTGTGTGTGTCGGAGTTCCTCATGTAACTCCGGGTGAGATCGCTCTCCCTCTAATCCTCTGGGGACAGGAGCTTTTTTTATGTACACTTGGTGCGGTCAGTGAAGCCAACGTGTGGGACTTGATGGTGTGATTACCTGTTAATACAGATTACACAAGCAGGGTGCTCTTTAAACAGATTTATCAAATGACAAAACTTCGATCGTCAGCCAGTCAGCAGACAGGAATCTCTCTGAACTGAACTCTTATAATGAGATTCTTAGTGTTAGGCTGCAGAGCGTTTTTTAACGCTCTGTCTTTTTAGACAGAAAGTGGAACAGAGGGGAAAAAAAAAAAAACGAGCAGAAATGACTTAAACCTATTATTTTTTAATTATTTTTGATGGCCACCAGGGGGCAACTCCACTGACAAGGCCAGTTTATTTTTTTGTGTTGATAAAAGAAGGCTTATGGACTCCTTAATGTCCATAAACCTGTCCATTAACTCCGTTAATGTCTTTAAATAATCTATCGGACATGCATTTCTGGCAGTGACCATTTTTGGTCCACAGTCCCCAGTTTGAAAAAACAGTTAAAGCAAAAGAGTTAAAAAGAATTTTCAAGACCTCTTGTCAAGTCATGTGAAAATTTCCAACACAAGCAGGTTTTGAACAACTGTAGCTCTATGTAATCAGATCTACCCAAACAGTCTGGATGGGAGTAACAGTGATGGCATTCTGCAGAATCATGCCTCAGATTTTTGTGTGAAAACAGCAGAAACATCAATGTAAAGATGAATATGTGCAGCAGATTCCAGTTTCAGATCTAGAATTCACTCTGAGGTGTAGGAGACTGCAACAACAAATCACTGGCTGCAACAAGTTCAGGGAGTTTATTCTTAAAGTTTATTCTGAGGTAAATACTGAAAGACACCCTTGAGTTCTCCTGATAAAAATAGGTGTTATTATTTGTTCAATAATAATAATAATAATAATAATAATAATAATAATAATTGTGGTGTCTCTCCCTATCACTGTTGTCTCACCCCCAGGAGAGGTCCCAAGAGAGCATGGCGGGGCCAACACCAGCTGGGCAGAGTGGTAGGAGTGGTAGTGGTAGGTACCATCAAGCCTACCTGCCCTGGCTGCCAGGGTGAATTAAAGAGGAAAAAGGCAGACAGTCAGAAGAAAGGGAGCAGAGAGAGAGACAGAGAGGGAAAAGAAAACCTGTGAAAGCATGTATTGACACCTCTCTTCTGCCTGTGCTTCCAGGAGGGTACGAGCCTCACCTAAGACTGGTTCGGGAAGAATTTGAGTTTGTTTGTACTCCCCTGCCCTTTTCCCCTTGAATTAAATAAATCCTGTTTTGTCGCATGAAGTCTGTGCCAGTCTGGTGACTCCTCCATTGCTACATAATAATAATAATAATAATAATAATAATAATAATAATAATAATAATAATAATAATAATAATAATAATGTTACAGGTCCCAGGAATGGTACCACTGCAACAAAAATGAATCCTGAAAAATACAGGTGAAACTCAGGTGATAAGAAGATGCAGGAAACTCCATTCATTGTCCAAAATGAGTCTCTTATTTAAGCTTTTGTATGACAATATGTTATACAACATCTGCTTCAGTTTCTGTTGAAAAGTGCACAAGAACTTATGATTTCCCACTGTTTACAGAAATTTACATTCTCTTCATAAACATCAACTCAACACATTCAATACAGTCTCTCTATGTTCTACTCCCAAAACTGTAATAACACATTGTTACCTGCTTAGGCACTTAATTGCTTCTATATTCTTATAGTGCGGTATATGAGACCTCTCATTTGTACTTCAGACATGCTACATGTAGCTTAATATACTTGTGGGCAAAATCTATAAAACATATGCACATCTGAAACACTTTCACATGAAGAAAATCTGACCTCTGTTTATTCTGTGTCCTGTTTAGAAGCACACGGTTTACTTTACCGCTAAAATGCGTCATTATTAGATTATTTTTTTAATTATTGATCCTTTATCTGGAGCATATCTGATGGTGAACCCTGAAACTTATTAATATAACCTAGTGTGGCGAGACAGGCACACAGGTTAGTTCCACAAATGGAGCTAAAGACGTGGTTCAAATAGAAGAAAAATGGTATTCCTTTATTTAATTAAGAAAAGCAGATTAAAACATTCTCCTTAAAATAACACCTTCCACTCAAGGGAAATAAAAGGGGAGTCAGGCCTAGCAGGACTGGACTTACCGGTGGATTTGGATTGGGACCGTGAAGGGGAGGGGAACACCCTGTAACTTGTGAAATACACACTCAAAACGGTGGAAAATCAAGAAAACCACACAACACACACAAGGAGGGGAACACCACCACCAGTCCTGCAAGGAGAGGGAACAAAATAAGTGGGATAACAAACCAAAACTCCAATAACTCAAAGCACAACAAAGCAAAAGAAATAAAGTTAAAGCTACCAAAAGTAACAAATTTGCAAAGAAACCAGAAACCAATTTTTAGCTAAACGCTAATGAAACAAAAAAAGGAAACCAATAACCAAAATCAGATTGTCAAAAGCAATTACGAACAAAAAGAGGAAGAACCCTTTTACCAAAATTAATTTGTAAAAAAAAAGAACGGCACCAAAACTTAATCAACTTTAGACTGTCCAAAATAACAGGTACCTATAGAATCATTTACCAAAGAAACCCTCAAAAATAACTGTCATTCAGTGAACCCAAAAGGATACACGCATGCTCAGAATTCTAATACAGCACAAAAGAATAATAAAATAAATAAATAAACAGGAAAAAGAATAACCCTAAGCAAAATCCACTAAATCAGTGTTAACCAAGAATACAAAAGAAATCAACATAACGGGAGCCACGATCACACACTTAAAAATACCTGTGAGCCCCTTTAATACCAATACATACATGCACAGGGTTACTAGAGGTCAGATTGACCACACAGCGTGTGGTGGGCTAGGCACCAGTGGCGTATCCAGGACATTTTTACCGGGGTGGCCAGAATGGGACACAAAGTTAAACTGGGGTGGCCATGTTATCACGGAATTATACTCTCTCTCTCTCTCTCTCTCTCTCTCTCTCTCTCTCTCTCTCTCTCTCCCCCCCTCTCACTCACACAAACAAACAAACATATATATATATATATATATATATATATATATATATATATATATATATATATATATATATATATATATATATATATATACTGAACAAAAATATAAACGCCCCATGTCACTCTTTTCAGCTTTTATTACCATTACAGTTAATCAGCACATGAAATCAACCAAAATTCATTTTGTTATTGATTAACGTTCAGATAACAGTCCATTACATCTTGGTGGTGGCATCTCAAAATGAGTGGCATTCAGTAGAACATGGTGGGGTCAGGGCCAAGAAATTCACTTTTCAATATCTTGTGTCCACCATTTGCGTCTCTCAAAGGAAGCCACACATCGTCTTCGCATGGAGTTGATGAGGTTGTCTATGGTGGCCTGTGGGATGTTATTCCACTCTTCCTGGAGGGACACACAGAGCTGTCGCACATTCCCCGGAACTGGAACACGATCACGGACACACATGTGGCCGACATGGATGAGGTCAATTTGCAGTACTGCCAGTCTCACGGAAACAAACTCTTAAACGGCCTATCGTCCGATAGTGAACATTCAGCTGTGCAGCGACTGCTCGGGTGGACATCCCTGCATCCAGCATGCCAATGGCACGTTCTCGCATTACTACAGACATCTGAGGCATGATTACTTCTGACAAAATTGGACATTTTGGGGTGGCCTTTTATAGTCCCCACTGTAAGGAGTGCCTGAGTACTAATCATTCTGTTTAAGCTGCTTTTGTGTATCCCACACCCAAGTACTGAGAGGATTCACTGCATCACTGAGCAAATGCTCAATGACAGAGATGGACTCAAATGTAGCACACAAATCAAGACAAATATTCATTGTGTACAAGTACAAGACAGAATATACTCACTCAGGGCGGTTCAATTCATACGTCTTCAGTATTTGACATGGGGCGTTTATATTTTTGTTCAGTGTATATATATATATGTGTGTGTGTGTGTATATATATATATATATATATATATATATATATATATATATATATATATATATATATATATATATGTATTAGTGGTGGGACTTGATTAAAAAAATTAATCAAATTAATTATGCCATTTGTAATTAATTAATCGTAATTAATCGCATTTTAATCACATCGATATTCAACATCAGAAGCAACACTTTTCAAACAGATTTTGGTAGAAGACTAAATGAATAGTCACATACAGAAGTTTAAACTACAAAATCCTGTTTATTTTGCTCAAAAGATGTTTTTTTTGAAAACAGGTCAATCTCCGCAGAGCAGAGCCAAACAGGAAAACAGACATGAAAAACGATCAGAGTTTCTGGTCTTTTCAAAATAAAGCACCATGTTCAGCCTGTCGATCGTAAAATTATCCTCGTATTTTAAAACTTCGACACTGGCACAGGGCCAGCAGTCATCAGCGGGTCAGACCCAGAGGAAATCTGACGCCATGGACGAGGAAAAGTTTATATTGGAGGCGGAAAACCAGATAATTATATACGATACAACACATCCTTTATATAAGGACACCAACAGAGACTAAAAGGGAAGGACTGAATTAATGAAGTTCTGGGAGGGCAGGTGAGTTTTACATACTAAATATCATGAAAGTATTAGTCATGGGTGTGATTCCTGCGGGAACATGTGGTTCTCCTGTGATCTTGTGTATCCAGCTGCTATGAGTACGCTGAGCTGCGCTCCGCTCCTCAGACAGATGCAGTGTGAGTTGGCTCACGCTGACGGACCCGCTCACGGAGTATGTGTGAATCCAGGCTTCCATCCGACTGTTTTTTAAAAGTAAATTTTCCATCGACCGAGCTAAGCAAGGCGCTGTCATCAGTGTTATCCATCACTCAGTGCGTCGCTATAATCCGTCTGCCAGAAACTCGTGCACTGAGAACCGTTCTGTGTGATATAGACTATAAAATAAAATACGTTAAAATGCGTAATTTTTTTTAACGCCGTTAATTTCCCCCCGTGTTAATTATCGAATTAATGCGATAAAGTCCCACCACTAATATATATATTGGCTTTCTCCACTTTCTAGTCATTACTCTCCTTCTCACCTTTCCAGTAGAGGTCTCTCCTCTCACACTCTCTTTGCTCCTCTGCCCTGACTCCTACAGGTCAATAGGGGTGGTGGAGTGATTATTATTAGTGTATTATTAGTGTATTATTAGTGTATTATTATTATTATTATTATTATTATTATTATTATTATTATTATTATTATTATTATTATTATTACTACTACTACTATTGTCCACTGATGATAATCATACGTGAATGAGCTCAGCTCCTGCACTCATCCATGCGTAAAATGAGAAACACAGCTGATGCTCCAGAAGGAAGTTACCCCAAAGATAGTATATGGTAAAAAGAGTGCACACTTAACTCTATAAACAACCAAGACCATCACAATGCATATCAGTGAGTCCTGTTTAGAAGCACACGGATCACTTTACCGCTAAAATGCGTCATTATTAGATTATTTATTAATTATTCAGCCGAGAGCGTATCAGATCGCAAACCCTGAAACTTATTAATATAACCTAGTTTATGATGTCCGAGGAACACTGGATATTAGTTATTTATTAGATCTCAGGGAAAACAGAAATCCTGTTACTCTTCACAAACCTCCCAGGTGTTTTTTCTCTCAGACCTAAATTCTCTTCATAAAGAAAAAAGAGAATCAACAAGAAAATGAAGGACAGAAATAACTGATCACCAATATTTATTTTCAGTCTTTTTCATTGCACTCTATGAATTATTTTTCTGTTAGATGATGAATTTGACAGGAACAGTTTTATAAACTCAGCAGTGATCCTCTGTTATATTGATTTTATGACGGCTGTCTTCAGTATTTTGAGCTTTAAACTCACATCAATCTTTTTTAACTCCAGCTTTATGACCTGTTTCAGGATTATCCTCTATGACAGATACTGACTGTTTTCAGCTCTGTCTTTTTGCTCTCTTTAAACTCCAGTGATCAGAAGTTTCAGAGTTTCAAGACTGAGCCGCTGCAGCGTCCAATTGCTGAGTGATATCCCATATGGGGGCGTGTCTGTCGGTGAAAAGACTTCCGCAAAGGCAGCTCTCATGTCTCCTTGATTATCGCTCCTCCGATCGACCTCCTCCCTCCTCCCTCCTCCCTCCTCTCTCCTCTGGCCACAAGTAACGCTTTAGGACACCTAGATACCAATACATTAGTATTGGCATCTAACATCATCATTATTATTATGGCATCATGGACAAAGTTTCAGATTATGAAATGAATGTGTGCTGGAGTAATCCCAGGATGAGACTGCAGGCTGCTTCTCTAGCGGCTTCCTCAAAAATTCAAAAGAGACTCACACCAGTCAGACATGAGATTTAGACAAATCATATGACATTCAACAGGTGAACCTCCCTTAAAATGTGAAAAAAACACCAAACAGAGATGCACTGCTCTTTTCTATTTGATTTTTTTACAGGTTGATTTTAATTGGTCTGTTAAAATTCTGTTGAGGGATGGACCAATCTTACAAAACACACAGATTCAGGTTTGTTTTTTTTTTTTTTTTTTTTCAATATTTTATTTTTATTTTTTATCTTTAATGCACAATACAAACAAACAACAAACAGACATGGCTCAAACATGTACATTCAAGGACTGAGTGATAAAGGAAAGAAAAGAAAAAAACAAACAAACAAAAAAAATCATGTGAGGAATTAAAAGAATTTTTGCCTAGCTGTCAGTCACTCAATAAATCCCAAATGAGCTACATATATGAAGCATCTCACGAAAAGGGTCCATCATTGTAAAAAGGTGCTATCAAGCTTTGTCCAAGTGGGCAAGAAAGGGGTCCCAGATTGCCAAGAGTGAGCTGAAAAACAACTGTCAAGGAAACACAAATTTGGAGATGAGATGTCTGGAGGGCTTTTCAAGACCTCAAAAAATGTGGTTTCTGCGGGGAGTTTCTCAAAATCCTTAATTTTGGATCGTCCATAGTGTCTCATTTGCAGATAGTGAAAAAAAATGTGACTGGGGCAGATTGAATTTTTCTTAGTTGTTTGAATGAAGCAAAGTGTCCGTCTAGGTCTGCAATATATACTAAACCCCTGTCCCTCCAGACAAGATAAGTTTTATCTAACAGTGGAGGCAAAAATGAGTGATTAAAACAGACTGGTGTCTGCACGGAGGTATCTGGCAACTTGAAAAATTCCTGATCTGGTTTAAGATTCTAATACAGTGCTTGATGATAAAGCTTGGAGCCTTTAAAGATTTAATCTACTTAGAAGAAAGCATGGCTGGCAGGGAAGAGTCACCAACCAAGGCAGCCTCCATCTTAAGCCAAGCTTAAGTTTTGAAGTTTGGAGACAAATTCAGAATAGTTATATTTAAAAAATAATTTTGGGTTTTCAGGTATTATCAACCTAAGGTACAAGAGGTGGTTTCTGACCATTTTGAATGGGACATTTTGAAGAAAACCAGGAGGAGTACACATCTGAGAGCGGCATAAAATCACTTTTTGTCCAGTTGATTATATAACCAGAAAGCCTGCTGAAAGAAGTGATAACATTAAGAAGTAAGGGAACAGATTTTTCCCGAAGCCATCAGGCCCAGCTGCTTTACCTGAAGAAAAGGATTTTATAGTTGAGGTAATGTCTTTTAGTGTAAAGTCAGAGTCAAGAGTCAGAATTGAAAAAGGCACTCAGGTCAGAATAAGTTACATTATGTAGAGAAGAATATAACTCGCTATAAAATTCTTTGAAACGGTTGTTTATTTCTTTGGGGTCAGTTAGCAGGGTGCCCGCCTTGGATTTAATACAATGGATTGCTCTCAATGCATGAGCGCCTTTGAGCTGCTGTGCCAGGAGTCTCCCAGGTTTGTCCCCAAATTCAAATTGTGTCTGTTTTAACTTCAGGAGAAGGTTTTTTATTTGACAATCTAGACAGCTATTGTACTCATATTTAAGCTTCAATATCTCTTTGTAATCATCCTGTCATGTCTGTAAAGTTTCTGTTATTTTGCACGTTCTGGTTTTGGTTTCCTGTATTATTTTGGAATGTCTAACCCTTGTCTCTGTCTTTTAGATTTGTTCCTGTCTGCCTTGCCCCATCTGTCACACCTGTTTCCTGATTGTCTTCCCCAGCTGTGTGTCATCACCCCTCATTACCTCTTGTATTTAACCTCATGTGTCTCACTGTCTCGTTGCCAGTTTGTTGCACTTTATTATCCTCATTCCAGCCTTGTATTCACAACCTTGCTCTTGTTTCTGGATTAAGCCTTTTGCCTCACGTTTATTGGACACCTTTGCCTATCTCTGGATTGACCCGTGTTCTGACCCCTGCCTGGCTGACTACCTGTCTTGTGTACTGAACTTGGTCTGTTTAATTAAACCCTTTTTTCTCATACGGATTCTGACTTCGAGTTTGCATTTGTGTCAATTTCTGGATCTGAGTTCTTGACACATCCGGAGACTGAGAAGTTTGATGCACTCCCTGTACGGCATGGAGAGTGTTCTCAATCTCTGATAGTCACTTTATATTCTCTTTCTTAACAGCAGATTTATATGAAAGTATATCCCCACAAATAACAACTTTCATAATATGGAGTTTGACACTTCACCGTTATCATTGGTTTCTATGAAATCTTTTAATCTTGCAGTAATATATCTTATGAATTTATCATCGACAAGCAGAGTGGGATTAAACGCCAAGAGTATGAAGGTATCTGTAAAGAAAAGTTCAAGGACATTGTCAGGGGGCTATGATCAGAAATTAATCTGTTATAATATTTAGAACTTTCAACACGAGAAATCAAATGAGAATCAATCAAAAAGTCTATTCTGCTGAAACATTTATGAACGTGGGAGTACTATGAATATTCGACAGGGTGTTGAACTCTCCAGATGTCCACGAGGTTTCTGGACCTGAGAAGGATGTTTAGAACCTGCACTGATGTAATATTAGGAGGGAGAAGTGTGGACTGTCTGTCCAAATAGGGATCTGAATAACAGTTTAAATCACCACCAACTATTATATTTGAATTGTTACCATAGATAAGATAAGATAAGATAAGATACTTTATTTGTCCCAAGCTGGGAAATTCTTTTGAAGCAGCAGCAAACAATATAAAATATAAAAAAATATACAAAAAATATAAAATCACTGTACAATATAAAATGACAATATGAAGGAAAATACAAAAAATATATACAATAACTACAACAGAATGTGCAAAAGATGTGGTTTTGTTTTGGAACAGAATGTGCAAAAGATGTGGTTTTGTTTTGGAACAGAATGTGCAAAATGATGTGGTTTGTTTTGAAACAGATAAATAAATAAGTAAACGTAGCAACAAACTTCAGAGGTGATAGGTGGCAATTACTATGACCGGGTTAAAAAGTAAAAGTAAAAACAGTATGAAGTTATAGATTTCAAGTCAGAGGTGGCTGTTATACAGAGTTATTGCTTGTGGAAGAAAAGACTTCCTGTACCTTTCCGTGCGACAGCGAAGCTGCAACAGTCTGTCTGAGAAGGTGCTCCGCTGTCTGTCCAGAGTGTGATGGAGAGGGTGGTCAGGATTGTCCATGATGGACAACAGTTTGTTCAGTGTCCTCCTCTCCACCACGGGCTCAACAGTCTCTTGTTTTCAGCCAATAACGGAGCCAGCTTTCTTAATAAGTTTATTAAGTCTGTTGGTGTCTCTGGCTCCGATGCTGCTGCCCCAACAAACTGCAGCAAAGAAAAGTACACTGGCAACCACAGACTGGTAAAATATCTCCAACATCTTGCTGCACACGTTGCAGGATCTCAGCTTCCACAGGAAGTAGAGCCTTCTCATCCCCTTCTTGTATGCAGCGTCGGTGTTGGATTTCCAGTCCAGTCTGTTGTTGATTGTGACTCCCAGGTACTTGTAGTCCTCCACCACCTCCACATCCTCTCCCAGAATGCTCAGTGGTTGTGAAGCCGTCCTCTTCCTCCTGAAGTCAATCACCATCTCTCTGGTCTCGCTGACATTTAGCTGCAGGTGATTCAGCCCACTCGACAAAGTTGTCAACCAGTGATCTGTACTCCTCCTCCCTTCCCTCTCTTATACACCCCACAACAGCCGAGTCATCAGAGAACTTCTGTAAGTGGCATGACCCGGAGTTGTACTGGAAGTCAGTGGTGTATAAGGTGAAAAGGAAAGGAGATAGCACAGTCCCCTGTGGAGCTCCTGTCCCACTAACCACCACATCAGACAGGACCCCGCCCAGAAGGACGAACTGTGGCCTGCCCGTCAGGTAGTCAGTGATCCATGAGACAATGGAGGTGTCGACGCCCACCCCCCGCAGCTTCTCCCCCAGTAGCAGTGGCTGAAG
This sequence comes from Labroides dimidiatus, assembly GCA_030710495.1. NCBI lineage: Eukaryota > Metazoa > Chordata > Actinopteri > Labriformes > Labridae > Labroides > Labroides dimidiatus. The sequence continues at coordinate 33,339,012 of CM061151.1, forward strand.
GGTAGAAGGTCAAACACTTTTTTTAAAAAAAATTAGGTTCATCCGTGTTAGGACTGTAAATATTAAGGAAGGTTAGTGAATAGGTTTATAGTACCAGAGACCATGGCATATCTGCCAGAGGGGTCAGTAACCAAAGAAGTGAGTTGAAATTGAATATTTTTCCTAAAAAGAATGGCTACCCCACGGGCACGGGAATTATATGGTGATTGATAAACCTGCGAGATCCGGCTGCACCTTAGTCTACGCTGTTTGATTGCTTTAATACCATCTGCCCCCTTGTGCCTCAGGCGAGCTATTAGTCCTTTAACCGCCTCTCGGTTTTGCTCTTCTTTAATGAATCTTTCCTGTGTAAGTTCACAATTGATAAGTGTGATCTCAGTGCGGATGAGATTTTAGATGTTTTTAACTCTATGTGTACAGAGATCTTGGACTGTATTGCTCCTCTCAGGCCTATCTGTCCAAAAACATGTCCACAGTCTTGGTTGAATGAATCAACATGCACTCTTTGACGTGCTTGCAGACGTGCTGAGAAGAAATGGAAAAAAGACAGACTCACTGTATCCCGCCAAATTCTCCATGGCTGCCTGTCCGACTATCAAAGAGCTGTCAAAGCTGCTAAAACAGCCTACTTCTCCACCCTAGTGGCAAACAATAGCCATAAGCCACAAGTCTTGTTCAGTGTTCTGAACTCTCTTGTCAACCCAGGTGATGTCTCTCCTCTTGTACCAACTCCTACTGTGTGTAATGACTTTTTACAGTTTTTCATCGGTAAAGTTGCTGCCCTCAGGCCGGCTTGCACAAGGGACAGGCCTTCTTTAGACATTGCTCCTGCTCTATGCACTACCACCTTCGACCAGTTTGAGCCTCTGACACTGTGTCAACTCTCTGATTTAGTTCAGCATTTGCATCCAGCTAACTGCGCCTCTGACATCCTATTCTCCTATAAGTCCTATTCTCTTTCTTCTGTACATGTTGCCACTTGGGTATGTCTTTCAGAAGCATAAAATTTATTTTCATTGTTTTGCTGATGATGTCCAAATATACATGTTGCTAAGGTTGCTAGGCCAGGACACTGGGCAGGCATTTCTTGACTGCCTCAGTGATGTGAAGGCTTGGATGAGGAAAAATTTTCTCAAATTCAATGAATCCAAGACGGAAATCATCTTCTTTGGAGGATACACCCCCACAACGGCCTGCTTTGCTGAAAATCTGGGCCCTTTGAGTTCAAACATTCAGCCTAATGTTCGGAACCTTGGTGTCATTTTTGATAACCAGTTTAACTTTGATAAGCAGATCAGTGCCGTTGTGTAAGCAAGCTTCTTCCAACTTCGTCTCATGCCTTTGTTACATCTAGATTGGACTACTGTAACTCTTTATACATTGGCATGGATAAGTTATCTATAAACCGCCTTCAGCTCATTCAGAATGCTGCTGCTTGACTCCTCTCTGGCAAGAAAAAGCGTGACCGTGGCATGGCGTCCCTCCACTGGCTCCCAGTCCGCTTTCACATAGATTTTAAAATTCTTTTAATCGCTTTTAAAGCCCTCAATGGTCATGCCCCTCTGTAACTGTCTGAAGTGCTACATTGCTACTCCCCAACCAGAGCCCTAAGGTCTTCTGACCAACTGCTGTTGGAGGTTCCAAAAACCAGACTTAAGTCAAGAGGTGACAGGGCCTTTGCAGTAGCTGCCCCTCAACTGTGGAACAGTCTCCCCATCCATATAAGAGCCTCCCAGACCATAGAGATTTTTAAATCTTCTTTAAAGACCTACTTCTTCTCCCTGGTTCTTCATCAATGAGCTCTTATAAATCACAGGCACCTTAGTTTTTAGATTTTGAATTTTTAATGTTTTAATACGATGTTTTCTATTTTTATTGTTTTTATTGTTATATTTATTTATTTATATGTATTTGTGTACAACACTTTGATCAACTGCTGTCTTCTTGAAGGTGCTCTATAAAAAAACTTGACTTGACTTGACTTGAATTAGTATGTGTTTCCTACAAAAGAATCACATCTGCAGATAGAGATTTGAGATGTCTAAAAACTCTCTTTTTTGACAGCGTGGCCAAGTCCCCTGACATTCCATGAGACTACTGAAATATTTCTACCACCCCATGTTCCATGTTCCACTAGGAGACCTCTGCATGAGAGAATAAAAAGAAAAACTATAAGGTCTGCAAACACTGTTAAGCAACTGGCAGTATAACATAGGCACAATATAGAGAAAAAAAGCAGTGTAAACATGTCTGAGCCAAGAAAAACAAAAACAATTGAAAAATATAACAATCAATGACCCCCCTCCCCCCGCCTCATTTTTTGTGCTGCCCTGAACTTGACACGTAAGATTCCTATTCTATCAGAGAAGGAGCTGCCGGACATAATCCTAAAATACCTCAGCACAACATCCCCCTCCCCACGACTTATGAAGAACAGTACTATCAAATACGACATAGTAAGAAAAAATAATGATGAAGGTTAAACGCACCAACAATGAAGTCTTAGCAAGCAGTTGACCATCTGTAATGAAGAGCCTTTGTTACTGGTGACTGATGGCTTTTGCCATATAGATATTGCACAGGGGGGAACATACAACAGTATAAACTGTAATTATTTATAGCACTTTGCACTTTATTGGTAAACTTTGCACATTCCATTTGCACATTGTATATTTGCACATTGCATATTTGCACATTTAACATCATTATTGATTTAACTATAAACGGTAACACCTGATTGACGAGTGGTTGTCGGGTGGGGGCGGGCTCTAGAGCGTGGCTCTACCTGTAAGAAAGAGGAGAGTGACAGAGCTCCGCAATACTGTTGAATGAATTATTGAACTAATTAGTGAATGAAAGTAACGTAACGTGGTATGAAATGTGTGCAGGTAATGTGTGTTCATGACAGTGGGAAAGTGTGTGCAAGTGCTGGAGTGTTAACGGTTATTTCGGGTGTGATCACTTACCTGTCCTGTGTTGTCTCCGCTCCAGGGTGTTCCAGTTAAAAGAGTCCGAGCGGGAACGGACACCCACATATATGTTCCGCGGGGGGAACTAACGGGTGAAATCATTTGGGGGGAGTTTTCAGATGGGGATTAAATTGGTTCTTATTGTAAATATATTTGGTGTTACTTGGATACAGTTAAGGAAGGGTTTTTTTGTAAATAATAGGAATGATGATAAAAAGAATGGATAACTGGTGTTTCTGTGTACTTTGAACAAATGTAGTTTGTTGCGAATCACCCTTAGGTGGATCAGTCCGAAGACGACAATCAGCCTCACAGTATTTAAGGCGCCATTTACCATCTGTCTGTGTTGCTGGTCAGAGCTCTGTTGGTCTTATGCTGATGATGTTGCTGTGGCTACGGGAATGTGGAAATAAAATTATGGTTTCATTACACCTGAGCAACCGTCTGGCATCTCTGTCATTTATGGGTACTGCAATCATCCAACCGCAAAAGGGGTCATTCTAACAAGTGGTGTCAGATAGCTGGGGCCCATGCTGCAGTATCATGATGACAAGAGGTGGGAAGAAAAATGACCAGGAGGATCAAGACCAGGGGGCTTGCTCATCTTCTGAACCAAGCGCCAAGGCAGAGGCGAAAACGGAGGATAAACTGGAGGAGCTCACAGGTCTGGTGAAGTCTTTCATTCGATCACAAGCAGTGAAGGATCAGCAGATAGAAAAAGAGTTTGGTTGTCAAAAGCAACAATGGATGAGTATGCAGGATCAATTCATGCAGATACAACAGAAAATGAATCTCATGATCCAAGATGGACATGGTTATGAGGCACGGGCTGACCAGCCAAATGATAATAATGATGAAGATGATGCCCAGAAGGGTCCAGATCAAATGACCAGTAGAATGAGTCAAGAGTTTGGACCCTGCCGGGGACCTTTAGGTGGATCAGTCCGAAGACGACAATCAGCCTCACAGTATTTAAGGCGCCATTTACCATCTGTCTCTGTTGCTGGTCAGAGCTCTGTTGGTCTTATGCTGATGATGTTGCTGTGGCTACGGGAATGTGGAAATAAAATTATGGTTTTGTTACACCTGAGCAACCATCTGGCATCTCTGTCATTTATGGGTACTGCAATCATCCAACAGCAAAAGGGGTCATTCTAACACCATCATTTGCAGTCAAGTGTACAAAACATGAACAGTGTCAAACAAGGTGTGTATTATAACTGGGCTTATTAAGAATGCAATTTTCTCACCTTGCCCAAAAGCAAGAATAGTTATGTTGAACAAAAAAAAGAAAAAAGCACTTGCAATGTGTGAAGGATATTACTACTCCCCCTCATATATTGTTCCTCTCCATGAAGTGCTTTGCCTCTTTCAGATCATCAAAGACCTTGGGTGCTTCACCGTCTTGCTGGTAGGTATGGAGTCTTATCGGGTACCGCAGGACGTGCTTGAAACCTCCATCCCGTAAAATCTGCATCATGTCTCGGAAGGCACGGCACTGAGTCATCACCTGGCTGGTATAGTCTGGGAAAATCAAAATTTTGCTATCTTTAAACTCCATGGGCTGTTGTCTTCCTCGACCCAGGATCAGCTCTTTCACTTGGAAGTGATGGATGCAGGCTATTAAAGTGCATGGCTTCACGCCCGCAGCGGTTTGCCAGGTCCACTTTCACTGGTTGTGAAAAATGCTTCCTGAGTAGCTTAGGGATCACTCTAGATACAAACTCCTTTACACCGACAATCTTAGTGTTGTGTTTCCGGGAGCAGGCTTCTAGGTCCATCACCTTGGCTTGTAGTTGTCCGTAATGCTTCATTAACTCTGAGTACTTAGCTTCCAGCTCCTGAGGCCTGTAGCACGAAAGCAGGATAAAGGAAAGCACAACATGTTTTGATATTAGTTACAATGGAGATTTATCCTGTGGAGCAAGCCTGCTCCATACCAGGCTAAGTTCCAGGATCTATTTAATCTCATCCCTCATCTAAGCCAGCAGCCACCACAAATAGAAACTATTGACTAGTGTCATTTCCATCACACCACCACAACAAAGGTGTTTTTAAACAAAATTAACAGAATAACCCATGTTTCTAAGACATTCAATGAAATTTCACTCATAGATCAATCCAAATGCATAACTTTATTTATTCCAAGCTTTTATTCATGAAAACACGTTCTCATCATCTAGATAAAAAAACACCTTTTAACTGTCTTACAGAAGTCTTTATATATATATATATATATATATATATATATATATATATATATATATATATATATATATATATATATATATATATATATCAGGGGCGATTGCTCTAAGACTGCAAGGGAAGCTCAGCTTCCCCTAAAATGTCCCCATAAAAAGTGTTGATATGTCCTGCTGTGTGTACATTTCATTGCCTAAATATGCGCTAGAATACCTTCATCTTTTGTTCTGAATCAGCTACTTATCACAGGTAACTGGTGCGACTTCCTTCTCATTCATCCCCGCAGCGTCTCAGCGCTTTAACACAGTCAGACGCTGAGCGTCTTCAGACTTCAACAGTGTAGGGTAGAGTGGGTTGTTCCACTGTAGAAACTGGACGGTCATTGGATAAACGCTGGGCTTTGTCCCGCCCATCGGACGCTCAGCGTCTCTGGGGGTCTATGAGGCAGTGGGCTGGCCTGGACACAGCTTCTGCATGATGATTGGATGATCTTTCTGAGGCTGAATCCCTTTTTGATTGACAGTGAAATGAGCCAATCAGCGATCTTGAAGTAAAACTCTCTACCGGAGACTTTCTAACTTCTACATTCAGTTGTTCTGGACTGATCCGGAGGCTTTATCAATCCCCAGCGAGTTTACTTGTCTTAAAAACGACGAGCGTTGTGTTTAAAGATTCGAAAGATTCTCTTTTCACCAACCAGCAGCTACAGCTGCAGGTGTAGAGGGGAACTTCTCCTGTTTAAAGCGGCTCAAGTCTTACACCCGCAACACAATGGGCCAAGGCCTTTTAAGCAGTCTAGCTCTGCTGGCCATTGAGAGAACACTGGTAAAATCCCTGGAAAAGACACCTAGTTGGTACGACAGGGCCACAGATCATTTCCTTGAAAAGGAACGGAGGGTAGAATTTACGTTTAAATAATGTAAAGAGTGAAAAGAGGATATGTAAATTAGAGACATGTTTATTATCTTCTTTCTTCATGCAGACTATTTTAGTATGTTCTTTAATGGCTGTTATAATGCTGTTTACAAGTGTTTACAATAATGTTTATATCTTGTTATTAGATAGGCACCTAGGGGGCGCTGTTCTGAGAGTGGGGGAGAGAAAGAGGAGAGGAGGAAAGTCTTGTGGTTGTTGTGGTATGAGAGTGCGGAGGAGAAGTTCACTAAAAGTTATGAGAAAGACCCAGATTGTGTTTGGACTGATTTATTCCTTAATCTAAACCCACGTCGCTTACACTGGTGGCAGCGGTGGGATAGTTTCTGTTGTGGAAAATCGTCAACTGGGATTCTGCTCAACTTCAAGTCTCCGACGCCGGATGCTAACGTTAGCCACGTTAGCTGCTAACTTAGATTAGCCATCAGTACAGTAAGTTAGCTCGCCACTACCTTCTGCGTTTTTTTTTTTATTTTGTTAGATGCAAAGAGTTTAGAAACCGTGAGTTGGTCGTCTGTCTCCACCTGAGAGTTAAAGAAAATAGTAAAACTAAGGAAGAAAAGTCATCATGTCAGACGAAGAGCACCCTGCTGGAGGGCAGCAGTTAGCCAACACAAGCCGACACGGAGCGCCCGCGCCAACCAAGCAGCAGTCCAGCAGTGCACGTGGAGTGCCGCGGGGTATTCCTTTGCCGCCGCCATTCCAGAATAATGGCCGTGAGTCTTTTCAGCTATGGGCTCGCCGCTATGAGGTAATTCAAGAAGCACGTTACAAGGACAGTGGTGTGGATCTTTCGACAGTGTTAGCAGCCGAGTTACCAACTAGACTATCACCTGAGCTTTTCATCGTGTGGGATAATCTGTCTCATGAAACTCAGAGATCCTATACTGACACAAAGAGACACTTGCAAGCAGCTTTTGGTCAAAAGGACATTATTGCATCATTCCAAGCATTCCCTAATGCCCGACATAGACTGCCAAATGAAACCATGGAAGTTTATGCTGCAGATGTTTGCAGACTCGTTAAAGAAGCATTCCCAGAGTTTGAACAAAATGCCATGGAATATATGAAAATGACTCGTTTTATTGCTGGGCTGGATCAGGATTTGCAAGTAAAGTGTCATGAAAGAGGGGTGAAAACCTTCACCGAGGCTTTTGATGTTGCCTCCCAAGCAGAGCGGGCACGCCAAGCAGCCAGATTATTAATGCCCACATCCCCAGCTAATGTTGCTAGAGACACTGCCACAATACAGTCAGTGAATTCTGTGCATGAAAATGATACTGAACTCAGAAAAGCAGTTCAGACCCTCACTTCTACTGTTAAGGACTTAAGTGATGATCTTGGTGCACTTAAACTGAAGTTAAATGAGCAAAGTAGCCTGCATCACCGTGACAGACACATGCAGCGCTCTCCCAGATCTCTCTCACCATATGGGAGAAGCCCAGATGGACCCAGAAGTTCATGGAAGTCTGTCTTAAGACATTCCCCAACCAGATATTCACGTTATCGTTCTTCTTCACAAGAGCGCGATTCGCCACATATGACTCATCATCACCGAGACTATCCCCACAGAGAACCTGACAGGTACAGACAACATTACAGGGATAGCTTTGACTCAGATTATGTCTTCAACCCTTATGAGGAAAAGAGAGGAAGACACCCTTCTCCCAGTAAGCCACACTATTCTTACCGCCGGAGCCCAAGTCCTCATCACAAACACGTTTCATTCCAGCAGTATGAGGATAAAGGCCAGCAGTACTCCACTAGAAGTGACTACAAAGATCATGGCAGATATCAGGGAAACTAGCATTAGCTGATGATGCGGGGCGCTCATCAGCTACTTCTCCACCAGCCCCAGGTGTGTACCTCACTGAAAACACAGACAACAGAAGCGCATCGCTGACCTCTAGTGGTGATACCCCTATCGCAAATGAAACTGAGAGCACAGATTTCACCTCCTATGTAAGTGGAATTGTTGAGGGCAGTGACATGCCCATTTTGCTTGACTCAGGTGCCACCATTTCATTTATCAGTGAGGAGACCAAAATGTCAATACCCTCTTTAGCGAAAAGACCCATCAAGAAGACGTTCATCATGGCAGAAGCAGTGACTGGTGAGAGTTTGGATACTTTGGGTATGATAGACCTTACCTTTAAACTTGGGTCTCAGACATTGCAACACAAAGTACAAGTCATTAGGAATGTTAACCAAGGTTTCATATTAGTTTGTGACTTTCACACTTCTCACAGTGTAATTTTGGACATGGGGAAAGGACTGTGCTACATAGGTGATGAAGTTTTGCCCCTGCTTAGAAAAAACGAGTTGGCACCCACTAGTTGTACAGCACAAATAGCAGAGAACACCACTGTTCCCCCACGCTGTGAGCTGATCTGCAAAGTTGCCCTGATTTCTCCTATAGGCAATGCAGGCATCCCAGGCAGCTATACTGGCTGTCTTGAGCCTAGCCAACTGGACATGGAAGGAATTGCAGTTGCACGCACACTCTCCACAGCTGAAAATGGATGCACTCTGGCACGCATCATAAATCCTACACACAGCCCCGTGGTACTTTCTCCAGGTATGCAACTAGGGCAGTTCACCACAGTGTCTAACACTGAGATCATTAACGATTCAGCGTCAGTTTGTAATGTAGCTGCCAGCCTTTCAAGCCTGCCAACTGATAACACACAGACAACTAAACTGCCATTTGATGTTAAGTGTGGAGATCTGACTATCTCAGAGAGGTCTGACTTACATGACTTGCTTGCATCTTATCAGGATGTGTTTAGCAAACACAACACAGACTTTGGTAATACAGACATTGTTAAACACAAAATCCACACAAACAATGCAGCCCCGGTCAGGAAACGTGCATATCGTACTTCCCCTAAAATGCAGACAGTGATTCAGTCTCATGTGGACGAGATGTTGGAAAAAGGACTAGTGGAAGTCAGTCACAGTCCCTGGGCAGCACCTGTGGTGATGGTCAGGAAAAAAGATGGCACATGGCGTTTTTGTGTAGATTACAGAGGTTTGAACGCAGTCACTGTTAAAGATGCACACCCTCTGCCCAGAACAGATGACACTTTGGATGCACTCAGAGGCTCAGCCGTGTTCAGCACGATGGACCTTTCATCAGGATACTGGCAAGTGCAGCTCGAGGAGCAGGATAAAGTAAAGACAGCTTTCACCACCGGAAGAGGACTCTTCCAGTTCCGTGTGATGCCAATGGGCCTGGTAAATGCACCTCCAACTTTTCAACATCTCATGCAGCTGGTGTTACAAGGTCTCTCATGGAAAACATGTCTAGTTTACCTTGATGACATTATTGTGTACAGCCCCAGCTTCTCTCTCCATCTTCAACACTTGAGAGAGGTGTTTGACCGACTCAGAGCTGCCAACCTAAAACTCAAACCATCAAAATGCAGTTTTGCACAACAGGAAGTGTCATTTTTGGGACATGTTGTCTCATCTGCAGGGCTAAAACCAGATCCCAAAAACATTGAAAAGGTGAGAGACTGGCCTGAGCCTAAAAATCCAACTGAAGTCAGAGCATTTCTCGGACTATGCTCCTATTATCGACGCTTCATTTACCAATTTGCAAAGATGTCAGAACCCTTGCATGCTCTCACTCAGAAAGGAAAGACATTTCTATGGACTGAAGTGGAACAGACAGCATTCATAAAACCCCGCCATGCCTTGTGTCACTCACCCATCCTCTCCTATCCAGATTTCTCACGAGAGTTTCTGCTTTTCACTGATGCATCCACTACAGCCATTGGATGTGTTCTGTCACAGGTTAATGCAGATGGCAGGGAATGTGTGATTGCTTATGGCAGTCGTGTTTTGACAAAAACTGAGAGATGCTGGTCGACATATGATAGGGAACTGTGGGCTGTTGTATGGGCCATCCGCCACTTTCGCCAGTATGTGACAGGGCACCCTTTTCGCGTCATCACAGACCACAAACCCCTTCTGTCCTTGAGAAAGATGGCTTTGGATTGTGACCCTACTGGTCGCAGAGCCAGATGGGCTCTGGAGATTGATCCCTATGAGTGGACGATCGAATACAGGCAAGGACAAAAACATGCTAATGCTGACTCTTTGTCTCGCCGTCCAGCTGAGGGTGTCACCCCTGTGCTTGCAGTTGCGCAGGTGAAATGTGTTTCAACTCAAACAGACTCAGAGACACTTGCATGCACTCCAGCTACCGAGCCAGCACCCTGCTCACAATCTGCACCCACTTACTCACATGTACAGTGTGTTTCATCAACAGCAACCATGCCACTAATGGATATGGACAGACAGCATTTCATTCAAGCTCAACATGCTGATCCTGACCTGCAAATAATCAGAAACTGGGTGTTAACTACCGGTAGGCCACCGTTCTCGCACATTAAAACAGGCTCACCTGACATGAGACAGTTTTGGAGAGAGTTTCCTTCACTCATCCTTGTTGACGGTCTCCTATGTCGTAAAATCAGACCTCCACCAGGTGACGTTGTTTTACAGGCTGTAGTTCCCAGTATCTTGCAGAAGGAAATGTTTCAGACTTTACATGGACATTCTCTCTCTGGACATTTCAGTGCACAAAAAACGTTACAGAGGGCACGGGTCAGGTTCTACTGGCCCCGCATGACACGTGACATCAACCAATGGTGTCTTGAGTGCACCGCCTGTGAAGCTAGGAGAGCACCAGTGCCACACCAACAGGCTCCTATGCAAAATATTATCACATCCCAGCCTTTTGAGAAAATTGCAGCTGACCTGACTGAACTGCCACTCACACGCCGTGGTAATCGGTATGTACTTGTTGTAATGGATTACTTTACTAAGTACCTTAATGTGTACGCACTCCCTGATCAACGAGCAACTACAGTGGCTAAATGTTTGTTTGAAGATTACATCAGCCATCATGGTGTGCCTCAAAGTTTGCACACTGATCAAGGCCGTCAGTTCGACTCAGATCTTGTCAAGGAACTGTGTTCCCGGCTGGGAATACATAAAACACGGACATCTCCTTATCACGCTATGTCGGATGGCATGGTTGAAAAAGCAAACAGAACCATAAAGGACCAGTTGGCAAAATATTTGTACACCAGAGGAGGAGAATGGGATGACCACTTGAGACAAGTTGAATTTGCATGTAACACAAGTGTTCACTCCTCCACCGAACACACTCCTTTCTTCCTGGCCCATGGAAGGGAGGCTCGTTTGCCTGCTGATCTTCTGATCGGAGATGCTCCAGGTATCACAAATGCCACTCCAGGTACCCCACGTGAATATGGCAATTCTGTGCTACGGAGACTGCGCTCAGCTTTTCACTCAGTTGCTCATAACATTGAAGCAGCAGGTGCTCGACAAAAGCACTACTATGATCGTCAGTTGAAGCACACAGCCTATGAGCCGGGTGATTTGGTTTGGGTTGACCTTCCAGCCCTTTCCAGACAGAAGCTGTCACCTAAGTGGAATGGTCCTTTCAAAGTGCTTCGATGCTTTCGCTCAGGCACAAATGACATTGGAGTAACATATGAACTGTTGGACCAGCGAGATCCTAGAGCTAAACCTACAGTCATTCACTACAACCGTCTGAAACCTTATCGCTCAGCTTGGTCAGTGGAAAAGACTCCACCTTCACCATCAGAACTGACACCACCTTTACATGGACCTGGACCCCCACAGCTCACTGCACTTTCAGGCTGCAGACCTTATGTTTACTGGGGCCCTTCAGCACAAGACTGCACTGTAAATCCGTCTGTAATTCAGACTGCTGGTGTCCCTTTGCCCCAGACAATCTCAACGCCCGGGGGAGACCTTGCTGTGACTGGATCTGCCAGTGAAAGTTCCCCTGTTGTCCAGCCTTCAGTGGATGTGAGGACTAGGTCTGGACGTTGTGTGCGTCTCCCAGTACGTTACAGATCTGATGACTGAACCAATACTCCTTTGTTCAAAAAAAAAAAAAAAAAAAAAAACACTGTATGATGTTATATTTTGCACTGTTATTCTTGCATTAGTGTATCTCCCTCAGTTTTTTTTTGAGTGGGTTCAGTATGGGTTGTCAGTTCAACAATTTAGAAGCGAGGACGCTTCTTCTGTAAGGGGGGGACAATGTGTAAAGAGTGAAAAGAGGATATGTAAATTAGAGACATGTTTATTATCTTCTTTCTTCATGCAGACTATTTTAGTATGTTCTTTAATGGCTGTTATAATGCTGTTTACAAGTGTTTACAATAATGTTTATATCTTGTTATTAGATAGGCACCTAGGGGGCGCTGTTCTGAGAGTGGGGGAGAGAAAGAGGAGAGGAGGAAAGTCTTGTGGTTGTTGTGGTATGAGAGTGCGGAGGAGAAGTTCACTAAAAGTTATGAGAAAGACCCAGATTGTGTTTGGACTGATTTATTCCTTAATCTAAACCCACGTCGCTTACAATAAATAAACAAATTTATGATGTAGGCCAGAAAAAAATTGTATATTAAAATTATATATATATATATATATATATATATATATATATATATATATATATATATATATATATATATATATATATATATATATATATAAAGTGTTATTTCAATCACACCACCACAACAAAGGTGTATTTAAACAAAATTAACAGAATAACCCATGTTTCTAAGACATTCAATGAAATTTCACTCATAGATCAATCCAAATGCATAACTTTATTTATTCCAAGCTTTTATTCATGAAAACACGTTCTCATCCTCTAGATAACAAATACCTTTTAACTGTCTTACAGAAGTCTTTAATCAAGTTTTTTTGTTTGTTTGTTTTGTTCGGGTTTTTTTGCAGAATCATGCTGGTTTTTTTAATCCAAGCCTATAACTTAAAACATAACTGACTAATTTTCAAAACTCCTAAATATAATGAGTGTATCTGAGTTATTTTAATGAATTTTCTGAAAAAAAAAAAGTTTTGTGCTGTCATTTCCACCAACAAATGTCATATCCATCATGTGTTGGAAATGATGAGCACTGCTGAATTTCATTCACTTTTATTGTCCTTGACTTCAAGTGATCCATTTTGGTATCTTATGTTAAACCTAAAAAAAAAAAACTTTAAAAATCATGACAACTGATAAGATCACAAGTATATAAGGGTTAAAAAACATCCCTATCATAACATTTTGTGGTGTATAGTGGAAATGACAGTAACCACAAGGGACAGGTGTTTTTATAATGAAAAATAGTATATTTTACAAAAACAAATTTCTTTAGAATAAGGAATTCCTGCATCATCTGTCATTAAAGTTACTATTGAATCAAAATTCATTTCAGTCTTATGAGGGACTTAGGATCCAAAATATGGTCAATGGACAAAAGGCAGGAAAAAATACTCTTAAAACAATATTTTACATAATAAAAAAATCGTAATTAAATCATGATTTTTTTCAGAGTTCTTGAAAGGATAAACATGTTTTTTTTGCTCACTTCCACCTGGGACACAAATTTTTAATAGTTGGAGAATCACCCATAAATATAAATACAAAGAGTAACGTGATGATGTTCCTTTATTTACTCAATAAATAAAAGCAAGTGAACCATCAGCTCCTTTCAAAGCTGAACTCACACAGTGACTCTACAAGCTAGAAAACATGAATTCAAAGCATATTATAGAACATTATAATAAATACACATTCAAAGGTCTGTATATAACACACCCACATGTCTGCACACATCATACACACAGTATACAACACAAACATTATAAGAGGCCAAATCAGCTTCCTCTGCTGATGCAGCCATATTTAACTGGAATTCACAGCATGCGTCTCTGACAGAACATGTATGTAGCTTATATTTAAAATATGCATATTACTAAAATAATTTAACACCTATTTGTCCCTGACCAGCTAACCACTGTCGTCATCAGGACAGATGGCAGGATTGTCCCAGTCCATGTGTGATGGCGCTCTGGGGGCTCTCTCCTTCCTCAGTAGACCACATGGAGGACAGCACAGGCCACAGTGATGTCACATGACCTCAGAGAGCTGACCCTTACACAGTGACAGTGAAAGCGTGCCTACAGGAGGCTAAAGGTCATTTCAATCCTGGCCCTTGTCCTGGAATTGGCATGATTGTAGGCCTGCTGTGCTTCCTGGGGGGGTCTGTGGAGGGTGGCAGGCAGACCCCCTGTTCCCCAGCAACACACCTGAGGATTCACCTGTCAGTACAAAATTTCATCATCACAACTTAGAACAGAGTGACACTCCTGATTCAGCCATGATATAAAAAGTGTTTTTTAATGAAGGTTGTGTGGCTCACCATGTGACAGGTGCTGAGAGATTCCAGAGGTCCAAAGACTCTGGAGTCATGGACCGAGCCAGACCACTTTGTCACATTGCTGATGAGAGTCAGCACTGCAGACCATCTGCAATTATAAGATGAAGATTATTTAAACCAAAGACCATCACAAGAAACACTTAGTGTTCATTAACTGACAAATTTAAAGAGTCATGTTCACCTGAACGTTAATGCTGCGGAAGGATTTCTATTCACAAAATTTGACCCGTCATGTTTAATCTACACACTCTCACACACACTCACACACTATAGTCTAATGAAACAAGAGGACCTAAGATAAGATTTTACAATCTGTGACATTTATAAAATTTCATCTCATTCTTAATCAGAGCACAGGTACGTTTACGGAGCTGTTAATTAACTCTTTGGATTGTAATCGTGATGTTTCGGCCGAGGACTGAGTGTGTACATCCTCATTACTTACTCATTCAGGCGGTCTGCAGTGCTTTGCCAAGCTTCTGTCGTTGTTTTAAACAGTTGTAGTGTTGTCGTTTTTTTATTTGGTCCTTCACCTTCTCGTATAAGCCTCCGTTATGATTTCTGCCTCCGACAGGGAATAGTACGCTGCTCTCGTTGTCATGGTAAATCGGTGAATCTGTGATCAATAGCGGGGTCTTTTGAGGAAGCCGTGTGCGCGCACTGATCCAGGATTGGTTTCACCTGGCTTGATGAATCCGTGTCCACTCATCCTGGCTTGGTCTTTGTGCAACCAATTAAGCCTGGATGTTTTGGATTTCCTGAGCCGAGCTCACTCATTTATCCTGGATGTCTTAATCCTACTTTTGTGCAACGGGCCCCTGTACACGGATATCAAGGTCACTAGTTGCTAGCTCTTGGTTATCCACACGGGTTTGCAGGGTAGCTTGTGAAGCCAAAAGCAACTGGAAGTTAGTTTCAAAGGCATCTAAGCATTCAATGATGACCCGTAGAACCGACTCAGACATCTCTTTATGTAATCCCCTGCACATGGCGAATGTTTTGTCAGGAGGTCCTTCTATCTTTGCGGGGGGGGGGGGGGGGGGGGATCTTGACAGGCACCGCTACTCCTAGCACTAGTGGTAGCTCCGACTATCTGGCTATTGATGGTTTTGGCTTTGTTGAAAGGTGTTGGCTTCGGCATTTTAAGACTAAAGATCGTACCGCTTAAGTGAAAAGGACTGGTACGTTTCGTGTATGGCAAGCCGTTTTAACATTGAAAAGCTGAGTTCGACTATCCTAAATTCGAATTACAGATATCTGTAATTCAGTTTTGCCTAGGCGAAATGTGAATTACAGATATCCATAATTCAATTTTGACTAGGCAAAATTCGAACAACAGATGTCTTGAATTCAATTTCGCCTAGGCGAAATTACATCACATTTGCCATTCATGTGTATTGGATGACTCATTGCGGATATCCAAAACGTCATTTTGGATATCCAAGATGTGAATTACAGATATCTACAAATGAATTTTGGATATCCGTTATTCGAATTCAAGATATCTGTAATTCAATTTCGCCTCGGTGGAATTCAAATTACAGATATCTTTAATTCGGCTCAAATTAAGATATTTAAAAATGTATTTACGGATATCTTAAATTAAATTTTGCCTAGGGGAAATTAAATTGTAGATATCTGTTAATGGAATTATGACTAGTCAAAGTTGAACTGTGGATATCTCAAAATAGAATTACGGATAGGCGAAATTCATTTCAAGATATCTTTAATACATTTATAGATATCTTGGAATCGCTTTTGATGACGCATGTTTGGAATTAAAGATATCTTAGATTCGAATTTCGCCTTGTCAAAATTGAATTACAGATATCTTAAATTCGAATTTTGCCTAGGCGAAAATATGTCACAGATTACGACAAATACGGCCCGCCTCCCACTCCAGGCGGGAATGCCATTTGTTGTTCAAAACATGAAAACTATGGAAATCCGATCGCCATATAAATCACAGTATAAGCCCTTTGAGTGCATTATTCATACCTGGTAATATTACATCTTCATTTCTGCTGAAACTTCTTTCAAAGTTTTCAACAGAACGTTTTCTACGGTAAAAAAGCAGATATCATGTGCAAGTGCTCTTTCGGGTTGTCATGTTGTGACATTTTAACGCCACTAGAGGGCGACGGTGTACTTGCTTTGTAAAAAAGGGGAGCATTCTCCCGAGCAATGTTTATTTTCCCATGAGATTAATAAAGAAGCCATGACAGAAGCTTTTTCAATCCCACTTTTATCTGTTAATAAATAAAAATCGCCACGACTGCTTCTTTCCTTCTCCATTCATAGAAATAAGGAAATTAAACTCACTTCATGTTTGATTATGGAGGGAAGGGGAAGTGAAGTATTTTCGGATATCCAAAATAGAGAGCAACATCAACGAGCAACGTCAACGTGCAATGATGACGTAAGAGATATCTGTAATTCCAATTTTCGCCTGGGCGAAATTGAATTACAGATGTCTTGAATTCGAATTATGGATGTGTGACTCATTGAATGACGTTATTGGCTACGTAATTCAAGATATCTGTCATTCAATTTTGCCCAGTCAAAATTGAATGACAGATATCTTAAATTCACATTTTGTTAAGTCAAAATTGAATTACAGATATCTTAAATTCACATTTTGCCTAGTCAAAATTGAATTATAGATATCTGTAATTCAGCGTTTAAAACGGCTTGCCATACTCGTGGGGTTTTAGTCATTTGTTTGCTGTAGAGAAATAAAGTTTTTAACGTCACAGAGAGAGGCACTTACACCATGTGCATGCGCACTAGCCCCCCCCCACAGATTCCGTTTTTAACCAACAGAAGAGACTGTCCTCTGTTGGTTTTAAGGTCTTTGTGCATATAGCTGGTTTCAAATTAAGATCAAGTTATAGTTGCAGACAGTGTGAAGTCAGCAAAGGAGTACCCCAGGGGTCAATCCTTGGACCATTTCTCTTTTTTCTCTTTACAGAAAGAATTCCTGATGAACGAAGAAAAAGAAAAAATACTGTCTCATTTAAGATGCTGTGTGTGTGTGTGTGTGTGTGTGTGTGTGTGTGTGTGTGTGTGTAAAAGGTAACTTTTTAATCATGAAAGATTTGTGTTTGCAAGTATGAATGTGTTGTTTTTTTTGTTGTGGTCAAAGTTTGGAGTCTTGATGGTTTTAACAGGCTGAACATCATTTAAAGGGAATGCCAATAATCATATCAGAGGGATTTAATGTGTTGAGGAACATTGTTGGAGAATCTAGTTCTCCACACACGGTGAATCGATTAGATTGGCCTGTGGAGAGATGTGTGGGCCTCCACACACATACATACACACACACACTCACACACACACACACACACCACACACACACACACATTCACACACACACACACACACATACACACACACACACACACACACACACACACACACACACACACACACATATCAGACCAGCACACACACTCTCATCTGAAACTGTTCATGTGTGGACACTTTGCACCAAAATAACCCTGGGAATGTGTGTATCCTGAGCCATCTGTTGTTTCTGAGCTGCAGGACTCAGGTCTCTCTGGACACTTCTGGGGACCAACTGGTTTATACATTTACCTCCATTTGAGGCGTTTCCACATCAATCTGATGAGAGCAGGCTGTTTCCAGTTTGCTCACCCCGCAGCAGCAGTAGCAGATGACAAGGAGCTCTTACGCAACACAGCCTATCACCTCAACATGTTTCCGCTGTTAACACTGAGGAAGAAGCTGAAACATGGAAACAATTCAATAGCCCCTGTGTGTGTGTGTGTGTGTGTGTGTGTGTGTGTGTGTGTGTGTGTGTGTGTGTGTGTGTGTGTGTGTGTGTGTGTGTGTGTGTGTGGAGGCTCACACGCCAATCCATCAGCAGAGGCCTGAGAAAAAGTCACAGTAAACTTTTTAAGAGGACTGCCTTCACATATGACATCACCAGAAACTTGAAACCCTCATTATGTGTGGCCCTCCCTCCATCACTCCCTCCCTCCTTCCTTCCCTCCCTCCTCAATGCCTGCTGCTGCTCCAACATTTGCTCTCCTCTCCCTCCTCTCCAAACCTCTCCCTGTGCTTCTCTGCTGGGCTCCAAAAACAGGCCAGACTTCTCGTCATCCCAGACCTGGCTGGACCTCTGATCTCAGGACCTCCTGCCCAACGGTTCCCTCACTGCTTGGAGGACTCTGCTGTGCTTGTTTCTGCAGGTAAGACGCTTCTTTCTGCTGTCTGCATGTCTGAGCTGCAGCTTCTGCTGCCACGTGGGTTAGACACTTGAGTGTAGTCTGCTCCGGAGGAGTGAGGAACCATGGGAGAGGAGCGATGAAAGGAGCACAGAGAGGGACTTAGAGAGGAGCTCAGGAAGAGTTCAGGGGGAGCTCAGAGAGGAGCTCAGGAGAAGTTCAGGAGGAGCTTTGATTCTGGAGGATTATCAGATCCTCTTCAGACATTATGCACTCACTGATATCATGCAGCTGTTCTCCAGATGTATACCGACACATTTTATGTTTCTGCAGTTTTCTTAATCCCAGATAGATTTAACTTCATTTTTATCACTAAAATAAGTTTAAATGACTATTTGTGGTATCTCCAGCAGTATGGTATTTTTTAGAGTGTTATAGTTTGTAAATCATAGTTTTTGGTTTCTGTTGGGTATAAATATCCAAAGCTCTTTATTATAATTAGTTCTTCAGAGTTTTATTTACTGACATTAAACATTTCAATCTTCTTAGTATAAAATAAGGCACAGTAGGTCTCACTGTGCATGGATTTTTACCCAAACAACAACAAAAACAAAGAGTAAAGGTTTCCTCAGACGTTGAGCTGAGCATTTGCTCTGCTGATGCTCATCGAGTAACACATGTCAGGGAGTTAAATCTGTCATAAAAAGGCTAAATGTGGATAAAGGTGACAGTATTACATAAGCCAAATATATCTCCACAGTCCATGGCTGGAAAACAGGGCAGGGCCTCAGTCAGGCACACATTGTACGCTATATGTTCTCCTCTTTCCTTAGCATGTGGCTGTCTCTGAGCTGAGCCAGATGAAAACTGTGATTGATGATAAAGTATGCTGAACTGCTAACCTGCTCAGGCTAGCCGTGCGCAGGTTAAGATCTGGATAAGAGATTAACAAGTAGAAAAGCAACACCTCCTGACCAATCAACTCATTTGGAAAATAGCCTGCCCAATTTTTAGAAGACCTCAAAACTCAATGGAAAATCTAAACCAAATGAAGGTCACTGAGGAAGAGCTCTGCTCCAAACATCTGTGCTGTAATTAAGCCAAACTTAGTTATCAGAGTGCTGTCTGTTTATATTATCCGATGAATTAATTTTGGATAATCTCATGAATTATGCGTTAACAGAGTCTGCAATATTCTGCCAGCATTCCTTCCTGGCTTTTGCTGCAGCAACATTGTTGCTTTTAGCCTGGATGACGTGTTTAAATTCTTTGTATTTAATAATTTAATGTAATTTAATAATTGTCTGCTCCTCCATGGTAAAGTAGGCTGCACCGTAGGGTTTGTCCTGTTTCTCCATGTTTGTGATTGGTCAGACCCCGCAGACTCCACCCCTTTAATGTGAGCGTGCCCTGATCAAGGCTGGAAGACCCTGGATTCACTGAGCGAGTTGATATTCAGCTTCGTAGTACCACTTATCAGGATTGTGAATGTCTTGTTAAATCAATTTAGGTAACAGAGAGATCCTGGAAGTGTTAATCCAGCTTCAAAGTACAGGCATCTGCTGTAACTTAAGTTTTGGTTAATCTGCTGAAATACCTTCAGGGGTGGAGAGCCGAGACAGAAAAGCAGAAAACTGACATGCATTCTTCATTTCATCTTTTCATCTAAAATTTAACCACAACTTTGAATTTATTTTAATAATAATATATATTCGTGCAATGGCTGAGCCAATGAAACAGTCATGTAGCATTTGCTTTTATTTACAGGACCCTGAGTCGATGTAAAGTCAAAATTTACACCAAAACAAAGTAGTGCTCAGTCCATGAGCAGTTTCAGGAGGAGGCAGTGACTGTATTCTCTTGTTTCAGATGGTGAAACAGTTACAACAAGAATAAATACAAAAAAAAAAAAAAAAAAAGTAAAAATCTGCCGTAGGACAGGACTATACTTCAAAACAAGCATAGATGCAAAGGAAAAAATAGTTAATGTAATATTCAGATAAAGACCGATGGCTGAAAATCTTCAGAGAGGACGCTTTGAGCTGAGGCCTGTACTACGAAGCTGGATTTTCTCTTAGCAAGATAACTTCTGGATTAACCCTGGATTTTTTGTACTACGAAGCTGGTTCACTTCTTACCGAGATGAATCGCAGTGGCAACTTATGCTGAAAGGCTAACCTGCTTCAGAGCAGGTTAAGATCTTGATAAGAGATCAACAAGTAGAAAAACGACACCTCCTGACCAATCAGCTGTCTTGTAAAAGACCCTGCCCATTTATAGAAGAACCTGTCGATGTTGGTGCGCAGAGCGCTCAGGAGAGAGAGAGTTTTTAGGGAGAGATGCGATCCTTTTAATGTTCACGTGGTCACTCTGTACAATAGATTCAGATTTACATCAAATGGACTGAACTACATTTGTCAGCTGATGGATCAATAAATAAATAAATTCAGTCATCGAAACATCAGAGACAGAGTGAAGAAATAAAGCCTTGTCACTGACCACTTTGAAGGAGGTTTTTGTACTTGTTCCTCAAGTCTGTTTAGCTCCACTGTTTGCATCTTAAATAATGATGTTAATAATAATGGTCATAATGGTCATAATGGTTTTTTTTTAAATGCGTCAATTTCTGCAGAGCAGATCGTACCAAACAGGAAAACAGACACGAAAAACGATCAGAGTTTCCGGTCTTTTCAAAATAAAGCACCCTGTTCAGCCTGTCGAACGTAAAATTGTCCTTGTATATCATAACTACGACACTGGCACAGGGCCAGCAGTCATCAGCGGGTCAGACCCAGAGGAAATCCGACGCCATTGACGAGGAAAAGTTTATATTGGAGGCAGAAAACCAGATAATTATATACGATATGACACATCCTTTATATAAGGACACCAACAGAGACTAAAAGGGAAGGACTGAATTAATGAAGCTCTGGGAGGGCAGGTGAGTTTAACATACTAAATATCATGAAAGTAGTTGTCATGGGTGCTGCAGGAACATGTGGTTCTCCTGTGATCTTGTGTATCCAGCTGCTATGAGTACGCTGAGCTGCGCTCCGCTCCCGAGACGATGCAGTATGAATTGGCTCGCGCTGACGGACCGCGGCGACTGTTTTTTAGAAATAATTTTTCCATCCACCGAGCTAAGCAAAGCGCTGTCATCAGTGTTATCCATCACTCAGTGCGTCGCTATAATCCGTCTGCCAGAAACTCGTGCACTGAGAACCGTTCTGTGTGAGATATATATATATATATATATATATATATAAAACGCCGTTAATTTCCCCCCGCGTTAATTATCGAATTAACAACAACAAAGTCCCACCACTACTACCTGTAGACATAATTTCTGTCCAAATGCCATGAAACTTTTGACACACAGATATCATTCTTTACCAGCGCTGATATACTAAACTAAACTTTTTTGTTCTTATGAATGGCAACCTGTCCTTTTTGCGATGTGTTTTTATGTTTTCACAGCTGATACTTGGCTCAATGCGATGTTGTCTTATGTATCGAAAGTTCAGTGACATACATGTTTGATTTTGTGTTGCGTGAACGCTGTTTGAAGAATGAAACACATGTTTCAGCCCAGAGTTTGGCAGAAATAGATGGTTCTGTTGACAGTTGTAAACGTGTCTTTGGTCAGAGAAACGTTGGCGTGGATCTCTGCAAGTTGATTGGTGCAGAGGGTGGGCGGGTGTCCATCCAAACAATCAGTTAGATAGTGAGCAGGTGAGCACAGGGCCAGAGGAGACAGTTTGACTCAGAGTGTTACTGACTTTAAATCTTTCATTTCTACAGTAACCTCAAACTGTCAGCATCTCTTTAATGAATCTGGAGCTTCTAAACTGTTCTTAAAGAAACATTTTTCACATGTTTCTTTGGTCTCACCATGATCAGCCTTAACCACTTGCTCACTTTACATCATTTCACATATTACTAACCAAAGACAAAAGCAAGTCAACATCATGTATGTATGAATAAATAAATAAATAAATAAATAAATAAATGACCCTCAGTGTAGAGCAGTTTGGCTCCAGTGTCAAGGAAGGTGGCAGGAAGGAAACACTGCAGACTTTTTTTTTTTTTCCCAGAGATGAGCCTTTATTTACAGTGGTTTTAGGACGCATGTCAACACGAGAAAAAAAAAAAAAAAACATATGTAAAAATAAAAGTAAATCTAATTAACTTAAAATCAAAGCCGATAGGGCATGTGTTAGAAGCAGCACTGCCTCCTCTCCCACTGCAAAGCACACTTCTGCCTGCTTTATAGACTATCCAATTGCTGAATTGGCTACAGCTGAGTAGGACACTGCTCACAAGAAACCAGTACTGCATTAAGATTAAACAGAAGACTAAATAAACCTGCTAATTAACCTTCATTCATAAATGTAGCTAAATGAATTTGAAACGGAAAAATAAAGTTTCTTTATAAAAGAAGGACACTGATAACTTCCTTCATAAAGCCACCCACAACCAGGGTGGCTGTGGCTCAGTTGGGGCGGCTGTGGCTCAGTTGGTAGAGTTGTCGTCCTACGATCAGAAGGTTAGGGGTTCGATTCCAGCTCCTGCAGTGACATGTTGAGGTGTCCTTGAGCTAAAGACAGAGTGTGTGTGCTTTAAATTACTTTGTGCTCTAACATAAACTGTTACTTAATTATTGCAAAACAACTAAAGACAGCAATGTGATATAATGTTTAATAGATCAAGTGTCATGTGGTTTATGGAGACAAATAGGGCTCACCCATGGTAAGAAATGAAACTGATATGTTAAAAACTACACATCCTCATACACAGCCATTAAAAAAAGCAGAAATAAACAGGTTTACTGCCTTGTTCAAAGAATATTTCAGTCTGAACGGTTCATTTCTTTATTAATTTCTTTACTAAGTATTTTAGAAGATATGAAGATGATTTTTTTTTTTTTTTTTTTTTTTTTGGAACAATATTTTTTATTGATTTTCAATATAAACGTACAAAACACACTGTCACAACCACATAAAATACACATAGAATTGCAGGTTAACCTCGCTGCATACACGTATATACAAGCAATAGATCAATAAGTAAAAGATAAAATAAAAAATAATAATAATAAATAAAAATAAACACATACAGACATTTATACCCACATAAAATAAATTAAATTAAAATTAAGAGTAAGTCGTCACACCCAGTAGTCCTACAGATAAGTATATTCTATTGTTGCTTGAGAAGGTCCATTAAGGGTGTCCACACTTCTTCAAATTTGTGTTCTTTACCCTTGATTACATAAGTTAGCTTTTCTAATGTAACATGCATTGCCATCTCTTTTATCCAAGACTGTGTAGAGGATACTTCATTCTCTCTCCAAGACAAAGCAACCATCCTCCTGGCCTGCAGGAGACTGAAGTTAATCAGAGTCTTAGTCTTAATAATCTGGGTATATCCCTAAAATACAAAGCTTTGCTACACAGGGTATATGAGTACCTGTAATTCTGCTTTGAGTGTCAACAACCATTGTCCAAAAAGTTACCAGTGTAGGACATTCCCATACACAGTGAATCAGAGTGCCTTTCTCAATCAAACATTTTACACAGGTGTCTGGAGTGTCAGGGGACCATTTATTGAGTTTCTCAGAGGTTATGTATGTCCTCATTAACCACTTGTGTTGTAGCAGTTTCATGCGAGTATTAATGGTTTGTGTTTGAGCTTTCATACAAGCTGTCGCCCACTCAGCTTCTTCAATATCCTCCTTAATATCTAAACCCCATGCTCTCCTTCTGTCATGACTAGATTCCTCATCATGTGAAACAAGTACTGCATATAATATAGAGATTTGACGTTTCCCATTCATATGTTTCAACACAATATCCTCAAGGCAGGACAGCGGCGGCTCCCGTGTATTCTGGTGAATCTTTGATGAAATGAAGTGCTTCAATTGTAAATATTTAAAAAAGTGTTTTTTTGGGATTGGATATTTCGCACAAAGGTTGTTAAAGGTTAATAAGGTACCCTGAGCATATAAGTCTCCAATTTTTTGCACCCCATTATCGGCCCAGGCGCGGAAACCACCATCTGCCCTGCCAGGCGTAAACTGCTCATTTCCCCAAACAGGTGAAAATTGGGAGATGGGAGGTGTATCACCAATATGTCCATGAGCTTTGTACCATACATCAATAGAGTTTTTGAGGAATGGATTTGTTGTTTTTTTCTTTAAAGTTTTAAAATCTGCTGAATATAAATACAGGCTTAGTGGCAGTTTAGATAATGATGCTTGTTCTATATGAACCCATGCAGGGGGGGAATGTGTAACAAAATAGAACATAGCACTGCGCAGCTGAGCGGCCCAGTAATACCACTGTAAACTGGGCATCTGTAATCCTCCCCTATCATATGGCAAATACAATAACCTGAGTCTTAATCTAGGTTTTCGGTTGTTCCAAATGAACCTACAAAATGCTCTGTTAATTTCTTTGAAAAAGGATTTTGGCAGTGGCATTGGAAGTGATTGAAACAAATATAAGAATTTTGGCAAAATGGTCATCTTGATTATGTTGATCCGACCAATCATTGATATTGGCATTGTTGTCCATTTTTCAAGTGATTCCTGTACTTCTCTCATCAACGGATCATAGTTTGCATGAACCACTGTACTAATTTGAGGAGTAATTTTAATCCCAACATAGGTAAAGCCCTCTCTCGCATTGAAAAAGGGCGTCGTTATAACTGGGTTGATTCTTTCATCTTTGTTCAGGAAAAGTATAGAGGATTTTGCATTATTAATACTGTATCCAGAAAATTGACCAAATCTGTTAATTAGATGTAAAACTGTCTGGACACTGTTTGATAAGTTTGACAAAAAAAAGAATTACATCATCTGCATATAACGATATCCTATGTTCATAATCTCCGATTGCTATTCCTGACAAATTGGCTTCAGTTCTAATGGACATGGCTAAAGGCTCAATGGCTAAAATGAACAGTAGTGGGGAGAGGAGACAGCCCTGGCGAGTTCACCTCTCTAACGTTAACAGGCTTGATAAATTGTTATTCGTCATTACACGTGCGGTTGGATTGGTATATAATAATTCTATCCATTTCAAAAATTTTCCCCCAAGTCCATATCTTGGTAACAAATTGAACAAATAATGCCATTCAGTTCTATCGAACGCTTGTCTAGCATCTAGAGATAACAGCACTGTATCCCTGGTATTATTTTTAGAATGAATTATGTTGAGGACCCTTCTTATGTTATGAAATCCCTGACGAGTCTGTACAAACCCATTCTGATCACGATGTACCAAAAAAGGGATATGCGGATCTAACCTTCTAGCCAGAACTTTACACAATATCTTAGTGTCTACTCCCATAAGACTAATAGGCCTATAAGAAGAGCAGTCAGTTGATATTTTCCCAGGTTTTAGAATAAGGATTATTGTAGCAAGTCTTAAAGTTGGTGGTAATATCCCATTATTAAATGACTCGTTAAACATATCCATAAGTGGAGTTAGCAGCTGCTTTTGGAAGGTTTTGTAAAACTCTATTGGTAGGCCATCAGGCCCTGGAGCTTTGCCCGAGTTGATACTTTTAATGGCCTGTAATAGCTCTTCCATTGTTATGTCTTTGTCCAGGTCTTCTTTAACCTCATCTGTGAGAGATTTGAACTGGAGGTGCTTAAGAAATGTATCCCTACAAGCAGGCATGGGGGAGCATTCTGACCTGTACAGTGATTGATAAAATTCCTTAAATGCATTATTAATATCTTGAGGATCGTTTGATATCTCCCCAGATTGAGTGGTTATACCATTGATGGCTCTTTCAGATGGCATTTTTTAAATTCTCCACGCTAACAACTTGCCAGCCTTTTCTCCCTGATCATAAAAGGCTTGATTCAACCACAGTAAACTCTTTGCTGCTTTATCAGATGTTAATTTATTGTATTCCGTTCTTAAGATTAGTAGCCTTTTTTGTTTTTCAGGATCATCTTTGTTATTTATATCTATTTATAAAGATTTTATCTGCTTCTCTAATTCATTGATTTCTGCTTTTTGCTCTCTGTTTTTAGTACAAGTAAAGCTAATAATTTGTCCTCTAATGTATGCCTTGAAGGCTTCCCATCTAATGCATGCATTGGTTTGGTTGGTATTAATCTGAAAATAGGTGTCAATTTTATCTTCTAAATATTTAACAAATTCTGGATTTTTAAGCCACCTCACTTGCAAACGCCAATTATGGGCAGACGGTTGAAGTTTCTCTATTTGTACAGACATAGAAATGGGGGAGTGATCACTAATGAGTATACAGTCATACCAGCAATTCTTAATTTTAGATACCAGTTCTTGTGATACTAAAAAGTAATCAATGTGAGACCTGGACTTATGTATTCCTGAATAGCATGAGTATTCCAATTTATTTGGGTTAAGTTTTCTCCAGATTTCAGATAAGTTCAAGTCTGTGATATATTGTAAAATTATTTTTCTAGATTTTTTTTTTTTGTGGGGATCACTTTTTGTAGAGCGGTCTACCAACGGGTTCAACGTGCAATTGAGGTCCCCGCCAATTATGTTTAGTCCATACAATGAAGATAGGGTTAAGAAGAAATCCTCAAAAAATTTAGGGTTGTCCTCATTAGGACCATATATACTGACCAAATTCAATGCGAGAGACAAGATTCCACCCTGAGCAATCACAAATCTTC
This sequence comes from Labroides dimidiatus, assembly GCA_030710495.1. Lineage (NCBI taxonomy): Eukaryota > Metazoa > Chordata > Actinopteri > Labriformes > Labridae > Labroides > Labroides dimidiatus. The sequence continues at coordinate 33,366,295 of CM061151.1, forward strand.
CTTGGGGGTCTTGGATTATATTAGTAAGTTGAAAAGGGATTGTTTTGTGAATAAGAATTAATACCCCCCTAGCGTGATTGTTATATGTAGTATGTATCACTTGACCAGGCCACCTATGTTATACTCGTTTAAGTTCCGTAGTTGTTATATGAATTTCCTGAAGAAAAATTATTTTAGAATGTAGGTTTTTGAGTCTGTTCATTACCTGTTTCAATTTAGTTAGCTTATGACATTCCAGCTTGTAAATATTAAATCGGACAATTTTGAACTTTCCATGTTGCTTTAAATGCAGTGAGATACATGACCATGTTGAGTGTGACAAAAAGTAAAATAGAAACAACTGAACTAGACACACACACATATATATATATATATATATATATATATATATATATATATATATATATATAACAACAACAACAACAACAAAGAAAACACTTAGCCTTAGACCCCCCCCCCTTCCCTTACTTAAACCAAACTGTATGAGGGCAAATACCAATCCACACTAACAAGGAGTGGTTTAATTGTAGGCACTTCACTTAGACAGCCCAAGTGGTCCCTCCCAACCCCGCATCTCAACATTCAAACACTCGCTGTCCTGGAATAAGTATAAAGCATAACATTTTAAACGCTTCTTGATTTAACTATCTCAGCAGCCTGTATTAAATAAACAAGTGTATAGCCTATAATAGGTGCAGAAATTAAATTGTCCACCAAATATAGTAGTAGCAGCTCTGTATGTAATTAAAATAAATTAGAAAGTACAGAATGTATATAAAAATAACTTAGCAAAACCTGTATCAAGCTGCAGTGCACCTTTGTCCATATCAATTATTTTGTGGTTAGGCTACCTGTACTCCATTGCATTTAGACATTCAGGAATTTGGAAGAAAGTTCTCAGCTTCCTCCAGGCGTGGAGAGAAGGGTTATCTTCCCGTTGTGTAGAACCCTCATTTTGCAAGGGTTTAGGGTGAATCCCCGGAAGGTTCCCGCGTCAATGAACTTTTTCCTCGCTGCACTGTACTGGCTCCGTGCTTTCATGATTTCCGCTGAAAAATCTTGAGTAAAAAAGATTTTTTGACCATCTTGAGTGAGCGAGCGTTGTTTGGCTGCGTTGAAGACAAACTCACGGTCTTGAAATCGTAAGAAGCGAATGATCACGGCTCTGTTCTGGCCCGGTCTTGTTCTTGCCAGAGTGCGGTGCGCTCTTTCCAGGGTGAATGACTTGGTGCCGTCGAGCTCCAGCCAGACTGGCAACATGTGCTGGATGTAGTCAGTCATGGGCTGGGTCTTTTCAGCGTTTTCAGGGAGTCCGACCAGCCTTAGGTTTTTCCTCCGAGCACGATTTTCCAGGTCCTCTGTCTTGGACTTTAAATAGGCGATGCGTTTCACGGCGTCAGTCAGCCCCGTGTTCACATTCTACAAATCGTCCTCGGTGTCAGCTATGCGGCCTTCAGCCTCTGCTAGCCGCTTAGCATAAGTGGTGATGTCATGTTGAAGGTCCGCAAAACTCTTTTGCACAGCGTCGACCGAGCTGTTCATCTCAGCTATGCGTCTCTCCACATTGTCGAGTTTTGCCCCGAAGCCTTGAAGAGTACTTATCTTGGTGTTGGTCACGGTAACAGTAGCGCTGAGTGACTGAAGCTCTTTTAGCACCGCGGCTAAGTCAACCGGTGGATCAACCGGGTCGTTAGCAACATCGGCTGCGGGAGGCGTTCTTGGTTTCTGACAGCTACGGAGTCTGGAGCTGCTCTCGCATTCTTTGATTGTTGTCTGTCTCGACATCTTTAGGGAGTAGTTAGAAGCGTTTATCACCAGGACTTTACAAACTTTTAGCAGAGTTGGGAGGAGACCTACTCTAAGCTGCCATCTTGGTCTGCGGCACAACAGCGCCCCCGAAGATGATGAATTTTACTTAATTAGAGAAACAGCTGAGTTGATGGACAGGTGGGCGCACTGTAGATCACACTGAGGAGACTTAAACCCGCCTCAAACTCTCCCTCCCTCACTAGAGCTCAGTCGACTGCTGTCAGGTTAAGTCAGTGTTTCCAGTATATGATCTGATGAAAGTCTTCAGAAATAGGTGGGCGACTTCACAGAGGAAAAAAAAAAAACTAATGTCAGGGTCTTAAAATAAAAATACTGTCTTAATTGTCATTTTTGTCTTTCAATACCTTGAAGTCAGACATTTTTCTGGACTTGTCAGCTGAATATGGTTCATGTTGAATGTAGTGAAACACTTTTTACTGAAGCTTAAACAAACACTTTCCTTTGATTTGTCTGTTTTCCTTCCCTCTTCTCCTTTTCTTTGCTAGAGTCTCCCCAGATGTTATTGGTGACTCTAAAGCTGTAGTTTTTCATAAATATTCTCCATGTTATGTGTGGATTTAGGACGCTACAAAGATTTTGCCACCGTGTCAGCAGGCAGAGATATATTGGGCTTAAATGGCTGTCTGGCTCTAGAACAAAAGATCTTTGCTGTGAAGTTTTGTGTGTATAACACAGGTCAGTTGATCAAACTGATCTGGATATGTTCCCCTGCCTGGATGACATGTCCTCTCTCTCTCTCTCTCTCTCTCTCTCTCTCTCTCTCTCTCTCTCTAGGAGACATGAGTGTCTTTAGTGGTGTGTGGGCAGTAGCGTGAACTGTGCAGCCTCTCTGCACGGGGACAGTATTTAAAAACATGAGGACCGATAGCTGCACTGGATGTCAAAGTCTGAGGAATTGGCTCATTCATGTTTGAGCAGGGAGGTCATTCTCAGCTGTTATCACTGTGTCTGTGCTTTTTGAGGCCTGCAGGTGCTGATACACACTAGGCTGGCTGTTCTCCAGCTCCTTATCTGCAGAGCCATGTCACTCTCAGCCACAGCAAACTGCAGGACATACTGTAAGAATGGTGTTTCTGTTGGGAAAACAATCTCTAATTTCTGCAACTATTGGCACACTCTAAGACTGGACACTGACGTCACTGATGCATTGTCATGAAAAGGCTAAATTTGTAAAAACTAAAGAGATTAATACTAGAGTTAAATTCCAGGTACACAGAAACAAGCAAAGCCAGAAATAAATGAAATATGAGTTAAACATGGTGGAGACAGACGATCACTCTCAGCATGTTGTAGGCAATGTTCCCTTTAAGCTGCGCGCTTGCGCAATCGCGCACTGCTCCCGCGATCTCCGCGCACAGCAAATTTATGCAGCGCATAAATTAAAATTCAACCTAAACTTAAGATAAAATCAACATAATTTATGCTGTACCAATGCTCATTTTACAAGGGATAACAAGGTGACAAAAGGTGATTAACAGATAAAACAGTGACTAACACTGTCCAGCCAATGACATGATGCGGTTCACACGTAATTACTTACGCAGCCAAGTCATTTGCAGCGTTTTATGTGTACGTGCCGTTGTGTAGCAGGCTAACGTATAGCTAACGGTGCAGCGGAGTTGCGAGAGCTAAATGGTGCTAACCCCCTATTATGGCTAAACGAGTGGGCAGCGGCACATCCACCCACCAAGCCACAGTAAAAAAGAAATGCGGTTCTTTCAAGATGGAATGGCTCTCAGAGTATGTGCGATCAGGAGAACAAGAGATGAAACTGGGTGAGATTTTTTCTTTTTCGAGTGAGAAAGGGCTGCTATGCAAAACATGCTGTGAAGCCAAAGTAGCAAGCGAGTTTTCGGAGGGAAAGGTGTGGACTGAATGGAAGTTGGACTACCTCAAGCGTCACGTTCAGCAGAAAAGTCATTTAAATGCAGTTGGAATTATACGAAGACGAAGGATGGGAATGGGGATCAGTACATTGTTGCAGGAGAGCGCGGAAGATCGAGAGAAGAGAAACGAGCTGTCACACAAAAAGAAATCTGACCCCGAGCAAGTTAAAGTTCTCATCGACAACATTCTACTCGCCATCAAAATGAACGCATCAATGCTGTCGGTTCAACAAATCCACGATCACATGGCAAAATATGTGAGTATACCAGAAAGCTGGCGAAGCAAAAATTATGCCTTTGAATTTGTGAACTCAATCAATGAGATAGTGCAGAATGAGACGATGTGCAACGTTAAAAATGCACCCTGGCATACCCTGATAGTAGATGAGAGCACAGACATAACAGTGCACAAAATGCTTGTCCTGTATATCAAATTCAGGGAGGAAAATGATGTCAACTATAAAACTGTGTTTGGCGGCATCATCCAGCTAACAGCATGTACTGCTCATGATATTGTGCAGGCAATCACTCAGTTTTACTCTAAGCATGGACTTGACTTGCAGAGGATGGTGATGCTTACCTCCGATGGCGCTTCAGTAATGCTAGGAAAGCACAACGGAGTTGCAGCTTTACTAAAGCGGCAAATACCACACCTAACGGAACCACATCGCGTAGCTCACAGAGAGGACTTGGGCATTGATGATGCCTGGAAAGATGTGCCTTTGATGCGAGATGTAGAAACTCTTCTTAGAACTGTATATTCCACTTTCTCTCGGTCCACTGTGAGGAAGGGCAAAATGGAGGACCTAGCAAAGATCCTAGATGAGGATACACTGTCATTCAGGCCTCTGAGCGAAGTGCGATGGCTGTCACGGCATCAAGCTGTGAATGCTGTTCTGAGGAACTACACTGTGCTTGAAGAATACTGCAAAAGAGAATCCAGTGATAACAGAGATCCAGTGGCAAATTACTGCTACAAAAAGCTGAGTGATTCAAAGTTCAAGGTTACTCTCACTGCTCTGGGAGATGTTTTGGGCGAGCTGGCACAACTCTGCCTTTCTTTACAAAGACGCAACCTGACTGTGATGGAAGGGCACTGCTTTGCAAGAGCAAAGATTGAGAAGTTGCATTCTCAGTACTTGAAGGATGAGAAGGATGTTCAGTGGAGTGATCGTGTCAAAGAGGTGATGAGGACTTCATCAGCTGATGACATAAATACTGAGATTACTCTTTTTATCCGTAAACTCTGTGATCACTTGGATGCCCGTTTTCCAGAAGATGAACTGAAGGAGTGGTCTGCATTTGACATTGAAGCATTGAGCTCTAACATCAGTTTTGAGTATGGATCAACAGAAATTGCCACACTGGCAAAGAAGTATGAGCCCATTCTCCACCACCCACATTCAATGGAGGCCATTAACAGTGAATATGCTGAATTCAAGTACATCGTGAAGCAAAAACTTAAACAAGGATCAATCAGCACGTTCTCAGACATGGTGGCTGCAGCACTTAGGTGTGAGGAGCTAAAAGGGATCTCACAGCTTGTGGATATTTGTGCTACATTTCAAGCATCTAGTGCAGATTGTGAAAGAGGCTTTAGTTTAATGAATCATATCAAAACAGCATCAAGAAATCGTCTTGAAGTGGCACATTTGGACCAGCTGATGCGCATAAAGTCAAAGCAAGAAGCAGATGGGGCCATTAACCTGGATAAAGTCTACAACCACTGGAGAAGTGAGAAGGACAGACGGGAAAATAAGGTGAAGTTTAAGTCCCAGATCAGATTTGTGCTTATTCTTGTATCATTTATTAAGAATTTTCACATATTGTTATACATAATTAAATGCTGTTATTATATTATGAGTAGTAGAAATGCTAATAAAAACTGTGTAATTATAAATTTTACAGAAAAAGAGTTGCAGGAATTTACACTGTACCACGTGCTTGTGTTATAGCACACATCTCTGAGCAAAATGTGAATAAAATTTGATCTCTGAAAGGTGTAAATTTCTCAATTCTTCCAGAGCAGGACCCTCATCCAGACCAGAGGAGGTAACTAACCCAGACCAGAGCAGGACCCTCATCCAGACCAGAGCAGGACCCCCACCCAGTTCAGAGCAGGACTCTCAGCCAGAACAGAGAAGGACCCTCACTTTTACATACAACATCCTACACACATCTTTAAAAACAAAATTGTTTGTCTTTTTCATTGTAAGTGGGCCAAATCACAAATATTAAAAGTAATCTAATGTAAATTACTGCTGTAATTTGATTCTTTTAATTAGCCATGTATGATCTTAATGTTTGGACAGGTGTGATACTAGTGTGGCCACAGTGCATACGTCTGATGTTGCTCACAGTGGTCCAAGGAATTCTCAGTGAGTTTGTGTGTATGCCCAGACACGTGAAAAATTAGGGGGAACATTGGTTGTAGGGTCATGAAGTGATGGTTTCACTTAACTCCAGCTGCTTTCCGGGAGTGATGTCCCCAAAATGTGTCTGAAACCAGGAGCAGGGGACTTCTCTGGACAGAAAAACCACCAACACAGGAAAAATTGAACCTAAGCGTTATACACTATGTTACGTAACGTTATAAGCTAAGTTTTCTTACCTCAGATTCTATTTTTATGCACTTCAGACAATTCAGGCCCAGTTTTTATCTTTTAAATCTTGAAATCAGAGATAAGAAGATGAATGTGTCTCATATTAAGCCCAATAAGATCATTTAATTGGAAATATGAACAATTGATCAGATTTCAGTTTTTGCAGCATAGACTTGATCTCCTCACAGACTGCAAGTCTTCATGCTGTGTGTTGTTGTAGGAGCATAAAATAAAGTAAAGGGCAGGTTTATTTTTCACTGAGACTATTTGTACAATAACATGATAAGATGTGAGAAGTGTGATGATATTTTAAAATCTGTCAGCTCCTTGTTTTGGTTTCACTTCTTCACTGTTTGATTTCAAAGAAAAAGCTCAAAAATGAAACTGAAAAAGCAGACAGAGCTGCTCCCCGTCTTGACTGTCGTCTGGTCATATGTCATCAAAATTAAAAAATGTCTTTTTTGTTTTTGTATTGCCAAGTTAAAAAAAAAAATTACTGTCAGACCGGACAAGGGTGATAGCAGAAGACAGAAAGAAAGATTGCATAGAGAGAAGTAAAAAGACAGAAAAGGAAAGAAAAACAACAAAACAGCAGTAGAGAACAACCACAACAACTGAGCAAATGCATACAAACAGAAGAAATGAACCAGCTGCTGAGCCTGAACAGAAACATTAACCTGAGGTCTTTGACACAACAATAACTAGGAGCGCCTGTGGAGAAATGAACTGGAGAGATCATTAGCAAAAATAAACACAGCAATAATAATTATGAATATACATAAGTATACATATACACACATACATACAAACATTTACTAACATACACATACACCCACAAATGTACATATGTACATACATGCATACGCACATATGCACACATGTAAACACACACACACACACACACACACACACATATATATATATATATATATATATATATATATATATATATATATATATATATATATATATATATATATATATATACTGACAGTCATTAAAAACTTTGAGGTACAAAGTTTTTATTTTGGGTGCAAATATTGAAGGGAGCAAATCCATTTGTTTTGTCTGTGCCTGAGTTGTGTGATTATGTCTGAAATTGATGAGTTGTTCACTGATCACGCTTGACTGCACATCAGGGGGACAATATGAAGAAATGTCATTCACATGTCATTTGAGCAACATACCCTATGAATCAGTGGCGATTGCTCTAAGACTGCAAGGGAAGCTCAGCTTCCCCTAAAATGTCCCCAAAAAAGTGCTGATATGTCCTGCTGTGTGTACATTTCATTGCCTAAATATGCGCTAGAATACCTTCATCTTTTGTTCTGAATCAGCTACTTATCACAGGTAACTGGTGCGACTTCCTTCTCATTCATCCCCGCAGCGTCTCAGCGCTTTAACACAGTTGGACGCTGAGCGTCTTCAGACTTCAACAGTGTAGGGTAGAGTGGGTTGTTCCACTGTGGAAACTGGACGGTCATTGGATAAACGCTGGGCTTTGTCCCGCCCATCGGACGCTCAGCGTCTCTGGGGGTCTATGAGGCAGTGGGCTGGCCTGGACGCTCAGCTTCTGCATGATGATTGGATGATCTTTCTGAGGCTGAATCCCTTTTTGATTGACAGTGAAATGAGCCAATCAGCGATCTTGAAGTAAAACCCTCTACGGGAGACTTTCTAACTTCTACATTCAGTTGTTCTGGATTGATCCGGAGGCTTTATCAATCCCCAGCGAGTTTACTTGTCTTAAAAACGACGAGCGTTGTGTTTAAAGATTCGAAAGATTCTCTTTTCACCAACCAGCAGCTACAGCTGCAGGTGAGGAGGGGAACTTCTCCTGTTTAAAGCGGCTCAAGTCTTACATCCGCAACACAATGGGCCAAGGCCTTTTAAGCAGTCTAGCTCTGCTGGCCATTGAGAGAACACTGGTAAAATCCCTGGAAAAGACACCTAGTTGGTACGACAGGGTCACAGATCATTTCCTTGAAAAGGAACGGAGGGTAGAATTTACGTTTAAATAAACAAACAAATTTATGATGTAGGCCAAAAAAAAATTGAGCTTCCCCTCCTTGACTGACCAGCAGCCGCCACTGCTATGAATCTGTTTAATTTAAGGAGTGGTCTGGAAAGCCTATATAATGGTCGCAAAAAGGCCACCAGTTTTATTCCCATGCATGTGAAAATGCCACGCCTAACTCATGACGAACAACTGCTGGCCTTGGGGATGGTGCAGGCAGGTCTGCCTTACAGTAA